>OX596382.1:177426619-178113562 GCA_951394425.1 Tipula unca | reverse complement strand
TGAGTTTTTTCTCTAATTTAGTTTCAAGGAATTTATAACCAACGAAAATGGAAAGAAGGCAGATAGTTTTGGTAGATCGACAAAATGGAGTAGCTGTTCCTGGCACAGTTATACCGGTGATTAGAGGACTCCCGGAGAATCTACCTCAATACCCCTCAGACTGGTTTTTGGCCAATAGAAATAAACCTGCCATTCATAGGACAGTAGAAGTAACCACACGTCAAGCATTTACTGATTCAATGTACACCTTTCAACCACATCCAGATGGTTATGTCAACTCCATTGTTGATTTTATGCTTGGCTATACATTAATGATCATGAAAGGTTATTTCAAAAGATTGTTGCCGAAGATTGGATATCTTTCAATCAAGTGATCGGTGTTGTAGGAGATGTTATCACGCCTCTAGCTATTTTGCGAGTGCTAGATCAACCCCGGAATGAAGCAAGGGCACAAAGAAATGAAGGCCCAATGACGCCAGCTGAAGAAAGATCTTGGTTCTGGGCATTGGTTTCTGGCTATCGTCTTAGCAGGATCAATCAAGTTCCGAACAATCTTGATTACGTCAACCAGTTAAACGAAAGGGTTAGAGGGATTTTCATGGAGCCGCCCTATGAAGCGATGCGGGATCATTTAGATTTAGTTCGTCAGAATGTCAATAAACTTATGCGCCTGACCGAGTATGCTAAATTAATTAGCGTATTAGATATGTTCTACAGCAAATACCCAGAATTGGACTTTTCTAGTTGCAGAGTCTCAACTATGACTGCAAGGAATAGAGGCTGTGTAATTTTGACAGGCCTGAATTATATAATGAGATTGGCCAATTGTGAATGCTATGACGTACTAAAGTATATCATGGATAGTTCAATTGAGAGAGAACTGTCAATCGCATTAAGAGAGAATCAAGAAGCTGACATACTAGGATCATACGCTCCATACTTGATCGAACTAGGTCTCTCCAAAAAATCCCCATACTCATCTGGACAATGCCCTGGTTTTCACCTATGGCTTCATACTATAGGGTGTGTGATGGGATCTAACAGGAGCAAAAATGCAACGTATGTTGATACAACTGCAATGGCCCAAATAATAAATGCGGGTTCGCTAGCAGGGTTGATGATAAATGCGCAACAGATTCAAAGACGTCGGGTCGTAGCAACAGAAGAACAAAGAGTTCAGTTAATCGTACATCCCTATGGCCATGATTGAACGGATAGCACCAGTCTTATTGCAAAAGAGAGAGAAAGTAAATAACGCGTCGCTATATGGCATTGGTTGGATAATAGTCCACCAATTGCACACGCTAGAGCTCCTCCAAATACAGGCTGCGTACAGGCAACCTATCCAAGGAGCCATGGTGGTAAGACAAACTGTGGTGCAGCCGAATGCCGTCGCCGGCTTGGTTACCAATTTTATGGATGATGTAGGCGAAGGCAGAATAATTTTAGATGGAAAGTATTTTACAGATGTAGAGCTATCGATGTTACGGCTAGTAGCCAGCGGACTACCAGTAGTCACCAGTCCAGCCGACGGGAGGAGTGTCTTGCAGTTTATAACGACAGGTCTAGTCCCTATGGCTGTGTATAATAATGAAGCCTTGGTGGTGCCTCAAGTAGTAGCTGCCAATTGGTCATCAGCCAGGTTCGCAGTATTAATGCGGAAATTGGCCACACACTTAGAATTAAATTAATTTTCATATATAATCAAAGAAATACAGTTAAATTATTAAATAATAGTTGGTAAATCAAATCCAATAAATAAATTAATCTAATTAAATTAAAGTGAGAGAAAATTTCAAATTTAGTTTTATCAAAGTGTTCATTAAGTTAAATGTAGATTATCTTATCTCTTATCCGGGTATCTTCGACGAAAAAAGAATTGATATGGTGCAGCCCAGACATAAAGCCCTTGAGGACCTGGGACAAGAAAGCACCAAATTCCAAGCGCAAGCGGTGGCAGGTGGACGGCAGTGGTAAATACCGCGATACGTCACTGAGCCCAATACCGGAATTGCAGTGTAACTGCAGAAAAGAAGAACAACTTAACCTGATTAGACGAACCTTGATGCGTCAAAATAAGAAAAGCGTAACAATACGTGACATTGATTTGGAGACAGACGGTGCCCCCACCTCTAATAGCAAGAGTGCAGGGAGTACCGGAGTAATATCGAGACGGCGAGTTAGCGGGTCCAGCACAGATGCTCGGACCACGTCCAGTGCAGGGGGTAGCGCGAGTAAGGAGTATCTGAAAGCTCACCAGAGAAGAAAGAGGATAAGAGCACAGCGACGAAGGAGTCAACCTAGATATCAATTAACACAACATATTAGTGTGCCAGCTGCATCCACGGGTGCCTCATCTAGTTTGGGCGACGTCGATGCACCACTGGCCCTACATTACCAGACCATACACATCGGAGACCATAGTGTGGAAGGCACAGGAATAAAGGGATACGATCTCGATTTCAGTTTGAGTACAGCAGCGTCAAACGCAGTAAGTTACATCGCACGCAACTTGCCAGCTTGGCAGCGGCATCAGGTCACAGCGGCCCTCACTGCCGAGATCACCACATCAACCAGGTATACCATACCAACTAAGACTCTGAACACGAGAGGGGCAGTGATCGCACAACAGACGCCCAGATCACTTGAGGCTAACACCGAGCTCTTGCCTTTCCCCATAGCTTTTTCGGGCGACAAGGAGGTAAGATATACCATGATGGACAGCGACGCATCGAACGTCATCCATGGTAATACTGTTGATTCGAAGCGATTAGCAGGCATAATGAACAATGGCCCGTACATCCCTATGGCCATGATTGAACGGATAGCACCAGTCTTATTGCAAAAGAGAGAGAAAGTAAATAACGCGTCGCTATATGGCATTGGTTGGATAATAGTCCACCAATTGCACACGCTACAGCTCCTCCAAATACAGGCTGCGTACAGGCAACCTATCCAAGGAGCCATGGTGGTAAGACAAACTGTGGTGCAGCCGAATGCCGTCGCCGGCTTGGTTACCAATTTTATGGATGTGTAGCAGCTCGAATATTCGACTCACCGATATTCGATTCTGCCACAAACAAAATAATTAGTGAAATTCAAATATAAACCAACTTATTTGAATTAAGCGTTCACTAACCCCATCACATATCAATCTATCCAACCAACACTATCTAATAACCGAACCATTACTATAAAACATTTATAGTAAAACCATCGCCATCCAACCAACATCACCACGAACTAACAAAGTTCGGTGATGCAAATTCACATGCACTTAACAAAAGTGCAATGTCGACCGTCGCCGGCGCATGTGTTCCCTCTTCACAAAACGAAGACGAAGGCGACGTCATCACAACAACAAAACAAAACAAAAAACTAATTGTCGTCCATTGCGATTTCAACTTTTTACAAGAACATACTTGTACAAAAACGGTGGTAAAAAACAAATAATTAATAGTTTATATAAAATCAAGCAGAATCATATCTCATTACAGGGAGTTAACGACCCAGGGCTGGAAAGTAATAGACAACCTTTTGATCTAAAGTATCTCGAATAAAAAGTCATTTATTGTAAAGTATACGAATAGTGGGTTCAAAAATAAATAAAGTAGAGAGATAACAACAGATTTTTTCGTATAACAGTAAGCTTAAAAATCAAAATATTGGAGATCCACAACCAACAGCTCATTAACTCACATCACCATGAGAAGTACTTTGTTTAAGTGTGGATTATTTGTATATATGATATTCAGTACAACAAGCCATGTAAGCGCAATAACAGGGTATGATTGTGCAGGACCTGTAGTAAAGACCAAGACAGTGTCTGCTATCGATGTTCCAGACTGTAAGCAAGACAAGAAGGAAATTACTTCATCTACAGTCCAGATTCAACTATTGCAACCAAAGGACTTCGAGGAGATTAAATTTAACAGGTGTCACATAACTGCTACTCATCATTTGTTCCGTTGTGGATACTCTATAGACACGCATCATGATGCAGGATTCTACTCAGAAACCATTGAGATAACATCATCAGAGTGTGATCAACTGATTGCTCAAAAAATATATCGTTATCAGAAAACAGATGGGTTTATGGAATATCCTCTAAGGTTAAATGAGGCCCACTCATTTTCATTGACTAGTGTAGGCTCAATTAATTCCGATGGATCTTGCAGCTATGTCCTCAATTATTACGCCCAAGGTAGAAATTACTATCGAGCTGTTCGGTTAACCAATCTTAAGATTACAATCTCGACAGAAATTGGAAGGTTAGATGTGGATGAAAAAACCATGACAATACCAAATGGTAATAAATTTCCATTCTTTGATGGTCAAGGGTTTTCTGCTGACTTCGGCTATGTTTTCTGGGATATTAATTTCAAAAACTATGCTTGTGTCAATGAAAATAAGAACTTTCAAGTCTTGTACCAGGGTACTGCATCACGAATTATAGAAAAGGATATCCAAAATGATGTAACATCTTATCTATTCACTTTGAATTCAGAATATACTGCTCAGATGTATGTAAAATTGAACCTTTTAACATCCGTTTGTGGGCTCAGAGTGTATCAAACTGAACATCCTAAGCTCCTAATACTAGAAAAGATAGAAGGAATTGATTTTAATATACCGTATAAGCCGACGACATCACTCGATGTCAATTTAGCTATATATTTTAATTCCAAATTAGCACACATTATGAGACACACCAAGTCAGAAGTTGAACGCCTATACAATGTGATGATATATGAGCGATGTAAGTCAGAAAATAGGATAACAGCAAATTTGTTAACACAAGCAGCTCAGAATCCCCTGGAATTTGTTTACAATTATATGCAAGGTCCTGGATACACTGCAATTATGCTGGGTGAAGCCATTTATATTTCAAAATGCATACCTGTAGAGGTGTTATTAGCACCCTCTGACAATAGGTGTTTCAAAGAACTACGGGTAATCCACCAAAATAAAACCATGTACCTTCAACCAAAAACTAAGCTTCTGGTTGACATCGGAACAGAAATTGACTGCACTGCAGCATTGTCACCTATGTTTAGGATAAACGGTGAATGGTTTGTTTCAGGAGTCGGAGGCTTATACAGGACACATAATCCCGATATCATAATTCCCGATGCAGTGAACTATACTTTCACACTCATCAAATCTCTAGCTGAAGGTGGAATTTATAGCCAAGCAACCTTGGATCAAATGCAAAGTTTATTATTATCACCCATGAAAACCACAACAATAAATGCTCAAGTAATACGTACTCTACAAGGGAAGGCCCACTTACCTGATGGATATGTTATCAGAAATGCCTTTAACGCTGATGATTTCAAATTTATTGAGAATAATATAACAAATTGGTTTAGTAGACTTTATTCCCGTATGAAAGATTGGGGGAGTGTCTGTGCGTTCATCATTTCTCTTTTTGTTATTATAAGGTTTATCAAATCAGTTCTAAATACTTTTATTGTCTTGAAAAAAGAATTCGGATGGTCATGGGTAGTTATATTTAGTTGCTGGGAGAATATGGTTCACTTGTGTCTTGCATCGAAGTTGAAACAAAGGATGAAAAATGGGGATACAGGCAAGAACACGCCAGATGTAGAATTAGGCCTTCTTATTGGTCAGGAATTGGGAGAGAGTTCCTCAACTGAAATTCGGAAATTAGAAAGCTCTTTTAAGACTCCATCAGCTCCAATAAGCTGTTAATATTATAATTGTTTATCATTGTTTTATCTTATACCTTTACTATTTTTAATTTTTAAGTTTAGCGTTTGACTGAACATATTTTTAAATAACTGAATTTGTTCCTCTTAAATTTCTAAAAAAAAAAAAAAAAAAAAAAAAAAAAAAATCATAATAAAATTTATTTTGATATACATAAAATATTGCTGTGTGTACGTGTTTGAATTTAATAAGTCCCGTACTGGAAATAAATAGGAGACAAATCCTATAACTGGTGACCTCGACGTCGGTTATTACCGAGAGTATAGTTAAAAAATAACCACGCAACCTAATTTTTTTAATAAATAAACGTGATAAACAGCCACGTTAATTACCACGTGGGAAGCAAAAAAAATTGGAGCAATCAACCAAGGACATTTATTTCTGTGTTACATAATTCATTAAAATCCGTTTAATTCAATCGTATTGTTACCGTTTACATGCATATCGAACAACAAGCTGAATAGCACCACAAAATACCTAGTTACGGGGGACTAGTAATACAAACAACACGAATAATACGCGGCCAACAAAGATCATCAACCACACGTGGCGAAGGGAACACAACCCACCCGCGCAACGCGGGACACCGAGGGACGACACAACGGTGAAGCGACCGACCCTCACCGCAACACGACCAGAAGCAGCGGCAGCAGAAACAACAACAGCATTGAGTGGCAAGTTTTTTTTTTTTATAGATAATATTTTTTTTTTCCTCTTGCAATTATAATTTTTAAAATTTTTTTTATTAAAATTTAACGTAGAATCATTTTTTTTCCAAACTTTAACGTAGAATCATTTTTATTTTTCATAATTTTAACGTAGAATCATCATTTTTCTGTACAATTTATATATATTTTTCACCACCACGTGCACACCCATCCATAGTCTCACACCCTGGTCGTTTTCTCGCTGTAAAAAAAATTCACCTCGCATGAATTAAGTTTATTTTTACATTTTTTTTTAAATTTTCAACGAGCCCCCCCCAATATAAGGTAGGACGCAAAGGAACTCCATATTCCGGGGGTATCTCGCATCGGGCGTTAAGAAGAAGGAGCATCCCGGCCTTCAAACCATTCACTACACGGTAACCATTCCGCTTAATTTTTCATTTTTGGTCAATCATTTTTTTATACGGTAACCATTCCGCTTTAAAATTTTTTTCACACATTTTAAAATTTAAAACGAGCCCCCCCAATATAAGGTAGGACGAAAGGAACTCCATATTCGGGGGTTTCTCACAGTATAGTATTGTATTGTTGTATTTTTATTGTTTTATTGGTTTGTGCAAAATGTCGGATGATGAAAAAGATCAACCACAAAAAATGGACACCACGCCTCAAGGCGCTAGTCCACAAATAGAGATCGCGGCATCACATCAGCGAATTACAATACAACCTTTCTGGCCACAAAGAGCAAACACATGGTTTCAGCTCGCCGAAATACAATTCGGGCTGCAAGGTATAACGGCTGATAAAACAAAGTACCTGCAAACATTATCAGCTTTGCAACCAGAAACGTGCGATGTGATCTCGGATCTCCTCCTCAATCCGCCGACAACCAACCAATACAATATATTAAAACAAACGCTGCTAGAACGACTAGCACCATCGGGCGAACGTCAGCTAGAACAATTGCTTTCAGGCCAGCAATTAGGCGACCAAAAACCATCTGACGCTTTACGGCACATACAAACACTGGCTAACAATAATTTTAATGAAAATATCATTAAATCTTTGTGGGTACGTAAAATGCCGGAGTTGATTCGCATAGCGCTGGTAGCACAGCCCGAATCCTCCACGACACAAACGTTAGCCAAGATAGCCGACAAGATGTATGATGTCATAAACATCACATCTCAAAGCGTCAGTCAAGTCAATGCACCATACCGGCAATCAAGAGAACGCAGTGGAGACAGAACTCCCCGTTCAGCAACAGCACCAAACACACTCGAACAAAGACTGTCAAGAATCGAGTCCAGACTCGACGGGCTACTCAGAGGTCGAAGCCGTTCGCGTGGACGACGAGCTCCCTCACGCAATCGAACCCGCAGTCCCAGCAACAACACGTACCAACATGGTAAATGCTGGTTCCACACAAAGTTTGGTAGAGCCGCCAGAAAATGCACGCCACCGTGCAATTTCACCACGTCGCAACCATCGACGTACGCGGCCGCCGTAAAGATGGACATTGACCACCAAAAAAACTATTAGTCACGGGTTGAGAGCAACATGCCTCCCCTGACCACAAACACACCCTATACGTCACGTTTGTTTGTGTACGATAGACACAACAAACTCACCTACTTAGTCGACACTGGCGCTGACCTTTCGGTTATTCCAGCAATGAATTACAAATTGAAATATTCATTATCAAATCGAAATTCAAATCTAGTCTTATCGGCTGCCAATAGTTCAATCATCCACACGTACGGCACAAAATTGCTTAACGTGGATATCGGACTCAAACGAACTTTCACGCACGCTTTCATACTAGCTGCAGTGAATCGTCCGATCATTGGCGCCTATTTTCTAAGCAAATTCAGACTTCTTGTCGATGTCAAACACAAACGGCTGATTGACCCAGCTACAAAGCTGTCAATAAACGCCACAATGGTTCGTGTTAACACACCAACACCGATCCATTTCAACATCGACAACGGCTACGGCACTCTGCTCAAAAAGTACCCACTACTTACAGCAGAGCCGAACTACAAAATGCCAGTCCGACACAACGTGGTTCATCACATCGTCACGGAAGGCCATCTGCCCGTGTCGAGACCACGCAGACTAGATCAGGTGCGTCACAAAGCTGCACAAGCAGAATTTCAACACATGGTGGAATTAGGGATTTGTCGAACATCGACATCTTCCGTCTCTTGTCCACTACACATGGTCAAGAAGAAAGATCAAGACTGGAGGCCATGTGGGGACTATCGGCGTTTAAACACGGTTACGATACCGGATCGCTACCCGATACCCCACATTCAAAACTTCACCATGCACTTGCATGGCTGCAAAGTTTTCTCCAAACTTGATCTCATCAGAGGTTATCACCACATTCCCGTGGCACCTGAAGACGTTTTCAAAACGGCAATCACCACACCATTTGGCCTCTTCGAATACACCCGAATGCCATTTGGATTACGCAATGCCGCACAAACGTTTCAGCGCTTCATGAACGAAGTCGTTCGAGATCTCGACTTCGTTTTCGTCTACATAGACGACATTCTTGTGGCATCTCAAACTGAGGACCAACACAAACTCCATCTGGAAACACTTTTCCAACGACTTGTCGAGTTTGATGTTCACATCAAGAGCTCAAAATGCGTCTTCGGCGCATCCACTCTTGATTTCCTCAGCCACAAGATTACCGCTAATGGCATCCTTCCGTCACAAGACCGAATCAATGCCATTAAAGAATTCCCAGCTCCAACCTCAATCAAAAGTATTCAGCGATTCATCGGCATGGTCAACTACTACCACCGATTTATACCAAAGCTCGCTGAAATACTCAACCCAATTCACAGCCACCTGGCAGTACTACTACGTAAGCCCAAAACCGCCAAGAACTTCTCTTGGCCTGACGAATGTCAACACGCATTCACATCACTCAAGGCTGAATTGGCACGCACAACACTCTTGTCACATCCACTGAGCGACTCAAAGCTCAGCATTACTACTGATGCATCAAACACTGCTGTCGGAGCAGTCATGCAACAGTACAACGACAAGTGTTGGGAGCCCCTGGGATTCTTCTCAAAGAAGCTCTCGGATGCCGAAAAGAAATACTCTGCATTCGATCGGGAATTACTCGCAATATATCTAGCAATCAAACACTTCAGATATTTTGTCGAGGGTCGGGACTTCACAATTTACACCGACCACAAGCCTCTCACTCGAGCAATTCAGTCTAAAACTGAACGCAATCCAAGGCAAGCACACCACTTGGATTATATTAGTCAATTTACCACGGACATCCAGCATGTTCAAGGTACCGACAACGTTGTCGCGGATACACTTTCGCGCACAACATCAAACGAAACGGCCACAGTCGAGACTCACTTCGACTGCAACAAAATCGCACAAGCGCAAAAAGCAGACTTAGAACTACAGAAATTACTTTCTGGTTCCACACGTCACGCCAGTTCATCACTGAAACTGGAGCTTTTCACACTACCTGGCCTCGAAATCTACTGCGAAACATCTACGGGTGCAAATCGCCCGTACATCGCAGAGCAACTACGTCGAACCATCTTCGACACACTACACGGTATCTCACATCCTGGTGTCCGCGCAACTCGTAAATTGATTACTGCTCGATACTTTTGGCCAAGCATCAACAAAGACGTGACCCATTGGGCACAAGCATGCTTATCTTGCCAAAAATCGAAAGTCCAGCGACACACAAAATCGCCTCTTGGACAATTCGCAATTCCACCTGGTCGATTTGAGCATATTCATTTGGATGTCGTAGGACCACTTCCTCCATCCAATGGATACTCATACCTACTCACCTGTGTCGATCGTTTCACTCGATGGCCAGAAGCGTACTGCATGAGCGACATGTCTGCAGCAACCATTGCCACCACATTCGTGCAAAACTACGTATCACGATTTGGCGTTCCACTTGACATCACCACTGATCAAGGAACCCAATTCGAGTCGAAGCTTTTCTCGGAGTTAAC
The DNA here is from genome assembly GCA_951394425.1 of Tipula unca. Lineage (NCBI taxonomy): Eukaryota > Metazoa > Arthropoda > Insecta > Diptera > Tipulidae > Tipula > Tipula unca. Next base: position 178,103,145 of record OX596382.1, on the reverse strand, counting down.
GAAACTTCTCGGCTCGCATCGTATACGTACAACGGCTTACCATCCGCAAGCCAATGGCATGGTCGAACGCTTCCACCGCCAGCTCAAAGCTGCTCTCAAGGCCCGAGGTAACACAATTCACTGGAGCTCCGAAGTACCAATCGTTCTACTTGGTATTCGAGCAACGGTTAAAGAAGATCTGAAGTGCTCACCAGCTGAAATGGTTTACGGTCAAACCATCAAGCTACCCGGTGAGTTCTTCATCGAACATCCTCTACCGTCTCCATCCACAACCGACACAGTCATCGACCAACTCCGCACCACCATGCAAAATCTTATCCCCACGGCAACAAGACCAACGAATGAAAGCAACATATTCGTTCCTAAATCGCTCAACAATTTCGATTACGTCTTTGTCCGGGTTGATAAGGTTCGTACTGGATTACAATCTCCATACGATGGGCCATACAGAGTTATACGCCGCTTACGCAAGCAATTCATTGTCTCAATCAAAGACAAGCATCACTCAATCTCCATAGACAGATTGAAACCGACCTACGGTATTCTCAACACAGCTGATCAAATATCAGCCAGCAAACGATTTAAAACCGTCCGGTTCACCGTATAACGTCTCAAAACCTATGGTTTCTCATCTGGAGAGGGGGTACTGTAGCAGCTCGAATATTCGACTCACCGATATTCGATTCTGCCACAAACAAAATAATTAGTGAAATTCAAATATAAACCAACTTATTTGAATTAAGCGTTCACTAACCCCATCACATATCAATCTATCCAACCAACACTATCTAATAACCGAACCATTACTATAAAACATTTATAGTAAAACCATCGCCATCCAACCAACATCACCACGAACTAACAAAGTTCGGTGATGCAAATTCACATGCACTTAACAAAAGTGCAATGTCGACCGTCGCCGGCGCATGTGTTCCCTCTTCACAAAACGAAGACGAAGGCGACGTCATCACAACAACAAAACAAAACAAAAAACTAACTGTCGTCCATTGCGATTTCAACTTTTTACAAGAACATACTTGTACAAAAACGGTGGTGAAAAAAAAATAATTAAAAAAAAAATAAATAAATAATTATAACAATAAATAACTAATTAAATAAAGAATTAAAATTATAAAGTTTTAATAAATATAATAATAAATTACTTGTATACAAAAAAAATCATAATAAAATTTATTTTGATATACATAAAATATTGCTGTGTGTACGTGTTTGAATTTAATAAGTCCGTACTGGAAATAAATAGGAGACAAATCCTATAGATGATGTAGGCGAAGGCAGAATAATTTTAGATGGAAAGTATCTTACAGATGTAGAGCTATCGATGTTACGGCTAGTAGCCAGCGGACTACCAGTAGTCACCAGTCCAGCCGACGGGAGGAGGAGTGTCTTGCAGTTTATAACGACAGGTCTAGTCCATATGGCTGTGTATAATAATGAAGCCTTGGTGGTGCCTCAAGTAGTAGCTGCCAATTGGTCATCAGCCAGGTTCGCAGTATTAATGCGGAAATTGGCCACACACTTAGAATTAAATTAATTTTCATATATAATCAAAGAAATACAGTTAAATTATTAAATAATAGTTGGCAAATCAAATCCAATAAATAAATTAATCTAATTAAATTAAAGTGAGAGAAAATTTCAAATTTAGTTTTATCAAAGTGTTCAATAAGTTAAATATAGATTATCTTATCTCTTATCCGGGTATCTGCGACGAAAAAAGAATTGATATGGTGCAGCCCAGACATAAAGCCCTTGAGGACCTGGGACAAGAAAGCACCAAATTCCAAGCGCAAGCGGTGGCAGATGCACGGCAGTGGTAAATACCGCGATACGTCACTGAGCCCAATACCGGAATTGCAGTGTAACTGCAGAAAAGAAGAACAACTTAACCTGATTAGACGAACCTTGATGCGTCAAAATAAGAAAAGCGTAACAATACGTGACATTGATTTGGAGACAGACGGTGCCTCCACCTCTAATAGCAAGAGTGCAGGGAGTACCGGAGTAATATCGAGACGGCGAGTTAGCGGGTCCAGCACAGATGCTCGGACCACGTCGAGTGCAGGGGGTGGCGCGAGTAAGGAGTATCTGAAAGCTCACCAGAGAAGAAAGAGGATAAGAGCACAGCGACGAAGAAGACGAAGGAGTCAACCTAGATATCAATTAACACAACATATTAGTGTGCCAGCTGCATCCACGGGTGCCTCATCTAGTTTGGGCGACGTCGATGCACCACTGGCCCTACATTACCAGACCATACACATCGGAGACCATAGTGTGGAAGGCACAGGAATAAAGGGATACGATCTCGATTTCAGTTTGAGTACAGCAGCGTCAAACGCAGTAAGGTACATCGCACGCAACTTGCCAGCTTGGCAGCGGCATCAGGTCACAGCGGCCCTCACTGCCGAGATCACCACATCAACCAGGTATACCGTACCAACTATGACTCTGAACACGAGAGGGGCAGTGATCGCACAACAGACGCCCAGATCACTTGAGGCTAACACCGAGCTCTTGCCTTTCCACATAGCTTTTTCGGGCGACAAGGAGATAAGATATACCATGATGGGCAGCGACGCATCGAACGTCATCCATGGTAATACTGTTGATTCGAAGCGATTAGCAGGCATAATGAACAATGGCCCGTACATCCCTATGGCCATGTGTAACATTCGCCCAAATGTTACCAACTACTGTGATGCGACTGTAATTGTGAATCAGTGTTTCCATCCTGATCTGTTGAATGAATTTTGGTTTTCTTCTTCTTTTTAGTTTTAGAAAAGTCTAGGTCCAAATCAAAATCTTCCTCTGTATTTGGAACATCTTCTTGTCCCTGTTCTGCGATTATTTGTTCATCCCTATTTGCTTCATTCACGGATGGCAGAGCATTGTCAATTTCATCCAAGTTGAAAGGCTTCTTCTTTCTTTTCTTTTTTTTACCAAAACTTTCTAAATCTAAATTTTCATCTAAATCATTGCCAATATCTTCATTTGGCTTTACGTCATCATTCTGATTTGATTCCGTTGTACCACTACTGGTCTCAGGTGCATCCACCACTGCCAAAGCTGCATCTAAATCAAATGCAGTTTTCTTTTTCTTTTTCTTAATTTGAAGAGACGGATCGAATATCGCATCTTCCTCAGACATTTTATTAGAATTAATTCTATTTTAAGGAAAGTATTTTACAGATGTAGAGCTATCGATGTTACGGCTAGTAGCCAGCGGACTACCAGTAGTCACCAGTCCAGCCGACGGGAGGAGGAGTGTCTTGCAGTTTATAACGACAGGTCTAGTCTATATGGCTGTGTATAATAATGAAGCCTTGGTGGTGCCTCAAGTAGTAGCTGCCAATTGGTCATCAGCCAGGTTCGCAATATTAATGCGGAAATTGGCCACACACTTAGAATTAAATTAATTTTCATATATAATCAAAGAAATACAGTTAAATTATTAAATAATAGTTGGCAAATCAAATCCAATAAATAAATTAATCTAATTAAATTAAAGTGAGAGAAAATTTCAAATTTAGTTTTATCAAAGTGTTCAATAAGTTAAATATAGATTATCTTATCTCTTATCCGGGTATCTGCGACGAAAAAAGAATTGATATGGTGCAGCCCAGACATAAAGCCCTTGAGGACCTGGGACAAGAAAGCACCATATTCCAAGCGCAAGCGGTGGCAGATGGACGGCAGTGGTAAATACCGCGATACGTCACTGAGCCCAATACCGGAATTGCAGTGTAACTGCAGAAAAGAAGAACAACTTAACCTGATTAGACGAACCTTGATGCGTCAAAATAAGAAAAGCGTAACAATACGTGACATTGATTTGGAGACAGACGGTGCCTCCACCTCTAATAGCAAGAGTGCAGGGAGTACCGGAGTAATATCGAGACGGCGAGTTAGCGGGTCCAGCACAGATGCTCGGACCACGTCGAGTGCAGGGGGTGGCGCGAGTAAGGAGTATCTGAAAGCTCACCAGAGAAGAAAGAGGATAAGAGCACAGCGACGAAGGAGTCAACCTAGATATCAATTAACACAACATATTAGTGTGCCAGCTGCATCCACGGGTGCCTCATCTAGTTTGGGCGACGTCGATGCACCATTGGCCCTACATTACCAGACCATACACATCGGAGACCATAGTGTGGAAGGCACAGGAATAAAGGGATACGATCTCGATTTCAGTTTGAGTACAGCAGCGTCAAACGCAGTAAGTTACATCGCACGCAACTTGCCAGCTTGGCAGCGGCATCAGGTCACAGCGGCCCTCACTGCCGAGATCACCACATCAACCAGGTATACCGTACCAACTATGACTCTGAACACGAGAGGGGCAGTGATCGCACAACAGACGCCCAGATCACTTGAGGCTAACACCGAGCTCTTGCCTTTCCACATAGCTTTTTCGGGCGACAAGGAGGTAAGATATACCATGATGGGCAGCGACGCATCGAACGTCATCCATGGTAATACTGTTGATTCGAAGCGATTAGCAGGCATAATGAACAATGGCCCGTACATCCCTATGGTCATGTGTAACATTCGCCCAAATGTTACCAACTACTGTGATGCGACTGTAATTGTGAATCAGTGTTTCCATCCTGATCTGTTGAATGAATTTTGGTTTTCTTCTTCTTTTTAGTTTTAGAAAAGTCTAGGTCCAAATCAAAATCTTCCTCTGTATTTGGAACATCTTCTTGTCCCTGTTCTGCGATTATTTGTTCATCCCTATTTGCTTCATTCACGGATGGCAGAGCATTGTCAATTTCATCCAAGTTGAAAGGCTTCTTCTTTCTTTTCTTTTTTTACCAAAACTTTCTAAATCTAAATTTTCATCTAAATCATTGCCAATATCTTCATTTGGCTTTACGTCATCATTCTGATTTGATTCCGTTGTACCACTACTGGTGTCAGGTGCATCCACCACTGCCAAAGCTGCATCTAAATCAAATGCAGTTTTCTTTTTCTTTTTCTTCTTTTGAAGAGACGGATCGAATATCGCATCTTCCTCAGACATTTTATTAGAATTAATTCTTTAAAACTATTTCACACAATAAAATTTAATTTTTTGCTTCTAGTGAAGTTATTGCATCAGAAATTTTATTTAATTCTAAAGGATAACTTAAATCTTTTACAGTTGTTACATTTCAGTGTTGATTGAGTTTTTTCTCTAATTTAGTTTCAAGGAATTTATAACCAACGAAAATGGAAAGAAGGCAGATAGTTTTGGTAGATCGACAAAATGGAGTAGCTGTTCCTGGCACAGTTATACCGGTGATTAGAGGACTCCCGGAGAATCTACCTCAATACCCCTCAGACTGGTTTTTGGCCAATAGAAATAAACCTGCCATTCATAGGACAGTAGAAGTAACCACACGTCAAGCATTTACTGATTCAATGTACACCTTTCAACCACATCCAGATGGTTATGTCAACTCCATTGTTGATTTTATGCTTGGCTACATTAATGATCATGAAAGGTTATTTCAAAAGATTGTTGCCGAAGATTGGATATCTTTCAATCAAGTGATCGGTGTTGTAGGAGATGTTATCACGCCTCTAGCTATTTTGCGAGTGCTAGATCAACCCCGGAATGAAGCAAGGGCACAAAGAAATGAAGGCCCAATGACGCCAGCTGAAGAAAGATCTTGGTTCTGGGCATTGGTTTCTGGCTATCGTCTTAGCAGGATCAATCAAGTTCCGAACAATCTTGATTACGTCAACCAGTTAAACGAAAGGGTTAGAGGGATTTTCATGGAGCCGCCCTATGAAGCGATGCGGGATCATTTAGATTTAGTTCGTCAGAATGTCAATAAACTTATGCGCCTGACCGAGTATGCTAAATTAATTAGCGTATTAGATATGTTCTACAGCAAATACCCAGAATTGGACTTTTCTAGTTGCAGAGTCTCAACTATGACTGCAAGGAATAGAGGCTGTGTAATTTTGACAGGCCTGAATTATATAATGAGATTGGCCAATTGTGAATGCTATGATGTACTAAAGTATATCATGGATAGTTCAATTGAGAGAGAACTGTCAATCGCATTAAGAGAGAATCAAGAAGCTGACATACTAGGATCATACGCTCCATACTTGATCGAACTAGGTCTCTCCAAAAAATCCCCATACTCATCTGGACAATGCCCTGGTTTTCACCTATGGCTTCATACTATAGGGTGTGTGATGGGATCTAACAGGAGCAAAAATGCAACGTATGTTGATACAACTGCAATGGCCCAAATAATAAATGCGGGTTCGCTAGCAGGGTTGATGATAAATGCGCAACAGATTCAAAGACGTCGGGTCGTAGCAACAGAAGAACAAAGAGTTCAGTTAATCGTACATCCCTATGGCCATGATTGAACGGATAGCACCAGTCTTATTGCAAAAGAGAGAGAAAGTAAATAACGCGTCGCTATATGGCATTGGTTGGATAATAGTCCACCAATTGCACACGCTAGAGCTCCTCCAAATACAGGCTGCGTACAGGCAACCTATCCAAGGAGCCATGGTGGTAAGACAAACTGTGGTGCAGCCGAATGCCGTCGCCGGCTTGGTTACCAATTTTATGGATGATGTAGGCGAAGGCAGAATAATTTTAGATGGAAAGTATTTTACAGATGTAGAGCTATCGATGTTACGGCTAGTAGCCAGCGGACTACCAGTAGTCACCAGTCCAGCCGACGGGAGGAGGAGTGTCTTGCAGTTTATAACGACAGGTCTAGTCCTCATGGCTGTGTATAATAATGAAGCCTTGGTGGTGCCTCAAGTAGTAGCTGCCAATTGTTCATCAGCCAGGTTCGCAATATTAATGCGGAAATTGGCCACACACTTAGAATTAAATTAATTTTCATATATAATCAAAGAAATACAGTTAAATTATTAAATAATAGTTGGCAAATCAAATCCAATAAATAAATTAATCTAATTAAATTAAAGTGAGAGAAAATTTCAAATTTAGTTTTATCAAAGTGTTCATTAAGTTAAATGTAGATTATCTTATCTCTTATCCGGGTATCTTCGACGAAAAAAGAATTGATATGGTGCAGCCCAGACATAAAGCCCTTGAGGACCTGGGACAAGAAAGCACCAAATTCCAAGCGCAAGCGGTGGCAGGTGGACGGCAGTGGTAAATACCGCGATACGTCATTGAGCCCAATACCGGAATTGCAGTGTAACTGCAGAAAAGAAGAACAACTTAACCTGATTAGACGAACCTTGATGCGACAAAATAAGAAAAGCGTAACAATACGTGACATTGATTTGGAGACAGACGGTGCCTCCACCTCTAATAGCAAGAGTGCAGGGAGTACCGGAGTAATATCGAGACGGCGAGTTAGCGGGTCCAGCACAGATGCTCGGACCACGTCGAGTGCAGGGGGTGGCGCGAGTAAGGAGTATCTGAAAGCTCACCAGAGAAGAAAGAGGATAAGAGCACAGCGACGAAGAAGACGAAGGAGTCAATCTAGATATCAATTAACACAACATATTAGTGTGCCAGCTGCATCCACGGGTGCCTCATCTAGTTTGGGCGACGTCGATGCACCACTGGCCCTACATTACCAGACCATACACATCGGAGACCATAGTATGGAAGGCACAGGAATAAAGGGATACGATCTCGATTTCAGTTTGAGTACAGCAGCGTCAAACGCAGTAAGTTACATCGCACGCAACTTGCCAGCTTGGCAGCGGCATCAGGTCACAGCGGCCCTCACTGCCGAGATCACCACATCAACCAGGTATACCGTACCAACTATGACTCTGAACACGAGAGGGGCAGTGATCGCACAACAGACGCCCAGATCACTTGAGGCTAACACCGAGCTCTTGCCTTTCCACATAGCTTTTTCGGGCGACAAGGAGGTAAGATATACCATGATGGGCAGCGACGCATCGAACGTCATCCATGGTAATACTGTTGATTCGAAGCGATTAGCAGGCATAATGAACAATGGCCCGTACATCCCTATGGTCATGTGTAACATTCGCCCAAATGTTACCAACTACTGTGATGCGACTGTAATTGTGAATCAGTGTTTCCATCCTGATCTGTTGAATGAATTTTGGTTTTCTTCTTCTTTTTAGTTTTAGAAAAGTCTAGGTCCAAATCAAAATCTTCCTCTGTATTTGGAACATCTTCTTGTCCCTGTTCTGCGATTATTTGTTCATCCCTATTTGCTTCATTCACGGATGGCAGAGCATTGTCAATTTCATCCAAGTTGAAAGGCTTCTTCTTTCTTTTCTTTTTTTACCAAAACTTTCTAAATCTAAATTTTCATCTAAATCATTGCCAATATCTTCATTTGGCTTTACGTCATCATTCTGATTTGATTCCGTTGTACCACTACTGGTGTCAGGTGCATCCACCACTGCCAAAGCTGCATCTAAATCAAATGCAGTTTTCTTTTTCTTTTTCTTCTTTTGAAGAGACGGATCGAATATCGCATCTTCCTCAGACATTTTATTAGAATTAATTCTTTAAAACTATTTCACACAATAAAATTTAATTTTTTGCTTCTAGTGAAGTTATTGCATCAGAAATTTTATTTAATTCTAAAGGATAACTTAAATCTTTTACAGTTGTTACATTTCAGTGTTGATTGAGTTTTTTCTCTAATTTAGTTTCAAGGAATTTATAACCAACGAAAATGGAAAGAAGGCAGATAGTTTTGGTAGATCGACAAAATGGAGTAGCTGTTCCTGGCACAGTTATACCGGTGATTAGAGGACTCCCGGAGAATCTACCTCAATACCCCTCAGACTGGTTTTTGGCCAATAGAAATAAACCTGCCATTCATAGGACAGTAGAAGTAACCACACGTCAAGCATTTACTGATTCAATGTACACCTTTCAACCACATCCAGATGGTTATGTCAACTCCATTGTTGATTTTATGCTTGGCTACATTAATGATCATGAAAGGTTATTTCAAAAGATTGTTGCCGAAGATTGGATATCTTTCAATCAAGTGATCGGTGTTGTAGGAGATGTTATCACGCCTCTAGCTATTTTGCGAGTGCTAGATCAACCCCGGAATGAAGCAAGGGCACAAAGAAATGAAGGCCCAATGACGCCAGCTGAAGAAAGATCTTGGTTCTGGGCATTGGTTTCTGGCTATCGTCTTAGCAGGATCAATCAAGTTCCGAACAATCTTGATTACGTCAACCAGTTAAACGAAAGGGTTAGAGGGATTTTCATGGAGCCGCCCTATGAAGCGATGCGGGATCATTTAGATTTAGTTCGTCAGAATGTCAATAAACTTATGCGCCTGACCGAGTATGCTAAATTAATTAGCGTATTAGATATGTTCTACAGCAAATACCCAGAATTGGACTTTTCTAGTTGCAGAGTCTCAACTATGACTGCAAGGAATAGAGGCTGTGTAATTTTGACAGGCCTGAATTATATAATGAGATTGGCCAATTGTGAATGCTATGATGTACTAAAGTATATCATGGATAGTTCAATTGAGAGAGAACTGTCAATCGCATTAAGAGAGAATCAAGAAGCTGACATACTAGGATCATACGCTCCATACTTGATCGAACTAGGTCTCTCCAAAAAATCCCCATACTCATCTGGACAATGCCCTGGTTTTCACCTATGGCTTCATACTATAGGGTGTGTGATGGGATCTAACAGGAGCAAAAATGCAACGTATGTTGATACAACTGCAATGGCCCAAATAATAAATGCGGGTTCGCTAGCAGGGTTGATGATAAATGCGCAACAGATTCAAAGACGTCGGGTCGTAGCAACAGAAGAACAAAGAGTTCAGTTAATCGTACATCCCTATGGCCATGATTGAACGGATAGCACCAGTCTTATTGCAAAAGAGAGAGAAAGTAAATAACGCGTCGCTATATGGCATTGGTTGGATAATAGTCCACCAATTGCACACGCTAGAGCTCCTCCAAATACAGGCTGCGTACAGGCAACCTATCCAAGGAGCCATGGTGGTAAGACAAACTGTGGTGCAGCCGAATGCCGTCGCCGGCTTGGTTACCAATTTTATGGATGAAGTAGGCGAAGGCAGAATAATTTTAGATGGAAAGTATTTTACAGATGTAGAGCTATCGATGTTACGGCTAGTAGCCAGCGGACTACCAGTAGTCACCAGTCCAGCCGACGGGAGGAGGAGTGTCTTGCAGTTTATAACGACAGGTCTAGTCCCCATGGCTGTGTATAATAATGAAGCCTTGGTGGTGCCTCAAGTAGTAGCTGCCAATTGTTCATCAGCCAGGTTCGCAATATTAATGCGGAAATTGGCCACACACTTAGAATTAAATTAATTTTCATATATAATCAAAGAAATACAGTTAAATTATTAAATAATAGTTGGCAAATCAAATCCAATAAATAAATTAATCTAATTAAATTAAAGTGAGAGAAAATTTCAAATTTAGTTTTATCAAAGTGTTCATTAAGTTAAATGTAGATTATCTTATCTCTTATCCGGGTATCTTCGACGAAAAAAGAATTGATATGGTGCAGCCCAGACATAAAGCCCTTGAGGACCTGGGACAAGAAAGCACCAAATTCCAAGCGCAAGCGGTGGCAGGTGGACGGCAGTGATAAATACCGCGATACGTCATTGAGCCCAATACCGGAATTGCAGTGTAACTGCAGAAAAGAAGAACAACTTAACCTGATTAGACGAACCTTGATGCGACAAAATAAGAAAAGCGTAACAATACGTGACATTGATTTGGAGACAGACGGTGCCTCCACCTCTAATAGCAAGAGTGCAGGGAGTACCGGAGTAATATCGAGACGGCGAGTTAGCGGGTCCAGCACAGATGCTCGGACCACGTCGAGTGCAGGGGGTGGCGCGAGTAAGGAGTATCTGAAAGCTCACCAGAGAAGAAAGAGGATAAGAGCACAGCGACGAAGAAGACGAAGGAGTCAATCTAGATATCAATTAACACAACATATTAGTGTGCCAGCTGCATCCACGGGTGCCTCATCTAGTTTGGGCGACGTCGATGCACCACTGGCCCTACATTACCAGACCATACACATCGGAGACCATAGTATGGAAGGCACAGGAATAAAGGGATACGATCTCGATTTCAGTTTGAGTACAGCAGCGTCAAACGCAGTAAGTTACATCGCACGCAACTTGCCAGCTTGGCAGCGGCATCAGGTCACAGCGGCCCTCACTGCCGAGATCACCACATCAACCAGGTATACCGTACCAACTATGACTCTGAACACGAGAGGGGCAGTGATCGCACAACAGACGCCCAGATCACTTGAGGCTAACACCGAGCTCTTGCCTTTCCCCATAGCTTTTTCGGGCGACAAGGAGGTAAGATATACCATGATGGACAGCGACGCATCGAACGTCATCCATGGTAATACTGTTGATTCGAAGCGATTAGCAGGCATAATGAACAATGGCCCGTACATCCCTATGGCCATGTGTAACATTCGCCCAAATGTTACCAACTACTGTGATGCGACTGTAATTGTGAATCAGTGTTTCCATCCTGATCTGTTGAATGAATTTTGGTTTTCTTCTTCTTTTTAGTTTTAGAAAAGTCTAGGTCCAAATCAAAATCTTCCTCTGTATTTGGAACATCTTCTTGTCCCTGTTCTGCGATTATTTGTTCATCCCTATTTGCTTCATTCACGGATGGCAGAGCATTGTCAATTTCATCCAAGTTGAAAGGCTTCTTCTTTCTTTTCTTTTTTTTACCTAAACTTTCTAAATCTAAATTTTCATCTAAATCATTGCCAATATCTTCATTTGGCTTTACGTCATCATTCTGATTTGATTCCGTTGTACCACTACTGGTCTCAGGTGCATCCACTACTGCCAAAGCTGCATCTAAATCAAATGCAGTTTTCTTTTTCTTTTTCTTCTTTTGAAGAGACGGATCGAATATCGCATCTTCCTCAGACATTTTATTAGAATTAATTCTTTAAAACTATTTCACACAATAAAATTTAATTTTTTGCTTGTAGTGAAGTTATTGCATCAGAAATTTTATTTAATTCTAAAGGATAACTTAAATCTTTTACAGTTGTTACATTTCAGTGTTGATTGAGTTTTTTCTCTAATTTAGTTTCAAGGAATTTATAACCAACGAAAATGGAAAGAAGGCAGATAGTTTTGGTAGATCGACAAAATGGAGTAGCTGTTCCTGGCACAGTTATACCGGTGATTAGAGGACTCCCGGAGAATCTACCTCAATACCCCTCAGACTGGTTTTTGGCCAATAGAAATAAACCTGCCATTCATAGGACAGTAGAAGTAACCACACGTCAAGCATTTACTGATTCAATGTACACCTTTCAACCACATCTAGATGGTTATGTCAACTCCATTGTTGATTTTATGCTTGGCTACATTAATGATCATGAAAGGTTATTTCAAAAGATTGTTGCCGAAGATTGGATATCTTTCAATCAAGTGATCGGTGTTGTAGGAGATGTTATCACGCCTCTAGCTCTTTTGCGAGTGCTAGATCAACCCCGGAATGAAGCAAGGGCACAAAGAAATGAAGGCCCAATGACGCCAGCTGAAGAAAGATCTTGGTTCTGGGCATTGGTTTCTGGCTATCGTCTTAGCAGGATCAATCAAGTTCCGAACAATCTTGATTACGTCAACCAGTTAAACGAAAGGGTTAGAGGGATTTTCATGGAGCCGCCCTATGAAGCGATGCGGGATCATGTCAATAAACTTATGCGCCTGACCGAGTATGCTAAATTAATTAGCGTATTAGATATGTTCTACAGCAAATACTCAGAATTGGACTTTTCTAGTTGCAGAGTCTCAACTATGACTGCAAGGAATAGAGGCTGTGTAATTTTGACAGGCCTGAATTATATAATGAGATTGGCCAATTGTGAATGCTATGACGTACTAAAGTATATCATGGATAGTTCAATTGAGAGAGAACTGTCAATCGCATTAAGAGAGAATCAAGAAGCTGACATACTAGGATCATACGCTCCATACTTGATCGAACTAGGTCTCTCCAAAAAAATCCCCATACTCATCTGGACAATGCCCTGGTTTTCACCTATGGCTTTATACTATAGGGTGTGTGATGGGATCTAACAGGAGCAAAAATGCAACGTATGTTGATACAACTGCAATGGCCCAAATAATAAATGCGGATTCGCTAGCAGGGTTGATGATAAATGCGCAACAGATTCAAAGACGTCGGGTCGTAGCAACAGAAGAACAAAGAGTTCAGTTAATCGTACATCCCTATGGCCATGATTGAACGGATAGCACCAGTCTTATTGCAAAAGAGAGAGAAAGTAAATAACGCGTCGCTATATGGCATTGGTTGGATAATAGTCCACCAATTGCACACGCTAGAGCTCCTCCAAATACAGGCTGCGTACAGGCAACCTATCCAAGGAGCCATGGTGGTAAGACAAACTGTGGTGCAGCCGAATGCCGTCGCCGGCTTGGTTACCAATTTTATGGATGATGTAGGCGAAGGCAGAATAATTTTAGATGGAAAGTATTTTACAGATGTAGAGCTATCGATGTTACGGCTAGTAGCCAGCGGACTACCAGTAGTCACCAGTCCAGCCGACGGGAGGAGGAGTGTCCCTATGGCTGTGTATAATAATGAAGCCTTGGTGGTGCCTCAAGTAGTAGCTGCCAATTGGTCATCAGCCAGGTTCGCAGTATTAATGCGCAAATTGGCCACACACTTAGAATTAAATTAATTTTCATATATAATCAAAGAAATACAGTTAAATTATTAAATAATAGTTGGTAAATCAAATCCAATAAATAAATTAATCTAATTAAATTAAAGTGAGAGAAAATTTCAAATTTAGTTTTATCAAAATGTTCATTAAGTTAAATGTAGATTATCTTATCTCTTATCCGGGTATCTTCGACGAAAAAAGAATTGATATGGTGCAGCCCAGACATAAAGCCCTTGAGGACCTGGGACAAGAAAGCACCAAATTCCAAGCGCAAGCGGTGGCAGGTGGACGGCAGTGGTAAATACCGCGATACGTCACTGAGCCCAATACCGGAATTGCAGTGTAACTGCAGAAAAGAAGAACAACTTAACCTGATTAGACGAACCTTGATGCGTCAAAATAAGAAAAGCGTAACAATACGTGACATTGATTTGGAGACAGACGGTGCCTCCACCTCTAATAGCAAGAGTGCAGGGAGTACCGGAGTAATATCGAGACGGCGAGTTAGCGGGTCCAGCACAGATGCTCGGACCACGTCGAGTGCAGGGGGTGGCGCGAGTAAGGAGTATCTGAAAGCTCACCAGAGAAGAAAGAGGATAAGAGCACAGCGACGAAGAAGACGAAGGAGTCAACCTAGATATCAATTAACACAACATATTAGTGTGCCAGCTGCATCCACGGGTGCCTCATCTAGTTTGGGCGACGTCGATGCACCACTGGCCCTACATTACCAGACCATACACATCGGAGACCATAGTGTGGAAGGCACAGGAATAAAGGGATACGATCTCGATTTCAGTTTGAGTACAGCAGCGTCAAACGCAGTAAGTTACATCGCACGCAACTTGCCAGCTTGGCAGCGGCATCAGGTCACAGCGGCCCTCACTGCCGAGATCACCACATCAACCAGGTATACCGTACCAACTATGACTCTGAACACGAGAGGGGCAGTGATCGCACAACAGACGCCCAGATCACTTGAGGCTAACACCGAGCTCTTGCCTTTCCACATAGCTTTTTCGGGCGACAAGGAGGTAAGATATACCATGATGGACAGCGACGCATCGAACGTCATCCATGGTAATACTGTTGATTCGAAGCGATTAGCAGGCATAATGAACAATGGCCCGTACATCCCTATGGCCATGTGTAACATTCGCCCAAATGTTACCAACTACTGTGATGCGACTGTAATTGTGAATCAGTGTTTCCATCCTGATCTGTTGAATGAATTTTGGTTTTCTTCTTCTTTTTAGTTTTAGAAAAGTCTAGGTCCAAATCAAAATCTTCCTCTGTATTTGGAACATCTTCTTGTCCCTGTTCTGCGATTATTTGTTCATCCCTATTTGCTTCATTCACGGATGGCAGAGCATTGTCAATTTCATCCAAGTTGAAAGGCTTCTTCTTTCTTTTCTTTTTTTTACCAAAACTTTCTAAATCTAAATTTTCATCTAAATCATTGCCAATATCTTCATTTGGCTTTACGTCATCATTCTGATTTGATTCCGTTGTACCACTACTGGTCTCAGGTGCATCCACCACTGCCAAAGCTGCATCTAAATCAAATGCAGTTTTCTTTTTCTTCTTTTGAAGAGACGGATCGAATATCGCATCTTCCTCAGACATTTTATTAGAATTAATTCTTTAAAACTATTTCACACAATAAAATTTAATTTTTTGCTTGTAGTGAAGTTATTGCATCAGAAATTTTATTTAATTCTAAAGGATAACTTAAATCTTTTACAGTTGTTACATTTCAGTGTTGATTGAGTTTTTTCTCTAATTTAGTTTCAAGGAATTTATAACCAACGAAAATGGAAAGAAGGCATATAGTTTTGGTAGATCGACAAAATGGAGTAGCTGTTCCTGGCACAGTTATACCGGTGATTAGAGGACTCCCGGAGAATCTACCTCAATACCCCTCAGACTGGTTTTTGGCCAATAGAAATAAACCTGCCATTCATAGGACAGTAGAAGTAACCACACGTCAAGCATTTACTGATTCAATGTACACCTTTCAACCACATCCAGATGGTTATGTCAACTACATTGTTGATTTTATGCTTGGCTACATTAATGATCATGAAAGGTTATTTCAAAAGATTGTTGCCGAAGATTGGATATCTTTCAATCAAGTGATCGGTGTTGTAGGAGATGTTATCACGCCTCTAGCTCTTTTGCGAGTGCTAGATCAACCCCGGAATGAAGCAAGGGCACAAAGAAATGAAGGCCCAATGACGCCAGCTGAAGAAAGATCTTGGTTCTGGGCATTGGTTTCTGGCTATCGTCTTAGTAGGATCAATCAAGTTCCGAACAATCTTGATTACGTCAACCAGTTAAACGAAAGGGTTAGAGGGATTTTCATGGAGCCGCCCTATGAAGCGATGCGGGATCATTTAGATTTAGTTCGTCAGAATGTCAATAAACTTATGCGCCTGACCGAGTATGCTAAATTAATTAGCGTATTAGATATGTTCTACAGCAAATACCCAGAATTGGACTTTTCTAGTTGCAGAGTCTAAACTATGACTGCAAGGAATAGAGGCTGTGTAATTTTGACAGGCCTGAATTATATAATGAGATTGGCCAATTGTGAATGCTATGACGTACTAAAGTATATCATGGATAGTTCAATTGAGAGAGAACTGTCAATCGCATTAAGAGAGAATCAAGAAGCTGACATACTAGGATCATACGCTCCATACTTGATCGAACTAGGTCTCTCCAAAAAATCCCCATACTCATCTGGACAATGCCCTGGTTTTCACCTATGGCTTCATACTATAGGGTGTGTGATGGGATCTAACAGGAGCAAAAATGCAACGTATGTTGATACAACTGCAATGGCCCAAATAATAAATGCGGGTTCGCTAGCAGGGTTGATGATAAATGCGCAACAGATTCAAAGACGTCGGGTCGTAGCAACAGAAGAACAAAGCGTTCAGTTAATCGTACATCCCTATGGCCATGATTGAACGGATAGCACCAGTCTTATTGCAAAAGAGAGAGAAAGTAAATAACGCGTCGCTATATGGCATTGGTTGGATAATAGTCCACCAATTGCACACGCTAGAGTTCCTCCAAATACAGGCTGCGTACAGGCAACCTATCCAAGGAGCCATGGTGGTAAGACAAACTGTGGTGCAGCCGAATGCCGTCGCCGGCTTGGTTACCAATTTTATGGATGATGTAGGCGAAGGCAGAATAATTTTAGATGGAAAGTATTTTACAGATGTAGAGCTATCGATGTTACGGCTAGTAGCCAGCGGACTACCAGTAGTCACCAGTCCAGCCGACGGGAGGAGGAGTGTCTTGCAGTTTATAACGACAGGTCTAGTCCCTATGGCTGTGTATAATAATGAAGCCTTGGTGGTGCCTCAAGTAGTAGCTGCCAATTGGTCATCAGCCAGGTTCGCAGTATTAATGCGGAAATTGGCCACACACTTAGAATTAAACTAATTTTCATATATAATCAAAGAAATACAGTTAAATTATTAAATAATAGTTGGTAAATCAAATCCAATAAATAAATTAATCTAATTAAATTAAAGTGAGAGAAAATTTCAAATTTAGTTTTATCAAAGTGTTCATTAAGTTAAATGTAGATTATCTTATCTCTTATCCGGGTATCTTCGACGAAAAAAGAATTGATATGGTGCAGCCCAGACATAAAGCCCTTGAGGACCTGGGACAAGAAAGCACCAAATTCCAAGCGCAAGCGGTGGCAGGTGGACGGCAGTGGTAAATACCGCGATACGTCACTGAGCCCAATACCGGAATTGCAGTGTAACTGCAGAAAAGAAGAACAACTTAACCTGATTAGACGAACCTTGATGCGACAAAATAAGAAAAGCGTAACAATACGTGACATTGATTTGGAGACAGACGGTGCCTCCACCTCTAATAGCAAGAGTGCAGGGAGTACCGGAGTAATATCGAGACGGCGAGTTAGCGGGTCCAGCACAGATGCTCGGTCCACGTCGAGTGCAGGGGGTGGCGCGAGTAAGGAGTATCTGAAAGCTCACCAGAGAAGAAAGAGGATAATAGCACAGCGACGGAGGAGTCAACCTAGATATCAATTAACACAACATATTAGTGTGCCAGCTGCATCCACGGGTGCCTCATCTAGTTTGGGCGACGTCGATGCACCACTGGCCCTACATTACCAGACCATACACATCGGAGACCATAGTGTGGAAGGCACAGGAATAAAGGGATACGATCTCGATTTCAGTTTGAGTACAGCAGCGTCAAACGCAGTAAGTTACATCGCACGCAACTTGCCAACTTGGCAGCGGCATCAGGTCACAGCGGCCCTCACTGCCGAGATCACCACATCAACCAGGTATACCGTACCAACTATGACTCTGAACACGAGAGGGGCAGTGATCGCACAACAGACGCCCAGATCACTTGAGGCTAACACCGAGCTCTTGCCTTTCCACATAGCTTTTTCGGGCGACAAGGAGGTAAGATATACCATGATGGACAGCGACGCATCGAACGTCATCCATGGTAATACTGTTGATTCGAAGCGATTAGCAGGCATAATGAACAATGGCCCGTACATCCCTATGGCCATGTGTAACATTCACCCAAATGTTACCAACTACTGTGATGCGACTGTAATTGTGAATCAGTGTTTCCATCCTGATCTGTTGAATGAATTTTGGTTTTCTTCTTCTTTTTAGTTTTAGAAAAGTCTAGGTCCAAATCAAAATCTTCCTCTGTATTTGGAACATCTTCTTGTCCCTGTTCTGCGATTATTTGTTCATCCCTATTTGCTTCATTCACGGATGGCAGAGCATTGTCAATTTCATCCAAGTTGAAAGGCTTCTTCTTTCTTTTCTTTTTTTTACCAAAACTTTCTAAATCTAAATTTTCATCTAAATCATTGCCAATATCTTCATTTGGCTTTACGTCATCATTCTGATTTGATTCCGTTGTACCACTACTGGTCTCAGGTGCATCCACCACTGCCAAAGCTGCATCTAATTCAAATGCAGTTTTCTTTTTCTTTTTCTTCTTTTGAAG
This sequence comes from Tipula unca, assembly GCA_951394425.1. Taxonomy (NCBI): domain Eukaryota; kingdom Metazoa; phylum Arthropoda; class Insecta; order Diptera; family Tipulidae; genus Tipula; species Tipula unca. The sequence goes on along the minus strand of OX596382.1, from coordinate 178,084,394 downwards.
AGACGGATCGAATATCGCATCTTCCTCAAACATTTTATTAGAATTAATTCTTTAAAACTATTTCACACAATAAAATTTAATTTTTTGCTTCTAGTGAAGTTATTGCATCAGAAATTTTATTTAATTCTAAAGGATAACTTAAATCTTTTACAGTTGTTACATTTCAGTGTTGATTGAGTTTTTTCTCTAATTTAGTTTCAAGGAATTTATAACCAACGAAAATGGAAAGAAGGCATATAGTTTTGGTAGATCGACAAAATGGAGTAGCTGTTCCTGGCACAGTTATACCGGTGATTAGAGGACTCCCGGAGAATCTACCTCAATACCCCTCAGACTGGTTTTTGGCCAATAGAAATAAACCTGCCATTCATAGGACAGTAGAAGTAACCACACGTCAAGCATTTACTGATTCAATGTACACCTTTCAACCACATCCAGATGGTTATGTCAACTACATTGTTGATTTTATGCTTGGCTACATTAATGATCATGAAAGGTTATTTCAAAAGATTGTTGCCGAAGATTGGATATCTTTCAATCAAGTGATCGGTGTTGTAGGAGATGTTATCACGCCTCTAGCTCTTTTGCGAGTGCTAGATCAACCCCGGAATGAAGCAAGGGCACAAAGAAATGAAGGCCCAATGACGCCAGCTGAAGAAAGATCTTGGTTTTGGGCATTGGTTTCTGGCTATCGTCTTAGCAGGATCAATCAAGTTCCGAACAATCTTGATTACGTCAACCAGTTAAACGAAAGGGTTAGAGGGATTTTCATGGAGCCGCCCTATGAAGCGATGCGGGATCATGTCAATAAACTTATGCGCCTGACCGAGTATGCTAAATTAATTAGCGTATTAGATATGTTCTACAGCAAATACCCAGAATTGGACTTTTCTAGTTGCAGAGTCTCAACTATGACTGCAAGGAATAGAGGCTGTGTAATTTTGACAGGCCTGAATTATATAATGAGATTGGCCAATTGTGAATGCTATGACGTACTAAAGTATATCATGGATAGTTCAATTGAGAGAGAACTGTCAATCGCATTAAGAGAGAATCAAGAAGCTGACATACTAGGATCATACGCTCCATACTTGATCGAACTAGGTCTCTCCAAAAAAATCCCCATACTCATCTGGACAATGCCCTGGTTTTCACCTATGGCTTCATACTATAGGGTGTGTGATGGGATCTAACAGGAGCAAAAATGCAACGTATGTTGATACAACTGCAATGGCCCAAATAATAAATGCGGGTTCGCTAGCAGGGTTGATGATAAATGCGCAACAGATTCAAAGACGTCGGGTCGTAGCAACAGAAGAACAAAGAGTTCAGTTAATCGTACATCCCTATGGCCATGATTGAACGGATAGCACCAGTCTTATTGCAAAAGAGAGAGAAAGTAAATAACGCGTCGCTATATGGCATTGGTTGGATAATAGTCCACCAATTGCACACGCTAGAGCTCCTCCAAATACAGGCTGCGTACAGGCAACCTATCCAAGGATCCATGGTGGTAAGACAAACTGTGGTGCAGCCGAATGCCGTCGCCGGCTTGGTTACCAATTTTATGGATGATGTAGGCGAAGGCAGAATAATTTTAGATGGAAAGTATTTTACAGATGTAGAGCTATCGATGTTACGGCTAGTAGCCAGCGGACTACCAGTAGTCACCAGTCCAGCCGACGGGAGGAGGAGTGTCTTGCAGTTTATAACGACAGGTCTAGTCCCTATGGCTGTGTATAATAATGAAGCCTTGGTGGTGCCTCAAGTAGTAGCTGCCAATTGGTCATCAGCCAGGTTCGCAGTATTAATGCGCAAATTGGCCACACACTTAGAATTAAATTAATTTTCATATATAATCAAAGAAATACAGTTAAATTATTAAATAATAGTTGGTAAATCAAATCCAATAAATAAATTAATCTAATTAAATTAAAGTGAGAGAAAATTTCAAATTTAGTTTTATCAAAGTGTTCAATAAGTTAAATGTAGATTATCTTATCTCTTGTCCGGGTATCTGCGACGAAAAAAGAATTGATATGGTGCAGCCCAGACATAAAGCCCTTGAGGACCTGGGACAAGAAAGCACCAAATTCCAAGCGCAAGCGGTGGCAGGTGGACGGCAGTGGTAAATACCGCGATACGTCACTGAGCCCAATACCGGAATTGCAGTGTAACTGCAGAAAAGAAGAACAACTTAACCTGATTAGACGAACCTTGAGGCGTCAAAATAAGAAAAGCGTAACAATACGTGACATTGATTTGGAGACAGGCGGTGCCTCCACCTCTAATAGCAAGAGTGCAGGGAGTACCGGAGTAATATCGAGACGGCGAGTTAGCGAGTCCAGCACAGATGCTCGGACCACGTCGAGTGCAGGGGGTGGCGCGAGTAAGGAGTATCTGAAAGCTCACCAGAGAAGAAAGAGGATAAGAGCACAGCGACGAAGAAGACGAAGGAGTCAACCTAGATATCAATTAACACAACATATTAGTGTGCCAGCTGCATCCACGGGTGCCTCATCTAGTTTGGGCGACGTCGATGCACCACTGGCCCTACATTACCAGACCATACACATCGGAGATCATAGTGTGGAAGGCACAGGAATAAAGGGATACGATCTCGATTTCAGTTTGAGTACAGCAGCGTCAAACGCAGTAAGTTACATCAATGCCGAGATCACTAACACCGAGCTCTTGCGTTTCCCCATAGCTTTTTCGGGCGGAAAGGAGGTAAGATATACCATGATGGACAGCGACGCATCGAACGTCATCCATGGTAATACTGTTGATTCGAAGCGATTAGCAGGCATAATGAACAATGGCCCGTACATCCCTATGGCCATGTGTAACATTCGCCCAAATGTTACCAACTACTGTGATGCGACTGTAATTGTGATACAGTGTTTCCATCCTGATCTGTTGAATGAATTTTGGTTTTCTTCTTCTTTTTAGTTTTAGAAAAGTCTAGGTCCAAATCAAAATCTTCCTCTGTATTTGGAACATCTTCTTGTCCCTGTTCTGCGATTATTTGTTCATCCCTATTTGCTTCATTCACGGATGGCAGAGCATTGTCAATTTCATCCAAGTTGAAAGGCTTCTTCTTTCTTTTCTTTTTTTTACCAAAACTTTCTAAATCTAAATTTTCATCTAAATCATTGCCAATGCCGTTGGGCTTCGGATTATTAGTTATATTTTTCCATTTCTGGCGTTGCTGTAGTGTTAGGAGATATTCCTTGTGCCATTTTTGCCAAAAATGCTGAACCATCCGCTGTATGTGCTGCCAACGCGATAATCGATTCTCCTTTACACCTAACAAATTCGGTTCCGGTAGCAATGTAAGTGCATGACCAATTAGAAAATGACCAGGAGTTAATGGATCGAGTTCTTCTGGCGATATTTCGGTTAATGGTCGCGAATTTAGTATAGCTTCTATTTGAGTAAGCAAAGTCATCATTTCTTCGAATGTCAGCAATGTCTCACTCAGTACTCGTTTTAGATGATACTTGCATGATTTTATGCCGGCTTCCCATAGGCCTCCAAAATTGGGAGCGCCCGGAGGAATAAAATGCCATTCGATGTTGTTGTCGTTAACATATCTTCTAACGGCGGCATCCTTGGAGACCATCGTGGACTTTTTTGCAGATCTCGTTGTGCTCCAACAAAATTGGTACCATTATCACTGTAAATGTGTCTACAAATACCTCGCCGTGCATGGAAACGTCGTAAACTTGCTAGGAATGCTTCGGTGGTCATGTCACTAACCAGTTCCAAATGTACAGCCTTTGTTGCCATACACACAAAAAGGGCTAGGTAAGCCTTAACAGTTTTAGCACCCCTCAATTTTGATGCCTTAATTGACAATGGTCCTGCATAATCCACTCCTGTGCTGTAGAAAGGACGATGGTATGATACCCTGGATTGTGGCAGTTGACCCATAAGTTGCTGTTGTTGCTGCGCCTTTAAACGGATGCATTTTACACACCGTCCAATTACTCCTCTAACTTCATCCTTACATCTCAATATAGTGTAGTTTTGTTTTAATGTTGCCATCAACAGTGTTGGACCCGCATGTAACAGTTCGAAACTCGTTAATAAAGTTGGAAGATATCCGTATAGGCAGATGGCTGTTCACCGAAGGTCCGAACTAGAACTACATGGATTTGCTGATGCTTCCGAATTGGCTTACGCAGCGGTTATCTATAGCCGGATGAAAACAAAAAATGGCTACAAGACAAATTTGGTAACTGGAAAAACGAAGGTATCACCAATCAAATCAGTTAGCATTCCCCGACTGGAACTCTGCGGTTCGAAGGACCAAACAATGATGCGGATGTATAAATTCCAAATTTTAATTGTAGATAATAATGAAACAATTTGGGTTTTTCTCAAAATAAATTATTTATAATATAATTATGTACTTTTACAATAAACTGTGGTTGTTGTGTTCAGCTCGCTTGTTGAAATTAAAGTGAACGAGAAATCACAATATTGCCGAGTCATAAGAATTCAGTCACTAAAAAACGCGCTAAATATTGTGCGCGATTATTATAATTACTTCTAGTTATTACTACTCAAATATAGATGGCAGTATAATTCGAAAAGAGAATTTCCAAGTTTAAAAACCACTGATCACTTGTAAATTCTTAGTCTGTTTTGTGTTATTGTTATTGTTTAGGTAAGTTGGTCGTTTTTTAATTTTACTATACAATATTAATATAAATACATTTTATAATTATTAATCTTAATATAAATTCAATTTTCAGAGATAATTATATAAAATAAAGGAAAAACAATAAGATAAGTATAAATAAATTATTTTTCAAAATATATAAATATTAATGTAAGTGTTCTCTTTTTCTTTTAGATGACTTCTTAAGATGATCCTGAACAATCTTCATTTGGCTTTACGTCATCATTCTGATTTGATTCCGTTGTACCACTACTGGTCTCAGGTACATCCACCACTGCCAAAGCTGCATCTAAATCAAATGCAGTTTTCTTTTTCTTTTTCTTCTTTTGAAGAGACGGATCGAATATCGCATCTTCCTCAGACATTTTATTAGAATTAATTCTTTAAAACTATTTCACACAATAAAATTTAATTTTTTGCTTCTAGTGAAGTTATTGCATCAGAAATTTTATTTAATTCTAAAGGATAACTTAAATCTTTTACAGTTGTTACATTTCAGTGTTGATTGAGTTTTTTCTCTAATTTAGTTTCAAGGAATTTATAACCAACGAAAATGGAAAGAAAGCAGATAGTTTTGGTAGATCGACAAAATGGAGTAGCTGTTCCTGGCACAGTTATACCGGTGATTAGAGGACTCCCGGAGAATCTACCTCAATACCCCTCAGACTGGTTTTTGGGCCAATAGAAATAAACCTGCCATTCATAGGACAGTAGAAGTAACCACACGTCAAGCATTTACTGATTCAATGTACACCTTTCAACCACATCCAGATGGTTATGTCAACTCCATTGTTGATTTTATGCTTGGCTACATTAATGATCATGAAAGGTTATTTCAAAAGATTGTTGCCGAAGATTGGATATCTTTCAATCAAGTGATCGGTGTTGTAGGAGATGTTATCACGCCTCTAGCTCTTTTGCGAGTGCTAGATCAACCCCGGAATGAAGCAAGGGCACAAAGAAATGAAGGCCCAATGACGCCAGCTGAAGAAAGATCTTGGTTCTGGGCATTGGTTTCTGGCTATCGTCTTAGCAGGATCAATCAAGTTCCGAACAATCTTGATTACGTCAACCAGTTAAACGAAAGGGTTAGAGGGATTTTCATGGAGCCGCCCTATGAAGCGATGCGGGATCATTTAGATTTAGTTCGTCAGAATGTCAATAAACTTATGCGCCTGACCGAGTATGCTAAATTAATTAGCGTATTAGATATGTTCTACAGCAAATACCCAGAATTGGACTTTTCTAGTTGCAGAGTCTCAACTATGACTGCAAGGAATAGAGGCTGTGTAATTTTGACAGGCCTGAATTATATAATGAGATTGGCCAATTGTGAATGCTATGACGTACTAAAGTATATCATGGATAGTTCAATTGAGAGAGAACTGTCAATCGCATTAAGAGAGAATCAAGAAGCGACATACTAGGATCATACGCTCCATACTTGATCGAACTAGGTCTCTCCAAAAAATCCCCATACTCATCTGGACAATGCCCTGGTTTTCACCTATGGCTTCATACTATAGGGTGTGTGATGGGATCTAACAGGAGCAAAAATGCAACGTATGTTGATACAACTGCAATGGCCCAAATAATAAATGCGGGTTCGCTAGCAGGGTTGATGATAAATGCGCAACAGATTCAAAGACGTCGGGTCGTAGCAACAGAAGAACAAAGAGTTCAGTTAATCGTACATCCCTATGGCCATGATTGAACGGATAGCACCAGTCTTATTGCAAAAGAGAAAGTAAATAACGCGTCGCTATATGGCATTGGTTGGATAATAGTCCACCAATTGCACACGCTAGAGCTCCTCCAAATACAGGCTGCGTACAGGCAACCTATCCAAGGAGCCATGGTGGTAAGACAAACTGTGGTGCAGCCGAATGCCGTCGCCGGCTTGGTTACCAATTTTATGGATGATGTAGGCGAAGGCAGAATAATTTTAGATGGAAAGTATTTTACAGATGTGGAGCTATCGATGTTACGGCTAGTAGCCAGCGGACTACCAGTAGTCACCAGTCCAGCCGACGGGAAGAGGAGTGTCTTGCAGTTTATAACGACAGGTCTAGTCCCTATGGCTGTGTATAATAATGAAGCCTTGGTGGTGCCTCAAGTAGTAGCTGCCAATTGGTCATCAGCCAGGTCCGCAGTATTAATGCGCAAATTGGCCACACACTTAGAATTAAATTAATTTTCATATATAATCAAAGAAATACAGTTAAATTATTAAATAATAGTTGGTAAATCAAATCCAATAAATAAATTAATCTAATTAAATTGAGAGAAAATTTCAAATTTAGTTTTATCAAAGTGTTCATTAAGTTAAATGTAGATTATCTTATCTCTTATCTGGGTATCTTCGACGAAAAAAGAATTGATATGGTGCAGCCCAGACATAAAGCCCTTGAGGACCTGGGACAAGAAAGCACCAAATTCCAAGCGCAAGCGGTGGCAGGTGAACGGCAGTGGTAAATACCGCGATACGTCACTGAGCCCAATACCGGAATTGCAGTGTAACTGCAGAAAAGAAGAACAACTTAACCTGATTAGACGAACCTTGATGCGTCAAAATAAGAAAAGCGTAACAATAGAGTACCGGAGTAATATCGAGACGGCGAGTTAGCGGGTCCAGCACAGATGCTCGGACCACGTCGAGTGCAGGGGGTGGCGCGAGTAAGGAGTATCTGAAAGCTCACCAGAGAAGAAAGAGGATAAGAGCACAGCGACGAAGAAGACGAAGGAGTCAACCTAGATATCAATTAACACAACATATTAGTGTGCCAGCTGCATCCACGGGTGCCTCATCTAGTTTGGAGGCATTGGTTGCATTACCAGACCATACACATCGGAGACCATAGTGTGGAAGGCACAGGAATAAAGGGATACGATCTCGATTTCAGTTTGAGTACAGCAGCGTCAAACGCAGTAACTTACATCGCACGCAACTTGCCAGCGGCATCAGGTCACAGCGGCCCTCACTGCCGAGATCACCACATCAACCAGGTATACCGTACCAACTATGACTCTGAACACGAGAGGGGCAGTGATCGCACAACAGACGCCCAGATCACTTGAGGCTAACACCGAGCTCTTGCCTTTCCCCATAGCTTTTTCGGGCGACAAGGAGGTAAGATATACCATGATGGACAGCGACGCATCGAACGTCATCCATGGTAATACTGTTGATTCGAAGCGATTAGCAGGCATAATGAACAATGGTCCGTACATCCCTATGGCCATGATTGAACGGATAGCACCAGTCTTATTGCAAAAGAGAGAGAAAGTAAATAACGCGTCGCTATATGGCATTGGTTGGATAATAGTCCACCAATTGCACACGCTAGACCTCCTCCAAATACAGGCTGCGTACAGGCAACCTATCCAAGGAGCCATGGTGGTAAGACAAACTGTGGTGCAGCCGAATGCCGTCGCCGGCTTGGTTACCAATTTTATGGATGATGTAGGCGAAGGCAGAATAATTTTAGATGGAAAGTATTTTACAGATGTAGAGCTATCGATGTTACGGCTAGTAGCCAGCGGACTACCAGTAGTCACCAGTCCAGCCGACGGGAGGAGGAGTGTCTTGCAGTTTATAACGACAGGTCTAGTCCCTATGGCTGTGTATAATAATGAAGCCTTGGTGGTGCCTCAAGTAGTAGCTGCCAATTGGTCATCAGTCAGGTTCGCAGTATTAATGCGGAAATTGGCCACACACTTAGAATTAAATTAATTTTCATATATAATCAAAGAAATACAGTTAAATTATTAAATAATAGTTGGTAAATCAAATCCAATAAATAAATTAATCTAATTAAATTAAAGTGAGAGAAAATTTCAAATTTAGTTTTATCAAAGTATTCATTAAGTTAAATGTAGATTATCTTATCTCTTATCCGGGTATCTTCGACGAAAAAAGAATTGATATGGTGCAGCCCAGACATAAAGCCCTTGAGGACCTGGGACAAGAAAGCACCTTGTGACTCATCATGGAGTAAGGTGTGGTGTTTCCTGTTGCATGGCCTGCACCTAAATTTAGATTTATTATCATTTAAACAATTAAAACAACGCCTTTCTTTTATTAATAATGCTTTTCTATTTTCCACTGAAATTTCCTTAAATTTTGGACATTCGAACAATCTATGCTGTTCTTCTGGACATAATGAACATGTTGGGCTTTCACTATCTAAAACAACATGGCTTTTAATGGGTGGTCTTGTTGAACGCTGGGTTTGTTTGTTGGTAGCTCCTTTGAATGATTCAAGCGCATCAATCCTTTTAGCCAGGAAGTCAAAGAATTGCTTGATTGTTGGTAGTTCGTAATCTGTCGAGGTTTGAGACCACAAACTATTAGTTTCCTCGTCTAACTTGTTAATCATGGTATAAATTAACCAATGGTCCCTGGATTCAGCGCCTTCTCCTAATGCCTTTAATCCCCGTAATATTTCATCTGATGTGTCGTATAATCGTCGCACATTCGCGCTATTTGGTGTTGTGACATATGGCTGGAGCATAAAATTTTTAATGAATGCTTGAATGGTGTGCTTTTTTCGATCGTATCGACTTCGTAATTTCTGCAATGCCTCTATATAATTGGCATCGGTTATACTAAAGTGTTTTAGTAAGCCAGCATCTTCACCTCGCAGAGTTCCTTTCAGATATTGTAGCTTTTGTGCCGGTGATAAACGGTTGTTATCATGAATCGTCGAACTAAATCGATCATAATATGACTGCCATTCTGTGTAGTCTCCGGAGAATAGTGGTATATTGATTTTTGATAATTTAACCTCTGTGTGGGTTTCGTTTAGAGAAAAATTTGCTATTGTATCATTTGGTGACATTGATGTTTCTGATTTGGCTCTAAGGGCTAAATTCAAGCCTGATACTGCCTTATAGTAGTTCTCTTCAAATTCTTCGTCTAATTCCTCCTCATTGTCGAAAGCTACGATCTTTTCCTCTATGTCCATAAACTCGGTGCGATAACGTTCTACGTTTGATAGTCTTACCTTTATATCTTCTATATAAGTTGTACCTGTTATTTCACGTATATATTTAAGCAGCTTGGTCATGTTTCCTTTTATGTACGCGCGACGTTTTTTCAAAGCTGGTAAGTTCACCATTTTGTTTTAAAGTAATATGTATTTCACTATTAGGTACACTTTATAAGTCTTTTACTAATATATTCACTCAACACATCACGTTTGTATATTTTGAAATTTTATTTATTTTAATGCTTATTAACGTTTATTTTATCAGATTTTTGATGAATTATGATTTAATAAATTATTGGGTTTTACGAGATGCCTTTTATTTTATTTAATGAATAGAATCAATTTATACTTGCGGGTTTGGTTGGTTGATGGTAATTTAATCCTTGTGGTTAAATCACAAGTTTCCTTTCCATGCGGTTTGTTGGTAAAATCTCGTAGCTTCGGCTGTTAGGTTTTAATTTTATTTTCAAATTTATTGGTATATTTTATAATAGGATCCGTAGGCTCGAATCCGGCTCGAAGGACCAGAAGTGTTTGTACCAGCTTTCGGGTTCCTCGATAAAATGTTAAAGACTGGTACAAACTTTGATGAGTCGAAAAACTTATGGATTTTTAAGGTATGAATATGGATTATGGTAATTGGGTTTGGATAATCCTTGCTTGGTTGGTAAAATATCTACTTGAAAACTTCGTTGAATCACAGCTGATCGCGTGCTATCTCCGTAAACTTTATTTATATTTTTTTTATAGATGTGTATACCTCGATAGTTGGTTTGTAAGAGGGATCATTATGATTTTATTTAGACTTAAGTTACAATAGTTTTACAATTATGTAGTTTATATCACCGCCAATAGATGGTCAAGATCTATTTACTTTTAAAGCATAAAACGTACTCGATACAATTGAATTTGAGCTACTGAATTTGTTTTTACATTTATAAGGTTTTAAATCTTGCCAAATGTTAATTAAAATAAATGTCAAATAATTTGTTTTGACAGTACATACATAAAGGTTAGGAATTCAACATATTTATAATTAAATTTACATTATTAATAATTAATTAAATATTTCAGATTGGTTACTATTAATATAGATACAAACAAATAATTTAAGATAAGTATTTACAATAATTAAATTCAAAATAAGAAAATATAAACTTAAACATTTTTCTTTGATTTCAGATTTATACATATTACAATTTAGGTATATATGAATCAATGGATCATCAACAGGCTTCAAGTATTGATAATTTAGCTAAAACTTTAGAAAAAAATCAATTTCGTGAAATCAGTGCTAAGCTGTCGATAGTCTCCACAAGGGCGCCAATCCTTGTCTTTCTTTTGCACCATATGCAGTGATGAGGAGGTATCATGAGGGCCGGCATTACCCGATTAACAAGCGCTCTTTGAGTGAATGGTACAAGGCGGGGGAGGTGATCAAGTGGTTAGATTGTTTTCCCTTTATGATGGCTCACGGCAGCGAAAAATACGAAATTAGCAAGGCTAGGGCGATATATGGCACTTGCATGGTGGATTATACGATCATGTCATATGCAATCGAGCCTTTAGAAAAAGTATTACACCGAGTGAACGGGGTGGAACAAGGACTACAAGGGGCGGAGAGGTGCGTAGCATGCTCAGGAGACTAGCCGAGACCGAGAATGACTTGATGGAGGGTATCATGCTCGACTACACCGATTTTAATTACCAGCACACACTTCAGGCCCAGGCTCTAGTTTTCACTAGTCTACGTGCCGGATTGGCCAATTAGACTACCACTCCGACGTAGGCAAAGCCCTGAAGTGGTGTGAGGGAGCCATGCTCAATCAATATTGCAAGTTTCCCGATAATGAGGAAATACAGCGAATCAGTACAGGGCTATTCTCAGGTCAACGAGGCACAAATTTCCTCAATACCATATTGAACGTTGCTTACTACCGACCAGCTCATCATTACTTAGTCAACAAACAAATTGTTCCCAGGTCTCTAACTAGTGTGCACCAAGGTGATGATGTCTGGATCGCAGTCAGGTCTGGACGTGTGTACAGTATTATGCTTTATAAGATCATGAAGCATGCAGGCTTCGTATTCAACGACAGCAAGCAGAATTTTGCCATGAACAGGATCATCCCCAACAGTTGACATCAAAGCATTTGTCCGAGGCTTTAAACCAAATTGAGGGAGGACTACAGATCCTAATTGAAAATGATCTTGTCGAAGAACGTAGTGGAAAAGTATCGCGAGAGGTAAACAACGCTATCAGCGGTTATAAGGAACTGTACACTGAAAAAAGAAGGAATGCAAAACAACAAACATTGCATTCGTTTTTTCAACCAGCATCTTCATTGACATCAGAAGAAACTGAACGTAACAACAATGATGAAGTAGAAAATATAAGTTCTTCTGATGAAGAATTTTAACGCTATCCGAATTTATGAATTTTTTTTTGTTTTTCTTGTTTTTTTTTTTTAATTAAATGTAATCTTGGGATGTAGATAAATTACCTGTTTTATTTGAAGTACAGATATTTGTTTTTTGAATCGAATTTTTCATTAGATAGAACGGATCATTGAATATTACATTGGCTTATATAGAAAATCTTGAGTCGATTTACGAAATTTCGATTTACGTACAAGTTCCTGGGAACGGAACTGTTCCGTAAATTGAGGGAAAGGTGTATATATCATTTCTCACGTATGTTGAAAGATGAATCCTATGCTGAAGCAAATGGCTTAGATTTTTATTTAGCTGATCCATTATGTAAACGCTTTCTTGAATATGGAATTTTTAAAGTTCGTGGTACAAATGGAGCAATAATTTTGGTTGAAGTTATAGATAATAACGGTCAAATATATGACACATTTTTGAATTCAAATCTCAATTCATGCTAGAATGTCAAATACATACTCAAAGGTACTCAAAGAAGTTTTTGGAAGAGAATTCAACCAAAGGAAAAGTTTTGGACGATTCAACAAAACTAAGTCCCACAGTTGGCTTACGCAACAAACTTTGATTATACTGGTCAAAACCACAAAAAGGAGCACCTAGAAACACCAATTCAAGAATCAGACAGATAAGTAATCGCCCTTGCCTTAGAGGAAAAAGAACTTCCATCAATAAATGTATATCTTTGGAAGAGCTAGAGTCAGCATATTTGGTAGAAGGTACAACAAACTATACTAAGGCCATTCATAAGTAGTTCCAACTGTATCTAGATTTGGAAGTTGAAGGAACTGGCACGTGCTAAGCTGTCGATAGTCTCCACAAGGGCGCCAATCCTTGTCTTTCTTTTGCACCATATGCAGTGATGAGGAGGTATCATGAGGGCCGGCATTACCCGATTAACAAGCGCTCTTTGAGTGAATGGTACAAGGCGGGGGAGGTGATCAAGTGGTTAGATTGTTTTCCCTTTATGATGGCTCACGGCAGCGAAAAATACGAAATTAGCAAGGCTAGGGCGATATATGGCACTTGCATGGTGGATTATACGATCATGTCATATGCAATCGAGCCTTTAGAAAAAGTATTACACCGAGTGAACGGGGTGGAACAAGGACTACAAGGGGCGGAGAGGTGCGTAGCATGCTCAGGAGACTAGCCGAGACCGAGAATGACTTGATGGAGGGTATCATGCTCGACTACACCGATTTTAATTACCAGCACACACTTCAGGCCCAGGCTCTAGTTTTCACTAGTCTACGTGCCGGATTGGCCAATTAGACTACCACTCCGACGTAGGCAAAGCCCTGAAGTGGTGTGAGGGAGCCATGCTCAATCAATATTGCAAGTTTCCCGATAATGAGGAAATACAGCGAATCAGTACAGGGCTATTCTCAGGTCAACGAGGCACAAATTTCCTCAATACCATATTGAACGTTGCTTACTACCGACCAGCTCATCATTACTTAGTCAACAAACAAATTGTTCCCAGGTCTCTAACTAGTGTGCACCAAGGTGATGATGTCTGGATCGCAGTCAGGTCTGGACGTGTGTACAGTATTATGCTTTATAAGATCATGAAGCATGCAGGCTTCGTATTCAACGACAGCAAGCAGAATTTTGCCATGAACAGGATCATCCCCAACAGTTGACATCAAAGCATTTGTCCGAGGCTTTAAACCAAATTGAGGGAGGACTACAGATCCTAATTGAAAATGATCTTGTCGAAGAACGTAGTGGAAAAGTATCGCGAGAGGTAAACAACGCTATCAGCGGTTATAAGGAACTGTACACTGAAAAAAGAAGGAATGCAAAACAACAAACATTGCATTCGTTTTTTCAACCAGCATCTTCATTGACATCAGAAGAAACTGAACGTAACAACAATGATGAAGTAGAAAATATAAGTTCTTCTGATGAAGAATTTTAACGCTATCCGAATTTATGAATTTTTTTTTGTTTTTCTTGTTTTTTTTTTTTAATTAAATGTAATCTTGGGATGTAGATAAATTACCTGTTTTATTTGAAGTACAGATATTTGTTTTTTGAATCGAATTTTTCATTAGATAGAACGAATCATTGAATATTACATTGGCTTATATAGAAAATCTTGAGTCGATTTACGAAATTTCGATTTACGTACAAGTTCCTGGGAACGGAACTGTTCCGTAAATTGAGGGAAAGGTGTATATATCATTTCTCACGTATGTTGAAAGATGAATCCTATGCTGAAGCAAATGGCTTAGATTTTTATTTAGCTGATCCATTATGTAAACGCTTTCTTGAATATGGAATTTTTAAAGTTCGTGGTACAAATGGAGCAATAATTTTGGTTGAAGTTATAGATAATAACGGTCAAATATATGACACATTTTTGAATTCAAATCTCAATTCATGCTAGAATGTCAAATACATACTCAAAGGTACTCAAAGAAGTTTTTGGAAGAGAATTCAACCAAAGGAAAAGTTTTGGACGATTCAACAAAACTAAGTCCCACAGTTGGCTTACGCAACAAACTTTGATTATACTGGTCAAAACCACAAAAAGGAGCACCTAGAAACACCAATTCAAGAATCAGACAGATAAGTAATCGCCCTTGCCTTAGAGGAAAAAGAACTTCCATCAATAAATGTATATCTTTGGAAGAGCTAGAGTCAGCATATTTGGTAGAAGGTACAACAAACTATACTAAGGCCATTCATAAGTAGTTCCAACTGTATCTAGATTTGGAAGTTGAAGGAACTGGCACGTTTATGGAAAAAGATTTCAATAACCCGGTAAATCGTGTATTCAATTCAACAGGAGTATATCTGTTTGGTAATTGATATGTATTAAAATTAAAATCATTTATAAGGTTATTATATAAAAAAAGTGTGGAAGAAACTGTAGTTTCTGTTGACTGGTTACTTGAATATGGAACGCAAAGTAATTTTTTCCATGTAACTGATCAAAATGGGAGTTCTTCAAGAAATCTTAACTATGGCATTAATACATCAGGATTTGATTTAGACAATCATTGCTATAATGATTGGACTAGCTTTTGTAACAAATATTTAGAAAATATGAAAATAACTGGGGACATGTAACATATGAAGAATTTTAGTGGTATAAATTCAAGCTAATAATTTGGATTATATTATAGCTAGATCTAATATAGAAAAACTTCGTATGAGTAATATTAACGCAAGGAATCAACAGAGTATTTTTTGTACCCGAGTCGTTAGTAATAATCAATAAAAAAAAATAAATACATTATAAATAAATAAAGTTTGAACAAAATAAAATAAAATAAAATAAAATATAAAAATATTTATGTACACGATTGCTCAAACCAAAATAATTATAATTAACACGGGCGGATAAAATGAGGATGACGGCATAATGTATTTAATAATTTTTTTTTTTCAATTTTTACAGATTGAGTAAAAAAAAGGTGAATGCATTGTGTTGTCATCCTCTCTAAAATTAGGAATAAGTAAATACCAAGAGAAGTCCAAATTTTACTAAAAAATTTCTAATCAATGAAGGTGGATAAATTGAACCACGACAATATAAAGTTTCCGAGCATAATGTGGATATAAAATAAGTGTCAAAAAGCTATCAAATTACAAAAATTTCAATAATGCCACCTATAAATTTCAGAACCTATAAAAGATAATGAGTTGAGGCAAATGAATAATATAACTTCCTGAGATGAGTTGGTTATTGCATGCTTAGTATATCATTCCATATTTATACAACAAAATATTTTACTGTATATAATTTAATTATGTAAACTCATAATTACTAAATTTGCTGATTTTCATAATGGCCCGTATTTAGGGTGATGTGAAGGATATTATGTGAGAATTCACAGAGCCAGGAAAATTTCCTATAATTTATCCTAACAGCGAATTAATAAGAGATTTTCAAACACTACGTCCTTAGTGACATAACCAACCGTAGACCACACTATCTAAAGGCATTTTACATAGTTTTACGCATTGGTAATCAAAAAGCGACTATAATCTTGATAGGGACAAGGAACCTGCTACGCTTGTAGCCAACCAGGTTAATACCTAGATTTTCTCAAATCTACCCATCCACAGATAACTTTATCATATACATATATAATAATTTCTTTCACACACCCGTTCCTCTTTATGAACAATAACGAGGTTAATAACGATAATAACATCGTTATTATCAATACCACATCCAATCGGAATTAACATCCGAGCCGAAAGGTACGAACCACGACCGGCCTTACCACCGTATGGCAGAGGAAGAGGGGCAGCAATTGCTCAACGTAAAGAACAAGAACTTGCCGAACGAGCCCAACAACCCCAAGAAGCTCGCGACCCACAACAAATCGAAAGAGACGAACCACAAGATGGACAGCAACAGCCAGAAATTAGAGATCCCCGCGATGAAGAGCGCGCACACCAGTTACTCCTTTGGGAGAATGGACAGCGACTACACAATCCTGGACCACGTCACGAACATCGACGAACAAAACACTCTGAGCGGCGGACCAGATGCACCAGCTGACATCAATTGAACTTGACATTACACGTGTCAATTTTATCAGAATGTGGAAAACTTTGATTCTTAAACGAGTCCAAGATATATACGAACGAGAGAAATCAATACGACCAGAATACTATGTTATGTAATTAGCAGAAAATTAAAATATAATATTCTGGTTGTTCAGTGTGGTCCAAGTGTTCATCAGAAATTCATCATAAATACCAATAAGTTTATAATTTCATAAATAACAAATCTAATAATTTAAAAGTCATAAGTTCGCAAATAAGGTTTGTCGATCATCATACTTTCGACACGAACATTTATGGAAAATTATATGGTTTATAATTTATTTTATGCAAGTTTATGCGTTCTGCAAAATTTTCGTGGTATTTCCCTACTACGTATCAAAGAGTAGGCCCTTCGTTCCGATGACGGTTGCCCAGCATTTCCGTCGCCAAGCGTAAACATTGAAAAATCTGGTGTACCGGATAGTGAGATAACATTAAATAAAGTGTTCAATGAAATTTCACAGTTAAGTTATGGTCAATTGAAGGGAAAAGACTGTGGATTTGGATATGTTGCTCAATTTTACATTAATGAAAGCATCTGCCATACAAAGAGAATATTATTCTATCCCGCCAAAACTGTTACAAACGAAAAGATTTATAAATTCTTATGGTTTAGAAATTTAAAAATATTGATCTTATTTATATCCGTTAAGCCATCTTCTAAGTTTAATATAGTGGGTGAAGTATGTGATTATAAACTTTGAGATCATTGCCTAATTTCATTAACAGTTGATCGTCTACCAATTGTAATAAATAGAAGCATAGTACCTGAAATTAAAAAGACAAAGGGTAGGAAATTAAATAAACTATTAATTAATCATCAATAGCCCTTACTTTTAGAGAGTGATGATGGTAATGTTGCATTTAATTTATTTATATATCTTTTAATAAGTTCGAAAAAGAGAAAAGAACTGTTGACAAACACTAAAATTTACTTATTTTGACGTTTTGGAAGTCAACATAAACAAAACGTCGAATCCATAATTAAAATGGAAAGATGAACACATCACGTTCATAATAGAAAAAATTAAAGTTTGTATTTATGTGGGACCATAACAAACCTAGCTACAAGAATAAATCGAAAAAAAACATTTTTTCTGGTTCAAAGTGATCGAAGAACTTTATCTACAACTTTCAACAAGATCTTTATTACAATCTGATGACGTCTTTACACATAGTAAGATTCTGCACTAAATAATATTTCACCTGAATATGTAATAGTTACATAATCACTTTACGGTTTCTTTATTCGTTTAATAAAATCGATTTAATAGTTGTTTCATATTTTTTTGTGTGCTCTGTTTTTAGGTACACTATTTTTTGTTTTTTTTTGTATAAAAAATTTAGTATTTTTATTAAATACCAGTCTGTTTGGGCCTAAATTAATTATAAAATCTAAATATAAAGTCTCCCAAATATTGGCCATGGGATGAATATTTCATGGACATAGGTATATTAATAAATAATAAATGTCTTATAACATTATTGCAGCAACAATAAACAGTCCAGTACCTAATTATTAGTGGTTACAAATTTTCAAATATAGTTTAAATTTAATACGCTCCGCAAAATAATTTCGAATAATTCTTCGAGGTAAAATGCATGTTAACGAAATATAATAAAATGAAAACACCACTTACTATTAAAATTTCAAAAATAATAATTCTTAAAAATCTATGAGAGATGTTGTTGATGATGTAAACGGCAGACAATTTTTCTTATGATGAAATTTATCGTAGTCAAATATGTGCCATTCTCCAAAATGGAACATTTGTGTGTGTGTGCTAAGAAACGAATAATTATTATAAATTAGAACCAATCTTTTCATACAATAAAGAATTACTATACCTTTTATTTATAGCGATTGCTGGAAATTCACTTCGCCTTACTGCAGTCGCGCACAAATTTTCATACGATATTCCTCCTCAAAGAGATGTAGGTTTGCTTAAACAAATTCTGAAAAATTCAAATACGTAACTTTTAGTGGCACACATAAAATTTATTTGTATTGTATTGTAACACTTTGCAAAGTTTACATCTAATGACTGGGTTGGGAATTTGGGATTTAGCACAGAAGGCAATAAGCCAATTTATTTTTTTGCGAATTTTTCATTCGAAATCATTTCTTGTATTGCAATCTTAGCTTGCTTAACTGAAATGCTATTTTAGTGTGCATTTGTCTGTGACGATCTCAGCATGTTACATAGAATAAATTTGCACACTTTCTTTGAACATAAACAATTGGTGATATGTTATCGAATGAATTTTATAGAAATTGAACCTAGCAGGCCGATGTCACAATAGAAATTGTTGAATTGAATATGAATGAAAACTGGGTACTTTCATAAAATCTGGCAAATCATAAAGATTTCAAAACCTGGCAAAAACGAAGCGAAAGTGAACTCTTATCGATCAATCAGCTTTACTACCAGTACTATCAAAACTATTCGAAAAAATGATTCTTCAAAAACTGAAATCAATCTTGCATGAAACCAAAATTATACCAGACCACCAATTCGAATTTAGAGAGAACCATGGAATCTGGGACAAGTTCATCGAGTTTCATCTGAAATCAGAAAATCTAGGAATAACGTCACGAAATATGTAAGAACATTTGCATGCAATTGAAGTTAGCTAAATGGAGAATTAAGGCCAATGAGTGCAAATTAGTACATATTACATTCACATTTCGTAAACGCACCCGTCTACCAGTAAAGTTAAAGAATATCAACCTACCGCAACATCAAAATGTAACATATCTTTTGTTTACACTTAGATAGAAGGCCGACACATGGAAACTGCAAGTCAAGTTAAGGTATTCCAAGATGAACTAGCTAATTGAAAAACAACCAAACTGAAGACTAGAAAATTATATAAAATGATACTTATTAAATGGTCCAATATGGACGTATTTTAATTGTGAGGCTCTGCTTGAGCTTCCAACATAATAAAAATATCAAAAAATGCAGTCAATAATAATAATTATGGAGACATGCTGCTTGGAATGTACCCAATTCGACCATATCGCGACCTATACACCGAAACAGTGCCACTGGAGCAAAAATCTATATGCAGTTTCCAGATTCCCGAGGCATTCGCATTGCTTTTTCTATAATCTGCATCATTATTTAGAACAAATCATTTACAAACATTTGTATATGTCAATAAGGGCTCGTATTATCGGATATCGGCTATCTGGATATTTCTTTATTTTTTGGAGTATTCGAATGTCCTGGTAATTCGAGTATCTCCGAACTGAGTTTTTAAATTATTCATGCAAAGTTACAATGAAAGATCTGTATCAACAACTTTAATACGTTTATATTCGAATGATCGTAGACATGAAAAATTGTCTGATGTGGTGTTTGAAAAAAAACCAGCTTATGATGAACTGAACTGCAGAAGTTGCTAACATCATGGACCCAGGATCACCATTCAAACTTCGAATAGAGAATTTAAATATTGAGATAGCATTTTAATTTAGAGAAACAAATATTGGACCACTTATAAAAAATACTATATCCACAACCAGCAAATTATAGGATTTAAGTGATAAAAAATTTATTTACAACAATTTGAAGCCACATTTGACCATCGTTAGTTATTTCAGATTGATTAGATCGAACGTTTGGTTTTGCAAAAATCTCCACAAATTTCTCAGATTGATCTTGGTTCACTAAGTCTATGTTAAGCGCAAATGCTAAGCTATTGCTTTCTCCGCGATTTCAATCAAGTAAATAATTCGTATTCGTACTCGTACTCGTGCGTGGTGATGGCGAAATGTGATAAATGTTCAATGTTCTAATTTTTAACTTAATTTTTTTAAAAAAAAGTTTAATTTTTTTTTTTTAAAAAATATCATCGGACGTTTCATTGGCTTTTATCATTCTATTTTATCATCAACACATAAAACGCGAGTCTGGTTTACCCAATGATAAAAACAAACTAGTTCGAATAATTTACGAATGATGTCAAGGCAAACTGTTTATGATTTTCAGTTTAGTGGATTAGGTTAGAATAAAACCAATGTCAAAAACTGTATTTTTGTTTTTGCATTTAATTTTAATTTGCATTTCGGCCATTTGTGCTTGATAAGATCCTAAGCTGGGATTGTAATTATTGGGCTCGACGTGGTGTATTCTTTGAAATTTTAAAGGTTGATGAATTTGATTCGGATGTGATTTTTTATTTTCGAGCTGGTTTATTTGTGGCATGTTTTGGAAGTTGGTCGGACGGGATTTCATGGGTTGGTCTACTATTATTGGTTATGGTTTATAGAATTGATTCTTAATGGGTGTCCATGGTGGATTTTGATTGTATATGGTTGCGGAATATCTTGTCTAGATGTCGAATGGTATTGATTATTATTTTGAAATTGATTTGCAGCACCGTGGGATGATTGAGGGTTATACAACAATAAAGGGTAGAAGTTTCGAATCTGTGTGGAAAAATGTTGTGGCGGTAGCGCTCTCCTGAGAAGGGGTGGAGGAGGTTGAGAATGTGGAGTTCTTTGAATATTGATACCTCCGTGACTGTGTTGGTAAATCCAATTGCTTCTGGTAAATCCATTCCTCTCATACTCAATAATCTAGCCAAATCTCCTTTGAGACCGCTCACGATTGTATCTAACGCCTTAGTTTATTTAAATTAAGTGAAAGGTGGTAATATACTTGTTGGTAAAACTCAGAGATGGAATTTCCTTTTTGAATTAGGGTAGTCATTTCCTACTTGAGCGTACCTAAATCTCTCTTGTCTGATTAATGAAGCGTCAAACAATTTGAGATTCTTTGCCAATTGAGTGGGGTGTTGTAAGGCTCAAGTGCTATTCCGCATTACCAATTATTTTATTCCGTATTACACTAAGGATTCCGTAATACTTCAGAGTTCCTCATAAATGTTCGTAGTTTGCGGTCTACACTTTTCTTGCAGGAGCTTTTTCTTGCTGAAAAACAACCATTTTCATTATCAAGCTGAGAATGCAGTTATATATTACTATAGTTTTTCTTGGAAAGAATGATAATATAATGAGTAGTAAGAAGAAATATTATGAAGCATTATTGAAGGGTTATCAAATATCTTTTGAAATGTTGGTGGATTCAGATATATTTTTCTGTAAAACCATAGATGATTATGTGTTAAAACGATTTTCATTGAATTAATATGATTTGGTAAGGAATTATATAAGTGTAATTTGTATTGTGCTAATACGATTTTCATTGAATTAATGATTTGGTAAGGAATTATATAAGTGTAATTTGTATGTAAGTTGTTAAATAGTTACTACACAAACTAAAATTGCTTTATAGAAATGTACTTACATCAGCTAGCCATATCGGCTTGGTTTGGGTAACATTACTGCCTTGTCCAGCCTGTTATACAATAGTCATCTATACTAGGTAGATTACTGCGTTGTCCAGCGTGTTATGCAAAACACATCAATTTTGATCTGATTTTATGGTTTAATTGAAACTCTCGATAAAAACTTCTGTAAGTAAATAATAATTAGGACATCGTATCATATTTTCGTAAATATATTAATTTATACCTGAACGATATGGTAAATTCATTTTCGCTTTACTATTCTCTATTCTCATTCCTCACTTGCTACCGTCTATTCTTTTTGTTTGATGATAGCTAACACACGTTTCTCACGATCCGGCTTGTAACGTTAATAAGAGAAGCGTATCACCTTCTCACTAGACCCGTAATCAATTTTATATTTCGCCCGCTTTTCAACATTTTATCATCTGCTGATTAACTTTTTACCGAAAATGTGAAAAAAAATTAAGTTATGGGTCGTTTTCCAAGACGCCTGGAAATCTAATGACATAGAATAGATACAGCTCCATTGTTATATATTTTGTTATCGCGCTCTCTACTTTTCTATCCATGTATTTTTCGATATTTATTTATATAATTTGGCTTTTAAAAATACATTATTCTATTGTATTGTAGTATAAATTTTAATTCTCACTCAGTTAGGTAAATTTAATAGTTTTCTAGCCCGAAAATTAAACGCATTCTATTTTGAAAAAGAAATATTCTCACTAGCCAACCCAGAACCAAAAATATTTAACATAATTAGTTACTAAACAAATGAACTTGGTTTAAAACTACAAACGTTCAAGAAGAATTTATACTTTTTTTTACTTTATAAACTTTCTGTATAAAATGACATAATCACAGAAGGGATTTGAACCGAATGAAGTTTGTCAGATTTTAAACGATTTTTAATTTTTAGACCAATTATTTTATACCACCCTTTTCATTCCATTCTCTCCAATAGATGTCAACAAAAGCTAATGACAAAAGATTACTATTAATACGATTTACCCTTCAAACAAAACGTTTCATTTACGATACGAAAATCGTGTACGATTTTGAGTCAAATCTTTGTTAAAATGTTATTTCATGTAATAGTTATTTTTTTGTTGGTTGGATTAAAATGGTGAGAAAACCAGTGGAGCGTACGTAATATAATATACAAAATTGAATCATGAAAATTGAAGCCAATTGTAAAGTTTTGTGGGCTTACTACAAATAATGAATCTATGTAACAAAAATAAAAAATTATAACAAAATTGGTTTAAAATAAGCGATAGATTTTAACAGAATCATGTGAAAGAAGTACAATGCACAAATTTTGTATAAGTCAAAATATTAATTTGATAACGTTTTATAACGCTGCATATTCGGAAACCACAACAAAACTGTCCCTTAGTCTTAGGTAATTACTCGTTTAAGTACATACTACCCATATTATGATTCTCACCTCACCTCACCTCTCACCGTGACATCTAGAGTCGCGCGAGTCAAATTTTGGTATTATGATTCTCACTTTAATTTGGGTGAATGACATACGCAGCGCTATGCGTCATTTATGATATTTTGGTTTCTTTAAGTTAATAGTTGTTATTGTTTTGAGAATTTTTGACATTTGGTCAAATTCAAATGTGATCCTTTCACACTACCGGATGACTAGTACGTACTTATCAATTGATATGTAAATGTACATATTTTTAAAATATTCAAAAGAATGGTGTTATAAATTATAATTTCTTGATTTACAAGCATTTTTCGTATAAATGAAGATGGACTTTCTTATCTATTGGACAAGCTAGAAGTAAAATACGAGTTTAGTGAATTGTTCGCCATTAGCTATTTTTGGTTTATTTCTATGTAGTTATGAAAAATAAAATATTTTATAATACATACAACAAAAATATTATTTATTATAATGAAACAATCAATATTTATTACATTATTAATTATTGTAATACATAAACAAATAAAAAACCTTACGATTTGCCTTTCATTTTGTCTAACGTTATAAATACTATGTATATCAATATCAAAAATTATCCTCTCGCTCAGTCTCGCCACCAAATTGTAGGTGAGGATATGTGACATTAGACTCGCTCACGGCGAGAATCATAAAGGCGATTTTTGGGACCGATTTTTTCTTTTATAATTAAATGATTGCATATTTTTGACTTAAATTATTGAGAAAATATATGAAATAACTACAATTAGTAATTAAAATCTTAAATTTATAATAATATAACAATTTTAATTGAATAATAAGAGTTTTTCTATTCTGTCGGTCCGACAACCGATTTTTTACGGATCATTGTTTTGCTCATGTGGCGTGTCTTATCATATTTTCTACCGAATTTAAGGCGATGCCACATGCAGTTGTCTTTCCGACCGATTCGGTAGAAAATATGATAAGACACGCCACATGACAGGGCCGTGCTGTAACATTTGGAGGCCCGGGACAAACAAAAATGGGGGGCCCTACAACAACAACAAAAATTCTCAAAATATTTAAATAAAAAACATAAATTTTATCACAACAATCACAGTTTAATTCATTTGCCTAATCACAATAATTTTAGTTAGTTTTACATTACTTTATATTCAATAAGAAAATAATGAAAAATAGAGATAGTAAAGTAGAATAACAAATTATAAAATAATTTTTCTTGCCCTTTTGCTGGCAAATTCATCGATAATATTATTCAAATCAATAGTTCTGGCAGTTGCATTTTCAATTGACAGGATCGCTAATCCAGAGAGTCTTTCCTGTGACATCGTCGACCGCAGATAATTTTCAATCAGTTTTAGCTTTGAAAAAGATCGCTCACAATTAGCAACGGAAATTGGTATCGTTAAAATTATTCGGTATACGATACACACATTAGGATATAATTCTTCCAAATTTCTATCTAAAATAAATTTGAAATTTTCCAAAACTGAATAGTTATCTTCTAGGATAATATGTCTCAAAACGGAAAGTTCATTTCTGAACTCCATCTCCTCGATATCGTCTTTTAAATATTTGGATAAATTTGAACAATCATTGTTAAACTAATTTGTATTCATACTTTTCAACTTTTCATTATCAAAAAGAAACCCGAAAAGCTCATTTAAATAATTATACGATTCAAATCTTTCTTGAAATGAATCTCTCATTACGTTGATTAATTTATCAAAATATAATGTTTTAAATTTCTCTTCAGAAGCCAGATGGTTACACTCTGCCTCAACTTCTGTTTCGAGCATTAACTCACAAATGTTGATATCATCACAGCATTCGATAATTTGTTCAGTTTCATGACTAACACCTGTTCCAATTGCATCAACAATAGAGCGAAAATATGAATGAAATGATTTTTTCGAATTTTTACCCTTTTCTCCATTTTGGCCTCGATTCTGGGACCCTAAAACACGCGGGGCCCGGCGCGATTGCCCGTTTTGCCCGTATCTAAGTACGGCCCTGCCACATGAGCAAAACAATGATCCGACCGATTTTTACAACAACAAAATTATTGTTTGTGTATTTTTTTTTTTTTTGTCATTTGTTTTTGACATTTAATTTAAATATTTTATCAAATTAATACCATACTCATTTTTAGTTTTCAATAAATTGTACAGATTGACAGCTACGTTTGTAAACAAACCAAATTATCACCGAAGTGAGGTTATGGTCACAACGAAAATAAATATCGGTGATATTTGATGCGTTCGGAACCGACAAAATTTATATTGGGAAGCGTTCGGAACCGACAAAATTTATACCATTTACGTAAAAAATCGGTTGTCGGACCGACAGAATAGAAAAACTCTTATTATTCAATTAAAATTGTTATATTATTATAAATTTATGATTTTAATTACTAATTGTAGTTATTTCATATATTTGTAGCAGCTCGAATATTCGACTCACCGATATTCGAATCTGCCACAAACAAAACAATTAGTGAAATTCAAATATAAACCAACTTATTTGAATTAAGCGTTCACTAACCCCATCACATATCCATCTATCCAACCACCACTATCTAATAACCGAACCATTACTATAAAACATTTATAGTAAAACCATCGCCATCCAACAACATCACCACGAACAACAATGTTCGGTGATGCAACACTAATACATAAGAGCAATGTCGACCGTCGCCGGCGCATGTGTTCCATCATCAACAAAAACGAACACGAAGGCGACGTCATTACCAAAACAAACAGAAAACAGACAACACGTCTCATCACAAAAACAAAAAAAATTACAATCTCTACTGACAACAAGTCAGCCATTTGGTGGTGATAAAAATACATAATAAAATATATAAAAAATTAAATAAATAAATTGTGAACTTTAACAAACAAACATAACATTATAAAATTAATATAAATAAATAAATCTAACAATAAACATATAAATAAATATTATATTAACTAATCAAAGTTTGTGTATGTGCTTTTATTTATTTATTCGAGAAGAAAATTTATGAATTGGGAACAACAGAAACCCAAAAGTGGTGACCTCGACAGCGGTTTTTACCGCAAAAATAAAACATTTTTTTTTACACAAAGCAGTGAACACGCAGCCACACCAGCATTATATATTATCATTATAGCGCTACAATTGCGGGAGTCTGGCACGTGTACCGTGCCAGACACATGGTACGTACCAACATAAAAAAAATGTTTTACACATATGTTACATAACCTAACAACACATTTTATATTCTTTCCATGAGGGAATAATAACACCATCAACCGCACGAAGTACATATATATAAACTTCATCATCCATTGTATCAGCAAGCAAACAAAGTAAGACACGCGCGTAGGGCCATCCCAACGAAGGATTCATAAAATCAAAATTTTAAGCGAACACGTGGCGAAGGGAACGCAACCCACCCACGCAGCGCGGGACACCGCGGGACAACACAACGGTGAAGCGACTTACCCTCACCGCAGCAGGACCATCAGCAGCAGCAGCAGAAACAACAACAAAATAAACCGGTACCAAAGTTTTTTTTATATAAATTTTTTTTTTCTTTGAACATTAAAATTTTTTATTTTTTTTTTATTAACGTAGAATCATTTTTTATTCATACAAATTAACGTAGAATCATTTTTTATTTTTTTTCTTACAAGTAACGTAGAATCATTTTCAATTGTACAATTTTTATTTATATATATTTTTCACCACCACATCGCTCCCCATCCATACTTCACACACCGGTCGTTTCTCGCTGCACGCCCTCCCGCCATCACGGTTGTGGATTAAAATAAAAAAAAGAATAATAAAAGGTTTTTCTCAAAACCGCAACCACAACGGTGACTACACACAATCCGTCGCAAACATTTTTCTTGCATTTCTTTTTTTTTATATAATTTTTTTTGGTTGCATTCAAATTTCAACGAGCCCCCCCAATATAAAGTAGGACGCAAAGGAACTCCATATTCGGGGGTATCTCGCATCGGGCGTTAAACCGAGGGAACATCCCGGCCCTCAAACAAATCATTACACGGTAACCATTCCGCCTTATAATTTCGTATAGTTTCATTTTTTTATTGTATTGGTGTGTTTTTAACAAAAGAACAAAATGCATGATGTCATACACATCAACCAACCAAGCGGCAGTCAAGTCAATGTATCATACCGGCGACAACCACAAAATGAACGCAGTGGAGACAGAACTCCCCGTTTAACAACACAAGCACCAAACACACTCGAAGCAAGACTGGCGAGAATCGAGTCTAGACTCGACGAACTTTTTCGAGGTCGAAGCCGTTCGCGTGGGCGACGAGCTCCCTCCACAAAAAGAATCCGCAGTCCCAGCAACAACACGTACCAACAGGGTAAATGCTGGTTTCACGCAAAGTTTGGTAGAGCCGCGCGAAAATGCACGCCACCGTGCAACTTCATCACGTCGCAACCATCGACGTCCGCGGCCGCCGTAAAAATGGACATTGACACACAAAAAAACTATTAGAGTCACGGGTTGAGAGCAACATGCCTCCCCTGACCACAAACACACCCTATACGTCACGTTTGTTTGTGTACGATAGACACAACAAACTCACCTACCTAGTCGACACTGGCGCTGACCTTTCGGTTATTCCAGCAATGAATTACAAATTGAAATATTCATTAGCCAATCGAAATTCAGATCTAGTCTTATCGGCTGCCAATGGTTCAATCATCCACACGTACGGCACAAAATTGCTTAACGTGGATATCGGACTCAAACGAACCTTCACGCACGCTTTCATACTAGCTGCAGTGAATCGTCCGATCATTGGCGCCGATTTTCTAAGCAAATTCGGACTTCTTGTTGATGTTAAGAACAAACGGCTCATTGATCCAGCTACAAAGCTGTCAATAAACGCCACAATGGTTCGTGTTAACACACCAACACCGATCCATTTTAACATCGACAACGGCTACGGCACTCTGCTCAAAAAGTACCCACTACTTACAGCAGAGCCGAACTACAAAATTCCAGTCCGACACAACGTGGTTCATCACATCGTCACAGAAGGCCATCTTCCCGTGTTGAGACCACGCAGACTAGATTCGGTGCGTCACAAAGCTGCACAAGCAGAATTTCAACACATGGTGGAATTAGGGATTTGTCGAACATCGACATCTTCCGTCTCTTGTCCATTACACATGGTCAAGAAGAAAGATCAAGACTGGAGGCCATGTGGGGACTATCGGCGTTTAAACACGGTTACGATATCGGATCGCTACCCGATACCCCACATTCAAAACTTCACCATGCACTTGCATGGCTGCAAACTTTTCTCCAAACTTGATCTCATCAGAGGTTATCACCACATTCCCGTGGCACCTGAAGACGTTTTCAAAACGGCAATCACCACACCATTTGGCCTCTTCGAATACACCCGAATGCCATTTGGATTACGCAATGCCGCACAAACGTTTCAGCGCTTCATGAACGAAGTCGTTCGAGATCTCGACTTCGTTTTCGTCTACATAGACGACATTCTTGTGGCATCTCAAACTGAGGAGCAACACAAACTCCATCTGGAAACACTTTTCCAACGACTTGTCGAGTTTGATGTTCACATCAAGAGCTCAAAATGCGTCTTCGGCGCATCCACTCTTGATTTCCTCAGCCACAAGATTACCACTAATGGCATCCTTCCGTCACAAGACCGAATCAATGCCATTAAAGAATTCCCAGCTCCAACATCAATCAAGAGTATTCAGCGATTCATCGGCATGGTCAACTACTACCACCGATTCATACCAAAGCTCGCTGAAATACTCAACCCAATTCACAGCCACCTGGCAGTACTACTACGTAAGCCCAAAACCGCCAAGAACTTCTCTTGGCCTGACGAATGTCAACACGCATTCACGTCACTAAAGGCTGAATTGGCACGCACAACACTCTTGTCTCATCCACTGAGCGACTCAAAGCTCAGCATAACTACTGATGCATCAAACACTGCTGTCGGAGCAGTCATGCAACAGTACAACGACAAGTGTTGGGAGCCCCTGGGATTCTTCTCAAAGAAGCTCTCGGATGCCGAAAAGAAATACTCTGCATTCGATCGGGAATTACTCGCAATATATCTAGCAATCAAACACTTCAGATATTTTGTCGAGGGTCGGGACTTCACAATTTACACCGACCACAAACCTCTCACTCGAGCAATTCAGTCTAAAACTGAACGCAATCCAAGGCAAGCACGCCACTTGGATTACATTAGTCAATTTACCACGGACATCCAGCATGTTCAAGGTACCGAAAACGTTGTCGCGGATACACTTTCGCGCACAACAACAAACGAAACGGCCATAGTCGAGACTCACTTCGACTGCAACAAGATCGCACAAGCGCAAAAAGCAGACTTGGAACTTCAGAATTTACTTTCTGGTTCTGCTTGTCACGCCAGTTCATCACTGAAACTGGAGCTTTTCAAACTACCTGGCCTCGAAATCTACTGCGAAACATCTACGGGAGCAAATCGCCCGTACATCGCAGAGCAACTACGTCGAACCATCTTCGACACACTACACGGTATCTCACATCCTGGTGTCCGCGCAACTCGTAAATTGATTACTGCTCGATACTTTTGGCCAAGCATAAACAAAGACGTGACCCATTGGGCACAAGCATGCTTATCTTGCCAAAAATCGAAAGTCCAGCGACACACAAAATCGCCTCTTGGACAATTCGCAATTCCACCTGGTCGATTTGAGCATATTCATTTGGATGTCGTAGGACCACTTCCTCCATCCAATGGACACTCATACCTACTCACCTGTGTCGATCGTTTCACTCGATGGCCAGAAGCGTACTGCATGAGCGACATGTCTGCAGCAACCATTGCCACCACATTCGTTCAGAACTACGTATCACGATTTGGCGTTCCACTTGAAATCACCACTGATCAAGGAACCCAATTCGAGTCGAAACTTTTCTCGGAGTTAACGAAACTCCTCGGCTCGCATCGGATACGTACAACGGCTTACCACCCACAAGCCAATGGCATGGTCGAACGTTTCCACCGCCAGCTCAAAGCTGCTCTCAAGGCCCGAGGCAACACAATTCACTGGAGCTCCGAAGTATCAATCGTTCTACTTGGTATTCGAGCAACGGTCAAAGAAGATTTGAAGTGCTCACCAGCTGAAATGGTTTACGGTCAAACCATCAAGCTACCCGGTGAGTTCTTCGTCGAACATCCTCTACCGTCTCCATCCACAACCGACACAGTCATCGACCAACTCCGCACCACCATGCAAAATCTTATCCCCACGGCAACAAGACCAACGAATGAAAGCAACATATTCATTCCTAAATCGCTCAACAATTGCGATTACGTCTTTGTCAGGGTTGATAAGGTTCGTACTGGATTACAATCTCCATACGATGGGCCATACAAAGTTATACGCCGCTTACGCAAGCAATTCATTGTCTCAATCAAAGACAAGCATCACTCAATCTCCATCGACAGATTGAAACCGGCGTACGGTATTCTCAACACGGCTGATCAAATATCAGCCAGCAAACGATTTAAAACCGTCCGGTTCAACGTATAACGTCTCAAAACCTATGGTTTCTCATCTGGAGAGGGGGTACTGTAGCAGCTCGAATATTCGACTCACCGATATTCGATTCTGCCACAAACAAAACAATTAGTGAAATTCAAATATAAACCAACTTATTTGAATTAAGCGTTCACTAACCCCATCACATATCCATCTATCCAACCACCACTATCTAATAACCGAACCATTACTATAAAACATTTATAGTAAAACCATCGCCATCCAACAACATCACCACGAACAACAATGTTCGGTGATGCAACACTAATACATAAGTGCAATGTCGACCGTCGCCGGCGCATGTGTTCCATCATCAACAAAAACGAACACGAAGGCGACGTCATTACCAAAACAAACAGAAAACAGACAACACGTCTCATCACAAAAACAAAAAAAATTACAATCTCTACTGACAACAAGTCAGCCATTTGGTGGTGATAAAAATACATAATAAAATATATAATAAATTAAATAAATAAATTGTGAACTTTAACAAACAAACATAACATTATAAAATTAATATAAATAAATAAATCTAACAATAAACATATAAATAAATATTATATTAACTAATCAAAGTTTGTGTGTGTGCTTTTATTTATTTATTCGAGAAGAAAATTTATGAATTGGGAACAACAGAAACCCAAAATATTTTCTCAATAATTTAAGTCAAAAATATGCAATCATTTAATTATAAAAGAAAAAATCGGTCCCAGGCTTTCGCCGATATTTTTGTCATGTGGCAACGCCTTAAGGCGATAGTTAAATTAATTAGTTTCGAATCATTAAACTATATAAATTAAGAAGAATAGTGAGGGCCTCGTTATATTGCAAAATTGGAAAAGTAATGAAAGTTGAATAATAATTTATAGGTGTTTGTGTAATTGGAAGCAATTTTTCTTTCTACAATTTGTGATCACCCAAAATGTGGAAAACGAAACTATTGAAGTACACTGAAAGAAATAATTTTGTACTTGTTAACAAGTTAACTCAAATTGGTAGAATTAGTATTCATTTTATTATAACTCAACTTGTCTTTGATAAGTTGAACTGATATTTGCCTATTGAATACAGCTAAATTGGACTGTTCAAATTTCATAACAAGAAATCATAGTTATTTACA
Source organism: Tipula unca (assembly GCA_951394425.1). Classification (NCBI taxonomy): domain Eukaryota; kingdom Metazoa; phylum Arthropoda; class Insecta; order Diptera; family Tipulidae; genus Tipula; species Tipula unca. The sequence goes on along the minus strand of OX596382.1, from coordinate 178,052,190 downwards.
CCTTGCAACAGCTAAATTTACAGAACCAAAATACGCATGCTTTCCTAAAATTATTTGGAAAGTTATCATACGAGTATGCTAAGTAAGTTTGCACAATGGGGCTTTGTGGCATTGAGTGCAGAAGCCTCGTGGGTTCCAGCCAATTTTAATAATGCTAAGTAAAATATAAGTTTAACATCCTAAATTAACTTAGCAGCAAAGTAAAATTAGCCTGGTCGATTTGGAATATACACATAATTCCATAACGGTTATTTTCGGTGTTTTACGTATACTCTTTCAACGACAAAGAGTCAGATACGTATAGTGAACGTTAAACGTGATGGATCGAGACTATCACAGTGAATATTTAAAACAATTTTTTGTAAATTTTAAAATTGAATCTCCTCATTTTTTATGTCCCACTCCCACATAATAAATCAACAGATAACATTCCCACACAAAAGTGAACCAGACATGCAATTCATTAAAAAACACGATTGAACATGTTTGAAATACAAAGATCATGGATAATGCAATTTTGCAAGAACTACAACGATAACAACGATTGAGAAATTTTATCTATGTTAACTTAAGATATAATTATAATTTTATTCGATATTAGTTTTAAAAGAGAAAACATAAAGGTTAAAGTGAAATTATAAAAAAATGCAAAATTAAGTGAATAAAAACTTTCTCAAAAAGTGAATCCGTCAAAAAGAAAAGAAGTGTTTCTTAATAAAAAAGTATAGTTTTTTTTTGTGACATCTATAGCTGAAAAAAACTGCGAAGAGGATTTGAGGTTCCGCCATATTAGGTAATATAGGTAACAAAGTCCATTTATTCATTTTTTGATGTTGTTTGTTTACCGGTCTCGGCAAACTTATCGACTACAAGATAGAGATAAACGCCCATCTGTGCACTATAAAATAGACACAGTAAAACAAATTATATATAAAAAAAATAATAGAGGATTCTTGTTTTCTTTCACCTCATATCAATTTTCATACAATCCGTATTACAAAATTAAATATCTCGGAGGAAAATATTGTAAGCGAAAACTTTGACATGGAGGAAATCAATCAGCAATTAAATGTGATTGTTGAACAACTGAAAAAATTAAGTAAGGAACAAACAGAACATGACCAATTAGTAACTTACCTCAATAACAAAATTGTGGAACCTGCTCCTGTTCGTATTGAACAAACTAAGGAAAACCGCATAACCTTAGATTTATTCAGGATCGCGATCCAATAAAAACAATTCCATATCGTTTGATGGAAATAGAAAACAAATTTCATCTTGGCTGAAAACAGCCGAGGATACTTTAAAACTTTTTGTACCCCTAGTTACTGAGCAATAATTTAGGGTTTATGTATGTGCAAGCAATAGTAAATAAAATAGAAGGTAAAGTTAAAGACATTCTGTATCTTGCTGGTAGTAACGAAAATTTCCAGGAAGTAAAGGAAATTCTCCTTGAGCTTTAGGGGATAAACAGGAACTTCCTTTCTATAAGTCCCAGTTATGGGCTAACCAACAAAGTGAAACAAAGTCAATACACCTCTTCTATCAAAAAACGAAAGAAAGCTTATTAAATATTAAGTCACTAGCTAGACAAAGTCAACTATACAACGGATCGTGGTAGGTAATTTGCGCTTTCATCGAAGAGGATGCCGCCTTCATATCTGGTTTACGTAAACCCTATATCGGTTATGCCCAAGCGTCTCTGTCCATGGTTCTATGTATTTTCTATGTAAGTTTACTAGCAATGATCTGAAAAACCTCAAAGAAAAATCATATTCAACCAAAATCTAATTCGCAACCTAGATAACAATCAAAGTTCAATTTTCAACCAAGATATCAAAATGTAGTCAACAACATGTCCTCTATTTTTTTTACTGCACTTTTGTCCTGTTTTCTATTTTACTTAAAAAATTATTTTGTCGTCTTTTTCTTTCGATGTAAAAACTCGTCGAAAGAAAAAGACAACAAAATAATTTTTTAAGAAAATTTCCCAAAAATGTAATTTTTTCCTACATATTTAAAAATAAAATAAAGAAATAGAAAATTTAACTTCAGTTAACGTATTAATATCCCAAAATGATAAAACGAGAAATGTTATCGGAAGCGAGTAACTCCCCAGTAACTATAATCATAAAAATCTTTTTTCAAACATCGTGGACTAAAAACATAAAATGAGATGAACAACTACCCTCTGATCTAGAAAACGAATGGCGAAAACTTCGTGATAAGTTACTAAAAATCGAAATAGAAAGATATATGCACACCGATACCAATATCTAATTATCGTTACATGGATTTTCAGATCAGCAAAAAACAAGGTGGCCCCAGTTAAGCAAATCTCTATACCACGATTGGAACTGTATGGCGGAATGCTTCTCAATAAACTTCTGCTAACCATCAAACAAGCTCTTAAAATCGAAGTTTTGAAATCACAGCCTGGACTGATTCCACCATCGTATTAGATTGGCTTTCTGCACCTCCAACAAAATGGAACACGTTTGTTGGAAATAGAACTGGAGAAATTTTATTTTAGAAATATTAAGATTAACTAAAATGTTTGTTTTTTATGTAATTTCCGTTGGCGTCCAGTTAAAATATTTATTAATAATTTAAAACTATTATATAAATGCAAAACTAACAGTAGATTTTTATGTTTACAAGAAAACTGTTTTCAAAATTTTGATAAAATTAGTACATATAAAAGACTTAACACGTCAACATATCCCCTATATATCAAACCTCAGGTATTATTTAGAACACAATGGTAGAAAATCGTTTGGATATTCCAAATCTAGGCAATAATTTTTTGTCAAACACTATTTCTTCTCCAACTCATTCAAATGTTATAAGTGATTGTATTCAAACCCAGATAAATTCAGAATTTGTTTCTGGTGGAGTTCGGGATTTTCCTACAGATCAAAGCTGCCCATTTCTTAATGAAAATTTAAATTCACCACTTTCTATCATTTTATCATTGCCTTATAAAAATCATTTCACAAGAAAAGATGTTACAGATATATTATGTAAACTTCTGAAAGAACTAATATTTCAGCCATTAAAATGTAATATCCTAAAAATTATAGAAAATTTAGAAAATGATAAAAATATTAAACCAACTCATGCATATAATTTTTTGCCAGTATTAAATTTACTGAACTGTTTTGAAAATTATGATTCTGAAAACCAATTAATTAAATATTTGACAGGGAATGTCTGTTTCAAAATCCTATCTATTTCAAGGTAAACCGGTATCAAGCGGAACCCGCATTAAAGGTTACTACGTTGCAACCAGCATCCAAAAGCGGCCACTTGGAATTAAATAAATTGAAATTCATGAACCTTACTGATCCGAATTTTAACCAAAATGGCCATATTGATGTATTGCTGGGTGTGGGAATACTTCCACACTTCTCAATAATTGAAGGTGGACTGCTAAAATTAACTCCACATATGATCGCGCAAGAAACCAAGTTCGAAGTTTGAAGTTTGATGATTGAAAGTCTAATTGGTAATTACCGATCAAAGAAACGCCAGCGATATAGTCAAATTAGATATAACCATAGAGGTAGATGCTGCATTACGTAAATTTTGGGAAAGAAGATATCTACCACATATGAGCTGATTGATGAGGAGAAATACTGCGAGGATTGGTTTGAGCGTACAACAGAAAGACATGATGATAGAAGATTTGTCGTAAGGTTACCTGTGGGTTAGAGATAGGAACAAAAATGAACTCAGAATAAAAGACATTTACATTCAAATAAAAGCAAAAGATTTAAGTTCTGTTTTATTTGCAAGCGAAGATAGGCCGGACTATAAAGAATTCAAGGCCACCAAAGGATGGCTTGAAAATTTTAAAAAACGATTTGGGTATCAAGACGTCAAACAAAATACGCGGCAGTTACCTCATAATGTAGTGAATATTACCACAAGTTTTCACGAGTAAATATTTCAACTAATTCACGAGAAAAATATAAATGCTGAAAATGTTATAAATATAGATCAAGTACCACGTTACTTTGAAAGCGAAGCCAAATCGACAATCACAGCTAAAGGATCTCGTAATATCATGCTTCGCAAGGCGTCATCATCCCACAAGCGCTGTACCGTAACATTCGGAATAACAATGGCTGGGCAAATGTTGGCGCCTCACATACTATTTTCTAATTTTAAAAAAAAACCGACTGTGAGTGAGGGTTGTCTTGTCGATGTCAACCGTTCTATTTCGGAAATCCTTTTATTCAAATTATATTGCTGTCTTCAAAAATTTGGCAAAAAAAATTATCTTGAATAGAAGGACCGGTCCTTTTGTTCGAGGGAAGACGGTTGCTCGTAAGTGAGGTGATACTGCATGTTTTTGGTACTGTAATTCTTACATTTATTCCATAAGTATATAAGTTATTTGGTGTCCACAACAAGAGCAGAAACATAAAATCAATTTACCAAGTCCTCTATTGTATTTTCTAAAGTTATTCGATATTCTCTCAAATATCGCGACATGAGAATAACAAGGTTCTATCTAACATTTTTGAAAAAAATCAACTATATATGTATAACCACTAAAGCGATGTCGATCTTTCCAATGGTGTTGTCAGATTTAAAATATTTTCACTTATAAGCGAAATAGTCGTATAACAAAGTTCTAACTGATGCAAATTATTCATGAAATTCATGCAAGAAGGTTCTATCTGCATATAAAACGATCAATACAACCTTTTTCCCCAAAAATATTTCATTTTGCTTTCCTTCATTCTCCAGATACAACTTTGTTATATTTTTAGAGTAGTTACAACTTTTTTATTCCAATATTACACGAAAAATAGAAGAAACGTCATTATTTTCGCGCTATTTTCATTACAGTTTGGTTAGTGATATAATAAGATGTGATATAATCATTTTTAATTTAAGCTTATCTTTAATAAAATCTGTTCGTTTTATTGATAAACATCAAGGTAAATATAACTTATCTAGTTATCTAAAATGTGTGTCGTAATTACGAAATATAAATAAATAGTTTCAGTAAAAATGTCTCTAGTGTCCTCAAACCAAGAGGATATTCAATTAATAATGGAAATTGAGATACCTCAGTGCTCAAGTGATTTCGTTATTGATGATCCAGAAATTATTTCAATATTAGAAACACAATCTGGCCAAATGCCAATTTCAATTATTGACGCCGATAACGAACAAGAATCACAAACTGCTAATGTGAACCATGAACATGGATCTTCAAGCTCAAGCTGTAGTGAACCGGTAAGAACACAACAACATTTAAAAAATAATGACATTTTTGAATATGTTGTGTTTATTTTATTTTAGATGAATACCAGGAAACGTATTAGAAAATCGGATAATTGGAAAATAAACCAACGACGGAAGGATTTTCAGGCTGGTAAGGAATTCGTTAACCGTAGAGGTGTAGTACGCCCTAAACGCGAAATAAAAAATTTAAAAGACTGCAAGAAAGCATGCTTTTGTTATTGTTATTGTTTATTTTTTTTTTTTATTTATTATAAATGTATAATGAAATGTGATATCTGATATGAAATGAAATACATATTGTTCAGTTTAGTGAATTATTATAAATATGATTGTTACTTTATTAATTTGTACCAAAGTTCTTGAAACGATGTCAAAAATAATCAAAAATGTTGTCCATCCATGGTTATAATACTTGAATAAAATAATTTAATTTTTAATTTTTTCCTGTTTCACCCCAAAAATGAAGTGACCGAATTCCGTAGACTTTTTAAATTTTGAGACCCCTACCCCCTCATGTTGCCTTTTTTGATTTAACTTATATGGCAACCCTAGTAGTATATAAGTTATTTGGTGTCCACAACAAGAGTAGAAACATAAAATCAATTTACCAAGTCCTCTATTGTATTTTCTAAAGTTATTCGATATTCTCTCAAATATTATGCCAGCCAAAGCAGTTGTGATATTTGGTGGTATATTTTGAGTAGTTTCATGTAGATGGTTGGATTTTAGTTTGGCTGATATAATGAACGAACTAAAACAAATTAACCTGAAATTATCGGCTGTTGAAGAACTGAAAATAACTGTTTCTACATTATTATCAGAAAACTCGAAACTAATGTCTAGAGTTAACATTTTGGAATCACAGTTGGAAGATAACAACACAAAACTACATCTTTTGGAAGCTGAGCTGGACAAACCGAATCAAATCAAGAACTCTTCTCGCATCACTATCACTGGATAACCCATGAAACATGGTGACATTCAGGGTTTGATTGTTAACACTATAAGTAAAGTAGTAAATTCTATCAAGTCCGATGACATAACTTCGATAGAGCAAGTAAACAGAATCGAAAAAAATTCAAAATCAAATAAAACAAACACTAAATTAATGTCAGATAATTTCTTTATTGTGAATTTAAAATCTGTAAAACTACAAAATGAAATTCTCTCACAAATGCGAAAGAAAAAGTTATTACACACTAAAGATTTAAATGTTGCCTTACCACAAGAACCAAGCGCAGCGTATCTTCATTATGCAGCATCTCACCAAATTCCAGGCTGTCCTGTATCGTGAAGCTAAAAACATCAAAACAAACTTTCAGTATAAATATTTATGGTGCAAATTAGGTCAAATCTACTTACGAAAATCAGCTGATTCCATGGTACATCGTATCCATTCCATGAGCGATATTTTTCGGCTTAAAAGTGATGACCATCCGATTGAAGACAGCTCGAGTTCCTGATGGTTTGGTACGGAATGATAACTGCAATATATTAAATTTAAGTATTATTATGTTTTATTTTCTTAATTTCAATTTTATCTTACCATTTTATAGTGATTGTTTTTGTTTACATTTATTTTTGACACTTAAATTTTTTATTGTCAAACTCAGTAGTATGAGGGTTGAACAATTTTTTATAGTACATTTTTTTATTACATATAACCTTAATTATTTTTTATGGTAGTAGAGTTAGTACTTTTTTTTTTTATATATTTATTTTTTTATTAATTGTTGTGCACTTATATACATACATGCTCGTCATAGTTTGATTATTAAGCTTTGGTTTATTTTTCTTTCTTGCTATAATGGCTAATTATAAATTTATCTTGCAGAACATTCGGAGTTTGCGTAAAAATCTTGACACATTTTTAACAAATATTAATGCGATTAATTTGGATTTTGATTTAATATTTTTTACTGAGACTTGGATCTCGAGTGGTGAAATGTCTAATTATAGTTTAGATGGTTATTCATTCCATGCTAATTGTAATGACCGTTATAGATCTGGTGGTGTAGCTGTATTTGTTAGATCATCATTAATTTACGATGTTTCCTCAGTAAGTCTTTCATCAGCTGATATTATGAAAATTTATATTCAACTTGGAAATGTTAAAGTTTGTTTCATATTAATATATAGATTTAATTTTTGTCCTTTTGACACTTTTTTGGAACAATTAACGACTTTCTTACATAATGATAAATCGAAACATAAAATCCTGCTTGGTGATATAAATTTGGACTTGTTGAAGGATTCGCGTACAAAAGATGATTATTTATTATTATGTTCTTCGTTTGGGCTGGAGTCCCTTCTTAACAGCGTAACTAGACCATGTGCAACTACCTGCGTTGTACATGTTTTTTCGGAAACTATTTGTAAACAATTTTCTATAGAACTTAAAAATTTGAATTTATTTGTGACTGATCATACTACTATTCATTTAACTTTAAAGTTAGCAAATAAAGCTAAAAGAGGTCGTATGTACGAACCGGTGCATCAACGAAGATAAATTACAATGGCCTTTCTGAGGCTTTGTACTCTAGCGATTGGAGTGAAGTTTTTTCTTCGGTTGATCCCAATATAGCGTATTCATTTTTTATTGATAAATTTATTTTTAATCTTAATAAATTTAAAACAATTGTAAAAATTAAAAGGAGTCACTTTAAGCTCAAGCCTTGGATGAGTGACTCGTTATTAAAATTGATAAATCATCGAAATCGTTTATCGAAAAAATTAGCAAAAAATCGAAATAATGATGTCCTCAAGAAAAAAGTTGAAAAGCTGAATTCTAAGATTAAAATCTTGGTTCCACTCAGGAAAGAACGTTATTTTAAAAATAAGATAGAGGCAGCAACAGATATTAAATCAAAATGGAAAATTGTAAATAATGTATTAAATAACAAAACCAGTATAAATAGTATAACAGCAATAGATATTGGTGAAAATAATATTAAAACTGACCCAAAAGAAATTGCGAACGTATTTAATGACCATTTTATTAATATACCTAATGTGATTATAAATAAAAATCATGAAAATATTATTATTGAAGATGTTGTTAGAAATAACATGGTTTTGTCACGATACAGTAATCTAAATTTTTTCTTTTTTCCAATTAGTGAATCAGAGATACTGTCAGCAGTAAATGAATTGAAATATTCTAATTCTTGTGGAGTTGATGGGGTTTCAAATTCACTGGTAAAAAATGTTATTTTCAGTATTACCCATATTTTAGAATTTATTTTTAATCTATGTTTTGAAAAGGGTGTGTTTCCTGAGAAATTAAAAATTGGTATTGTTAAACCATTATATAAAAAGGACTCACGTATTGATCTTAACAATTATCGCCCAATTACTTTACTGAATACATTTTCGAAGATTTTGGAAAAAATTATTAAATTTAGATTGCTCAATTATTTTGAAAGAATACAATTTTTGGATAAGAGGCAGTTCGGTTTTATAAAACAATCATCGACTGAAAAAGCACTTATTTCATTTCTTACTCCTGTATATCATCATTTAAATGAAAATCTAAAAGTGTCCTCACTTTTTATTGATATTACAAAAGCTTTTGATACAGTCAACCATGCAATATTGTTAGATAAGTTATCACATATAGGTATCAGAGGCTCGGCACTTTCTCTTTTTCAGTCCTATCTTCAAAATCGTGTGCAAACTGTTTGCATTAACAAAATATATAGCGATGAAAAGGTGATTAATGTTGGGGTTCCCCAAGGCTCTGTCCTAGGGCCATTACTTTTTTTGATCTATTATAATTCGATCTTTGATCTTAAACTGCATGGTAGTCTTGTTGCGTTTGCGGATGATATGGCGTTTCTATACTCCAGCTCAGATATGAATTCATTAAAATGTGCCGTGAAAGATGACATGAGTTTGCTAAAGAAATGGTTCTACGTACATGATATGGTTCTAAGCTGCAAATCCAAAATTATGTATTTCAATGTGAGTTCTCTTTGTGTACCTATTGAAAACGTAACATCATTCAAATATTTAGGTGTGAGCTTGGATTCTCAACTAAATTTTAAGGATCATATTGCCAACTTAAAAATAAAACTTAGGCAAACATTAAGAATGTTTTTTTACTTGAGAAATATATGTAGTTCGAAATTTTTAAGATGCCTTTATTATGCATTGTTTGATTCGCATCTTCAATATGGTATAACATGCTGGGGTGGTATTTACTTGTCAAATATCAAACCGTTGATGACTATCCAAAAAGGAGTTTTAAAAATTATGAATTACTTACCAAGGACCACGCCATCTTTGCCTTTGTTCGTGCATTTAAAAATCTTACCTCTACGCTACCTGTACGTTTTCAAAGTTCTAAAAATGTACTATGAGATGAGCGGGCATCGTCTAATTAATTTTCATATTTCTGAGCCGTATATGTTCCGGAACAAAAACAGAATTAAAACTCCGCAACCGTATAAAGAACATTTTAAGAAATTTTTCTCATACATTGCTCCGAAATTATATAGCCAGGTACCGACCGACATTGTGAACGCAAATACAATTACTAAATTTAGTAGATTATTAAAAGATTGGTTATTTACAATTAGCAACATTGAAATTTTATTTGAAACATTAATTTAATTTATCGTGTATGTATAAAACTGTATTGTATGATGTGTCGCTATTTATTACACAAATGAATTGTTTTGCAAAATAAAAATTTGTAATTTTTTATTTTTTTTATTTGTTATATTTTAAACTATGCTCGTGTGTACATATATTAGTTTTAATTTTTTAATTATGTAACCTCTACTACCTTTAAGATTATTTTGTGATAAGTAGGTATAATGAATCGTGGCTCCATGACATTTGTATAAATAAGGAGTACACTAAAATAGTTATTTTCTGTATTTTATTTATTGTATACAAAATTTTATTATTTAAATAGAAAATATACTGTTATTTAAAAAAAAAAAAAAAAAAAAAAAAAAAAATTTGTTGATTACGAACTGTCGACGTACGGAAAACTGTTCACAGTCGAGAAAACACTACCATATAAAACTATAAATATTTTGCTAACATCAAATTTTGAAACATTCAATGCAAATTAGATAATAACGCCGAGAATTTTAATTCAAATCATACTCATATTTAGTATTATCAAATTGTTCGATTTACAAATAGAAATAATAAAACTTAAATTAAAACCAATAAATTTATTTAAAAACCGGTTTTGGCTTTCGAATTCCGGCCGATTTCAATGGTTTTTTTACGAAGTGCCATAGGTTGTAAAAAAGTTTGCTGAAACAAAAATTAGTTTTGGTGAAAATAGATTTTATAACCAACTATGTTTACCGGCAAATTAAATCGGGAAGATATCGAATAGTTCATTTCAGTTTCAAATCAGATATTAGAAAAGAATATTGACGGAACATGCCGTCAGTTGAATGACTATCGAATGTTAATTTTTTTTGTAAAACCAATCGATTCGAAAGTGATCTTGGTACTGTGTTTTCTTTAGCAGACGTTTGTGATTCTGACGAAGCTAAAATTTCATCGTAGTGTATATCTCTCGCAGCCAATTTTGAATTGTGTTAAAGAAAAATTCTTTTAATCGGGCTAACTTTTTGCGACACGATTCCGGCTTTTTATCTACTAAGTAGCTTAGACCAGCCGCATCATGAATTTCAAGCTCTTCAGTTTGATGTGATGCATCGAGTTTTTTAATCTCTATTTCTTTTGGATATAATAATACAGTCAGTTCTATACAGTCAATTTTCTTTTTTCGAGTGCCTCAATCCGTCGAGTTTTGCTCTTCAATGCTATTGTAGTTCTTAAATTAAAAGTTCCGTGTATTTCATCTAGTTTATATTTGTAATGGTCAATTTGAAAGCGGTAAATTGTTCTTAGTTGCATCCCATTGTCCGTTTCTAATTGTAAGTCATCATCAGCTTTCATCGTTTAGATTTTCTAATTGTAACTCAACTTGATTTTCCAAATTCGTTTTTATTTTGACTTTTGATCTGGATATAACCTTATCTACATATATTGAAACCGTATTGTGTAAAGCTGAACGTTAAATTATTCTGTTCCATTTTTAAATGTGGGCGTATTAACACCAAATTAAAATAATTTTGTCACAAGCTTTAACGTCTATCAATAACAACACAGCTACTGAAACTGAACTCAACTGGCGATTTTTGGGGGAAACAAAAACAATTAACAAAGACGATCATCGGTGGCCCCATGCATCAAAAGTTGCTCAATATTCATATAAAAAATTGATGGACGAGATGTTTGTGGTGGGTTTTAAAATATTCAATAAGTCTTTTAGGTTTTCATTTAATTTAATTCGAAAAGGATCAACCGTATTCTTTTCTTTTGAAACTACATAATGTAAAATGTTTACAGGTGAACGTGGTGAAAATTACGTGCAGTGTATTTAAAGTTCCAACAAATATTCCATTTCACAGACCCCGTAAATCAATTTCGATTTCTTGTTCTGTTTTGTACGTAGTGATATGTTGTCGATCGGGCCATATGCACTATTTTTAAAACGTTTATTAATGTAGCCTATTTTATATTTTAATGCAATTTATAGGTAATTATATTACAAATTGCTTTATATTATTGTTAAACATTGCAATAAAATTTAATATAATTTCTGTTTTAAAAATTAATGCAACAAACATTAAAATATTTTTTAAAGCAACCTTTTAATACAAAGTTTCAAATGAAATGTAAGCTTTCGTAGGATGTTATTGCAATTTGTATTACATATAGAATATTTTTTTAAGTGTGTAATACACGTAAATATTCTGGCCCATAAGAACTTCATCGAAAGTTGCGAGCTTTTACAAGTAATCATTTAAAAGTTATAGACCATATTTTATATTGCAGGTAATAATAGCTTACAATTGGCATTTGATTAATTGAACCCAGATACATCTTCCAAACCGGAATCTTCAACCAAGCACCCTGTCAGTGCTTTACACTCCCAACCAATACCAGGTCCTGGAAAACCAAATACCCTTCCCATTCCACTGAAGAAAGACTCTCCAGAAGTCAAGGATTTCTTAATAAAGCTTGTGGAGACCAGGGAAAACATGGCCAGACATGAAAGGGAAACAAATTCTAAACCGGAATCCTCACGGCCCAACACCGTTGCCTCTGCTCAACCAAAGGGCTTTACATATGGCCAAATAAATTTCGCTCCCAAATGTCTGGTTCAGTCTGTTAGTTCAGGGCAATCTAGTTTCACAAGTGAGGCGATTGGATGGAATGCTCATGAGAGATATGTTGTTCTGACCAATAGAAGTGTCAACAGGCCAATTGTCCCTGCCACAGTCGGCTGCAATTCAAACTGCTTCACAATGGATCCTGTTAAATATCCTCATGCTTTTTATAAATATCTCACTTCCATTAAGACTTATACTTTTTTACGAACATGGTAAAATCTTATCACAGCAATCAAAGTCCGCTAGGACTCAAAGTGCCTTGAAAAAAAAAAAAAAAATCATAAAATGTTCGTGTCGGAAGTATGATGATAAACGACAAACTTAATTTGCGAACTTATGAAATTTATATTATAAGATTTGGTATTTATGAAGTTATAAGTTTATTTATATTTATCATGAATTTCTGATGAACACTTGTACCACACTGGTCAACAAGAATATTTTATTTTAATTTACTGCTAAGTACATAACATAGTATGAGTGTAAAAACAAGTACAATTATTTTGAGTTATAATGTATATAGTAATTTTAGGTAAGTATGTATTTGAATGTTATAATCTAAATTAATGTTAGTATTTCATTTATTTACTGTATTTCAGTTGATTTGTACATAATTGAACGATGTATTTTTAATTATATCAAGAGTATATTAATTACATTTGTTACATTTTCCATTTTTTCATTTGTTTTGCAGGAACTTTGACATCTTAACAACATAAGTACAACATATACCTAATACAAATATGTAGAGGCAAAACTTATCTTATATAATTACTAATTAGATGTGTCTTTGCAATTAATAAAAATCACTAAACTGAAATGTAATTTATACTATGCGCTCGTTAAACATAAGATGTATTTGAAATTTGTTTATCCGTATGTTAATTAAACTATGTTAAAGGTTACGTTAACTTTAGTAACAAGGAAAAGTGACATAGGTTTACGTAAAACATGCAATTATTTCACCATTTGCGTGAATTTGATGTTTCTATTCATTTAAGCGTTGGTTGTTAACAAGTGCAGTTGAAAGTATAGTTATGGAAAAAAAAAGTGACTAAAACCAACACGATATGCAAATAGATTATAGAACGCATTGTGAAACAATTTCTAAAGGATTTCGATATAAAGAATCCAGCTGTTTTCAATAATATAAAAGGTAAGTAATTTTGTTTCAAAGTGCATTAATGCAGAAACGTATCTGTAGAAACGTTGACGATTTGCGCTAGTTAATCTGTACTCCAATATACCCATCAATGAAGCAATAAAAGTTATGCAAAGTACTTTTTGCATAACTTTTATTAAAGGACAGTGATATAAATGAAAAAGACGTTGAGGAAATTACAAATATCGTAAAAATTATAACTGGCCAAAACTACTTCGAGCATGATGGAAAAATAAACCAACAAAAATATGGATTAGCAATGGATAATCCTCTATCCGGAACCTTGGCTGATATTTACATCAACTACAATGAAAACAAGAGAATATTCAACAACAACAACAAGCATCGGGACAAAATCCTATATTGGTATCGATATGTCGACGATATTCTACTGTTGTTGAACGGCACCCAGAGACAACTAACACAACTTCACAACTATATGAGTATAAAAATAGGTGTGCGTATTAATAATTTTTTATTTTTTGTTGTATATTTATTTATTATTTAGATAAAGTTGCCTTTTATAAAAGTGTATTGAAGCATTCACAACAACAAATTGATTGTTTATTTGCTCCAAAGCGATTGGTATTAGAAGAATTATATTTAAAAATTATAAAATTATAATTAAGTATAAAATATAAAATGTTAGTTTTTCAGTTTTTTATAAGCATACATATTTATTTTTCAGGAATGTTTCAACGAATTATCTAATAGTACAGAATCACTCACTATCTTCTTCGGAAAGCTTGTCTGAGTGGTTTAAAAAATTAAATTCATGTCTTCATTCTTCAGAATAAGCACACTTATAAAAGTGTATCTTGTTTTTATTTTTAATTGTTCAATTTGTTGAAAGTTCAAGTTCAATTAGACACATTAGCAGCCCGAAAAACATTATCTTGGAAAAATAGCAACAAACTTCAATAATGAGATTTTAGGAAATCAAAAATAATAAAGATGATAATCTCTTGGCAATATTTGAAAGCGGGCCACTATGAACCTTTGGTGAGTGCAGTCGCCATCAATCAAATTGTACAAATTGTATGCACATCAAATTCGACTGCAATTAATAAAATAATAAAATTAAAATAAAGTAAAACTTAAAAAATAACGTGTTTCTTTTCCAAAATCGGGAAGCAAAACTGCTAAGCGAAAACAGTAAACGCAAACATCTATACATCTATTGTAAATTTAAGCAAACAGCAACGCTAAAACATTGGTCCTTCGAGCCGAATTTTGGATTAAACATAATAAAATCAACTGTAGAATATTCATCAACGGAATATCGAAACAATCAACTGTAGAATATTCATCAACGGAATATCGAAACAATCAACTGTAGAATATTCATCAACGGAATATCGAAACAATCAACTGTAGAATATTCATCAACGGAATATCGAAACAATCAACTGTAGAATATTCATCAACGGAATATCGAAACAATTCAACAGTCAAATATTCACCAACGGAATACGACACAACAACGACACATTTGATTAAACATCAAATAATAGGAAAATTGTTCCAGAACGGTTAAAACACAATCCAGGATCTTTCCAGAACATCTTTAATTATTCAACAAACAATACAATCACCAGTTATTCATATTGGAATTGCATATAACGGTATTACCTCTCATCAGGAGATAAAATATAGCTACATAATCAACATTAAAAGAGCGTAGGTGCATACTAACCTAGAAATAGAAAGTAATTTTAATGTTAAATAATTTCATATTCTTTAAATCAAAATAAGTGTCTCGCTATATTTTATATTACATTATAATTAATTTAAAACACAATTATAAACTAAATTTGTGAACGCGAAGCAATAAGTTTACTCAACTCCACATACAAATATTAGCCCATCTGACGGTGAATAGCGAAAGTTTAGTTTATTCAGTGTTCAAACCTTTCTTATACTCGATATTATTAACCGGTTGTTCCGGGAAAAATTGATCTTAAATTTTAGTTA
This sequence comes from Tipula unca, assembly GCA_951394425.1. NCBI lineage: Eukaryota > Metazoa > Arthropoda > Insecta > Diptera > Tipulidae > Tipula > Tipula unca. The sequence continues at coordinate 178,036,581 of OX596382.1, read as the reverse complement.
TTTTTTAATTTTGTTTGTGCTTCGACAAGATGGATGAACAAGAAATAGCTAAAAGGAAAACTAGTTTTAACAAACGGTTAGGCCATTTGAAAGGAAGATTAACTAACGTTGAAAACTATTTAGAATCAAATGAAATAATAAGTTCAAGTGAACTCAAAACGAGGCTAGAATTAGTCGAAAAAACAAATACACAGTTTAAATTAATTACGAACGAACTCTTAGACGTTCTTACCGAGGATGATTTTAATGAAAATTATTCGATCCATATCAAGAGTTTTGATGACAGATTTATGGAATTAAAGTCAACCATTTAAGATCGATGCGAATTGACATCCAACTCAAATAAAATTTCGACCATAACTAAATCTGAAAATTCTGAAATGAAACCTATCAAACCACTAATTAAATTACCAGAATTGAATATTCCTCACTTCGATGGCGATCCATTAAAATGGATTACTTTTAAGGACATTTTCAACGCGGTTATTAATAAGAACGCATCGCTTACGGACATAGTAAAATTTACTTACCTGCAAAATAGTCTAAAAGGAGATGCCAAACAGTCACTTGGACATATCGAACTATCTGAAGCAGGCTATCAAAGTGCCTGGGAAGAATTAGTTCAGCGATATGATAATCCGAGATTGATTGTTGAAAGACACAATGACGCACTTATTGATTTACAAGCCATTCATAATTCTAATGCGAACGAAATGAGACGATTTACCAACGCTGTTCTTTCACATGTGACAGCCTTGGAAGCATGCGATATAGAATTTGATGAATGTTCAGAAATTGTCGTCATGAGACTAGTGATACGAAAACTAGACAGAGAATCGATTCGAGATTGGGAAAAACAAAATTCGTCTAAAGAATTGCCCAAGTGGAAAACATTTCGGGAATTTCTTGAGAAAAAGTGTAGAGTCTTGGATTTTATATCTAACGCAGGTCAGTGTTTTAATAAGCAAACAGCAAATAACACTCAAAGACAAACTAAACCATTTAATAAACCGAAAAGTCAATCATTCGCGATTCCCAACTCAAATCCAAATACTCAAAAAACCAAATTGTCGTCTGTGTAATGGCATTCGACATGCATTGTTTGGTTGTCCGTCATTTATAAGCATAAACCCAACGGAGCGATTCAATAAAATAAAAGATATGAGAGCATGCATCAACTGCCTTAACCCATATCACACAGTATCTGACTGTAAATCGTCTGGGTGTAAATTATGCAACAAAAGGCATCATACTTTATTGCATATTGATCAAAAATATTCTGCCAAGGAACAGTCAAACCAACTGCAAGCAGATGGCAGTCAAACGAAGCCAAACGGCCATCCACAAATAAACGCTTCACCAGTGGTCAATCAGTCAGACCAGCCGCAAAACTTTAGTATGCAAAGGAGTGCTGTTTCTGGAAGCGTTATCTTGCCAACAGCGATTGTGTTGTTGAAACGTTCAAACGGAAATTATGTGGAATGTCACGCATTGTTGGATTCTGGTAGTCAGTCCAATTTTATAACGAATTCTATGGCACAAAAACTTCATAGTAAAATTAACAATGTCAATTCAATTGAAGTCACTGGAATCAATGCAACTTCAACTAATGTTAAGGAAGTGATTTCAACTCAAGTAAAATCAAGATACACGAATTCATTGTTTACCATAGATTTCTTGGTAATCAATAAAATCTCAAATAATTTACCACAATCAAACATAAATATTAATCGCTGGTCTATCTCATGTACAATTGGCCGACCCCAATTTCAATTAATCTCGTCCAATTGATATACTCATCGGGGCAGAACTTTTTCCAAACATTTTAATGTCAAATAAAATTTGTGTAAGGCAAGATTTGCCAGTTTTTCAAGAAAGTTTGTTTGGATGGGTAATCTTTGGAAAAGAAGAAAATCATTTTAAACAAAACGTCGCAGTTCATACTTTATTTATTCAACAAGATGAAGACTCCATTTCTCCATTATTAACAAGGTTTTGGGAAGTAGAAAATCTTCCACCCAAGAAATTCTTGTCAAACGACGAAGAGAAATGTGAGGAGATTTTCCAGTCTATACATTATAGAGGTTCTGATGGAAGATATAATGTATTTCTACCTTTGCGTGAGAACATAATATTAGGTGACTCAAAACAATCGGCAAAACCGTGCTATCCTTAAATATGTGGCTGGAAGACAGGGCCAATGGTACTAACAAGTTTAGATACCACCCTGATTTAGCGTGGACTCGTACCCAACTAGGGACAGCAGATTCACCTAAAATTAAGTGTTTGGGGGACGTCATTTGACAGCCTTATACTAGAAGGTATAACGGCGGCCCCATTGATACAAGCGTATCGTAAGAAAGGGAAACCAATGGCAGTAGGCATGAATTACTACAAACGGTTACCCTCAATGATAAACAGATGTCTCTACGCAGACGACGTTTATAAATATGGTGTTGGAATAGACATTAAAAGCTTTGACTCTTCAATCCAACCCTGGCTAATAAATACAGCATTTGACATTCTCAGAGAAAATATAGTCTTTAAAGACTTATATGCAGAATGGTCATTCGAATATTCAAAACACTATTTCATACACAAACCAGTTGTAATGCCTGATGGCCGTATGTGGCTTAAACATATCGGAATCCCATCTGGTAGTTACTTCACGCAGATGATTGGCTCAATCAGTAACCTGATAGCCACACATTATGCACAATTATGTCATTACGGAACGATGTTTGAAACATACGTTCTCGGAGACGACTCATTATTTGGAGTCCCCGTCAAGTACGGTGAACCAAAGATATCTGATTTCGCTCATTACTATAGTAGATTAGGTCTACTGATACATCCGGACAAAGGATGTGTCGCAACTCGAGCTGATCAACTTGAATTCTTGGGCCATTGTGCCAGAGGTTCGAAGGTTGATAGAGAAACAGCCGAACTTATGAGACTAGCGTTGTACCCGGAATACCCGGTTACTGGACCCGCTATGTCTATGAACAGGATACGAGGTATCCTACTTGATTCAGCCTGCAATTCGTGGGGAATCTTACACTTATATCGACTTATGCAAGTTCACCATAGAGAATAACTTGCTAAAGAGGGATATACAGGTCTTGGTATGGACAAAGACTGGTTAGAAGCCGTCCTTGACCTCAAGAACCCACCCCCTGAGCTTACTGAGATGACAACATTCTTATTAACCTAGACAACACAACACACCAATAAATACACGTTGCGATAAGTTCACTTTTTAGTGTGTTGTAAATATTAGCGCTTTAACAGTTCAGTCCGGACAATAAATTTTAATTGGGAAAAATACCCAAATGTAATAGCAGTTACTTCAAGTCGTTATTAAAAATTAATTAATTAATTATATTAATTACAGATGAAGATTGATTTTCAAACAATATATGGCACAACCGACCACCTTTACTTAAATTGGGACCAATTTTTACATAAAATACAGTATCGTAAAAAACAACGTTAGACATACCGAAGAAAAAGCTAAATTTTTAGAAACAATTAAATACAAAGATTGTCTAAGTTCAGGTAGAAATTTTTACATACTGTCAGTCTGGTCTGTGTGCTGTGTGATTGTAATTTTGGTATTGTATCTGGTTGTGTCTGTATGTTGACATTCTAAAACTCGTCTCAACCAAATAGAGGAATAATTTTTTTTATATGATCCTGTTACTATTTTTAAATTGTCATAGTTTCAATTTTGTTTGTTTACATCCAAACTACTTAATTAATTTTCTACTCACATCACCCCTTAGTGGCTTAAGGACTGTGACACAACACTTTTACGAAGGCAATTCTAAAAGTACACATCTATAAACAAAAAGGAGTTACAATATTAATAAGATCAAGGGAACCTATACGTCAGTGACCAATAGCTTCATCATCCAGACATTAAATCTGCTTATTTAATATATCAATATAGTCATTTATTTTATGTCGCAGAAAGGCAAGAATAAAACAAAAGACAAAACACCACCCCCACGTCAAGAACATGTTAAAGCGCTAATATTTACAACACACTAAAAAGTGAACTTATTGCAACGTGTATTTATTATTTTTATGTTAGTGTGTAAATTCATTTTGTCCAACCAAAAAAATGCAAAAGAGAACAAAAAAAAGAGACAAATTAATTATAAATTAGAGTTTATTTTGAACCTTTGGTGAGTGCAGTCGCCATCAATCAAATTGTACAAATTGTATGCACATCAAATTCGACTGCAATTAATAAAATAATAAAATTGAAATAAAGTAAAACTTAAAAAATAACGTGTTTCTTTTCCAAAATCGGGAAGCAAAACTGCTAAGCGAAAACAGTAAACGCAAACATCTATACATCTATTGTAAATTTAAGCAAACAGCAACGCTAAAACATTGGTCCTTCGAGCCGGATTTTGGATTAAACATAATAAAATCAACTGTAGAATATTCATCAACGGAATATCGAAACAATCAACTGTAGAATATTCATCAACGGAATATCGAAACAATCAACTGTAGAATATTCATCAACGGAATATCGAAACAATTCAACAGTCAAATATTCACCAACGGAATACGACACAACAACGACACATTTGATTAAACATCAAATAATAGGAAAATTGTTCCAGAACGGTTAAAACACAATCCAGGATCTTTCCAGAACATCTTTAATTATACAACAAACAATACAATCACCAGTTATTTTTATTGGAATTGCATATAACGGTATTACCTCTCATCAGGAGATAAAATATAGCTACATAATCAACATTAAAAGAGCGTAAGTGCATACTAACCTAGAAATAGAAAGTAATTTTAATGTTAAATAATTTCATATTCTTTAAATCAAAATAAGTGTCTCGCTATATTTTATATTACATTATAATTAATTTAAAACACAATTATAAACTAAATTTGTGAACGCGAAGCAATAAGTTTACTCAACTCCACATAAAAATATTAGCCCATCTGACGGTGAATAGCGAAAGTTTAGTTTATTCAGTGTTCAAACCTTTCTTATACTCGATATTATTAACCGGTTGTTCCGGGAAAAATTGATCTTAAATTTTAGTTATTTTTTAATTTTGTTTGTGCTTCGACAAGATGGATGAACAAGAAATAGCTAAAAGGAAAACTAGTTTTAACAAACGGTTAGGCCATTTGAAAGGAAGATTAACTAACGTTGAAAACTATTTAGAATCAAATGAAATAATAAGTTCAAGTGAACTCAAAACGAGGCTAGAATTAGTCGAAAAAACAAATACACAGTTTGAATTAATTACGAACGAACTCTTAGACGTTCTTACCGAGGATGATTTTAATGAAAATTATTCGATCCATATCAAGAGTTTTGATGACAGATTTATAGAATTAAAGTCAACCATTTTAGATCGATGCGAATTGACATCCAACTCAAATAAAATTTCGACCATAACTAAATCTGAAAATTCTGAAATGAAACCTATCAAACCACTAATTAAATTACCAGAATTGAATATTCCTCACTTCGATGGCGATCCATTAAAATGGATTACTTTTAAGGACATTTTCAACGTGGTTATTAATAAGAACGCATCGCTTACGGACATAGTAAAATTTACTATATTTACTTACCTGCAAAATAGTCTAAAAGGAGATGCCAAACAGTCACTTGGACATATCGAACTATCTGAAGCAGGCTATCAACGTGCCTGGGAAGAATTAGTTCAGCGATATGATAATCCGATATTGATTGTTGAAAGACACATTGACGCACTTATTGATTTACAAGCCATTCATAATTCTAATGCGAACGAAATGAGACGATTTACCAACGCTGTTCTTTCACATGTGACAGCCTTGGAAGCATGCGATATAGAATTTGATGAATGTTCAGAAATTGTCGTCATGAGACTAGTGATACGAAAACTAGACAGAGAATCGATTCGAGATTGGGAAAAACAAAATTCGTCTAAAGAATTGCCCAAGTGGAAAACATTTCGGGAATTTCTTGAGAAAAAGTGTAGAGTCTTGGATTCTATATCTAACGCAGGTCAGTGTTTTAATAAGCAAACAGCAAATAACACTCAAGGACAAACTAAACCATTTAATAAACCGAAAAGTCAATCATTCGCGATTCCCAACTCAAATCCAAATACTCAAAAACCAAATTGTCGTCTGTGTAATGGCATTCGACATGCATTGTTTGGTTGTCCGTCATTTATAAGCATAAACCCAACGGAGCGATTCAATAAAATAAAAGATATGAGAGCATGCATCAACTGCCTTAACCCATATCACACAGTATCTGACTGTAAATCGTCTGGGTGTAAATTATGCAACAAAAGGCATCATACTTTATTGCATATTGATCAAAAATATTCTGCCAAAGAACAGTCAAACCAACTGCAAGCAGATGGCAGTCAAACGAAGCCAAACGGCCATCCACGAATAAACGCTTCACCAGTGGTCAATCAGTCAGACCAGCCGCAAAACTTTAGTATGCAAAGGAGTGCTGTTTCTGGAAGCGTTATCTTGCCAACAGCGATTGTGTTGTTGAAACGTTCAAACGGAAATTATGTGGAATGTCACGCATTGTTGGATTCTGGTAGTCAGTCCAATTTTATAACGAATTCTATGGCACAAAAACTTCATAGTAAAATTAACAATGTCAATTCAATTGAAGTCACTGGAATCAATGCAACTTCAACTAATGTTAAGGAAGTGATTTCAACTCAAGTAAAATCAAGATATACGAATTCATTGTTTACCATAGATTTCTTGGTAATCAATAAAATCTCAAATAATTTACCACAATCAAACATAAATATTAATCGCTGGTCTATACCATCTCATGTACAATTGGCCGACCCCAATTTCAATGAATCTCGTCCAATTGATATACTCATCGGGGCAGAACTTTTTCCAAACATTTTAATGTCAAATAAAATTTGTGTAAGGCAAGATTTGCCAGTTTTTCAAGAAAGTTTGTTTGGATGGGTAATCTTTGGAAAAGAAGAAAATCATTTTAAACAAAACGTCGCAGTTCATACTTCATTTGTTCAACAAGATGAAGACTCCATTTCTCCATTATTAACAAGGTTTTGGGAAGTAGAAAATCTTCCACCCAAGAAATTCTTGTCAAACGACGAAGAGAAATGTGAGGAGATTTTCCAGTCTACACACTATAGAGGTTCTGATGGAAGATATAATGTATTTCTACCTTTGCATGAGAACATAATATTAGGTGACTCAAAACAATCGGCAAAACCGTGCTATCCTTAAATATGTGGCTGGAAGACAGGGCCAATGGTACTAACAAGTTTAGATACCACCCTGATTTAGCGTGGACTCAACTAGCGACAGCATATTCACCTAAAATTAGAAGTGTTTGGGGGACGTCATTTGACAACATTATACTAGAAGGTATAACGGCGGCCCCATTGATACAAGCGTATCGTAAGAAAGGGAAACCAATGGCAGTAGGCATGAATTACTACAAACGGTTACCCTCAATGATAAACAGATGTCTCTACGCAGACGACGTTTATACATAAATATGGTGTTGGAATAGACATTAAGAGCTTTGACTCTTCAATCCAACCCTGGCTAATAAATACAGCATTTGACATTCTCAGAGAAAATATAGTCTTTAAAGACTTATATGCAGAATGGTCATTCGAATATTCAAAACACTATTTCATACACAAACCAGTTGTAATGCCTGATGGCCGTATGTGGCTTAAACACATCGGAATCCCATCTGGTAGTTACTTCACGCAGATGATTGGCTCAATCAGTAACCTGATAGCCACACATTATGCACAATTATGTCATTACGGAACGATGTTTGAAACATACGTTCTCGGAGACGACTCATTATTTGGAGTCCCCGTCAAGTACGGTGAACCAAAGATATCTGATTTCGCTCATTACTATAGTAGATTAGGTCTACTGATACATCCGGACAAAGGATGTGTCGCAACTCGAGCTGATCAACTTGAATTCTTGGGCCATTGTGCCAGAGGTTCGAAGGTTGATAGAGAAACAGCCGAACTTATGAGACTAGCGTTGTACCCGGAATACCCGGTTACTGGACCCGCTATGTCTATGAACAGGATACGAGGTATCCTACTTGATTCAGCCTGCAATTCGTGGGGAATCTTACACTTACATATATCGACTTATGCAAGTTCACCATAGAGAACAACTTGCTAAAGAGGGATATACAGGTCTTGGTATGGACAAAGACTGGTTAGAAGCCGTCCTTGACATCAAGAACCCACCCTCTGAGCTTACTGAGATGACAACATTCTTATTAACCTAGACAACACAACACACCAATAAATACACGTTACAATAAGTTCACTTTTTAGTGTGTTGTAAATATTAGCGCTTTAACAGTCCAGTCCGGACAATAAATTTTAATTGGGAAAAATACCCAAATGTAATAGCAGTTACTTCAAGTCGTTATTAAAAATTAATTAATTAATTATATTAATTACAGATGATTACAGATTACACCTTTACTTAAATTGGGACCAATTTTTACATAAAATACAGTATCGTAAAAAGCAACGTTAGACATACCGAAGAAAAAGCTAAATTTTTAGAAACAATTAAATACAAAGATTGTCTAAGTTCAGGTAGAAATTTTTACATACTGACAGTTTGGTCTGTGTGCTGTGTGATTGTAATTTTGGTATTGTATCTGGTTGTGTCTGTATGTTGACATTCTAAAACTCGTCTCAACCAAATAGAGGAATAATTTTTTTTTATATGATCCTGTTACTATTTTTAAATTGTCATAGTTTCAATTTTGTTTGTTTTTTATTAATTTAAATTATATGATTATGTCAATTTAAATATAATAATAAAACCATTGAAATTCGAGTGATAATTTAATTTGATGTAATAAAAATTATTGTGGTGTTCTTTTTATTTATTTTGTTATTTGACCTTGGAACATTTGTATTGAACATTTTAAGTGCGTTAGTTTGTGGTGAATTATCTGAACTAACTGAAGTGATTTTTCCGTTCGTTTGGTATGCTTCATTTTAGTTAAAATTATTGAGATTTGTTATGTTTTAGGGAAGCATCATCTGGACATATCAGACAGGAAAAATGTTATCCCCAGAATACAAACGTAATTAAAATATAAAACATAAATAACAAAAAGACAAGTTCTTATCGAAAACCATACAAAATAAAATTAAGAAAAACATCAATAAAAAATACAAAATCATAAATCTAAAAACATAAATAACAAAAATCATTACCTACAACCAAATAAAAACAACAATAAAATATAGAACATAAATAAAAAATCAATCGCTGTATGAAACAATCAAACAAGTTATAGATAATTACGATATAAAACTAAAAACATAAATAACAGAAAAATAAATAACAAGAAAGTCGGAACTTTACCACATAATGTACAATCGCAAAGAATATCCGATACTCATCTGTTATCACTTAAGAAACAATAAAAAGACAAAAATCGTTAAATAGACCCAAATCAAGTAACACTTCAAAATTTAAAAAATAAAATAAAATTAAATTAAATAAGCAGTACGCCCACAAAACAAAAGAAATAGAGAAAGGGAAATAGAAGAAATTAACAAATCACAGTAAAGTAAGAAAACATAAAATAAAATTTAGTACTATTTTCCCCTCTTAAAATTTCATACAAAAACCCTACGTTTTTATAATGAAATTGTCATTAAAGTAGTAGTCATTTTTAAGTAGAAGTTTTAAATAATAAGTATTGTACTTTAAAATAAAATAAAATCTCGATTCTCAAAATAAAAATTCCAAATTTCTTCAATTATAAAGAAAAATTGTGAAATCAAAATAAATAAGAAGTATTCCTGAAAATAATTGTAAGTATATTCTATTAAATACAAGTTTAAACTCTCCGAGAGCAAACTATTAAGTACTCTCGTTTAGCTATGCTTAAAGCTAGAGAGTTGAATTAAACATAATTCAACAAAAAATTAATTACTTACTAACACTGGTGTATTACACCATAAGCTCGACAGAATATGAACATCGACCTTTTCACAAATCAATTATATAACAATCATCTCGCTAAAAAGTGTCGCTTACTATGGATGTGCATAGCTGATACATGACCCGATACATGGTGGTGATAGTATGAGATACTAGTTAACGTAAATAAATTATAAATTCAATTTAAGAATTAATTTTATAATTTTAAAGATGATTTATTAATATAGACAATGTCATATATAATAATTAAACAAATCAAATATATCCACAAATCTCAATTACACACTTATGCCATATCAATATACAAAAAATATATCCTAATATTAAAACAATTTATATATAACGATAATATCTTCACATAAAACAATTATACATTACATATACATTAAACATCATAAACTCATCCATTAACACACATTAACATTCCCTACATTCTATAAAAATTCTATACATTCTATAAATCCACAATAAATAATTAAAACAAATTCTAAACAATTAAAAACAAATTCATCAATTAAAATAAAACAGATTTACTGAATTATCTGAATAAGAAGTTTGCTTGTGTAGGTAATTCTGATAATTAGTTTTATTCACGTCGATTATACAACTCTCCTTCAATCCGCATTTCAAATTATTTGCATTATAGAGCCCGCCGGAATATTGCATTATCGATCCGCAATAATCTACAATTTAACCTGTATTGTCAAAATTTTGACATTCAATTTAGTGTTTTTTACATTTCTGTTTTATAACAAGAACATTTAGTTGGCTATTTTAAAAATCAAAATTAAATATTATAATGGATACAATATGTGTAAATTTTGATGACAATGAAGAGGTATCATTAATAGAAAACAGCACAGAAAAGCGGTATGTAATGCAAAGACATATTCCAGTTGCCAAATGCACAGTAAGTAAAATTTATTTCTGATTTTATGATGAAATACATTAAAATTGTAATGTAAATTTCTTTCAGATTTATCAAATTTTTTAGATTGAACAACGCATCGTTTAAATACGTATTAAAGGAACTTAAAACAAAGTTACCAGAGGTGTTAAAATCGTCTTCGTTAACCCCGGAATTTAAATTGGCGGCTACTCTTCGGTTTTTGGCTCAAGGTGGCTACCAAAACGGTTTTGGCCAGGATTGTTTTGTAGGTATGGCTCGGCCAACGGTGCTATCCAAGGTATTAGATATTTTGGAAAGTATTTTGTGTCCAAAATGGATATCATTAGAAATGAGCGAAGATGAAAAAAATCAGGCAAGATTATATTTTTACATAAAAAGTAAGATTCCTGCCAGCATAATCCTCATCTATTTTACAACTGTAAACGATTCTATTGCCTAAATGTCATGGTAGTAAGTAAGTAGTAAAACATTTAAAATTTTCTTTAATTTAAAAATTTATTAATTATAATATATGAGTAGTATATAACCGCTTTATCTCCGGTGTGCAAGTTGGATTGCAAGTTGACTACCGAGAGGAGAAAATTAAAGAATTTTTGATGGGTGATTGTGAAAAATGTGATTGTGAGAAAAAAAATGTTTGATAGTGGCGTAAAACGAAAATATTTGTTGTTTTTGTAGATGATCTACAGGCGATTTTAAAAATTTCTACCACTTGAAAACGACTAAGACGATTCTAAGAAAATAGATAATAAAAAATAAAATAAAATATGTGGAATGGATAAGAAAGAAGCAACGCGATGTGTGTTATTGTAAAAAGTGAAAATTGAGATTGGCGGAGATAAAGAAGTTATAAAAGACAATGGTGTGGTGGTATTTTTATAGTGATGTAAAATTAAAAGATTTGTGTTATGAAGGTTTTTTTTTTGAAATTAGATCGTACTATATAGCGTATGAATATTGTTTTAGATATGAGATTTATTGTTGTTTGTGTTTTCGTACTCGTATATGAATATTTGTTGTTGTAAAAATTTGTATAAGTATATAATAAAACACACGATTCGGAGAAAAAAGATAAGAAAAAATTATATTTAATGAAATGTGTGTCGGAATGAATTAAATTGATCGGTGGCGCTAAAAATATAAAAAAGAAAGAATGTTGAAGAATATGATATGTGATAAGAAAGAGATTTTTTTATTCAATTGATCAGTGGCGCTAAAAAAAAAAAATATAGATTAAGAAGTTTGTTGTTGGTGTTTGTATGTATGTATGAATATGAGAATAACATTGGGGTTGGATATGAAATAAATAATTAGAAAATTATTCGTAGATTTATAATAGATATTTTCCGGCTCCTTGAATTAAAAAAGGCTGAATTTAAAAAGGCTGACTTAAAAAAAGTGTTTTTATATGGAAAATTGGGACTTTTTTTAATTCATTTTTTTAGTAAATTTTGTGACTTAAAAAAGGTATTTTACAAAAACAAATTTAATTTAAAAATGACATAAGATAGGCATATTTTATGTCATTTTAGAAACACTAATCTTAATTCATTTTCAAAATGACATATAAAATGCATGTTTTTCGTCATTTTATAAATAGATATTTTAAATCATTTCCAAAATGAATTAAAAAATGCATATTTTAATTCACAATAAATATTCGTATAACATTCGTTTTTCAAACGTATTTGAAAATGCATGCGCGTAATTTCATATTTGGAAGAAATGTACTAAATTCACTTATTCTATTGTACGTGCATTCTATTGTTCAGTGCATGTATTTTATGCTTGTTTTTTCTTGTTGATTTTTGCAGTTTTACCAATTATTTTGTGTTGTATTAAGGTGAGAAGAGAGAACAAACCAATTTGTACGTAAACCAAACGTCGTAAACGAATATATGTATATGTACATACATACTTTTTTATATCCCTTTTCGACTGCGAAATAAAACGGGAAATCACATAATTTTATAAAATTAACACATTTTAAATAGAAAAATGTATCAGATGTAAATAGAATTTTTTGTTTTATCTCTTTGATTCATTGGTTTTCTTTGTTCTATTCGATCTTTGAACTATATCTTTTTAAATGTTTATAGTTCAACGTTTTCCTTCATCGTGTTCACATCACAAATTACATTTGGACTATTTTATTACAAATATACATACATAAAAATGGAATATAAATTTATTAGTGGAAAACGCATAAATTCGAATATACTCTATGTGTTAAACGAAAAACAATTATATAAAAAGGAATATACGAACAGCAAGCATACAGTATATAAATGTTATTTAGGAACATGTAAAGCTCGTATATCTGTTATTGAAAATATTTGCAACCGAGTTCAAAATTATATTGATCATAGCCATATAGCAAATCAAGAAGATAAATACAACGAATTAAGGTTGTTAAGTGAAATCAAAACAAATTGTTGTAAAACAAATGCCTTAGTTAATACTTGCACTACAATTGGAAATGTAAGAGATATATTTAATCTGAGTTGTCAACAGTAAGTACAATTATTATATCCAAATTGCATTATGCGCGATAAGTTTAAAATAATTAATTGTAATGTGATTTTTCTGAATAATAGGTATCAAAACGTAGGTAATGGATTAAATTTTAATAAGATGCAACGAAATTTATTGCGACTCCGCAACAATATTTTCAAAATAAATCCAAAAACCTGTGAGGCTATAACTGAATGTTATAATAACCCTGAAATAAAGACCAATTTTGGCAAAAGTATTAATTCGGAGCAACAGGAATTTTATAAAGGATGTTTTCAAAAAAATGAATTTTCGTACTGTATTTTTGCTTCAGACAAAATAATTCAATTAATTACCAACCATATTGAAACTGAACGAAGACAATATTTGATTGATGCTACATTCAACATATGTCCTGTAGGTTGTTTCAAACAATTTCTAATAATTCATATCGGGTATATGAATCAGGTGCGTAATAATTTTATATAATTTTTAATTATTATTCATATAAAACCGTTAATAGACGAGTTGATTGATATTCGAGATTCATAATACAATTTTTTTTCGATCGATATCGATACAACAATCGTAATAAGGGTAATACTTATTTTGTTTTTATTTCAAATTTCAGGTCATCCCATTTATTTTTGTCCTTATGTCACACAAATCTGAAATATGTTACCAAGAAGTTTTTCAACACATTGATTCAAAAATAATGTCATTAGAATGTAATTCATTCATGACAGATTTTGAAATAGCAATGAGAAATGCAATACGTACTGTAAAGCCTACCTCAAACTTACGTACTTGTTGGTTCCACTATTGCCAAGCAATAAAAAGGCAAGCAAGCAAAATTAATGGTTTTTTCTATAGTATTCGTACACTGAAGGAGTTGGAACGAATTTATTATAAGTTTTTGTGCTTGCCGTTATTACCGGCTGAACATATTATGGAAATGTTTAATATCCTTCGTCGGGACGCAGAAGTAGCAAATGAATTCATATTTCGTGATTTTTTAAAATATTTCCACAAACAATGGATACAACGAGTAAGTTTTAATTATTATATTTATAAAATATTAATAATAACGCAAACATTTATTGCGCAGGAAGGACCAGATAAAATATCAGTATTTGATTGCCATACTCGTACAACTAGTGCTGTAGAAGCCTACAACGGTGTGTTAAACAAGAAAATGATTAAAAAGGGTCACTTTTTTAAATTTGTGCAGAAATTGCAAGAGGAAGAGTTCCGAAAAAGTCGAGAAATGGAATTACTAATCGAAAGTGGCGGATCAACAAGGACTAATAAAAAGCGTAAATAAAAGGTAACTAAGTTTTGTTTCTAGAACCCAAAATTATTTGAGTTTCATTTATCTTTTTTCAATCTATATCCCAACTTTAAAATAGACACGGCATGACATAATACAAGAGGCTACAAATGAGTTAAGACTACAGCAAATTACGCCAATAGAATTTTTAAATAGAGTAACATATTTAGACAACATCTGTAAAGGATTTTTAGACGACAATATCAACAATAATATTAGTGATGATGATAATGATAGTAATGATGATAAAGAAAACGATATTACACCCACACAACAACAGAAGAGCATTGAGGTATTTCTTTGTTCTGTGTGTTTTGAAAGAAAATGTAACGTGGTACTGTTTCCTTGTAAACACTTAAAGACATGCTTTGAATGTTGGAATCAAATAGAGAAAAAAGTTAAAGCAGACGCTGAAGTTAACGATAATGACTCCGACGTCGATCGTAACGAAGATGAAAGATGCACAAAAAATGCCACGTTGTCCATTTTGCAACAGTTACGTCTATGATTCGATTAAAATTTACTCTTAAATCATATTTTAAATAATATAATAATTTTATTATAATTATATGTACATTTATTATTAAGATTATTTTTGAAATCACTTTATATGGATATTGAATTTTAATTATTGCTAAGTTTGAAGATTTATTTTAAACTATTTTTTATCAATATATAATGAAATGTTGTTTCTGATTATTAAATCTAGATTTTTTTAATTATTATTTTCGACTTAAATTTAATAATTTTTTTTATTTACAGTTTCGAATATACTTCATATTCATATTTGATCTATTTATTAATTAATGACTTATTTATTCTTTATGTTATCATTTGGGTTTGATGAATAAATTGGAAAATAAAAAATTATCTTTGTATATTGTATGAATCTTAATACAATATTTGGAAAATTCTCATACACTAAAAACAATTTATAAATTATCATAATTATCTTTGGTACTGCCTAAATATTAATTCTCTAATCAATCATAATTTGGAAACTAAAATCAAATATTTGCCTGCCATATAAACCGCATTCCTTCAATTTGGCCGTTAGAAATACCCCACAAAAGAGAATGGAACAGTTGTAAAAATTACATTAATAAAATTGAAAAAAAAAATTAATTGAAATAAAATGAAAATCATAAAACAACTAATCGCGTCTATTCGACATAAAACTTAAAGCTATTCAAGTTTTGCAGTTATGCTTTCATTAATGGAAATATAAAAAAAGATTGCTAAATCGTGGAACAATAATCTTATTTTACCATTTTAATTTTTGATTTCCCTTGAATTATAAGAGGTTGAAAATAAATACATACATGTGTTTTCATTAATGAAAATTTGCAAAAAACAATTGCAAATTTCTGGAACACTAATCTTATTTTAAAATTTGTTGTTTCTCTTAAATTATAAGAGGTTGAAAATAAATCCATGTGTTTTCATTAATGAAAATTTGCAAAAGACAATTGCAAATTTCTGGAACATTAAAGCCATTCGAAATGTTCAAGTAATGCTTTCATTAATGAAAATTTGCAAAAAACAATTGCAAATTTCTAGAACCCTAATCTTATTTTAAAATTTGTTGTTTCTCTTAAATTATAATAGGTTGAAAATAAATACAAGTGAGTGAGGCAAAGCATCATTTAATTTAACCGTACCGTATCCTGTAAAAGCTTACTAATTTTTAGGAGTTTTAATAAAAATACAAAATCAAATTTTGGTAATTTTTTTAATTAAACAAAAATAACATATTATTCCAAATTCAATTTATTTTATTTCATTTTTTTTAATAATATCAACTTAATAATTTTTAATATATTTTATTCTTTCTCCACCCTTTCTACGTAAATCTCCGTTATAGTAAGTCATGTGTTCCACTATCATATTATAAAAGTAGTAATTATTGTTAATTATGAAGCTTTCGCTCTCTTCTCGATCATACGCCTTGTTTAAGAAGCTCCATAGATCTCGAAATTCAAAAAATCTTCTGTTTCACAGTTGCGAATTCATCCAATATTTATTATAAAATTTAAAAATTGTTTCCGCATCTTTGCTCCATTGCAATCCATTTCCATGAAAAAATATCGCTAAACAAAGTCTTTCTTGATATTTAAAATTTGGCGAAAGTAGGATTTCTATAATATAATTTGGCCAAGTTTGTATTGGAAAGAAAATATGGTTTAACCAATTACGGAAAATATTTGTATTTTTAAAATCACATAACCGTATCATAGCTTTCAATTTGTTGTATTTTATTAATTGATCGGTCTTGGTTTTATTCTGAGTATAATATAAACACAATTCACTGTTTTGTATACTTTGTGATAATTTCAAATCCATATTATCATTTAGAAGCTCATACTTTTGTATACACTCAAAAAGACACTTGTCGTAACTGTCGTTTAACAATTGATGATGGTTTTTATTAGGTATACTCGTAGAATAATAATTATTCTCATTTTTATTTTCTTTAGATGCGAATAAATCATCAAAATTATTTAATAAAAAATATGTATATACGTTCGACATTTCAATAGTAAAGTAGTAACGTTTCTGCTATACTAATATAATATATAGGTCCCCAATATATATTATTCGATGTATATTGGTACATTTTTACCTTTTATTTTGATTTTAAACATATATCTTAATTCATTTTCAATATGAATAAAAAAAGGAACATTTTGTTTCAGTTATAAATACATATCTTAATTCATATTCAAAATGAATCAAGAAATGCACATTTTATGTCAGTTATAAACACAATTCTTAATTCAATTTCAAAATGACTTATGATATGCATTTATAAAGTCAGCTTTTTTTATTTCATTTTCATACAGATTTTATGTCATTTTTAAAATGAAATAAAAACACTCATTTTAAGTCCAAAAAAAACACTTTTTTTAAGTCAGCCTTTTTTAATTCGGGTCCCCATATTTTCCACATGTAATATTAAGAAATTTTCGGGGCATTTAAAAATCTTAGGTATGACAAATTGATGTAAACGTCTATATGATTTAGTAGATAAAAGTTGTCAACTACACAGTAATATTGTGTTAGATACGAGATTTATTGTTGTTTGTGTTTAGTATATGAATATTTGTTGTAATTTCTATCTAACACGGTTCGGAGAAAGTCTACACATTATAGAGGTTCTGATGGAAGATATAATGTATTTCTACCTTTGCGTGAGAACATAATATTAGGTGACTCAAAACAATCGGCAAAACCGTGCTATCCTTAAATATGTGGCTGGAAGACAGGGCCAATGGTACTAACAAGTTTAGATACCACCCTGATTTACCAACTAGGGATAGCAGATTCACCTAAAATTAGAAGTGTTTGGGGGACATCATTTGACAACATTATACTAGAAGGTATAACGGCGGCCCCATTGATACAAGCGTATCGTAAGAAAGGGAAACCAATGGCAGTAGGCATGAATTACTACAAATGGTTACCCTCAATGATAAACAGATGTCTCTACGCAGACGACGTTTGTAAATATGGTGTAGGAATAGACATTAAGAGCTTTGACTCTTCAATCCAACCCTGGCTAATAAATACAGCATTTGACATTCTCAGAGAAAATATAGTCTTTAAAGACTTATATGCAGAATGGTCATTCGAATATTCAAAACACTATTTCATACACAAACCAGTTGTAATGCCTGATGGCCGTATGTGGCTTAAACACATCGGAATCCCATCTGGTAGTTACTTCACGCAGATGATTGGCTCAATCACTAACATGATAGCCACACATTATGCACAATTATGTCATTACGGAACGATGTTTGAAACATACGTTCTCGGAGACGACTCATTATTTGGAGTCCCCGTCAAGTACGGTGAACCAAAGATATCTGATTTCGCTCATTACTATAGTAGATTAGGTCTACTGATACATCCGGACAAAGGATGTGTCGCAACTCGAGCTGATCAACTTGAATTCTTGGGCCATTGTGCCAGAGGTTCGAAGGTTGATAGAGAAACAGCCGAACTTATGAGACTAGCGTTGTACCCGGAATACCCGGCTACTGGACCCGCTATGTCTATGAACAGGATACGAGGTATCCTACTTGATTCAGCCTGCAATTCGTGGGGAATCTTACACTTACATATATCGACTTATGCAAGTTCACCATAGAGAACAACTTGCTAAAGAGGGATATACAGGTCTTGGTATGGACAAAGACTGGTTAGAAGCCGTCCTTGACATCAAAAACCCACCCTCTGAGCTTACTGAGATGACAACATTCTTATTAACCTAGACAACACAACACACCAATAAATACACGTTACAATAAGTTCACTTTTTAGTGGGTTGTAAATATTAGCGCTTTAACAGTCCAGTCCGGACAATAAATTTTAATTGGGAAAAATACCCAAATGTAATAGCAGTTACTTCAAGTCGTTATTAAAAATTAATTAATTAATTATATTAATTACAGATGATTACAGATTACACCTTTACTTAAATTGGGACCAATTTTTACATAAAATACAGTATCGTAAAAAGCAACGTTAGACATACTGAAGAAAAAGCTAAATTTTTAGAAACAATTAAATACAAAGATTGTCTAAGTTCAGGTAGAAATTTTTACATACTGACAGTTTGGTCTGTGTGCTGTGTGATTGTAATTTTGGTATTGTATCTGGTTGTGTCTGTATGTTGACATTCTAAAACTCGTCTCAACCAAATAGAGGAATAATTTTTTTTTATATGATCCTGTTACTATTTTTAAACTGTCATAGTTTCAATTTTGTTTGTTTTTTATTAATTTAAATTATATGATTATGTCAATTTAAATATAATAATAAAACCATTGAAATTCGAGTGATAATTTAATTTGATGTAATAAAAATTATTGTGGTGTTCTTTTTATTTATTTTGTTATTTGACCTTGGAACATTTGTATTGAACATTTTAAGTGCGTTAGTTTGTGGTGAATTATCTGAACTAACTGAAGTGATTTTTCCGTTCGTTTGGTATGCTTCATTTTAGTTAAAATTATTGAGATTTGTTATGTTTTAGGGAAGCATCATCTGGACATATCAGACAGGAAAAATGTTATCCCCAGAATACAAACGTAATTAAAATATAAAACATAAATAACAAAAAGACAAGTTCTTATCGAAAACCATACAAAATAAAATTAAGAAAAACATCAATAAAAAATACAAAATCATAAATCTAAAAACATAAATAACAAAAATCATTACCTACAACCAAATAAAAACAACAATAAAATATAGAACATAAATAAAAAATCAATCGCTGTATGAAACAATAAAACAAGTTATAGATAATTACGATATAAAACTAAAAACATAAATAACAGAAAAATAAATAACAAGAAAGTCGGAACTTTACCACATAATGTACAATCGCAAAGAATATCCGATACTCATCTGTTATCACTTAAGAAACAATAAAAAGACAAAAATCGTTAAATAGACCCAAATCAAGTAACACTTCAAAATTTAAAAAATAAAATTAAATTAAATTAAATAAGCAGTACGCCCACAAAACAAAAGAAATAGAGAAAGGGAAATAGAAGAAATTAACAAATCACAGTAAAGTAAGAAAACATAAAATAAAATTTAGTACTATTTTCCCCTCTTAAAATTTCATACAAAAACCCTACGTTTTTATAATGAAATTGTCATTAAAGTAGTAGTAATTTTTAAGTAGAAGTTTTAAATAATAAGTATTGTACTTTAAAATAAAATAAAATCTCGATTCTCAAAATAAAAATTCCAAATTTCTTCAATTATAAAGAAAAATTGTGAAATCAAAATAAATAAGAAGTATTCCTGAAAATAATTGTAAGTATATTCTATTAAATACAAGTTTAAACTCTTGTAGCAGCTCGAATATTCGACTCACCGATATTCGATTCTGCCACATACAAAACAATTAGTGAAATTCAAATATAAACCAACTTATTTGAATTAAGCGTTCACTAACCCCATCACATATCCATCTATCCAACCAACACTATCTAATAACCGAACCATTACTATAAAACATTTATAGTAAAACCATCGCCATCTAACAACATCACCACGAACAACAATGTTCGGTGATGCAATAATAAATCCACTGCACTTAACAAAAGTGCAATGTTCGACCGTCGCCGGCGCATGTGTTCCCTCTTCACAAAACGAAGACGAAGGCGACGTCACTCTCTACAACAACACAATACAAAATAGACATATATTTTTCGGCCATATTAGCGAATGTTACTTTTCCCTGCGTGTGTGTTATTGGTAGTGGTGCAAAATAAATAAATAATTAATTAAATAAATAAATAGTTAATTAAATAAATAAATAGTTAAATAAATAAATAAATAAATGTACATATACATAACATTGAAATAATAAAAATAAATAAATAAATAGTGTATATAATAAACAAATAAAAATACCAATATCAAAGTTTATAACCTACAAAATAAAAGTGTGATCTACAATATAAACTAAATCAAATGTGTTTTTTTTGTTACAACGTCTAAAGTGGTGACCCCGACGGCGGTTTTTATCGCGAGATAATAAAAAAACACGCATACATAATAATAAAAACCACACCACACGAAACCGCGTGGGAAGACACAAAATATAAAAAAAAAACCATCAACAATATTCACACGTGGTGTAGGACAATACCACCCACGCACCGAGGGACAAACAAAACGGTGAAGCGACCGACCCTCACCGCAACACAACACATCGCACGTGGTGTAGGACAATACCATCCACGCAACGCGGGACAACTCAAACGGTGAAGCGATCCACCCTCACCGCAACGACGGGACGGCTCAAACGGTGAAGCGATCCACCCTCACCGCAACACGACCAGAGGCAGCGGCAGCAGAAACAACAACAGCATTGAGTGGCAAGTTTTTTTTTTTAATAGATAATTTTTTTCCTCTTGCAATTATAATTTATTACAATTTAACGTAGAATCATTTTTTTTTTTCACAAACTTTAACGTAGAATCATTTTTATTTTCCAAAATTTAACGTAGAATCATTATTTTACTGTACACTTTGTATATTTTTCACCACCACGTGCACACCCATCCATAGTCTCACACCCTGGTCGTTTTCTCGTTTCTTAAGTTTATTTTTACATTTATTTTTTTTTTAAATTTCAACGAGCCCCCCCAATATAAGGTAGGACGCAAAGGAACTCCATATTCCGGGGGTATCTCGCATCGGGCGTTAAGAAGAAGGAGCATCCCGGCCTTCAAACCATTCATTACACGGTAACCATTCCGCTTAATTTTTCATTTTGGTCAATTATATTTTTACACGGTAACCATTCCGCTTTAAAATTTTTCACACATTTTAAAATTTTAAACGAGCCCCCCCAATATAAGGTAGGACGAAAGGAACTCCATATTCGGGGGTTTCTCACAGTATTGTATTGTTGTATTTTTTTTGTTGTATTGGTTTGTCGATAACAAAAGAACAAAATGACAGAAGATGAAAAACATCTATCACAGGACATGGACACCACGCCTGAAGGCGCTAGTCCACAAGTAGAGATCGCGGCATCACATCAGCGAATCACAATACAACCTTTCTGGCCACAAAGAGCAAACACATGGTTTCAGCTCGCCGAAATACAATTCGGGCTACAAGGCATATACGCTGATAAAACAAAGTACCTGCAAACATTATCAGCTTTGCAACCAGAAACGTGCGATGTGATCTCGGATCTCCTCCTCAATCCGCCGACAACCAACCAATACAACACACTAAAACAAACGCTGCTAGAACGACTAGCACCATCGGGCGAACGTCAGCTAGAACAATTGCTTTCAGGACAGCAATTAGGCGACCAAAAACCATCTGACGCTTTACGGCATATACAAACACTGGCTAACAATAATTTTAATGAAAATATCATTAAATCTTTGTGGGTACGTAAAATGCCGGAGTTGATTCGCATAGCGCTGGTAGCACAGCCCGAATCCTCCACCACACAAACGTTAGCCAAGATAGCAGACAAGATGTATGATGTCATAAACATCACATCTCAAAGCGTCAGTCAAGTCAATGTACCATACCGGCAATCAAGAGAACGCAGTGGAGACAGAACTCCCCGTTCAGCAACAGCACCAAACACACTCGAACAAAGACTGTCAAGAATCGAGTCCAGACTCGACGGGTTACTCAGAGGTCGAAGCCGTTCGCGTGGACGACGAGCTCCCTCACGCAATCGAACCCGCAGTCCCAGCAACAACATATACCAACATGGTAAATGCTGGTTCCACACAAAGTTTGGTAGAGCCGCCAGAAAATGCACGCCACCGTGCAATTTCACCACGTCGCAACCATCGACGTCCGCGGCCGCCGTAAAAATGGACATTGACCATCAAAAAAACTTTTAGAGTCACGGGTAGAGAGCAACATGCCTCCCCTGACCACAAACACACCCTATACGTCACGTTTGTTTGTGTACGATAGACACAACAAACTCACCTACCTAGTCGACACTGGCGCTGACCTTTCGGTTATTCCAGCAATGAATTTCAAAATGAATTACACATTAGCTAATCGAAATTCAAATCTAGTCTTATCGGCTGCCAATGGTTCAATCATCCACACGTACGGCACAAAATTGCTTAACGTGGATATCGGACTCAAACGAACCTTCACGCACGCTTTCATTCTAGCTGCAGTGAACCGTCCGATCATTGGCGCCGATTTTCTAAGCAAATTCGGACTTCTTGTCGATGTCAAACACAAACGGCTGATTGACCCAGCTACAAAGCTGTCAATAAACGCCACAATGGTTCGTGTTAACACACCAACACCGATCCATTTCAACATCGACAACGGCTACGGCACTCTGCTCAAAAAGTACCCACTACTTACAGCAGAGCCGAACTATAAAATGCCAGTCCGACACAACGTGGTACATCACATCGTCACAGAAGGCCATCTGCCCGTGTCGAGACCACGCAGACTAGATTCGGTGCGTCACAAAGCTGCACAAGCAGAATTTCAACACATGGTGGAATTAGGAATTTGTCGAACGTCGACATCTTCCGTTTCTTGTCCATTACACATGGTCAAGAAGAAAGATCAAGACTGGAGGCCATGTGGGGACTATCGGCGTTTAAACACGGTTACGATACCGGATCGCTACCCGATACCCCACATTCAAAACTTCACCATGCACTTGCATGGCTGCAAAGTTTTCTCCAAACTTGATCTCATCAGAGGTTATCACCACATTCCCGTGGCACCTGAAGACGTTTTTAAAACGGCAATCACCACACCATTTGGCCTCTTCGAATACACCCGAATGCCATTTGGATTACGCAATGCCGCACAAACGTTTCAGCGCTTCATGAACGAAGTCGTTCGAGATCTCGACTTCGTTTTCGTCTACATAGACGACATTCTTGTGGCATCTCAAACTGAGGAACAACACAAACTCCATCTGGAAACACTTTTCCAACGACTTGTCGAGTTTGATGTTCACATCAAGAGCTCAAAATGCGTCTTCGGCGCATCCACTCTTGATTTCCTCAGCCACAAGATCACCGCTAATGGCATCCTTCCGTCACAAGACCGAATCAATGCCATTAAAGAATTCCCAGCTCCAAACTCAATCAAAAGTATTCAGCGATTCATCGGCATGGTCAACTACTACCACCGATTCATACCAAAGCTCGCTGAAATACTCAACCCAATTCACAGCCACCTGGCAGTACTTCTACGTAAGCCCAAAACCGCCAAGAACTTCTCTTGGCCTGACGAATGTCAACACGCATTCACGTCACTCAAGGCTGAATTGGCACGCACAACACTCTTGTCTCATCCACTGAGCGACTCAAAGCTCAGCATTACTACTGATGCATCAAACACTGCTGTCGGAGCAGTCATGCAACAGTACAACGACAAGTGTTGGGAGCCCCTGGGATTCTTCTCAAAGAAGCTCTCGGATGCCGAAAAGAAATACTCTGCATTCGATCGGGAATTACTCGCAATATATCTAGCAATCAAACACTTCAGATATTTTGTCGAGGGTCGGGACTTCACAATTTACACCGACCACAAGCCTCTCACTCGAGCAATTCAGTCTAAAACTGAACGCAATCCAAGGCAAGCACGCCACTTGGATTACATTAGTCAATTTACCACGGACATTCAGTATGTTCAAGGTACCGAAAACGTTGTCGCGGATACACTTTCGCGCACAACAGCAAACGAAACGGCCACAGTCGAGACTCACATCGACTGCAACAAAATCGCACAAGCACAAAAAGCAGACTTGGAACTTCAGAATATACTTTCTGGTTCCACACGTCACGCCAGTTCATCACTGCAACTGGAGCTTTTCAAACTACCTGGCCTCGAAATCTACTGCGAAACATCTACGGGTGCAAATCGCCCGTACATCGCAGAGCAACTACGTCGAACCATCTTCGACACACTACACGGTATCTCACATCCTGGTGTCCGCGCAACTCGTAAATTGATTACTGCTCGATACTTTTGGCCCAGCATAAACAAAGACGTGACCCATTGGGCACAATCCTGTTTATCCTGCCAAAAATCAAAAGTCCAGCGACACACAAAATCGCCTCTTGGACAATTCGCAATTCCACCTGGTCGATTCGAGCACATTCATTTGGATGTCGTAGGACCACTTCCTCCATCCAATGGATACTCATATCTACTCACCTGTGTCGATCGTTTCACTCGATGGCCAGAAGCGTACTGCATGAGCGACATGTCTGCAGCAACCATTGCCACCACATTCCTACAAAACTACGTATCACGATTTGGCGTTCCACTTGACATCACCACTGATCAAGGAACCCAATTCGAGTCAAAGCTTTTCTCGGAGTTAACGAAACTCCTCGGCTCGCATCGTATACGTACAACGGCTTACCACCCACAAGCCAATGGCATGGTTGAACGCTTCCACCGCCAGCTCAAAGCTGCTCTCAAGGCCCGAGGCAACACAATTCACTGGAGCTCCGAAGTACCAATCGTTCTACTTGGTATTCGAGCAACGGTTAAAGAAGATCTGAAGTGCTCACCAGCTGAAATGGTTTACGGTCAAACCATCAAGCTACCCGGTGAGTTCTTCGTCGAACATCCTCTACCGTCTCCATCCACAACCGACACAGTCATCGACCAACTCCGCACCACCATGCAAAATATTATCCCCACGGCAACAAGACCAACGAACGAAAACAACATATTCGTTCCAAAATCGCTCAATAATTGCGATTACGTCTTTGTCCGGGTTGATAAGGTTCGAACTGGATTACAATCTCCATACGATGGGCCATACAAAGTTATATGCCGCTTACGCAAGCAATTCATTGTCTCAATCAAAGACAAACACCACTCAATCTCCATCGACAGATTGAAACCGGCGTACGGTATTCTCAACACAGCTGATCAAATATCAGCCAGCAAACGATATAAAACCGTCCGGTTCACCGTATAACGTCTCAAAACCCATGGTTTCTCATCTGGAGAGGGGGTACTGTAGCAGCTCGAATATTCGACTCACCGATATTCGATTCTGCCACATACAAAACAATTAGTGAAATTCAAATATAAACCAACTTATTTGAATTAAGCGTTCACTAACCCCATCACATATCCATCTATCCAACCAACACTATCTAATAACCGAACCATTACTATAAAACATTTATAGTAAAACCATCGCCATCTAACAACATCACCACGAACAACAATGTTCGGTGATGCAATAATAAATCCACTGCACTTAACAAAAGTGCAATGTTCGACCGTCGCCGGCGCATGTGTTCCCTCTTCACAAAACGAAGACGAAGGCGACGTCACTCTCTACAACAACACAATACAAAATAGACATATATTTTTCGGCCATATTTACCAAAGTTTTGCAGTTATGCTTTCATTAATGGAAATATAAAAAAAGATTGCTAAATCGTGGAACAATAATCTTATTTTACCATTTTAATTTTTGATTTCCCTTGAATTATAAGAGGTTGAAAATAAATACATACATGTGTTTTCATTAATGAAAATTTGCAAAAAACAATTGCAAATTTCTGGAACACTAATCTTATTTTAAAATTTGTTGTTTCTCTTAAATTATAAGAGGTTGAAAATAAATCCATGTGTTTTCATTAATGAAAATTTGCAAAAGACAATTGCAAATTTCTGGAACATTAAAGCCATTCGAAATGTTCAAGTAATGCTTTCATTAATGAAAATTTGCAAAAAACAATTGCAAATTTCTAGAACCCTAATCTTATTTTAAAATTTGTTGTTTCTCTTAAATTATAATAGGTTGAAAATAAATACAAGTGAGTGAGGCAAAGCATCATTTAATTTAACCGTACCGTATCCTGTAAAAGCTTACTAATTTTTAGGAGTTTTAATAAAAATACAAAATCAAATTTTGGTAATTTTTTTAATTAAACAAAAATAACATATTATTCCAAATTCAATTTATTTTATTTCATTTTTTTTAATAATATCAACTTAATAATTTTTAATATATTTTATTCTTTCTCCACCCTTTCTACGTAAATCTCCGTTATAGTAAGTCATGTGTTCCACTATCATATTATAAAAGTAGTAATTATTGTTAATTATGAAGCTTTCGCTCTCTTCTCGATCATACGCCTTGTTTAAGAAGCTCCATAGATCTCGAAATTCAAAAAATCTTCTGTTCCACAGTTGCGAATTCATCCAATATTTATTATAAAATTTAAAAATTGTTTCCGCATCTTTGCTCCATTGCAATCCATTTCCATGAAAAAATATCGCTAAACAAAGTCTTTCTTGATATTTAAAATTTGGCGAAAGTAGGATTTCTATAATATAATTTGGCCAAGTTTGTATTGGAAAGAAAATATGGTTTAACCAATTACGGAAAATATTTGTATTTTTAAAATCACATAACCGTATCATAGCTTTCAATTTGTTGTATTTTATTAATTGATCGGTCTTAGTTTTATTCTGAGTATAATATAAACACAATTCACTGTTTTGTATACTTTGTGATAATTTCAAATCCATATTATCATTTAGAAGCTCATACTTTTGTATACACTCAAAAAGACACTTGTCGTAACTGTCGTTTAACAATTGATGATGGTTTTTATTAGGTATACTCGTAGAATAATAATTATTCTCATTTTTATTTTCTTTAGATGCGAATAAATCATCAAAATTATTTAATAAAAAATATGTATATACGTTCGACATTTCAATAGTAAAGTAGTAACGTTTCTGCTATACTAATATAATATATAGGTCCCCAATATATATTATTCGATGTATATTGGTACATTTTTACCTTTTATTTTGATTTTAAACATATATCTTAATTCATTTTCAATATGAATAAAAAAAGGAACATTTTGTTTCAGTTATAAATACATATCTTAATTCATATTCAAAATGAATCAAGAAATGCACATTTTATGTCAGTTATAAACACAATTCTTAATTCAATTTCAAAATGACTTATATGCTTATTTAATATATTATATTTAATATGCATTTATAAAGTCAGCTTTTTTTATTTCATTTTCATACAGATTTTATGTCATTTTTAAAATGAAATAAAAACACTCATTTTAAGTCCAAAAAAAACACTTTTTTTAAGTCAGCCTTTTTTAATTCGGGTCCCCATATTTTCCACATGTAATATTAAGAAATTTTCGGGGCATTTAAAAATCTTAGGTATGACAAATTGATGTAAACGTCTATATGATTTAGTAGATAAAAGTTGTCAACTACACAGTAATATTGTGTTAGATACGAGATTTATTGTTGTTTGTGTTTAGTATATGAATATTTGTTGTAATTTCTATCTAACACGGTTCGGAGAAAGTCTACACATTATAGAGGTTCTGATGGAAGATATAATGTATTTCTACCTTTGCGTGAGAACATAATATTAGGTGACTCAAAACAATCGGCAAAACCGTGCTATCCTTAAATATGTGGCTGGAAGACAGGGCCAATGGTACTAACAAGTTTAGATACCACCCTGATTTAGCGTGGACTCGTACCCAACTAGGGACAGCAGATTCACCTAAAATTAGAAGTGTTTGGGGGACGTCATTTGACAACATTATACTAGAAGGTATAACGGCGGCCCCATTGATACAAGCGTATCGTAAGAAAGGGAAACCAATGGCAGTAGGCATGAATTACTACAAACGGTTACCCTCAATGATAAACAGATGTCTCTACGCAGACGACGTTTATAAATATGGTGTAGGAATAGACATTAAGAGCTTTGACTCTTCCAACCAATCCAACCCTGGCTAATAAATACAGCATTTGACATTCTCAGAGAAAATATAGTCTTTAAAGACTTATATGCAGAATGGTCATTCGAATATTCAAAACACTATTTCATACACAAACCAGTTGTAATGCCTGATGGCCGTATGTGGCTTAAACACATCGGAATCCCATCTGGTAGTTACTTCACGCAGATGATTGGCTCAATCACTAACATGATAGCCACACATTATGCACAATTATGTCATTACGGAACGATGTTTGAAACATACGTTCTCGGAGACGACTCATTATTTGGAGTCCCCGTCAAGTACGGTGAACCAAAGATATCTGATTTCGCTCATTACTATAGTAGATTAGGTCTACTGATACATCCGGACAAAGGATGTGTCGCAACTCGAGCTGATCAACTTGAATTCTTGGGCCATTGTGCCAGAGGTTCGAAGGTTGATAGAGAAACAGCCGAACTTATGAGACTAGCGTTGTACCCGGAATACCCGGTTACTGGACCCGCTATGTCTATGAACAGGATACGAGGTATCCTACTTGATTCAGCCTGCAATTCGTGGGGAATCTTACACTTATATCGACTTATGCAAGTTCACCATAGAGAACAACTTGCTAAAGAGAGATATACAGGTCTTGGTATGGACAAAGACTGGTTAGAAGCCGTCCTTGACATCAAGAACCCACCCTCTGAGCTTACTGAGATGACAACATTCTTATTAACCTAGACAACACAACACACCAATAAATACACGTTACAATAAGTTCACTTTTTAGTGTGTTGTAAATATTAGCGCTTTAACAGTCCAGTCCGGACAATAAATTTTAATTGGGAAAAATACCCAAATGTAATAGCAGTTACTTCAAGTCGTTATTAAAAATTAATTAATTAATTATATTAATTACAGATTACACCTTTACTTAAATTGGGACCAATATTTACATAAAATACAGTATCGTAACAAGCAACGTTAGACATACCGAAGAAAAAGCTAAATTTTTAGAAACAATTAAATACAAAGATTGTCTAAGTTCAGGTAGAAATTTTTACATACTGACAGTTTGGTCTGTGTGCTGTGTGATTGTAATTTTGGTATTGTATCTGGTTGTGTCTGTATGTTGACATTCTAAAACTCGTCTCAACCAAATAGAGGAATAATTTTTTTTTATATGATCCTGTTAATATTTTTAAATTGTCATAGTTTCAATTTTGTTTGTTTTTTATTAATTTAAATTATATGATTATGTCAATTTAAATATAATAATAAAACCATTGAAATTCGAGTGATAATTTAATTTGATTTAATAAAAATTATTGTGGTGTTCTTTTTATTTATTTTGTTATTTGACCTTGGAACATTTGTATTGAACATTTTAAGTGCGTTAGTTTGTGGTGAATTATCTGAACTAACTGAAGTGATTTTTCCGTTCGTTTGGTATGCTTCATTTTAAAATTATTGAGATTTGTTATGTTTTAGGGAAGCATCATCTGGACATATCAGACAGGAAAAATGTTATCCCCAGAATACAAACGTAATTAAAATATAAAACATAAATAACAAAAAGACAAGTTCTTATCGAAAACCATACAAAATAAAATTAAGAAAAACATCAATAAAAAATACAAAATCATAAATCTAAAAACATAAATAACAAAAATCATTACCTACAACCAAATAAAAACAACAATAAAATATAGAACATAAATAAAAAATCAATCGCTGTATGAAACAATAAAACAAGTAGATAATTACGATATAAAACTAAAAACATAAATAACAGAAAAATAAATAACAAGAAAGTCGGAACTTTACCACATAATGTACAATCGCAAACAATATCCGATACTCATCTGTTATCACTTAAGAAACAATAAAAAGACAAAAATCGTTAAATAGACCCAAATCAAGTAACACTTCAAAATTTAAAAAATAAAATAAAATTAAATAAAATAAGCAGTACGCCCACAAAACAAAAGAAATAGAGAAAGGGAAATAGAAGAAATTAACAAATCACAGTAAAGTAAGAAAACATAAAATAAAATTTAGTACTATTTTCCCCTCTTAAAATTTCATACAAAAACCCTACGTTTTTATAATGAAATTGTCATTAAAGTAGTAGTAATTTTTAAGTAGAAGTTTTAAATAATAAGTATTGTACTTTAAAATAAAATAAAATCTCGATTCTCAAAATAAAAATTCCAAATTTCTTCAATTATAAAGAAAAATTGTGAAATCAAAATAAATAAGAAGTATTCCTGAAAATAATTGTAAGTATATTCTATTAAATACAAGTTTAAACTCTCCGAGAGCAAACTATAAGTACTCTCGTTTAGCTATGCTTAAAGCTAGAGAGTTGAATTAAACATAATTCAACAAAAAATTAATTACTTACTAACACTGGTGTATTACACCATAAGCTCGACAGAATACGAACATCGACCTTTTCACAAATCAAATATATAACAATCATCTCGCTAAAAAGTGTCGCTTACTATGGATGTGCATAGCTGATACATGACCCGATACATGGTGGTGATAGTATGAGATACTAGTTAACGTAAATAAATTATAAATTCAATTTAAGAATTAATTTTATAATTTTAAAGATGATTTATTAATATAGACAATGTCATATATAATAATTAAACAAATCAAATATATCCACAAATCTCAATTACACACTTATGCCATATCAATATACAAAAAATATATCCTAATATTAAAACAATTTATATATAACGATAATATCTTCACATAAAACAATTATACATTACATATACATTAAACATCATAAACTCATCCATTAACACACATTAACATTCCATACATTCTATAAAAATTCTATACATTCTATAAATCCACAATAAATAATTAAAACAAATTCTAAACAATTAAAAACAAATTCATCAATTAAAATAAAACAGATTTACTGAATTATCTGAATAAGAAGTTTGCTTGTGTAGGTAATTCTGATAATTGGTTTTATTCACGTCGATTATACAACTCTCCTTCAATCCGCATTTCAAATTATTTGCATTATAGAGCCCGCCGGAATATTGCATTATCGATCCGCAATAATCTACAATTTAACCTGTATTGTCAAAATTTTGACATTCAATTTAGTGTTTTTTACATTTCTGTTTTATAACAAGAACATTTAGTTGGCTATTTTAAAAATCAAAATTAAATATTATAATGGATACAATATGTGTAAATTTTGATGACAATGAAGAGGTATCATTAATAGAAAACAGCACAGAAAAGCGGTATGTAATGCAAAGACATATTCCAGTTGCCAAATGCACAGTAAGTAAAATTTATTTCTGATTTTATGATGAAATACATTAAAATTGTAATGTAAATTTCTTTCAGATTTATCAAATTTTTTAGATTGAACAACGCATCGTTTAAATACGTATTAAAGGAACTTAAAACAAAGTTACCAGAGGTGTTAAAATCGTCTTCGTTAACCCCGGAATTTAAATTGGCGGCTACTCTTCGGTTTTTGGCTCAAGGTGGCTACCAAAACGGTTTTGGCCAGGATTGTTTTAAAGGTATGGCTCGGCCAACGGTATCAGTTGTGCTATCCAAGGTATTAGATATTTTGGAAAGTATTTTGTGTCCAAAATGGATATCATTAGAAATGAGCGAAGATGAAAAAAATCAGGCAAGATTATATTTTTATATAAAAAGTAAAATTCCTGCCAGCATAATCCTCATCTATTTTACAACCGTAAAGGATTCTATTGCCTAAATGTCATGGTAGTAAGTAAGCAATAAAACATTTAAAATTTTCTTTAATTTAAAAATTTATTAATTATAATATATGAGTAGTATATAACCACTTTATCTCCGGTGTGCAAGTTGGATTGAAAGTTGACTACCGAGAGGAGAAAATTAAAGAATTTTTGATGGGTGATTATGAAAAATGTGATTGTGAGAAAAAAAATGTTTGATAGTGGCGTAAAACGAAAATATTTGTTGTTTTTGTAGATGATCTACAGGCGATTTTAAAAATTTCTACCACTTGAAAACGACTAAGACGATTCTAAGAAAATAGATAATAAAAAATAAAATAAAATATGTGGAATGGATAAGCAAGAAGCAACGCGATGTGTGTTATTGTAAAAAGTGAAAATTGAGATTGGCGGAGATAAAGAAGTTATAAAAGACAATGGTGTGGTGGTATTTTTATAGTGATGTAAAATTAAAAAATTTGAGTTATGAAGGTTTTTTTTTTTGAAATTAGATCGTACTATATAGCGTAAGTCACATTCCATGCCAGACAGAACACTTGTGCATCGAATGTACATTCTGAGAACACAAATGCACATGAAGTGATTTTGTTCTAAAACATACTTGCATATGTTTTCTTGGAATAAAGTCTGTTGAATAAAAATACTTACATATGTTTTCTCAGAATAAAACCTGTTCAATATAAAAATACTTACATATGTTTTCTCAGAATAAAACCTGTTCAATATAAAACATTTGCATATGTTTTCTTAGAATAAAATATGTTCAAGAAAAACACTTAGCCATATTAATTATTAGAATTAAAAGTGTTCCGAATTTATAAATATGTAAATAAATTTTTGGAACCAAAATAAAATAAATCATATCATAAAAATGAATATAAAAAGAATAATTGAAGAATAAAAATAAGTCAATAAGTTAATATCGAATAGAGCAGTCACTCTGAAGAGTAACCTCTGAATATTACTCTAAGGAGATAATATTAAAAGATAATATTGAACTCAGGAGTAACTCTGAAGAGTAATCTCCAAATATTACTCTAAAGAGATAATATTAAAACATTAATTAAGTTTTTAAATAAAAATAATAAAATAAATAAAAAGAGTTTTATTGTTTAATTTCAAAAATACAAAATTGGCGCAGTTGATAATTTTTACCTCTGAAGAAGTGAAAATAGTGAACAAAAGAACATTAAAAATAGTGAAGTGAAAAGATACACAGAATAATAAATAAAAATTGATTTTTTCGAAGAAACGAAAATCATTTCACCTACAGTTAAGTCAAGAAAATAAATTAGCTCTAAATTAGCTATGTAAATAATTAAATACAAATAAAATAAAAGAAAAAGTGCTAATATTTAAGTAAAAATAAAAGAAAAAATCCAAATATTTAAGTGAAAATAAAAGAAAAAGTGCTAATATTTAAGTAAAAATAAAAGAAAAAATCCAAATATTTAAGTGAAAATAAAAGAAAAAGTGCTAATATAAAAGTGGGTTAACTTGGTGTTAATTAACAGTGATAAATAAAATAAGACAAAATTAAAAGGCATTAAAACCACTCGATTTGATCAAATCATCAGAAATTTCAATGAAATCCAAGTATTTTCAGGAGAAGATGCATATAAATTAAAATCATTTCTAAAATCCATCGTAGATACCGAAAGCTTATGCGGTATAAATAATGAAGATATTAAGCAATACTGTTTAAGAAAGCTAATAAATACGAAAATTATTGGAAATGCAAGAGGTACAATTATGGAAATCAACGAACGTGGGAGAACGTCATCAGGCAGCTAAAATTAAGGTACAGACCAAAGAGCACAATCCACCAGTTACTGTACAACGCTAAGGAAATAAAGGTATTTAATCTTAAAGATATTTTTAATAAATTAAATAAATGTAAAAGTGAGTGTAGTGAGATATGTGACATCACGGCACAGAAAGGGAAACCATTATGATCGGATTTGCTGCATCTGTAATAAATACACTGTCATTTATTGCAATTGGTATAATTAGTTAGCACACACTGTTATTTCTCATTTCCAATTTCTGTTATATTTTTAGTACAAATGTATTGACATGACAAGCAGAAAAAATAAAAATTATTCGCTTTTGTATTTCATTGTAGAAACAACAAAAAATAAATAAAATAGATTTTTTTTTACCAGAATTATAATTGTTTTACAATCATTTACACAATTTTATAACTAAAGTAAATAAAATTGCTTGGTGCAAAGATACAGTTGCACAGCTGAGTGCTATTAAGGTGTAGTTTGATGATAACAGAGGAAGAGCACAAAGCAGCCATCGAATACACCATAAATTTAAAGGCAAATAGCACTTACAGCCCAAACATTGGTCCTTCGAGCCGGATGCTTCCGGAATAGCAGCATCAAGCAACATAGCATCGAGGTAAATAGCAGTGAATTTTGTTAAATTTCGCCACATAAACGGATGAAAAATCGGAATAACACCTCAGAATAACGGTAATAGAGTAGACGACATTCAAGGGCAACAAACCACGCGGTCACGCATATTAATAAGTGAGAATACAGCTGTTTATTTTATCGTTTAATTTTGTGGCGTCGTATAGTCAACTTATATGCGAATAGTATACGCCAAATAATTTCACAACCGGCGATATATACGTGTCTAAACAAGGTTGTAACTTATTAGAACCCTCATTGATCGGTGCGGCCACTTACATCTATAGTACCAACCAATAATATTGTACAGTGATCAACCAGTAAACGAAATTGACGATGAGTGAACTCGATAGCTTGAAGAAACTGCGTGCTACTCAAAAGGGTAGCATGACCAAGTTATTAACCTTCGTGACCGAGCTAAGGGGAGATGGTGGTCAAGATATGGAACAATTAAAAACGAGAGCAAGGCGCGCGCAGGAAATATTCGATCAATTTTTGACATTAGAGGAAAACATTATACGGTGTGATCCCAACGAAGAGTCCGATCTAGGTCCGTTCGAGGACAATTATTACACGGTGATCTCAGCACTCAATTCGTTGATCAGAAAGAAAAGCGTGGCCGAAGGATTGTTGCATCACGTCGGAAATGATACAGCCAACTTGTCAAATAACAGCGCTGCCGACGTCAAGCTGCCTAGGATAAATATTCCAGTGTTTACGGGGGAGTATAAAGAATGGCAAACATTCTTTGATTTGTTTTCTTCGACAATCCACGAAAAGGAATATTTAACCTCATCGCAAAAATTTCAATATTTGAAATGTTATCTTAGAGGGGATGCAGAACGATTTTTACGGAATACAAATATAACGGAAGCTAATTACAATGAGGCCTTACAGAAGCTCATCAATCGGTACGATAATAAGCGTCATACCATCACAGCTCACATTGAGACATTTTTGAAACAGCCAACAATCACTAATCCAACAGCAGCAAATATTCGAACACTCCTCGATACGTCGGATGAAGCACTTCGTGGGCTTAAATGTCTAGGGACAAACGCGGAACAGCGGGACCCTTGGCTCATTTATATCCTGCTTAATAAACTGGACACAGAAACGCAAACATTGTGGTCGCAGCAACACGTAAAAAACAAAGATTTTCCAACATTAGCAGAATTTTTTGAATTCTTGGAATCGCGAACGGATGCGCTTGAGTCTTTAAAGGCATATTCCACAAAAAAGGCAGCTCTAACTACATTAGCGAGACCTGCCAAATCTATTGCGTTTGCCACAACAGCCAGCAACCATAGCACCCCATTATCGTGCCCTCTATGCAATACCAACGATCACAAGCTCTTCGATTGTGAAATTTTCAAGGCAATGGACACACAAAAGCGAGAGCAAGTTATCCAAAACGAGAAACGATGTTTTAATTGCTTTAATTTTAACCACAGCGTTTATATGTGCAAGTCGAAAGCCAGATGCAAGCATTGTCGACGTAAGCATCATACATTGTTACACAGCCAAAACATCGAACCTCGCGGGATAAAATCGAAACCCGGTTCATCAATTGAAGGAGCAGCCAATGAGCCAAATCCAGCCAATACCTCAGGTACTTATCAGGTCACGACGGCATCGCAAGTTATATTGCCCACAGCGATCGTATGGTTGAAATGCAGCGACGGAACGGAAATAAAGTGTAGAGCGCTATTGGATTCTTCGTCGCAAGAATCATTTATCACCGAAGAATGCGCACAAAATCTACGTCTGCGGAGAACAAACGGTCGGCTGTTGCTGAAGGGCCTTGGAGACGCAAAGCTTGGACAGTCGAGAGGGAAGGTTCATTTTTCGTTGCGACCAATCCATACACATCATCTAAATTTGGAAATTGAAGCGTATGTCGTGCCAAAAATAGCATCATTTATTCCATCCAGCGATTTCAACCCGTTCAATTGTGAACAACTGAAGGGGTTAATGCTAGCCGACCCGCAGTTTAATGTTAGAGGGTCAGTGGAGGTGTTACTGGGTACCGAGATATATTATGCCGTAACGGGAGGCAAAAGAATACAACTAAATAATCAATTGATAGCGGAGGAAACATCCCTGGGTTGGGTGTTAGCGGGAAGATTCGTTGATCAGCAGCAAAGTTCGGCGACTTGTTTTAATGTACTGCTTGACCTTGATGCATCGCTACGCGCGTTTTGGGAAGTCGAGTCAGTGCCAACCAAGCTTCAGTTATCAGATGAAGATCAAAGGTGCGAAGATCAATTTTGTACAACGACCAAGAGGAGCGCAGACGGCAGATTCATCGTTCGCCTACCATTCTCCGAGCCTCCGGACACGGTCGGTTCATCATTACACATAGCAGAATGTCGATTGCGAGCTATGGAACGTAGATTTGATCGAGATAGCACGTTTCGAGATGCATACATTAATTTTATGAGGGAATACGAAGAATTGAGTCATATGGAAGAGATACCTAGAGACCAATTATCTCAGCACCAGTATTACCTCCCACACCACGGGGTCATCAAAACCTCTAGCACGACGACGAAATTACGTGTCGCATTTGACGCCTCAGCAAAGGCAAATAACGGAAAATCGTTAAACAACATCCTGCGTGTCGGCCCAAGCGTGCAATCATCGTTAATGGATATAATCTTGCGATTTCGCCAGCATCAATTCGTTTTGATAGGTGACATCGAAAAGATGTACCGCCAGGTGTTAGCCGATAGCGAGAGTTCAAGAATGCAAAACATTGTTTGGAAGCAACCAATAAAACATTATCGACTAAAGACACTAACGTACGGGACAGCATCCGCAGCCTTTCTGTCCACAAGGTGCCTGAAGGAGCTAGCTATATCGAACAGCGAGCGGTATAACACAGCAGCAACAGCAATTGAGTGTGACATTTACGTGGACGACTTAATGTCAGGGGCAGACTCAAGGCAAGAGGTAATACAGTTGAAAAACGACATTGTGAAAATTCTTCAATCAGGCGGGTTAAAAATGAGGAAATGGTCGTCAAATGATGCAGAAATTCGGCGGGTCATTTGTGAATGCGAGACACACGAGAATTCAAGCACCGTAAGAATAGCAGAGCATCCGGATTCAACAAAACTATTGGGCTTAGAATGGAGTCCTCAAACGGATAAATTCTACTTTGTCACGAAATTTGAAGGTCGCACGAAACACACGAAACGAACAATGTTATCCGAATCCAGCAGAATTTTCGACCCTCTTTGATGGCTGTCCCCTACGACCGTACGAATCAAAATGCTGTTCCAAAGCACCTGCCTTCAAGCTATTGACTGGGATGATGAACTGCCAGCACCAACACGTAGCCGTTGGGAAGATTTACGCCGAGATTTAGAGAACTTGCAGCACATACGAATCCCATGGTGGCTTGAATCTCACAAGGGCGTTGAACTACATGGGTTTTGTGACGCCAGTCAATGGGCATATGCCGCAGTCGTATATTGCCGCACTACTAACGAATGCCAAACTGTCACGCATCTAATAGCAGCCAAGACGAAAGTAGCGCCTATCAATCAGCTGAGCATTCCAAGATTGGAATTAAATGGGGCCTTTTTACTAACAAAGCTAATGTTGGTTGTTCAAAACGCGTTGAGGGTAACCATTGAAGACATGACTCTATGGTCCGACTCAAAAATCGTACTCGATTGGCTGGCATCACATCCGAAAAAATGGCCAACCTTTGTCGCCAACCGCACATCGGCAATCTTGAGTCACTTCAAGCGAGAACGGTGGAAACACGTGAGTTCAGCAGATAATCCCGCGGACTGTGCTTCGCGAGGAATAGGCTCAATGAAACTAAAAGGGAATAAGCAGTGGTGGAATGGCCCCCCGTGGTTGATAAAATCTCATGAAAATTGGCCAGCACAGCGTGTCTTGTACGGTACAAATGAAGAAGCAAGGATTGAAACGTTCGCTTTCAAGGTAACTATTGAGAACTATGTCGTCCAAGACATCATCGCCAGGTTTTCCAGTTTCCATAAGATGTCTAAAACTTTAGCACTTATGCTACGGTTTGCACACAATTGTCGAGCGCCTAAGCCACAACGAATCATTGGTCCATTATTACCATATGACATTGTAGAAGCATCCATGATAATAATTCGTTATGAGCAACGTGCGTGTTTTGATGAAGATTTAAAAAACCTGACAGGAGGCCGGTCAATACAGAATTCCAGTAAGCTAAAAACGCTCAACTCATTTGTCGATAAAACTGGGGTCATACGAGTTGGAGGCAGAATTAGGAAATCAGCAGCGCCATATAATACAAGGCATCCCATTATTTTGCCTTGCCAATCCGAGACCACCAAAGCAATCGTGCGAGATTACCACAATCACTTTTATCACGCCGGTTTTAATTTAACCAGCAACTTGTTACGCAATAAATACTGGGTTATACGAGCGAGAGATGTCGTACGGCAAATCATACGAAAATGTGTCAAATGCTTGAAGCAAAGGCCCATTCTCGAGGAGCAGCTCATGGGAGATCTGCCGGAAGAAAGAGTTACGTTTGCTGACGCGTTTGTAAATGTGGGCGTAGATTATGCTGGCCCGTTTAGAGTAACTCCCATGCGAAGGAGAGGTCAACAGTCCATGAAAACATACCTATGCATATTTGTGTGTCTCAGCACCAAAGGCGTACACATTGAAATCGTGGGTGATTTGACTTCGCAAAGCTTTCTTGCGGCTCTCAGTCGGATGACCGCAAGACGTGGGCTGTGCCGCGCGATATTCAGCGATAATGGCTCAAATTTTTCGGGGGCTAATAAGTTATTAAAGGATTTGTATACGTTTTTACGAAAGCATAATACTAACATCGCCTCGCATCTTTTAAGGCAAGAGATCATTTGGCATTTTAACCCGCCGGGCGCGTCTCACATGAACGGACTATGGGAAGCAGCCGTAAAATCCGCGAAGACACATCTCAAACGGGTCGTTGGTGAGTCCATAATGTCACTTGAGGAATTTGGTACCCTAATGACCGGAATAGAAAGTATTCTTAATTCACGGCCTCTATGCGTAAATACTTCATCGGTCGATGATATCGATGACCTGATTTTGACTCCAGCGCACTACCATTGGACGAGCACTTCATACATTACCGGAAGATGATCTGTTAACCCAAAAAGTGTCAGCTAACGCCAGGTGGGATTTAATTCGAAAGACCAAACAGAATTTTTGGGTGCGTTGGCACAGAGACTACCTTACCAGTCTACAAAGAAGAATTAAGTGGACGAACAAACATAAAAATGTCAAGCTCAATGACATTGTTATCATAAAGGATGAGCAGCTACCTTCGACGAAATGGGCACGAAATCGGACGGATTGTTGAATTGCATCCAGGAAGTGATGATGTAATACGAGTAGCAACAATCAGAACAGCCGGGGGTACATATAAACGCCCTATTCATAAGCTATGTGTGCTTCCAGTCGATTAAAACTATATGTTTCAACGCGGGCGGTATGTTTTGGTATCCGCAAATATAGAAATTAAAAAACATCAAAACTTCGATAATCATCCTTTATTAAATTAAGTCAATGACATCACGGCACAGAAAGGGAAACCATCATGATCGGATTTGCTGCATCTGTAATAAATACACTGTCATTTATTGCAATTGGTATAATTAGTTAGCACACACTGTTATTTCTCATTTCCAATTTCTGTTATATTTTTAGTACAAATGTATTGACATGACAAGCAGAAAAAATAAAAATTATTCGCTTTTGTATTTCATTGTAGAAACAACAAAAAATAAATAAAATTGATTGAAATGGACGAAATAGGAACACAAAATTCCTAAAAACTCTTTGCTAAAGAAGGCAAACTATTTATAGAGTGGTCTGCATGCAGAGTGCCGGACTTTGTTAGGGTCACAAGGTGTTTTAAATGCCATCTCTTCGGGCATATCGCAAGATATTGTAAAGAAGAAAACAAATATGCGGACACTGTAGTGAGTCTGGTGATGACCAGAAGGTCAGCCCAAATTTGAAGGAGAGAGAAAGTGTTTCTCCTGTAAAAAGGCAAACAAAGCTTATGACCACTCACTGCGTAGTAAAGTGTGCACAGTATATAAACTGGCCTTGGACCTAACAATGAGAAAAACCGCATATGAGAGGTAATAAGACCGATACTTCCAATCTTAGGATTGTCCAAATAAACATGCAGAATGCAAAAGTTGTCGGATACGAAATCAGGCAATGCATTCAGCATGAAAATATAGACATTCTCTTTATGCATGAACCACATGCGACAAAGGGTAAAATAGTTGGTATGGCGGCCACCATTAGGTTCATTACCGGTACTTCCAATATTCCGACGAACCAGTGATATACGTACAAATGCTTGAAAGAATTCTGGATGATCTAAAGAACCAACCAGTAATAATAACTGGTTACTTTACTGCCAGGTCCAAACTTTGGCATGGTAGGGAAACCAATGATAGAGGTTCTATCGTTGAAGAGTTTCTGCTGCCACAATGAAACTGTTCTGGTGGACGCCTGAACTCTCAAAGAAGAGACTAACGGTTCACAAACTAAGAAAGATTTACCAAAGAGAAACGAATCCACAAATTCGTTTGAGCAAAAAGCTTAATTATCCGTACACCGTAATACATACATACGTGATATAAATGAAATAATTCGTAAAAGCTTAGAAAAATTCATTACGGCACATGGTAACGCAAAACCATGGGGTTTCGTATACAAATATAGTGCTGGAAAGCTTAAAAATCCAGAGATACTTAGTACTCTAATTGGCAGTGGTGGCCAAACAACTACGTATTGGGAGAACACTACAAAATATTTGCTAAATGTCTTGCTACCCGATGATAGTGTTGAAAGTGACACAATTGCTCAAAGAGTGATACGAGCTGCAGTCTAATCATACCAACCAATGGCGAGGAGGTTTTCTTCAGCAATGATGAAACCACATCCGCCATAATGTCAATGAAAAGAGGTAAAGCACCCGGCCTTGACAATGTTGAGGTCGAGGTGATCCAAAAGGCAGGGCCTATTATAGGACCTAGCATTACCGACCTCATGAATGCTTGTCTGAGCGTTTCCTAAAGCTTGGAAAAATGGTAAAGTCATAATTATAAGGAAGGGCGGCGATCGTGATCCGACCGACCCTAAAGCTTATCGACCGATCATGTTGCTGCCAGTCTTAGGTAAATTACTTGAGAAGTTGGTTACTGGGAGGCTGATGGACATTTTTCAGAGTAGCAGTAGATATAGTGAGAAGCAGTTCGGTTTCGGAAGAGGGCGATCCACAGAGTACGCTTTGGTTGAGATGGTCAACATAGTTAAAGGATCGAGCAACAAGTACGCCCTTGGTGTATTTCTAGACGTATCTGGTGCTTTTGATAATCTGTGATGGCCAAGTATGATGAGGGAGTTGAAGCAGATGAGTTGCCCAGCGACTCTTTACTCCTTGTTGTACAGTTACTTCTCTGATAGAACCGCAACTGTAATATCTAACCATGGCACACTCTCTAAGAATGTAACCAAAGGTTGTCCACAAGGCTCCATTTTGGGCCCGCATCTCTGGAATTTGGTGTTCAACAATAGCATGCATGACGAGATCCAAGAAGTAGCTTTCGCAGATGATAAAGTCAGGATCTTTACTGGAAATTCTAGACAGGCAATTCAGGAGGATGCTCAGCGCGGCATTGACAGTATGGTTAAGTGGTGTGATATGAATAAGATGGAGTTATCTTCCACCAAAACAGTGATGATCCAATTGAAAGGTTCACTCGACATAAAGAGACCACCTTTGGTGTATGTTGGTACCGAAAGGATAAAGATGGTGAACTCTGTAAAATGGTTGGGAGTTGACTTCGACGAAAGACTGGGCGTCACTACTCACGTGAAAAGAGTGGCAGACAATAGCAAAAAAGTTTTCTACGCACTAAGAAGAGTTGCTAAAGAGACGTGGGGCCTGAAACAAGGCACACTCGCAACGATATACGAAGGCCTCGTGGTTGCGACCATGACATACGCTTATGCGGGGTGGGCCGATAGGATGAACTGTCACCATCGCAGTACTTTATTAAGCGCTCAAAGGTCAATTCTTCTGGGATAACGGAATTGCATATAAATAGATGCGCTTGGGGCAATAATCTTAGTACTCTTCTAGAGCTCACCTAATTCAGACGTGTTCATTTGTTAAGCCTAAATATTAAAATTTATTTAAAATCTTAAATTGTTAAAATACGGTTTAGTTTTTTTTTTAAATAAGATTATTGAAAGTGATCAAGTTAATTTTTAAATTAAAAAATAAAATTTTAAAATAGTTAAATCTAAAAGCGTTTATAATTAGTATAAAGTTATTTTATTTATAATTTTACTTAACACTAAAGAATACCAAC
Source organism: Tipula unca (assembly GCA_951394425.1). Taxonomy (NCBI): domain Eukaryota; kingdom Metazoa; phylum Arthropoda; class Insecta; order Diptera; family Tipulidae; genus Tipula; species Tipula unca. The sequence continues at coordinate 177,992,948 of OX596382.1, read as the reverse complement.
AATAATATTGCATTAATATATATATTTCATATTTATATATATATACATATATAAACATACAAAAAATTATAGTGTTAAAATGGTGAATGTACAACGAATAATTGAAGAGATCAAAATAGCGCTATTAGGTGCTAAAGCAAATCCGGAGCTTCTAGAGGCAGCTATTAAGGAAGGTGGAAAAAATGTAAAAATTCTTAATAATTTGTTAAAAAAAGCCGACACTCAGGGTCAGAAAAACCAGATAGCAAATGCAATATGTTTATTAATATTGCGCCAGCGTGAAACTAAGGCTCGCCCATCACATCGGGTGAAGTGGGAATGCATGCAAACGGCATTTAAAAATCGTATGCGCACTGTAGCATTGACTAATTAGCACCACACTGATCCTAGCGAATTTTTAAAAGATTGTCGTGGTATATTCTCAAGGCGGATCAAAATCGAGCTTGCGAAAGAATCTCCACTTAAAGTTAATGTGGTATTTTGTGGTAAATTTGTTAAAAAAACGGCTGACATTGATTCATATGATTGGAAATACATGAATACGAGAATTTCAATCATATATCTCGACACCAATATTGATGATTGGTTTAAAGAGAATGTCGAAAAAATTATCTTAACTGATATTGAGGAATTCCAGGAAAAAGATAGCGGGTGGTCATTATCAAACATAATTAATTTAATATGTAATATTAACAAATATACAGCACAATTGGGTTCATCATACATTCCCCTTCCTAAGGAAATTGCTGATAAAGGAGCATGTATCAATGATAGGAATGAAGATGAAGCTTGCTTTGCATGGCCATTTCTCTCTGCTTTATCCGGTTGAGAAGCATGCGCAACGTACAATAAATTATCAGCAACATTATAAGCATTTAAACATGATTGGAATTCAATCCCCAATGACCACACGACAAATTCCACGATTCGAACAACAGAATAATGTTTCAATCAACATATATATTCTTGAAATGCGAAAATTCAATACTTATGTATTTTTAACAACATATTTAACAAAAACTAAGTTGGAAAAGCACATTAATCTTTTAATGATTCAAAATGAATATTGGGGAACGAACGAGGAACACACTGAAACCGATGAAATACAGGATCCAGTTCAGCCCAAATTTGAAGGAGAGAGAAAGTGTTTCTCCTGTAAAAAGGCAAACAAAGCTTATGACCACTCACTGCGTAGTAAAGTGTGCACAGTATATAAACTGGCCTTGGACCTAACAATGAGAAAAACCGCATATGAGAGGTAATAAGACCGATACTTCCAATCTTAGGATTGTCCAAATAAACATGCAGAATGCAAAAGTTGTCGGATACGAAATCAGGCAATGCATTCAGCATGAAAATATAGACATTCTCTTTATGCATGAACCACATGCGACAAAGGGTAAAATAGTTGGTATGGCGGCCACCATTAGGTTCATTACCGGTACTTCCAATATTCCGACGAACCAGTGATATACGTACAAATGCTTGAAAGAATTCTGGATGATCTAAAGAACCAACCAGTAATAATAACTGGTTACTTTACTGCCAGGTCCAAACTTTGGCATGGTAGGGAAACCAATGATAGAGGTTCTATCGTTGAAGAGTTTCTGCTGCCACAATGAAACTGTTCTGGTGGACGCCTGAACTCTCAAAGAAGAGACTAACGGTTCACAAACTAAGAAAGATTTACCAAAGAGAAACGAATCCACAAATTCGTTTGAGCAAAAAGCTTAATTATCCGTACACCGTAATACATACATACGTGATATAAATGAAATAATTCGTAAAAGCTTAGAAAAATTCATTACGGCACATGGTAACGCAAAACCATGGGGTTTCGTATACAAATATAGTGCTGGAAAGCTTAAAAATCCAGAGATACTTAGTACTCTAATTGGCAGTGGTGGCCAAACAACTACGTATTGGGAGAACACTACAAAATATTTGCTAAATGTCTTGCTACCCGATGATAGTGTTGAAAGTGACACAATTGCTCAAAGAGTGATACGAGCTGCAGTCTAATCATACCAACCAATGGCGAGGAGGTTTTCTTCAGCAATGATGAAACCACATCCGCCATAATGTCAATGAAAAGAGGTAAAGCACCCGGCCTTGACAATGTTGAGGTCGAGGTGATCCAAAAGGCAGGGCCTATTATAGGACCTAGCATTACCGACCTCATGAATGCTTGTCTGAGCGTTTCCTAAAGCTTGGAAAAATGGTAAAGTCATAATTATAAGGAAGGGCGGCGATCGTGATCCGACCGACCCTAAAGCTTATCGACCGATCATGTTGCTGCCAGTCTTAGGTAAATTACTTGAGAAGTTGGTTACTGGGAGGCTGATGGACATTTTTCAGAGTAGCAGTAGATATAGTGAGAAGCAGTTCGGTTTCGGAAGAGGGCGATCCACAGAGTACGCTTTGGTTGAGATGGTCAACATAGTTAAAGGATCGAGCAACAAGTACGCCCTTGGTGTATTTCTAGACGTATCTGGTGCTTTTGATAATCTGTGATGGCCAAGTATGATGAGGGAGTTGAAGCAGATGAGTTGCCCAGCGACTCTTTACTCCTTGTTGTACAGTTACTTCTCTGATAGAACCGCAACTGTAATATCTAACCATGGCACACTCTCTAAGAATGTAACCAAAGGTTGTCCACAAGGCTCCATTTTGGGCCCGCATCTCTGGAATTTGGTGTTCAACAATAGCATGCATGACGAGATCCAAGAAGTAGCTTTCGCAGATGATAAAGTCAGGATCTTTACTGGAAATTCTAGACAGGCAATTCAGGAGGATGCTCAGCGCGGCATTGACAGTATGGTTAAGTGGTGTGATATGAATAAGATGGAGTTATCTTCCACCAAAACAGTGATGATCCAATTGAAAGGTTCACTCGACATAAACAGACCACCTTTGGTGTATGTTGGTACCGAAAGGATAAAGATGGTGAACTCTGTAAAATGGTTGGGAGTTGACTTCGACGAAAGACTGGGCGTCACTACTCACGTGAAAAGAGTGGCAGACAATAGCAAAAAAGTTTTCTACGCACTAAGAAGAGTTGCTAAAGAGACGTGGGGCCTGAAACAAGGCACACTCGCAACGATATACGAAGGCCTCGTGGTTGCGACCATGACATACGCTTATGCGGGGTGGGCCGATAGGATGAACTGTCACCATCGCAGTACTTTATTAAGCGCTCAAAGGTCAATTCTTCTGGGATAACGGAATTGCATATAAATAGATGCGCTTGGGGCAATAATCTTAGTACTCTTCTAGAGCTCACCTAATTCAGACGTGTTCATTTGTTAAGCCTAAATATTAAAATTTATTTAAAATCTTAAATTGTTAAAATACGGTTTAGTTTTTTTTTTAAATAAGATTATTGAAAGTGATCAAGTTAATTTTTAAATTAAAAAATAAAATTTTAAAATAGTTAAATCTAAAAGCGTTTATAATTAGTATAAAGTTATTTTATTTATAATTTTACTTAACACTAAAGAATACCAACAATAATATTGCATTAATATATATATTTCATATTTATATATATATACATATATAAACATACAAAAAATTATAGTGTTAAAATGGTGAATGTACAACGAATAATTGAAGAGATCAAAATAGCGCTATTAGGTGCTAAAGCAAATCCGGAGCTTCTAGAGGCAGCTATTAAGGAAGGTGGAAAAAATGTAAAAATTCTTAATAATTTGTTAAAAAAAGCCGACACTCAGGGTCAGAAAAACCAGATAGCAAATGCAATATGTTTATTAATATTGCGCCAGCGTGAAACTAAGGCTCGCCCATCACATCGGGTGAAGTGGGAATGCATGCAAACGGCATTTAAAAATCGTATGCGCACTGTAGCATTGACTAATTAGCACCACACTGATCCTAGCGAATTTTTAAAAGATTGTCGTGGTATATTCTCAAGGCGGATCAAAATCGAGCTTGCGAAAGAATCTCCACTTAAAGTTAATGTGGTATTTTGTGGTAAATTTGTTAAAAAAACGGCTGACATTGATTCATATGATTGGAAATACATGAATACGAGAATTTCAATCATATATCTCGACACCAATATTGATGATTGGTTTAAAGAGAATGTCGAAAAAATTATCTTAACTGATATTGAGGAATTCCAGGAAAAAGATAGCGGGTGGTCATTATCAAACATAATTAATTTAATATGTAATATTAACAAATATACAGCACAATTGGGTTCATCATACATTCCCCTTCCTAAGGAAATTGCTGATAAAGGAGCATGTATCAATGATAGGAATGAAGATGAAGCTTGCTTTGCATGGCCATTTCTCTCTGCTTTATCCGGTTGAGAAGCATGCGCAACGTACAATAAATTATCAGCAACATTATAAGCATTTAAACATGATTGGAATTCAATCCCCAATGACCACACGACAAATTCCACGATTCGAACAACAGAATAATGTTTCAATCAACATATATATTCTTGAAATGCGAAAATTCAATACTTATGTATTTTTAACAACATATTTAACAAAAACTAAGTTGGAAAAGCACATTAATCTTTTAATGATTCAAAATGAATATTGGGGAACGAACGAGGAACACACTGAAACCGATGAAATACAGGATCCAGTTAGATACCACTTCGTTTGGATTAAAGATCTGTCTCGTCTGTTATCTACACAACTTGGAACTAGGCATGGGCGAAAATATTTCTGTGATAGATGTCTTCACTACTTTTATTCACAATCTTCACTCGATCATCACATAGATGCATGCAGCAAACAAAATACTTGTAAAATTCGATTACCAGGTAATGAGCAAAAACAAATACATTTTAGAAATTATATAAACAAAATTCCAGCACTATTTGTTATATATGCTGATTTAGAGTTTATTTTAAAGAAAACGAGCGATGCAAATAAGTATCAAGATCATATTCCCTGCAGTATAGGGTATTTTGTCAAATGCTCGTATGACGCTAAAAAATCATACTATAAATCTTATCGTGGTGTGGACTGCGTGCAATGGTTTACTAACGAGCTAAAAGTATTTGCAGAATATTTAGAAACTATTTTTAAAGATCTTTTAAAAATGAATAATCTGACTGAGAAGGAAAATATGCAATTTTTGAATGCTTCTTCATGCCACATTTGTGGCAAACCATTTTCGCTTAATGCGAAGAAAGTTAGGGACCATTGTTATTTATCAGGAAAATTTCGAGGAGCGGCGCACAACGCATGTAATATTAACTACAAAGATACTCACACAGTACCAATTGTTTTTCATAATTTAAGTGGGTATGACGTCCATTTTATTATTGCAAATATAGCTTCAGACATTCCTGGTCGAGTCGACTTACTTCCGATAAATAGAGAAAAATACATTTCATTTACAAAACATATAAACCACAACATAATTCAATTCCGATTCATTGATTCTTTGTTTTCTTCACTGCCATTAGAACAACTTAATCTATTAAAAAAGAAGGGAGTTTATCCATATGATTACATGGATTCAATCAGTAAATTTTTAGAAAATTCATTACCACCACACAAACAATTTTATAATGAATTAAATGAAACAAATATCAGTACTGAACAATACTTGCATGCTCATGAAGTGTGGAAAAGCTTTGATTTGCTAAATTTGGGGGAATATTCTGATTTATATCTAAAAACGGATGTTCTATTATTAGCAGACGTTTTCGAGCAATTTAGATCAAGCTGTCTACAAACATATGAGCTTGATCCAGCTCATTATTACACACTACCAGGGTATACTTGGGATTCTATGCTGAAACATACGAATATTAATTTAGAATTACTTACGGACATTGATATGATAATGTTCGTCGAACGCGGAATACGAGGTGGACTAAGCCAATGCTCAAACCGATATTCTAAAGCGAACAATAAATATATGGAAGACCATGACCCCAAAAGTGATTCAGTTTTCATATTATACAATGACGTCAATAATCAATATGGTTGGGCGATGTCACAATTTTTACCATATGGTGAATTTAAATGGGTTAAAGATTTTCAACATTTTGATGTTAATACTATCTCGGACGACTCAGAATTTGGCTATATTTTAGATGTTGATTTGGAATATTCGCATCATTTACATGATATACATCAAGATATTCCATTTTGTCCAGAGCATAAATGTGCATCAAACTCAAAAGAAATAAAATGAATGGCCACATTGAATGATAAACATAACTATATCATACATTACAGAAATTTAAAACAAGCAATTAGAAACAGTTTTAAAATAATAAAAATCAATAAAATTTTAGAGTTTAAGCAATTTGCATGGCTGAAATCGTACATAGATTTAAACACAAGCTTGCGAACCGCTGCTATAAATGATTTTGAGAAAAATCTTTTTAAATTAATGAATAATGCAGTTTTTGGAAAAACAATGGAAAATGTTAGAAAACATTGTATTATAAAATTGTTAACAAAATGGTTTGGTAGATATGGTGCGGAAGCCTATATTTCAAAGCCACAATTTAAATCTTCAACAATATTTAATGAAAATTTGGTGGCGGTTGAACTAAATAAATTGGAAATTTATTACAACAAGCCAATATATGTTGGAATGTGCATATTAGATTTAGCTAAAAGTACATTATATGATTTTCTTTATGACTATATGGTGCCAGAGTTTGATAAAAATTGTAAAATTTACCGATACAGATAGTTTAATTTACGAAGTAGCTTGTCCAGATGTATATGAGAACATCAAAAAAGATTGTTATAAATATTTCGATACAAGTGATTATCCGCAATATAATATCTTTGGTATACTGTAACGGTCCAGTATTTTCATTTGCTCTAAATGCATCATAAAAATAAAACAATTAAAATTTACATTAGTTGTAACCGTGGTTATAATGACCATTGGATTAACCACACAAACAATGTTTAAAAAAAATGAGCCACAAAGGGAAATATTTATTTTTGGTTGCGATTCATTCTTAAACCAAAATTTCCCTGAGTTTTTTTGTTGTTGTTGTCCTCATGCTACGTAAGTAGATTATACTAAACCAAAAATCCATTTGATTCAGAGCCATCAAGGAAGAACTTAATCTACCAAATTATTTATATAATAATAAATTAATTATCCATTAAAATTTTTAACTGGGCTTCAAATTAATTATTTTCGAGGTAAGCTAAACACCTAAAATAATATAAAAAAAAATCGCCATACGAATTTTTATATGTATTGACCTGTGCAATTAATTCTATTTTCTACAGCTGGCCAATACACATATAAGAGGCCATTAATTCATCGCGCCATCCGAAATATTTTATTACAAAAACAGGCGCTTGGCCAGCTCAAAATTTAAAAATTAAATTAAAATTAAACAAAAAAAAATTAAAATTAAAATATATATACGTATATATTACTTTTTTTGTTGTTGCCCGTTGTTCGCAATAAAAGAGTTGAAGACCACATCGTTTTGGTATAACGCTCATGTACGACAAGACAATTAGCCATTATTACGTCACACTACCATAACCGGTGGAGATAACCCGTTGGCAGAAGTATATAAAATACAAAACGAAATTGCGGCAAATTATCCATTATTGTGATAACTAATAACGTGGCTCTCGTGCTCTTGTTTTGGTGTAATTTTTTTTATTTAGTAATTAGTGATGCTAAGAATATATAAATTGAATTTATAGAATATATAAAAAAAAATATAAAAAAATATAATTTATTTAATCAAAATTAATTTATTTATAAAAATAAGATTAATTCTAAGTGTTCTGTTTAAGTGGTAAATTATTAGAAATAGTTTTCAAAAAGAAAAAAAAGGGGAATAAAAATTGCAAAAATTGTGAATGAGGTAAAATGGCCTCTTAAATACAAAAAAAAAAAAAAAAACAATCTTCCATTTTTTTAGATCAACACAGTCAACACGCCACAAGAGCTCTAGTGATTCGTGAAAAACTGGTGAGTTTTCCTTTTATCATTTATTTTTTTTTATTCTTTTTTTGTATGCGAATTTTCCTAATTTTTTTTGCAATTACCTTTTCTTTTTTTTTGTAAGTGATTATAATAATAAATTTTTTTTTGGTATGGTTTATCTTTAAACCTTAATGCATTTCTTATTGTTAAAAAGAAAAAAAAAATTTAGCTAAATATACTACACATATCTATATTGGTGTATATAATATGTACAAGTTCGTATATGTACAAATGATTATATGTTATATATTTAAATTGATATAAAAATATAAATTTATTATTTTTTTGTGATTAAACTAAAATACCTATGTGTTATAATTTATTCAAAATGAGTTGCTAATTCCAATTGTGGAAATGGGGAAGTGATGGGTTTCTAAATGATAGTCAGCGATGGTGATTTGCGAGTCATTTGGCTTGTGAATTTTTTTTATTTTGTGATTAGTGAAGTGCACATGATAATTTAGTATGTGGCAGCTATATTGGTCGCAACCAACCCTGCCTAGTTTAAGCACCCGGTTAAATAAATAAAAACAAGCATGTGCAAACGCGACCAATGGCGGTTACAATACCTCGAGTAAATAAAAAAGTGTTAGGTCTAATGAAGGATGAAAATAATGGAAAAATAATGAGTGAATTTATTGGATTAAGATCAAAAATGTATACTTTAAAAGTTGTTGACGCAAATGATAAAAAAACAATTAAAGGCGTAAAAAGACAAGTTGTGAAATCGCGAATAACGTTTAATGACTTCAAAGAATGTTTAATTAAGGGCTTGTAGCAGCTCGAATATTCGACTCACCGATATTCGATTCTGCCACAAACAAAATAATTAGTGAAATTCAAATATAATCCAACTTATTTGAATTAAGCGTTCACTAACCCCATCACATATCAATCTATCCAACCAACACTATCCAATAACCGAACCATTACTATAAAACATTTATAGTAAAACAAGTCGCCATCTAACAACATCACCACGAACAACAATGTTCGGTGATGCAACACTTAACAAAAAGTGCAATGTCGACCGTCGCCGGCGCATGTGTTCCCTCTTCACAAAACGAAGACGAAGGCGACGTCATTACAACAAAAACAAAACAACACAATATTCTCCCCCTTTTCCATCTCTAACGTTCAAGCAAACAAGTTGTGTGTAATAATGTCGGATGCCGAAAAGAAATACTCTGCATTCGATCGGGAATTACTCGCAATATATCTAGCAATCAAACACTTCAGATATTTTGTCGAGGGTCGGGACTTCACAATTTACACCGACCACAAGCCTCTCACTCGAGCAATTCAGTCTAAAACTGAACGCAATCCAAGGCAAGCACACCACTTGGATTACATTAGTCAATTTACCACGGACATCCAGCATGTCCAAGGTACCGACAACGTTGTCGCGAATACACTTTCGCGCACAACATCAAACGAAACGGCCACAGTCGAGACTCACTTCGACTGCAACAAGATCGCACAAGCACAAAAAGCAGACTTGGAACTTCAGAATATACTTTCTGGTTCCACACGTCACGCCAGTTCATCACTGCAACTGGAGCTTTTCAAACTACCTGGCCTCGAAATCTACTGCGAAACATCTACGGGTGCAAATCGCCCGTACATCGCAGAGCAACTACGTCGAACCATCTTCGACACACTACACGGTATCTCACATCCTGGTGTCCGCGCAACTCGTAAATTGATTACTGCTCGATACTTTTGGCCCAGCATAAACAAAGACGTGACCCATTGGGCACAATCCTGTTTATCCTGCCAAAAATCAAAAGTCCAGCGACACACAAAATCGCCTCTTGGACAATTCGCAATTCCACCTGGTCGATTCGAGCACATTCATTTGGATGTCGTAGGACCACTTCCTCCATCCAATGGATACTCATATCTACTCACCTGTGTCGATCGTTTCACTCGATGGCCAGAAGCGTACTGCATGAGCGACATGTCTGCAGCAACCATTGCCACCACATTCGTTCAAAACTACGTATCACGATTTGGCGTTCCACTTGACATCACCACTGATCAAGGAACCCAATTCGAGTCGAAGCTTTTCACGGAGTTAACGAAACTCCTCGGCTCGCATCGTATACGTACAACGGCTTACCATCCGCAAGCCAATGGCATAGTCGAACGTTTCCACCGCCAGCTCAAAGCTGCTCTCAAGGCCCGAGGCAACACAATTCACTGGAGCTCCGAAGTACCAATCGTTCTACTTGGTATTCGAGCAACGGTTAAAGAAGATCTGAAGTGCTCACCAGCTGAAATGGTTTACGGTCAAACCATCAAGCTACCCGGTGAGTTCTTCGTCGAACATCCTCTACCGTCTCCATTCACAACCGACACAGTCATCGACCAACTCCGCACCACCATGCAAAATATTATCCCCACGGCAACAAGACCAACGAACGAAAACAACATATTCGTTCCAAAATCGCTCAACAATTGCGATTACGTCTTTGTCCGGGTTGATAAGGTTCGAACTGGATTACAATCTCCATACGATGGGCCATACAAAGTTATACGCCGCTTACGCAAGCAATTCATTGTCTCAATCAAAGACAAACACCACTCAATCTCCATAGACAGATTAAAACCGGCCTACGGTATTCTCAACACAGCTGATCAAATATCAGCCAGCAAACGATATAAAACCGTCCGGTTCACCGTATAACGTCTCAAAACCCATGGTTTCTCATCTGGAGAGGGGGTACTGTAGCAGCTCGAATATTCGACTCACCGATATTCGATTCTGCCACAAACAAAATAATTAGTGAAATTCAAATATAATCCAACTTATTTGAATTAAGCGTTCACTAACCCCATCACATATCAATCTATCCAACCAACACTATCCAATAACCGAACCATTACTATAAAACATTTATAGTAAAACAAGTCGCCATCTAACAACATCACCACGAACAACAATGTTCGGTGATGCAACACTTAACAAAAAGTGCAATGTCGACCGTCGCCGGCGCATGTGTTCCCTCTTCACAAAACGAAGACGAAGGCGACGTCATTACAACAAAAACAAAACAACACAATATTCTCCCCCTTTTCCATCTCTAACGTTCAAGCAAACAAGTTGTGTGTAATAATGGTGGTGTTGAAAATAAATAAATAAATATAATTAATAATTATAATATTGTTAAAAATAAATAAATAAATATAAATAACAATTATATACATTGATAAATAAATAATAAAATTTGTGGAATCAATAAATAAATAAATAAATAAATTGTTAACAGTAAAATTTATTGTGTAGTTGTATAGCACTCATTTATAAAATCCGCACCGGATAAATTATTAAGGTAGGATAATAATCTTACAGGCTCATCAAAAATTGTATCACAAAATTTAATTCATTCAAGAAATCACGCAGTAAATTCTGTTAGCCAATTCAAAACCGCACTCAATCCACACGATGACAAAAGGTATTTGATTAAAGATAGGTATGATACTCTACCCTGGGGTCATTATAAAATAATGGAATGTGATGGCTAATTCCAGTGTAAATAATTTTTAAAATTTTAACTTAAACACGTTCAGCAAATTATTAATTATTAAAAGCATTCTCGACATACAATTGTTATAGATTTAAGAATTTTAATATGTATAAATTTATTAAATATATAATTATTAATTGTGTATTAAAACTATTCAAATAAAATTGATTACTAAAAAAAAAAACGATGGAGTTTTTATTTAAGATATGAGATTAATAGAAATGAGCTTCACATAGTTTAGAAGAGTATTATTCGATGCAATAAATAACGGTAACTATAAATTGTTAATATGCTTTTGATTTATTGTTTTATTTTGTGCCAGTACAAGAATGCTATTATAATAACAAACATTATAAAGTATATCACAATGTGAGCATTACCTCAGTCATTAGATCAGTCGTTTAAGTTAAGAGTGATTCGTTCTGATTTTAAATAAAATACCTATCAAGATAATAGATAGCAAGAGCCTCATGATGTCAATCGATAAACATCATATTGCATGCCTCATCTCGGAAATTGTATCTCAAGAGTTTATTCGGAAAAGAATGTATGGAGTCTGTTTACCTGCATCTTTACTGATGTTCGATCATTTAAAGAATTTTGGTATTAAACTAATGTGTGGAAAGATGATACAATGATAATTTAATACTTGCACCTATTCATATATGGACAGAAATAGATGGTGTAAAATATGATCCGACAATTGCAATAACCGGAATATATCTTACAATAGAAGAAAAGCCAAGTTTTGATGTAACCAAGTATAAATATTATCCAGATGACAGCATCTTTACGAATATGAAAGACTGTGCATTGATGGGCATATTCCACAAAGTAAAATATACACAAAATATTTCTGATTATTTTGAGGAATCCCCATCAATGCCAAAAATAATTAGAAAAACAGTTAATGATAGAGTTAAGATAATCTTAACAAATAACAAAAATGTAAAATAAATAAAAATAAAGCCTAATAAATGTAATTGATCATGTGTTTCTTTTTTGGAAGTTCTTGCAATTTCAATTGAAATACGAAAAAATGAAACAAGAACAGGTTCACTCGCGCCGCGGATTTGCTATGTCCGATTTTAGAAAAGTTTTTATTCCAACTTTACATTTTTTAAACTTGTTCATGAACCATTTATAGAGTTAACCATTGCACTGGGAAAATTTATTTTCAAAGTTAGATATCTTTCTATATAAAGGCACAAACGTACATGTCTGAAAAGAAAATGCTTATTTTTACTCGCATCATGAGAAAAATGACATAAACGTTTATGACTGATAAAGAAAATATCTATTGCTCTTGATCGAATAATAAGAAAAATTGACGTAAACGTCTATGATTTATAAAGAAAAATGCGCTAAAGCGTAACCGCGCGGAACATATGTAAGTATGCTAAAAAACGTTCAATTGCATTTTATGTATTATCTTATTAAATAGATGCAATGAGTTTTAGATGCAATGACCTCAATCAAGTGAATTAGTGATATGATACGCGAGTTGTGTCGGTCGACTCGTTTTTTTTGTACAACAAATATTACATAGTGTTTACCAATTCATTGATACTGTGAGAGGATATAGTAATGTTAAGACATATTATATTAGACATGTGTAAGTTAGGCAGTATTAGTGTAGTATTCATTCGTGATTTACAGCTTGTGGTAATCAGTTGTGGTAGTCATTTTTCTTTTTGTTTTATATTTTTAAAATATGTAACCCATTTTTATTTTTATTTTTTTTTTTTTTATGTAATTGTGCGATTATTTTATTTAATAATAGTTTTAAAAATGAGTGTTATTTTTAATGTGATTGTGCGATTGTTTTATTTAATAATAGTTTAAAATGACAGTTTTATTTTAAATAGCGGTGTCTACGAAATACAGCTTCGCTCCAATATTAATTCCAGAGTACAGTATAATGGTAAGTATTGATTGTTTATAATAACAAAAATTATTTTAAAAACGGGTTATATTAACTCATGTTTTACAATAAATTAATTGAAGTGTGTTTTCCTCATCAGAGGAAGTTTGAGCTATTCATATGGCATTATGGTAATCCAAGCCTCCAAAACTTGTTGTAGTGTCGAACAGCTTGCGTAGGTCATTTTCAATTAATTTGTGTAAAACATATATAAATTTTGTTGATACGTACTTTGATCTGGTTTGAGGATGTTATTAAACAATTTCACTGATTGGTACACAACAAAATGTATGAGTTTTGGTAACTACGTTTTTTTTATATAGAAATTTTCCCTAATTCCTCGAAATTCAGCAAATTATCGATTTACGCCTGAATCGCATATTATTTAAAAAAGAATTGCTGACATAAATAAATTAACTTCTTATATTGTTGTGTTGAATGACGAGTACCATGCATCATACATACAATGTATCAGCTCAGTGTAATTTGCAAAACGGTATCGTTTTTAAATTATATCGTGTGATTAATTTACCATCATGCAAATAACATTAAAAAGAATAACGCAAAATATTCTACAAGGTTAAAATTAAAAACATGTGTTGAGATGTATAATTAAAAATCAGCTGAGTGATAATTTCAAAACAATTTATTTCTATTTATAAGAATCACTTGTAAAGATATGTTCATAGAGCAATTAATTACTGATAAGAATAAATTACTACTAAAATAATTAATTTAATCTACAAATATTTTTTACGGGCGATTAATTGTAAATAATAATACCATGTGTATAATATATAATCAGCATTTAGGCTCATTTATAAACATATGTATATTTTATTTCTTTATATAAAACACAAATTTATCAATATCTACTACACCGCTCATAGTCCATCGGTTAATGCGATTTCTTTCTACGCTGCGGTTTCGAGTTCGAATTTCGCTGTGAACGATGAATTTTTATTATAAAAAGAAAACCAAACAGATAATACTGTGTCATCACACAATCTAGAATACGCAAAATTTCCACATATCGCGCGCGCGCATATTACTTGACTAATAAAAAAACAGATGGTGTTGTAGTTAGAAGAAAATTTAGTTCTGAAAAGCACAATTATTTAGCAGAGACACATTTCCCCTGAAAAATACAGCACATAAAAGCAAATATTTTAATTCATCGTACATGTGGAACTTCATACTTTGTAAACGTATTGGTTGGTATGATTTTATTAAACGTGCTGTTTGTTTCATTTACATTAATTATCCAGAATCGGGGCGAAATTTACATGTGTTTACTAGATTTTTTTTAAACCATAAATAATATCAAATAATTACTCTCGCTCGTAGTATAGTGGTTAGGACTATGAAGTCTATGTTAAGACTCCTATGAAGTCGCGGTCTCGAGTTCCGAACCTCATTGGTGACCATTGAATTTTTCTACTAAGATTTATAAAACAAGTATTTGTACAATAATATATTCTGTAATAATATTATAACAATATTACAATGAGCACAAAATAACTGCATTCCGATTAAAATTTCTCCAAAGCATCAAACCAAAATTTATAGTACACGTACAATTAAAATTAGTACTAATGATTCCAATTTCCACCACCAGATCGCACCATATTATATGTCATAAAATCCAAGATGGCGGATTTTTACGTTTTCGGACCTCCATAGTAAAACACATGCGATTTTGGGCTGGAACTCTCATAGCTTATCTACTATCACATAATACAAAAAACTAAATTACTCACGGGTAGATTCATTGAATCACAACACCCTGAGAACGAGCAGATTATTCCTTTACGATAGTAGGAATAATCTGAATTTTTTAATTGACACTGGAGCTGACTTATCAGTAATCCCTGTCAAACAATTTTTAAATCTAAAGTTTTTCAATAATAAAAACTCAGATTAAGTACTTTCGGCAGCCAACGGTTCAACCATTTTAACTTATGAAACTAAATTGCTCCAGGTTGATATCGGGGTTAGACGAACTTTCACACATGCCTTTTTAATTGCTGCTGTGACTAGTCCAATAATTGGCGCCGATTTTCTATGTAAATTTGGCCTATTAGTTGATGTTAAAAATAAAAGGCTAGTTGATTCAGCGACTCAGCCGTCAACCCTTGTCGCAATGGATTACTCTGACATACCTTCACCAATCCATTTTATCATCGACAACGCCTATGGCAAGATATTCCCCACATACAAAATTTCTCCATGCGCTTGCATGGATGCAAAACATTCTCCAAGACCGATCTTATTAGAGGTTATCACCATATTCCCGTTGCACCTGAAGACGTTTTTAAAACGGCAATCACTACCCCATTTGGCCTCTTCGAATACACCCGAATGCCATTTGGATTACGCAATGCCCCTCAAACGTTTCAGCGATACATGAACGAAGTCACTCATGGTTTAAACTTCGTTTTCGTCTATATTGACGATATTTTAATTGCTTCCATTTGGATCAACTATTTCAAAAGTTAGTGGAGTTTGATGTACACATTAATAGTGCTAAATGCGTATTTGGCGCCAGCACACTTGACTTCCTCAGTCATAAAATTACACCTGATGGTATTCTACCTGCTCCCAGTTCAATCCAGGGCATTTAGCGTTTCGTTGGTATGATTAATTACTACCATATATTTATTCCGAAACTTGCTGAAACACTTGCCCCTATTCACTCGCACTTGGCTGCTCTCGTTAAAAGCCCAAGACGTCCAAGAACGTTTCTTGGCTCGAGGAATGCCAAAATGCATTTGCCTCGTTGAAGAGTGAATTAACTAACATTACTCTGTTAGTACACCCACTGGATGCTTCAAAGTTCAGTATTACGACTGATGCATCGAACTCTGCGGTTGGAGCGGTTCTGCAACAGCTCAATAATAATATTTGGGATTTTTCTCTAAGAAGCTATCGGATGCCGAGAAAAAGTACTCGGCATTCGATCGGGAATTACTAGCAATTTATCTAGCGATTAATCACTTTAGATATTTTGTTGAAGGTCGGGAATTCACTATACATACCGACCATAAATCTCTAACAATCCAATCCAAAACTGAGCGAAATCCTAGACAATCTCGTCATTTGGATTTCATTTCGTAATTCACTACGGATATCCAACATGTGACAGGCAAAAACAACGTGGTCGCGGACACCTTATCACGCACCACCGAAACTGCCTCAGTCGAGACTCACTTCGACTTGAACAAAATTAGTCAAGCTCAAGAAGCCGACGTGGAACTTCAGAATTTATTTTCTGGTTCTCTTTGACACACTAGTTCATCACAGAAACTAGAGCTTCTTAAATTACCTGGCTTAGAAATTTACTGCGAAACTTCTACGGGTGCAAATCGCCCGTACATCGCAGAATCACTGCGTCGAACCATTTTCGACGCATTACACAATATTTCACATCCTGGTATCCGTGCTACTCGTAAGTTGATTACTGCTCGATATTTTTGGCCAAGCATTAATAAAGATGTTACCCATTGGGCACGAAATTGCCTAGCTTGCCAAAAATCCAAAGTTCAAATTCATACAAAATCGCCTCTTGGAGATTTCGAAATTCCACCAGGTAGATTGGAACATATCCATTTAGATATTGTTGGACCACTTCCACAATCCAATGGATATTCTTATATACTTACCTGTGTCGATCGTTTTACTAGATGGCCGGAAGCTTACTGCATGGACAAAATGTCTGCAGCTACAATCGCTTCTACGTTTGTATCTAATTACGTATCCCGATTTGGGGTTCCTCTAAATATTACTACTGATCAAGGAACACAATTTGAGTCCAAAATTTTTGCTGAGTTAACGAAACTCCTTGGCTCAAATCGTATACGTACTACGGCCTATCATCCTCAAGAAAATGGCATGGTTGAACATTTTCACCGCCAGCTCAAATCAGCACTAATGGCTCGAGAAAATACTAGTAATTGGAGCTCTGAAATTCCCATTGTTTTACTTGGAATCCGAGCTACAGTGAAAGAAGATCTGAAGTGCTCACCAGCGGAAATGGTCTATGGCCAAACTATCAAACTACCCGGTGAGTTCTTCGTCGAAAATCCTCTTCCACCTTTACCAACCACAGATACAGTCGTCGATCAACTACGTACCACTATGCAAAATCTTGTTCCGACAGCAACTCGAACAACTAATCAAAACACAATTTTTGTCCCTAAAACGCTGGACACTTGTGATTTTGTTTTTGTTCGCACGGACAAGGTTCGCACAGGATTATCACCACCCTACGAAGGCCCATATAAAGTCATTCGACGCCTTCGGAAACATTTCATTATTTCGATCAAAGACAAGAATCATAAGATTTCTATTGATCGATTGAAGCCAGCTTACGGAATACTAGCCTCGACTGAACAAATATCAGCACCTCGAGCGCGTAAAACAGTACGTATAGCAATATAATTCAAATAATTATATCAGCTTCATTTAAGGTGGTATCTTCACTTGCAGGGGAGTCCTGTAGCGACCGATACAATTAATTTGGCAATCGCCTTAATTTCAATTGTATCGTAATCACTACAATTTCGCGTTTGCCCATTTCCACTTATCGACGAGGCAACGCATTATCATCATTTTTTAGTTGGCGCATGTGATGCGGCAACATTTTTATTATACAATTTAATGCGATTTGAATTTCTGTGAAAGTGAAAATCATAAATAAAATTATATAAAGTAAATAAATAAAACTATAAAAATATAAATAAATAAAGTTATAAAGATAAAAAAAATCGGGGAAAAAAAATCAAGGTATAAATTTGCATACTTCAAACGAAAGTTTAAACACCTCAAATTCTCAATACACAGTCGATAGTACAGGTTGAGTTTATTTCAACGAACACCATTCGACTATTTATTAGATTAAGAAATCCTCATTATAATGAAAGAACACAAATGCGACCACCTCCTATTTCTATGAGAAATAATTACTTTTATAATCAAAAGCAAGTTAAAACTTCAAAATTTCATATAAGAAACCTATCATGGGCAAACCAGAACTCATGGATACTATGTACATCACACACAAGTAGGTTTAAACAACCCACTGCTGGTCAAAATCAAACTAGACCATTTCAGAACAAATTTCAATTTCATCCAAGCGGACCTCCAAGGTTCATAGCGGAAGAAATATATTGTAATGAATTCAGTGAGGATCATTACGATCCTGAAAACCAAAGGTATGAAGAAGATAATAATGGTTATTACCAATATCCTTCTTACGGTGAAAGTACCGCCTATGAGAATGTGTTTCTCAATTACATTCAAAAGAACAAATCCCGATCGTTGAAATTGAAGAGGATTTGGATTTTCCGTTAGGTGCCCACAAGACTCAGGGTTACATAATAGTAACACTAGTTTGAAAGGGATTCAACTTCCTTTTATCACAATTATAATTAACACGACACCTGTCAAGATGCTCATTGTCACAGGTGCAAATAAGTCTTTTATCAGACCAAGTCTGATCAGTCCAACATAAGCCAAGGAAATTAACCCAATTAAAATTTCTACTCTATTCAATTCTACAGAACTGAATCGAGAGGTAACAATCAATAGTAAAGAATTTGGGAAACCACTAACGTTTTTGGTATTCCAATTTCAAAATTTTCAGCACTTTCTTCACCCATCTTTCATAATTCTACATACATATGTTATTTGGTTACAATAATTATACATAATAAAATTCAATACATTTGTAAAACTACTATACATACTTAATTTCTCGCTCATATATAATAAAATAGTAGACGAACCAGCATCACTTCGATTAACATGTTGATCAAAACTATTGCTGTATCGTTTTGAAAATACAAGTCTTTTCCGCCTAAAATACTGCTTAAACATTATTTTAGTGATATTAAGGCAAATCGGTTCCTAATGACTTCAATTTTGGAAGCTTTAATTTTGTAGAATCTTTTACAGTTTAACGTGTGAATCGCAAAACTTAATAAATTTCAATACAATATCTATGTATGCGCGAACATGGAAATATCGAGACATCACTGTATTTCTTATTTCCATATGAAAATATGACTTAGAGTTCATGTTGTCGTAATTTACATGTAAATTATTTTTGTGATTGGGATGGTCTAGAACCGATCACTTTACACTACTAGTTATTCTCCTAGAATAAAACAATTTTTAATCGAGCAGCCATTGCACTGCAAAGCCCTCGAAGAAAATGCATGGAAGTGCATGAAATAAACTTCTGACATTCCACAAGTACAAATGAAGATATTCAAGATCTCATTAGAACAAACCACTAGAACAGTGAAGAGCAAAAAGCTATACAGAAATGATGCCTACGATATGGCATATCTTCTAAAAATCTGGTCATTCGCTAAGTTTGACAAATCAGGTAAAACATACCATCGAGCCCTCAAACGAAACTCCGATCTTTACGAAAACATATCGTTATACGAATATCCATAAACAAGAAATGGAAGAGCAAGTATCCAAGATGCTAACCCAAGGTGTTATTAAACCATCTTATCACCACGGAGCTCATCAGTCTGGATAGTATCTAAAAAGGTCGATGCCTCAGGGAAAACCAAATGGAGAATGGTAATCGATTATCGTAAACTCAATGAACGAACAATTAATGATAAATATCCGATTCGAAACATCACGGATATTCTCGACAAGCTACGGAGATGCCAATATTTCACAACATTGGATCTAGCTTCGGGAATACGAAGTGAATTCTAAGGATCAGGCGAAGACGGCTTTCAGTGTCGAATTCGGACATTATGAATTTATTCGTATGCCCTTCGGACTGAAAAACGCACCAAGTACATTCCAAAGAGTAATGGATAATGTACATAATATAATAATGTGGATAATGAACATAACGTTAAGATAATACAATTAAAATGGTTATAAGCAAAACGTTTTTCGTGATGATTTCGCCTTAATTATTTAGTTTTGTACGACATGTCGTGTGTGAGCAACATAAATGTCGAGAATAAAACAGCTTCGAATATATTGGATGGGCATCTCCAAAAACACCACACCCCAGACTGTATCTTAGCCGGTAAAATGCTGCAGGTGATGACTCATAACAAGCCTCTCAAAGTCTTTCAAATGTTAGATAGCGCTAATTTGAAGGTGCAACTTGATAAATCAGAATTTCTCCACCGAAAAGTTGCGTTTCTAGGTCACATAATAACACCGGACGGAGTCAAGCCAAATCCGGAAAAGATCAAAGCCGTGAAAAATTTTCGAATCCTAAAGACCGAAAAGCAAATCAAAAGTATTTTGGGATTGCTAGGATACTATCGAAAATTAATCCCGAATTTCGCGCAAATAACAAAGATGACAAAATGTCTTCGTAAAACGGATTAACTGGACATTCAAGATTCTAGTTATGTATATAAAATGTTTCGAGACCGATACCACATGGTTGGCTACAAAGATGATCAACCATAACAATTATTTGAATAAAGTTTCAAATCTATCCAATTTGAAATCGAAAATACCGCTGCAGAGAAAAATAATATTTTCATGTTTAAGTTCATTAAGTTCAAAAACTGACAGCCCAGTACATACGGCAATCAAACAATTGAAACTATTGAAAAAAAAACAAAAATGGCTGTCTTCAATGGAAGATAAATTTAATATAACACCTGCTCTAAAAAAACGAAATTTCCTTGGAAATGTCTGTTATACCGAAATTATAGGCTTTTTTTAAACCACCAGTGTCCAACGCTCCATAAGTGAACATTTTAATAAGCTAATGGAAAAGCAAGTTACAGATTTTTCAGAAAATTTCAATGACCTCAAATCGAAAATACATGAGTATTTAATTCAAAGAAATTTTTGTTGAGAGCTTAATGTCTGATTTACAATGTATTAAATTTAATTTTAAGTATTTTAAAGAAGACATTAATCATCCCCTAACCTTTTACGAAATAGAACTTTATATACATATTTTGATGAATCCAAATAACTCAATCAGAATTATTTAACTTTTCAGATAGACCACGAGCTAGTATCAAAGCTAAGGATATCAAATTACTCAAACAAAAATGCATGGATGATCGGCAACATATTCTATAAATTAACTTAACCAGAAAATGGCAAAACAAAATCGAAAAATTATCTTATTTCTCGATAATGCATCTTCTCACACAAATATGAAATTTTCCAACATCAAATTGGAATTTTCCCACCTAATTGCACCTCAAAATTACAACCACTGGACAATGGGGTTGTTGCAACGCTTAAAATTCATTACCGAAAGTTCTTGATGCAACATTTGCTTTTGGAAATGGAAGCCTGCGACTTAGTTACGGATTTGGCAATCCGCATTACGACTTTGTATGGGATTAATTTTCTTAAAGTCGCTCAAAACGGAATTCGTAAGGAAATCATTATGAAATGTTTTGTAAATTTTGTCATATTGTCAATCATATTATAAATATTAACTACAAACTAAAATTACATTACAAAATATAATAAAATGTCTAAAAGACAATATGCAGATAGATGAAAGTATAAAATAAATACTTGTGTACATAGTGAATTTTATTTATAAAGTAAATTACATTTGTACACGTACAAATTATGCATGATATTTTGAGGTTATATTATTTCCTTACCAATTTTTATATCATATAAATTATTTTGAATGTTTGTAATTTGTATGGATTATTTTTAATTGTAGGGAGTTACGACGACACAAAAAAGTTCATCGAAGTTCGAATTAAGCTGAACAGCAGTTTTATTGGAAATTTTTTCGATTTAAGAACCAGTTGTGTAACAGTCAGTTAAACAGTCTTTAAATTTCTCATATCTATTGGTAATAATCAAACCGTGCATATAAACGAATGGATACTGATACTTCGTCCACTATATATTGATATTGTGAGCACGAATTTCAAGTGTACATGTTCATATAGAAGTATAATTCTTAGAGAGGCTTATTATTAAATTTCGTACCCATGTATATATTTATTTGCATTTGGTAAAGTATGTAAAGGTAAAGTACAGTGATGCACTATAAATATGTATTGGTTGCTTCTCTAGTATATACAACTGCGGGCATATGATCGTGTTTGTTTACCATCTCATGAGTAAAAAGCAATTATATATAATAATAGGCAAAGTATATAGCATTCGTAGCATCATAGATCATATTGCACAGTGAAACCGGACGATAAACATTAAAAAAATTAAATTCTAATAGTGAATTAGTAAAACAAAAAAAAAAAAAAAAAAACTAAATTATATTAGAAGAAATTTTATAAAAATAGTTCTTCACTGTAGTGTCGTGTTTTTTTTGTTTGTTTATAAAATGTAAGTGATTAAACGAGGTACTTGTAATCCTTAAGTTTTACTTTTTCTTCTCAAAGAAATCACATGGTGATAAATCATTTTTTTTTTGTTAGTTTAACTTTGAGGTGACCTTATCATCCCGTTATGAATTTCATCATCTTCAACATAAGTTACGTTATATTTTGGATCCATCCATATGAAATAAAAATATATAAAACCCAACATTGAATTCTAAATGGTAATATATACACTATACTAATTTAATGTTAATCTCAATTATTAATTTATAATAAGTTTCTTTTGGTGATTAGCAAAGAAAAGTCAAGTCATAATTTCTGGCGGGAAAGATCACGAAAGCCACAAACCGGACGGTTTCGTTGGCGTTATTTTTTTTCGTTGTATATATTTTTTTTTTTTCTTGTAAATATATATTTATATTTTTTAAGGTGAGTTCGCGAGGCCGGATAGGGTAAACATTCCAGTCATGAGCCCTCTACCAGTGATGAGCCCTCACTAGATATATTACTGATTACCTTGGATTCTATTTATTATTTTGTAAATCTATGTTTAACTGGGAATTCCCTAATTATTTGGTTTTATTTCTTTTCTCTTCCAATTGTGGTTTTTATTATCAGTCGAACACGAAATTTCAATTTGTATAGACCTACGTCGTGTGTGCTGTGAATACGTGTTTTTTTAACAAATTTAATAAGGGATCTTATTTAATTAAACCTATTGGTAAGTTAATGTAATTTATTTTTTGTAAAATATTTTAATGAGTATTAACTATTGATTAGTGCATAATGTAAGTTTCATTTGATTTTTTTAAAAACATTTAATATTTCCCGCGAAAAAGTGAGGCTCATCATTGGGCATGATAAATTAAAAAAATCCAAATATAAGCCGAGGGGGCTCATTACTGGATTTTTTTAATATATTCAAACATTTCAGTAATGAGCCAAGTGGTTTATTATTGGATTTAAAAAACATCTTAGAGTAATGACTGCTCTTAATAACCATCTTTTAAATATCTCTTCAGTCACAATAATGTCAAGAAAATATAATGTAGGAGACATAAAGTTAGCGCTGGAAAGCATTCAAGAGAAAGGTTTGTCAATTCACGCAGCTGCTAAGCAATACAACATTCCTAGAGGGACGTTACAAAATAGAATCCATAATCGCTCTACTAAAAGTTCTATGGGTCCCCCGACAGTTTTAACAAAATTAGAAGAATCTCAAATTGTCAGTTGGATCTTTGAAAACCACACAAGAGGCTTTCCTCGCAGAAAGCACGAAGTTCGAGGGGTTGTCAAAGAATTCTTAGATGCTTGTCCTAAGAAAAACATGTTTGTCGACAATTTGCCAGGAGATAAGTGGTACAGTCGGTTTCTGAAGAGGCATCCAGAGATTGCTGTTAGAGTACCAGAAGCGGTTACGAACGCGAGTGCCGCCGTTTCCGAGAAAAATATTAGAGGATGGTTTCATCATCTTGAGAATTATTTTAAGGCAAAAAATTTAACCGATGTACTACAAGACCCATCTCGAATTTTTAATGGAGATGAGTCCGGCTTTTTGTTGTGTCCTAAGGGTGAAACAGTTTTGGCTCCAAAAGGAACCAACAACGTTTACGAAACCGACAAAGGTCGCGACAAAGAGAGTGTAACAGTTATGTTTACATTTTCGGCTAATGCTCTTATTATACCCCCTATGATCGTTTTCCACTATAAACGAATACCAAAAGACGTTCTGGACTCGATACCGGAAGGAATTAAGTACACTAAAACTGATTCGGGATGGATGACGTCTGAAGCATTTTTGTATTACATAAAGGAAATATTTTATCCTGTGCTGAAAGAAAACTTTATACAATTTCCTGTTGTGCTATATGTCGATGGTCATAAGACTCACCTGACATATGCTCTTTCAAAGTTATGCGAGGAACTTAAAATAATTCTCATTTGCTTATACCCAAATTCTACGAGAATTTTACAGCCAGCAGATGTTGCCGTCTTCAGACCATTAAAATTGGGTTGGGCAAAAGAAGTCCAGTTATGGAGAATGACGAACTTGGACGAGCAGTTCACAAAAAAATATTTTGCTCCATTATTAAAACTACACAGTAAAAAATTTCGCGGTGTGAATTGTATTTTATCCGAAAAAATACTTTAGTTTTTATCCGATTGTGTAAAATCAACTCCGCAAGAACTGGTACTAATTTTTAAACATCCAAAAAGATCGATCGACATAATGTTTACACCGCTTGGTGTAAATAAATAATCCTAACGTGCAATTCAAAAAATATTTCGGGGTTTTTATTAAAAGGGGCTTCCCATAGAAATATTGAATTTTATCAGAGTGAAATTTTTACACCGTTCGGTGTTTTCTTGGCCGAAGTCATAATTCGGGTAGTACCGTCCCGTTCGGAATTCATTATATTTATTTTTTGTGTGTAAATCTTTATGTGAAAAATCATTAGTTTCCAAAATCTCACTACGGTTGGTTATCAACACCATAATTCGTGTCGTAAGAAATTAATTTTAAGTGTTAAAAATAGTGAAAAATAAAACTAAACAATAATTAAATAATAAAAAGCAATATAGAAATATACATATATGCACAAATATATTTATAAACAATATAAAAAAAATATGGAAAGCCAGAAATTATTTAAAATCATATATAATAATTTGCAAAAATATATAGTTGTTCTTTCCACATTAATTGACGATATTTTGCGAGAAGGTGAGTATACTAATATAATTATAATAATGTTTTTAATTTTAGTTATATGTAATTAAATTCGTGAAAAAAGTGGAAAATGTGATTACAATACAAAAATTATAATTTAATAAAACACGTGTATGCAGATAAATATGTGAATCAGTGTGTCGCGCATGTGATTGTCCTTAGTGTTACTGCAGAATAAAAATTCTTGTTAAGTGAAATGAATGTACTGTATGAATGTAAGTATGCGAAAAACCATTCTTCGTGAATCTGTATGTTGTTTTTTAGAAATATTCGTGGATCAACTTTCTTAAATTAATTGTGTTCCGTAACTTACAGTTAAATGTGTGTGTGTGTGTGTGTGTGTGTGTGTGTGTGTGTCGGTGCGAGTGTGGTTGTGTGTTGCGTATATAAATAAATATATATATATATATATATATATATATATATATATATATATATATATATATATATATATATATATATATATATATATATATATATATATATGTATATTAAAATAAAAAAAAACTAAAATAAAAAAAAAAAAAAAAAAAAAAAACTCATTTTTAGCAATGAGTTTAAATTTAAGAAGGGAGGTGTTGTGAGCACTTATCAGGCACCCGTAATTTAAGAATTTAGTTCCATAAGATAATAATAAGTTCATTGGTTAAAACTAAAAAATAAATGAAAAAGAAAAATGAAATACGATGTAAAAAAATGACGAGGTAGTCGTTGAGCGTCCTTTGTATTAGATACTAGTAATATATTTGTAATCTAGTTAACAAATAAAAAATAATTAATAATAAATAAATAACCAAGTGTATGTATTATTTAACACAGTCATCGACCAACTCCGCACCACCATGCAAAATCTTATCCCCACGACAACAAGACCAACGAATGAAAGCAACATATTCGTTCCCAAATCGCTCAACAATTGCGATTACGTCTTTGTCCGGGTTGATAAAGTTCGCACTGGATTACAATCTCCATACGATGGGCCATACAAAGTTATACGCCGCTTACGCAAGCAATTCATTGTCTCAATCAAAGACAAACACCACTCAATCTCCATCGACAGATTGAAACCGACGTACGGTATTCTCAACACTGCTGATCAAATATCAGCCAGCAAACGATATAAAACCGTCCGGTTCAACGTATAACGTCTCAAAACCTATGGTTTCTCATCTGGAGAGGGGTTACTGTAGCAGCTCGAATATTCGACTAACCGATATTCGATACTGCCACAAACAAAACAATTAGTGAAATTCAAATATAAATCAACTGTAGCAGCTCGAATATACGACTCACCGATATTCGATTCTGCCACATACAAAACAATTAGTGAAATTCAAATATAAACCAACTTATTTGAATTAAGCGTTCACTAACCCCATCACATATCCATCTATCCAACCACCACTATCTAATAACCGAACCATTACTATAAAACATTTATAGTAAAACCATCGCCATCTAACAACATCACCACGAACAACAATTTTCGGTGATGCAACACTTATGCGTAAGTGCAATATTCACCGTCGCAGGCGCATGTGTTCCTTCACCAAAAAAAACGAAGACGAAGGCGACGTCACAACACAACAAAACAACAGATACAAGCAAAAAGCAACACGCGAGGCAACAAGTTCGCCATTTATTTTTTATCTTGGAAAAATACATAAGTTTTGTGGTGGTGAAAACAAATAAATAAATAAAATTTAATTTGATTTTAAAAAGTGAAATAAATAAATAAATTTATAAATAAATAAATAAAACAAATTAAACCAAATTATAAAAATAATTAATAAATATAAATAATTAAAATTACAAATAGTGTTGTGTACATTTAATTTGGATCAAACAAATTCCAAAATTGGTGACCTCGACGTCGGTTTTTACCGAAAAAAAAAAACACGCATAAAATAAAACTAAACCAACCCACAGAAAATAAAAATCAACCACGCAACCGCGTGGGAAGAAAGTAAAAAAAACGTGGTGTAGTGGACGGCCCACCCACGCAACGCGGGATATTAATTATTCAAAAAAAAAAAAAAAAATAGATCAACTAACCAGGAAGATAAACACGTGCGTAGGGCCATCCCACGTACCAACGAGGGACACCGTGGGACAACGAAAAACGGTGAAGCGATCCACCCTCACCGCAGCGGACGACCAACAACAGCAGCAGCATCATCAGCATAGCGACAAACCCAGATAAGAGTTTTTTTTATTAATAACAACTATTTTTCTGTTGTGTTAATTTTTTTTCTTTTTTAATTTTTTTTTTTTTGACTATAACAATATAACGCAGAATCAATTTATTAACAAACTTAACGTAGAATCAATTCATTATTTTTTTTCTTTCACAAATTTAATGTAACGATTTAGATGTAAAAATTTTTTATGTATTGTTCACCACCACATTGCCACCCATCCAAAATATTTCACACACCCCGGTCGAATCTCGCTGCCAGTCCTCCCGCCATCACCGCTGTGGTTAAATAAAAAAGAATAATAAAAAGGTTTTTCTCAAAACCACAACCACAACGGTGACATAAAACCCGCCGTTTCAAACAATTCGCTTTCAAAATTTTTTTTGTTGTTGTTATAAATTTTCAACGAGCCCCCCCAATCGCCTGGAAGGACACAAGAGGCCTCCTCTATTCGGGGGTATCTCGCATCGGGCGTTAAGCCGAAGGAACATCCCGGCCCTCAAACAAATCATTACACGGTAACCATTCCGCCTTATCATTAGTTGTTAATAATTTTGGTCATTTTTTTAAAATTAGATTGTGAATAATGCAACGACGCGCATTCACATTTTAGACCAACAAGGCGTAGAATAACAGGGCCTGGTGTTACTGTCGAGGATCGATTATCGCGAATCGGTCACGCAGACAACGATCTCAATCACGTGCCCGAACACATAGCAACCCGCGGCAAGGTAGATGCTGGTATCATGCCAAATATGGAACGGCTGCACAGAAATGCACACAGCCATGCAACTTCCATACGGCACAGCAACCCTACCCATCTACCTCAAACAACAATTCAAAAAAACTAGGAAAGTCACGGGTAGAGAGTTACGCAACTCCCCTGACACCCTATACAACACGTTTGTTTGTGTACGATAGACACAACAAACTCACCTACCTAGTCGACACTGGCGCTGACCTTTCGGTTATTCCATCAATGAATTTCAAAATGAATTACACATTAGCTAATCGAAATTCAGATCTAGTCTTATCGGCTGCCAATGGTTCAATCATCCACACGTACGGCACAAAATTGCTTAACGTGGATATCGGACTCAAACGAACCTTCACGCACGCTTTCATACTAGCTGCAGTGAACCGTCCGATCATTGGCGCCGATTTTCTAAACAAATTCGGACTTCTTGTCGATGTCAAACACAAACGGCTGATTGATCCAGCTACAAAGCTGTCAATAAACGCCACAATGGTTCGTGTTAACACACCAACACCGATTCATTTTAACATCGACAACGGCTACGGCATTCTGCTCAAAAAGTACCCACTACTTACAGCAGAGCCGAACTACAAAATGCCAGTCCGACACAACGTGGTACATCACATCGTCACAGAAGGCCATGTTCCCGTGTCGAGACCACGCAGACTAGATCAGGTGCGTCACAAAGCTGCACAAGCAGAATTTCAGCATATGGTGGAATTAGGGATTTGTCGAACATCGACATCTTCCGTCTCTTGTCCATTACACATGGTCAAGAAGAAAGATCAAGACTGGAGGCCATGTGGGGACTATCGGCGTTTAAACACGGTTACGATACCGGATCGCTACCCGATACCCCACATTCAAAACTTCACCATGCACTTGCATGGCTGCAAAGTTTTCTCCAAACTTGATCTCATCAGAGGTTATCACCACATTCCCGTGGCACCTGAAGACGTTTTTAAAACGGCAATCACAACACCATTTGGCCTCTTCGAATACACCCGAATGCCATTTGGATTACGCAATGCCGCGCAAACGTTTCAGCGCTTCATGAACGAAGTCGTTCGAGATCTCGACTTCGTTTTCGTCTACATAGACGACATTCTTGTGGCATCTCAAACTGAGGACCAACACAAACTCCATCTGGAAACACTTTTCCAACGACTTGTCGAGTTTGATGTTCACATCAAGAGCTCAAAATGCGTCTTCGGCGCATCCACTCTTGATTTCCTCAGCCACAAGATCACCGCTAATGGCATCCTTCCTTCACAAGAACGAATCAATGCCATTAAAGAATTCCCAGCTCCTACCTCAATCAAGAGTATTCAACGATTCATCGGCATGGTAAACTACTACCACCGATTTATACCAAAGCTCGCTGAAATACTCCACCCAATTCACAGCCACCTGGCAGTACTACTACGTAAGCCCAAAACCGCCAAGAACTTCTTTTGGCCTGACGAATGTCAACACGCATTCACGTCATTCAAGGCTGAATTGGCACGCACAACACTCTTGTCTCATCCACTGAGCGACTCAAAGCTCAGCATAACTACTGATGCATCAAACACTGCCGTCGGAGCAGTCATGCAACACTACAACGACAAGTGTTGGGAGCCCCTGGGATTCTTCTCAAAGAAGCTCTCGGATGCCGAAAAGAAATACTCTGCATTCGATCGGGAATTACTCGCAATATATCTAGCAATAAAACACTTCAGATATTTTGTCGAGGGTCGGGACTTCACAATTTACACCGACCACAAGCCTCTCACTCGAGCAATTCAGTCTAAAACTGAACGCAATCCAAGGCAAGCACGCCACTTGGATTATATTAGTCAATTTACCACGGACATCCAGCATGTTCAAGGTACCGAAAACGTTGTCGCGGATACACTTTCGCGCACAACAGCAAACGAAACGGCCACAGTCGAGACTCACTTCGACTGCAACAAGATCGCACAAGCGCAAAAAGCAGACTTAGAACTTCAGAAATTACTTTCTGGTTCCACACGTCACGCCAGTTCATCACTGAAACTGGAGCTTTTCAAACTACCTGGCCTCGAAATCTACTGCGAAACATCTACGGGTGCAAATCGCCCGTACATCGCAGAGCAACTACGTCGAACCATATTCGACACACTACACGGTATCTCACATCCTGGTGTCCGCGCAACTCGTAAATTGATTACTGCTCGCTACTTTTGGCCCAGCATAAACAAAGACGTGACCCATTGGGCACAATCCTGTTTATCCTGCCAAAAATCAAAAGTCCAGCGACACACAAAATCGCCTCTTGGACAATTCGCAATTCCACCTGGTCGATTCGAGCATATTCATTTGGATGTCGTAGGACCACTTCCTCCATCCAATGGTTACTCATATTTACTCACCTGTGTCGATCGTTTCACTCGATGGCCAGAAGCGTACTGCATGAGCGACATGTCTGCAGCAACCATTGCCACCACATTCGTTCAGAACTACGTATCACGATTTGGCGTTCCACTTGACATCACAACTGATCAAGGAACCCAATTCGAGTCGAAGCTTTTCTCGGAGTTAGCAAAACTCCTCGGCTCGCATCGGATACGTACAACGGCTTACCATCCGCAAGCCAATGGCATGGTTGAACGTTTCCACCGCCAGCTCAAAGCTGCTCTCAAGGCACGAGGCAACACAATTCACTGGAGCTCCGAAGTACCAATCGTTCTACTTGGTATTCGAGCAACGGTTAAAGAAGATCTGAAGTGCTCACCAGCTGAAATGGTTTACGGTCAAACCATCAAGCTACCCGGTGAGTTCTTCATCGAACATCCTCTACCGTCTCCATCCACAACCGACACAGTCATCGACCAACTCCGCACCACCATGCAAAATCTTATCCCCACGGCAACAAGACCAACGAATGAAAGCAACATATTCGTTCCAAAATCGCTCAACAATTGCGATTACGTCTTTGTCCGGGTTGATAAGGTTCGAACTGGATTACAATCTCCATACGATGGGCCATACAGAGTTATACGCCGCTTACGCAAGCAATTCATTGTCTCAATCAAAGACAAACACCACTCAATCTCCATAGACAGATTAAAACCGGCGTACGGTATTCTCAACACGGCTGATCAGATATCAGCCAGCAAACGATATAAAACCGTCCGGTTCACCGTATAACGTCTCAAAACCTATGGTTTCTCATCTGGAGAGGGGGTACTGTAGCAGCTCGAATATACGACTCACCGATATTCGATTCTGCCACATACAAAACAATTAGTGAAATTCAAATATAAACCAACTTATTTGAATTAAGCGTTCACTAACCCCATCACATATCCATCTATCCAACCACCACTATCTAATAACCGAAACATTACTATAAAACATTTATAGTAAAACCATCGCCATCTAACAACATCACCACGAACAACAATGTTCGGTGATGCAACACTTATGCGTAAGTGCAATATTCACCGTCGCCGGCGCATGTGTTCCTTCACCAAAAAAAACGAAGACGAAGGCGACGTCACAACACAACAAAACAACAGATACAAGCAAAAAGCAACACGCGAGGCAACAAGTTCGCCATTTATTTTTTATCTTGGAAAAATACATAAGTTTTGTGGTGGTGAAAACAAATAAATAAATAAAATTTAATTTGATTTTTAAAAGTGAAATAAATAAATAAATTTATAAATAAATAAATAAAACAAATTAAACCAAATTATAAAAATAATTAATAAATATAAATAATTAAAATTACAAATAGTGTTGTGTACATTTAATTTGGATCAAACAAATTCCAAAACAACTTATTTGAATTAAGCGTTCACTAACCCCATCTATCCAACCACCACTATCCAATAGCCGAACCACTACTATAAAACATTTATAGTAAAGCATGTCGCCATCTAACAACATCACCACGAACTAACAATGTTCGGTGATGCAAGTATGCAACACTTAACATAAGTGCAATGTCAACCGCCGCCGGCGCATCTGTTCCCTCTCCAATATACGACATGTATATTTGGACACGAAGGCGACGACCATTGCGATTTTCTAACTCTACGAACAACAAGTATATGTGTAATGGTGGTGAAATAATAAAATTAAAATTAAATAAATAAACAATTAAATAAATATATTATTAAATAAATAAATAATTAATTAAAATAATAATTAAATATATTAAAATTTAATAAACTAATTGTACATATAAAAATTACAATAAAAAGTTTACTTTGACAATTAAATTAATTCAAACTGTAATTAATAAATATTGCTTGTGTTCAATTTATTCATTTTTGAGAAGTTCATATCGGACAAAATAAAATAAATAGGAACAATCCTATAAAGTATCGTAGAAACCGAAAGCTTATGCGGTATAAATAACGAAGAACTCAAGCAATACTGCTTAAGAAAACTGATTTATACAAAAATAATTTGGGATGCCAGATGTACCATTCTGGAAATGTCATGAGGCAGCTAAAATTGAGATAAAGACCGAAGAACTCAATCCATCAGTTATTCTACAATGCAAAGGAAATAAAGATAACATTATTGACAGTGACATTTTTAATACTAATGATAACACTATGTTGTGAAAAAACTGCTGACCATTCCAAAGAATACCATAGTAAAGTAAAGAAAACGCCTGAATGTTGATTAGATAAAATTATAATTTAAAACGAGCACACATTTTATGGTAAACAGTAATAACCTAAATAATAATAATTGAATATAAAATTGCAAAACGCAATTTAGCAATTAATATTAAAACATTAATATGTGTCAATTTATAAAAACAAAAATAAGTCAATAAACAGTTAAAATAAAACTTAAAAAAAGTAGTGTTCTAATTTCCAACAAGAATAAACACCAGATTTCAAGTAAGTATAAACTATAAAACAAATTATTGATACTGTCATAGCCCCCACCCGTGGTAAGCGAGTACAATAATAAAACCCAACCTACTATCACAAAGGCACCGATCCAGTAAACATTGATGAGAAAACCTCGTATAGCAAAACGAGGAGGGAAGTAATAAGAGTGTTTTAGCGCTCCTACTTCCCTAGCGGCATTTGTATACTGAGATCTTTTCTCCAACTAACAAAAGTATCAAATTGATATTTCTCTCTGCACTTATCAAGCACCGGGTATTTAAATATAACACTATATTTTGTGATAAGCATTCACATAAATATAACAACTAACATCAGCACAAGTCCAATTACAAGTAGAGAAAATTGAATCAAATTCAGGATATACAATTTTACAGTAAACAGAATTACTAATACCAAAATCATATATGTAATTATTCCTTACATATCATTGACTTAAAACATATAGATGTTATATAATAAAAGATTGACGTTTAAATTGAGTCTGTTTGTAGTGAAAAAAATATCTTCGTAAAACTTTTATTTTTCGGTGATTATTTATTTAATTAAAATAAAATTTATTCAACAGTGAATGTTAATTGTGTGAATTTGTAAACATTTAAACTTTTATGTTTCGATACATTTTTACGTAATAATATCGGATTTCAAGTTGTGTTTGCTTGGTGGAAAAATCTAATTCTTAATACTTTTTTAGTTTGGTCATTTGTTTTTTTTATAAATTCAAATATCTTTATATTAGTGCCGCTTACGGATTTTCGAATTGTAAAATTAACTATGTATATACTGGATTTATTTGTGCATAAGTAGATACATAGTGAAAAATCGTGTCCAATATCCGTGTTACATGTGAGTTATATTAAGCGACTGGTATTGAACCAAATTCTGCAATGGGCCAGAACTCACTTCATCTATAGAATAAGGCTAATATGATGAAGAACCAAAACAATATTAGAACGATCTCAGTACGAGAGTTCCAATCAATTAATGTACTCAGTAAGTGGAGCATGATTCGTAAATTAATGTGTACATTACTACATAAAATGTAACATGTAATAATATGTAATATTTTATTGTTATAGTTACATAAAGTATTCTTTTTAAAAATTTTAGGTATGACAAATTGATGTAAACGTCTATATGATTTAGATAAAAATTTTCAACTATATAATTATGTATGTTATCCCGTACTCAGTAAGTGGAGCATGATTCGTAAATTAATGTGTACATTACTACATAAAATGTAACATGTAATGCTATGTAATATTTTATTCTGTTATAGTTACATAAAGTATTCTTTTTAAAAAATTTAGGTATGACAAATTGATGTAAACGTCTATTTGATTTAGATAAAAAATTTCAACTACATAATTATGTATGTTATCCCGGAAACAATTAAACTGATTGGCGTTAAGAATAATATAGCGTAATGAATATGTGTGGATATTGTGCGGTCTGTGTGTGTAATAGTAATATTGTGTTAGATACGAGATTTATTTTTGTTTGTGTTTTCGTATATGAATATTTGTAGAATGTAGTCAAGTACAAAAATAAAATGTAAAATTTTCACAGGTTTGTAACAAAGATTTGTAACAAGGGTGATTTTGGTACATGAATATTTGTAGAATGCAACTTGAATTGCTTATAAAAGAAAAAGGAAAAAAAAACATAGTTATGTAATATTGTGTATATATAACAGGTGCAGCTTCAGCTGAGAACCGCGGTGGAGACAGAAAAAGCCTAAAGCTGGCAGAAGCAAAACATTTGATAATAAATTTTATCAAGCAATACAAGACTATCGAAATCCATTACTGTCGAAGTTGGATTGCCAAGCGTCAGTATTTGCCAGGCGAACTCTCAATTAACAGAATGTGGAGAAGTTACAATGAATCACATCCCAATAACACAGTAAAATCCAGCTATTTTCGCATGGTGTTCAACTCGTCAAACATGACACTCCCAAAAGTGTCCGATCAAGCAGCATACACAGTCGCCAATTATACTTATATCTTTTCGGAATGGTAATCGGAACGGCACACTCATCTCTTACGAAGGATAATGTAATTTTGTTTTACTGGACGGAAAATTCTCGTCCGAAAGGTTCTAACGATATTGTATCAGCTGTTTTTTACCAACTGTGTCACTCAAAACTTGATGGTATACGCACAATTTGTTTAGTGAACGATGTATGCGGGGGTCAAAACAAAAATTCGATAATGGTGGGCATGTGCCAATACTGGCTAGCTGTTAAAGCACCGAGACATGTTAATTCAATTGAGCTAATATTTCCGGTTCCTGATCATTCATATATACCACCAGACCGAGTTTTTGCTCAGATTGAGAAAAAAGTGAAAGCGAGGGAAACCATCGTCGAAGTTGAAGAATATTTAAATATTTATAAGGAGCACGGAACGGTTAAAAATTTAGGAAGCGATAACTGTCCTGTTTTAGATTTCAAAGGAGAGGTTTCAAAATTTGAAGATGTAGAGAAGCTACTAACTAAACATTTTGGCTCAGGGTGGAAGTTACTGGATTCATTGGAGTTTTATAAAAATATATTAAACGATAATAATATACATGATACATTGGCTGATGTTGTGATTGTCATTTTAAAAGATTCAAAGGAAAGTAGTAGAATTGGAATTAATTTGATTAATTTAATATGTATATTTTTTTATTTATGTGAATTGATTAATTTTATTATATTTATATAATTTATGTATTGTTTAAGTTAATGTGATTATACGTTATTGTGATTGTCGTTCACGCCGTAACTGAATTTAATAGTTTGCTTATAATAAAAATAAACAAAACTAATATTAAATAAATATTTTTTTTCTTGTGTGTTAAGTTTTCGGAAACGATCAAAACTTTTATACTCATAAAACTAGGATTCAAAACTACTCTATTCCGAAATTGTTTCTTGAATATTGATGATATTCACTAAGATTAATTTTAACAAATTAAATATTGGGAATTTAAAAATATTATTTTAGTATTCGGTGTATAATTCCTATTTTGTTTACGAAACTAGTCAGTTTAATATCAGACACTTACTATGGAATATTTAAAAATTTTAATTTACAAAATATAGCAATGCACTTGAAGAAACTTAAAAAAATATATAATCTTACTTTTCAAGCGAATAAAACTATATTTAAATTAATTGTAATTGACATAATGTTTTCCAATCTTAGATATAATTCATCCATCACTTTTAACGCGTGAAGAAATTCTCAATTATGAAATTGACGCTGAAAAAATTAAACGAGTAAAAGTAGGTTTTACCAAAACAACTACAAATAAATATTTTTAATTAAAATTCCTTTTGAAATGATAAATATTAATAAACAAATAACTATACCATTAGCAAATGAAAATAATTGTAATACTATTAATCATCCAATTACAAATACTTTTGAATATCAAAATAAGTTTCATGAATTTGATGTAAATAAAGATTTATATCAGTTAAATAACATAAAACATTGTATACTAGAAAAAAATTGTAAAAATATAAAAAACCGTAAGAAGGAAATGTATAATATTGATGATAATAGTATTTTAATTCAATTAGCTAATAAGATAAATTTAACAAGTAATTTAGATAAAAAAAAATATGAGCTAACTGGAATTATTTTATAAAATTTTATAATTGTAGCATAAAGAAAGTATACATTAACGTATAATTTCTTTATGATTGTAGTATAAATTTAAACAATCAAACATTTTTAATAATATTATTGAAATAAGAAATAAATATATACTACAAAACCTAGAATATAAGTCACATGGCAATATATAGTACGTTGACATTTAATGAAATAGTATTAGAAACAAATAAAAATATTAATGAAATAAAATCATTTCAAATTGCATAGCAGAGCGTAATTTTTATTTCTTAATTTAATGTAAAAATGGATGAATCGGTGGGTTTTGTAGCAGCTCGAATATTCGACTCACCGATATTCGATTCTGCCACAAACAAAATAATTAGTGAAATTCAAATATAATCCAACTTATTTGAATTAAGCGTTCACTAACCCCATCACATATCAATCTATCCAACCAGCACTATCTAATAACCGAACCATTACTATAAAACATTTATAGTAAAACCATCGCCATCTAACAACATCACCACGAACAACAATGTTCGGTGATGCAATAATAATCCACTGCACTACATAAGTGCAATGTCGACCGTCGCCGGCGCATGTGTTCCCTCTTCACAAAACGAAGACGAAGGCGACGTCATTATAAAAAAAACAACACAACTAATACAACATTCCAACCAAAAAACAACACATTAGTCGTACACAACGCAAACAACAAAAACACCTCGACACGAGGCAATAATTATATATCGGCCATTTAATTTTCTTATATTTTGTGGTGGTGAAATTTAAATAAATAAAATTAAATTAATAATTAATTAAATAAATAAATAAAATACATTAAAATATAATAAACAATTTGTACATACAAAAATTATAATAAAATTTATTTTGATAAATTAAATCAATTGAAATCGTAAATAATAAATAGTGCTGTGTGTGTACGTGTTTCATTTTTGAGAAGTCCGCACCGTACAGACAAAATAAATAGGAACGATCCTACAGTTTATTCGAACAGCCAACGTCAAATGTTTGACTTATATGAATAATATGACTTCAACATGCATTAGATTAGTAAGTACATTAGTAATTATACGTAGTATATTCTTATATTACATTTAAAAATTACCAACATTCCAATTCATTAATTATTTTAAAGTTTGTTAAGTGTATTAGTTTTGGTTATAGTTTATGTAACCAAATGTGTAGTGCAAGAAGGCCTCAAACAATTATGGCATAATGCAGTAGTAAACCAAATTGCGAGTTAATTTCTGGGGTCACCACTTTTGAATAATGGCGCTATACCCGATCATCAAAAATCCTATATAAAACATATAAAACCCTCAAAAAGAGATATTAAAGTTGAAGATACAGAGTTACATAAATAATAAACTTTTAACTTGAACAAATTGTTATTATAGTTAAATTTAATTAAAACATAATAATAAAATGTTAAATTTAAAATGAAATAAATTGTTTTTATCATGAGTGATCGCACGAATTAAAAACGGACGCCTAACCGAACCATACCACGTGTAATACACAACAGTAGATATGTCTTTAAATATAAATTCTTTTAAAATTTTAACGGAAACTGACATTTCATATCTATTTCCCATTCCACCGCATTCAAACCTTGGGTATACAAGGTACAGTTCAGGGAAAACTTGAGTAACTGGCGGCGATCTCTAGTTAGTATGGCATTGTATTACTTTTGTCTAAATGTTTTAACTGTAAATGTCAGAATATTGAACCAGAATTACATTCTTTAAACGATCTATATTTAGTTCAACAATTATATCCTCACCAATTTAGTTCAATTATATCCTCACAAGTTTTTCGGAACCAGTACACCAATTCCGGTTTAATGAGATGGAATGAAATGGAATGGGATTTTTGGTTATTTCATATTTCGTTTTCTCGTCAAATAATTCCACTCCACAAAGTGGATATCCTTTTTAGTACTAGTTCTAAATCGAGAAAAATGTCAAACATGGAATTTTAATGTCATTTTATGTTTGTGTTATTCGCGACGAGTGATTTGTGTATATTTAAATCAGTTTATTGTATTTAAAATAACATATATTAAATAGTATTTTAACATACAAATATATATTTATATATATACAGCCATTCCACGCGAAATCAGACACCCATCCGGGGGCAAGGTGTCCAATTTTTTTGAAATTCGGGGAGATGGTAGATATAGATAAAAAAAAAATTTAATTTGAGTAAAAACTCGGTGGGGTCAAAATACGCGGAGTTCCGTTATAATTTGTTTTTGTCGGAAACTCAAATGTTCACATCTTTAAATTTGTGTATCTTTAGTATTCCTTGTCCGATTTTCACGTATAATAGCTCGTTGGAAAGACAATTGTACATACTTTCAAGTAACCGTTTTAAAGTTTGGTGTTAATGTACAATATATTCGTTAAATTTCAGTTTTAATTAGTATTTTGCTGAAAAATCGAAATGCTCACCCTTTTATTAAAATCGATTTCGTTTCGATTTTTAACTTCCTCTGATATAAAAATGATTAAAAATGTATAAAAATGTATGATCGTACTAAAATACGGTGAGTTAATGCCATCCAAGAAAGCCATCCTTCAGTGACCATACGCTGATCAAATAACGACAGCACAATAACTTTTCGATTGGGCTACAACAAATGAATCAAACATTACTTTTAGATTTTGTACAAATCAAGAGTACGATCACTATCAAAAAAAATTTGATTCAGTAAAAGCCATCAGAGAAACTCACGGTTATCAGTGCTTTGTTCCTAATGGTAACAACCACACCACAGCGCGTCGATTTTCCAATTCTGATAATTTTTATAATTTTAAATTAAAATAAATTGTAAATAAATTAACTTTATTGAATAAAACTATAAAAGGAAGAACCAAAACATGAATTTCGTAGTTTAGAATTAATAATGGTACTAAAATGTAAAAATTCTACCGTAACTTGTTATGACGTTTTGTTCTATAAAACTCGAACGCGTTGAGTCTCCATCGTGAAAGATGGCTTATTTGAAAGGTCTTGTCAAGTGCTTTACGATAATAAAATAAAAATAAAAATAAAAGGGTGAGCATTTCGATTTTTCAGCAAAATACTAATTAAAACTGAAATTTAACGAATATATTGTACATTAACACCAAACTTTAAAACGGTTACTTGAAACTATGTACATGTCTTTCCAACGAGCTATTATACGTGAAAATCGGACAAGGAATACTAAAGATACAAGAATTTAAAGATGTGAACATTTGAGTTTCCGACAAAAACAAATTATAACGGAACTCCGCGTATTTTGACCCCACCGAGTTTTTACTCAAATTAAATTTTTTTTTTATCTATATCTATCATCTCCCCAAATTTCAAAAAAAATCGGACATCTTGCCCCCGTAAATGTCTTTTTATTGTCTGATTTCGCGTGGAATGGCTGTATATATATATATATATATATATATATATATATATATATATATATATATATATATATATATATATATATATATATATATATATATATATATATATATATATATATATATATGTGTATATATATATATATATATATATATATATATATATATATACATATATTGTTTTATATTTACATATTTATTTACATATATACATTTATATTATTGTATATCCATATTATAATATATAACATAACCTCAAACAATAATGGAATCATCTTTAAGAATACGGCGTTCCAGCTCATAATATTCATTATGCGTTCCTCCAAATCGGATACATTTTTTTGCCGTCCTAAACCATTAACCCCACTCCGGTTGATAATGATTTTTATCTCTGCGGCTTTATTTTTAACGTACAGTCTGAAATTTGATTTCATCAAAAATTGAGGTTATGTAATATTATATATATATATATATATATATATATATATAGGTATATATATATATATATATATATATATATATATATATATATATATATATATATATATATATATATATATATATATATATATATATATATATATATATATATATTATATATATACCTTAAATCCGCCACTCAGAAAAAAACGTATTGGATCTAAGCAAAAAATGTATAGGAAATAGAATTACAGGAAGGCTGCCTAAAATATGAGAAATATGTTCTGTATATATTAACGAAAATTCAATAATCTCTTTGTTAATCTCCCTTATGTATTGGAGACAAAAAATTATTGTCCAATTCTGTTCGATTTCCAAACTATTTGTACAAAATGCTAATTGGTATTGCATGTTCGACAATATATGTATATAGATCTTCAGACTACTCAGTAAACTTAATTATTGATTAACTAAGGGTCTAGAATATTTAGCAACTTTTATAGGACGGTAAAATATGTTAAATGGAGCACCAATTGTACCTATTTTTTTTTTTGACATGTGTATTGGTATTTTTCCTATATATATTAAAGTAGGTAACCATACAACAGCAATTATATACTTCGTTTTCGTAAAATTGGCTTACTGCATTCGACATTGTGATATTAGATTGAACGGATGCTACCGGTGATTTATTGTGTAAACGTTAATATTAAAATTTTTGAAGTGTTTCATTTCTTAATTCTAAGTTGTAAATTTAGGAAATAAGTGTACATTCAATACGGGGAGACACTGTACATAGGGAGACTACTCATGTGAATAATTAATTGCAGTGTTAATCAAAATTTTAATCAATCTAGAGTGTAAAAAAAGAAAATTCTAAAAAACTATGAACTTGTGGAAAGATCGATTAACCGCGTGGACCCTGGCGAATCTAATTGCTATTTTTGAAGGAAAGTTTACGTTTATAGATGCTATTTTTAAGAAGTTGTTTGATATTTGATAGTTATAAATTGATTTTAATAATATGTTATATTGATTTCATATTTATTTTACATTTTTATACAATTTCGTA
Organism: Tipula unca; assembly: GCA_951394425.1. Classification (NCBI taxonomy): domain Eukaryota; kingdom Metazoa; phylum Arthropoda; class Insecta; order Diptera; family Tipulidae; genus Tipula; species Tipula unca. The sequence goes on along the minus strand of OX596382.1, from coordinate 177,951,070 downwards.
GTGATGTGTTAGAGCATAAAAATTGAATTATTCGTATAAAATTTTGTTATATGCGAGTACATATGTACATTATGTATATTATAATTATATTATAATTAATAAAAATTTGAAAACTGTATTTTCCTGATGTTTTTATTCTGACAATCATGAACTTGGTATGTGGTATGTAAATTATTGGTATGCCCCAAATATTAAAGTATTTCTCTCTTTAAAACATATAGGTAATATTTTGAGAAAATTGGGAATATTATTTGTTGTACTCCTTTCATCAAAGATATATGGGCTCTAGATCAAGGGTGAGTACCTATAACGTATGGAATTACCGGCTTTCTAATGTTTAAATGTTTCCGAATGGTATTGGTATACACCGAAAATATAGAGCAATTGGCCTAATAGCTAATTGCGAAGCTCCCAATTTTATTATATATTGCCACAAACTTTGTTGTATTGTGTCCCATACAGTGTGGGTAATTTTACAGATAAATGAGTAAATAACACTATACCGGGTGTTTCTTTTAAACTGAGACGATCAAATATCTCAAAAAATAGCCACTCTACGGAAAAAATGTCCATAATCAAAATTTAATCATACCGCGGGGGAAATACATTAGTACAAAAAAAATAGTCTCCCACCCCCGCTTTGTAGGTGGGGCGGGGCTAACTTTTAAACTAAGATAGGAAGCCATATTTTTTATTGCAGATACGGATTCTACGACTAAAAGTACGTATGATTTGAAAGAAATATTTTGTTCGGTTGACGAAATTCAATTTTTTCAATTTTTCCTTCCTAGAACACACGTATTCGATTCTGCAATACGTTTGAAATAAAAAAACATCACGTTTTCATTGGAAATACTCGAAATTCGTCATCAAAACAATTTATTCAGCATCAGCACACTTCTCAGTTGTGTACAATCATTTGAAATGCGGATTAATAAGTGCATTGAAGTCGCAGGCCATCATTTTGAACACTTATTTTAGATTTACAAAACTGAATAAATTGTTTTGATGACGAATTTCGAGTATTTCCAATGAAAACGTGATGTTTTTTTATTTCAAACGTATTGCAGAATCGAATACGTGTGTTCTAAGAAGGAAAAATTGAAAAAATTGAATTTCGTCAACCGAACAAAATATTTCATTCAAATCATACGTACTTTTAGTCGTAGAATCCGTATCTGCAATAAAAAATATGGCTTCCTATCTTAGTTTAAAAGTTAGCCCCGCCCCACCTACAAAGCGGGGGTGGGGGACTAATTTTTTGCACTAATGTATTTCCCCCGCGGTATGATTAAATTTTGATTATGGACATTTTTTCCGTAGAGTGGCTATTTTTCGAGATATTTGATCGTCTCAGTTTAAAAGAAACACCCGGTATTATAGAACAGCAACATGTGGTGATTTTTCGCTCTTACTGGTAGAGTTCCAAGTAATTTTGGGATATGGCCTTTACTGTGTATATTACTGATGTACTGTTCTCTCTGTACGTAGGTTCGGTTCCTTTAATTAATGGAATAATTAGCTATAATATGGGAATTTATCTAAACGTTATTGAGATTTATCAAAGAGAAAGAGGAGAATTCTATACCAATTATTTGTTAAATCATCAACCCTATTGAAATTGCTCCGAATTTTGGAGTATTCTGTCCCATACAGAGAGTAGGTAAAATTACACATGATAGTATATCTTCCAATAATTAAGGTAAGTTTTCCCTGCAAAGTGTTGAGATTTAACCCAAAAATGGAGGATTTAACTTAAATTTACATTAATTCGATCCTATAAAGTATTTGCTACTCCAATAATTTCAGTGATATTATTAGTATTGTAATGTTGAATTCAAATTTAAATATTTTAATATCTTTATTAAAACAAAAACTATTACTATCCAGATAGAAACTACGTCTATTATTTTGTTTGCTAAAGTATAGTATAAGTAACTATAAATTCCTGTTCTTCCAAAACAGACAATAATTATTGTTAGAAAATACGTAAAAACGATGGTATTTTAACTATACTTTTTCTCAGTGGCCTCCAAGTTTTTTTCCATTTTTCGCCGTTCTTATTCGCACCCCCGGCTCCATTTAATAATTCCGCCACCTCATTCCATTTATCCCTCATTTCCCTATTCCCATCCATACTATCATATCTATAATAAAAAGAAATATGTATGTACCAAAGACAAGAAAATTTTATAAATACAAATTATATTTAATTTAACACGTAATATGTCAGTCATAACTTATCAGCTACATCTACATTTTCCTCTAAATACGTTAACAACATTTCTTTTTGATTTATCGTAACCTTTTTGCCATTTTTTTTGGCACTAGGAGTTTCTATCTTTAATTCCACTACTAAATTGCACGACGAGAAATTTTGACATTTCATTCCACATTAGTGGAATTTATTTTCCCATTCCATTTAATCAGAATGCAAAAATCGCATTTAGTAAAAACTTTCATTCCACAAAATAATTTCACACAACCGGAATCTATATACTGGGGTACTATTCTTGAACTATGGCGAAAATTTTCGGTATCTAAAATTTTCGTAACGCTGTTTTCGTAATAGTAATGGCGAAATCATAAATTAGTATTCTTGAAACCATTCCGAAAATAAAAAAAGTGGTGAATAAAAAATATTAACATTTCGTAATGAGGTGATTATAAATGTGTCAAACTATCTGAGATAATCAAAATAAGCTGATGCCATTTTTTCAATTAAATTTAAATTACATAAATAAAATTAGGTGTGTTAAATTAAATAAATAAAATAAGCTGTTAGTATTAAGATTATATAAACTTTTTATACCGAATGGCTGGAAGTGTTGATTTGGCGTGGCTTTTCCAATTATCGGAAATGGAGCAAGCCGAAAGAAATATAAGTGTCGCTCGGCAAATTAATCAGTTTGTTGATTGTTTTGAGCTACCAGACAATGTGTTCAAAAAATTATTTCGGGTCAATAAGGAAATTGCCCAAGAATTGGTGGATACTTTGTATCCCTTTATGGTAGAACCAACTCGAGTGTCTGCTTTAAGTGTGGAAACGAAAGTAAGTACACTACTCTAAAGAAACTATAAAGTTTTTATTCTAAATAGGTTTTAATGTGTTTTTACTTATTTTAGATAATGTGTGCATTAAGATTTTTTGCCTCTGGTAGCTACCAGCAAGATATAGGGGATAATAAAAACATTGCGCTGAGCCAAGCTTCTGTTAGTCGTTCAATACATGAAGTGACAGATGCTGTTCATTCAAGCGGATTATTTACAGCGAAAATAAAATTTCCATCAAGCGTCGATGATTTAAACTGTATTCGGCAAAAGTAAGTAAAAACAGTTATCAAATACTGAAGATTTTAAGAAAGAAACTACTATTGCTAAATTTTTACTGTAATTAGATTTTTCAACATTTACCAATTTCCTGGCATTGATGGATCAGTAGATTGCACGCATGTGGCTATCGTGGCCCCTTCCGAAAATGATCCCTTATATCCTGAACACATTTATGTTAATCGTAAAGGGTATCACTCAATAAATGTTCAGTTGGTAAGTGCAAGTAACATTTTCCACTGATGTATTTTATGTAATTATGTATAATTTTATAGATTTCACATGCAAACTTTAATATTTTGCATGTTAATGCAAAATACCCAGGATCGACGCACGACAGCTATATCTGGAATAATTCTAATACACTTCCAGCTATTAAACAAATACATCGGATGTATCCCGGCATGTACTATTTTGTTGGTAAGTACAAATTAATTCAAAAGCTTAATATGTATATATATATATTACATTACATTACATATTATATATTATATTGCATCAAAATATTTTTAGGTGATTCTGGGTATGCACTGCGCCCATGGATGCTAACACCTATTTTAAATGCCCCTGAAAATAGCCCAGAAAGCAGGTACAAGCAGAAAGAAAGCAGGTGATTCTGGGTATGCACTGCGCCCATGATGCTAACACCTATTTTAAATGCCCCTGAAAATAGCCCAGAAAGCAGGTACAATGACCATCAAATGGCTGCACGCAGTACCGTAGAGCGCTTAAATGGTGTATTAAAGATGCGCTTTAGGTGCCTGTTAAAACATAGAGCTCCACTACAGCCCAACAGTGGCATCCAAAATTATTAATACATGCTGTACTTTTTTTAAATTATGATCATAGTATGTTTGGTTTATGCATCAAATAATTTTAACGTCAAAACAAATAAATCATTCAGTTTACTAAATTTATCTGCGTTTCGATGATGTTATCATCACCAGTCAATGATGTTGGACCAACTAAAGTTAAAACCCTCTGCTCTATGGGTGTTATTTGGAGGTTGAGACGATGTCCTCCACCAGTTCCACCTTGGTGCTTCCGAATTTCGGAACTTTTAGTTTTTGCAGCAGCTTTCATATCATACCAAGCCTAATAACTATTTAACGTAATGTAAATTATATTTGTGATAAAGCTAAATATTAAATGCATACCTTTCTCCAGCCTTTCCAGTCCTTACAAGCGCCTGGCACTGAGTTTAATTTCTCAGTTATTTTTTGCCATAGTGCTGTGGCGTCTTTAAAAGTGAAATTATTTTCAAATTTTCCACTGTTTAATTTTGGATGACTTTCTAAGAAATCAATTAAAATTTCTTTTTGGCCAGGCGTTGTATGGCTGCCACCGCGTCTTACACTATCCATTATTATACACTTATAATTTATTTTGAACTGCGTAAGAGGTAGGAGCTCAACGTCAACCAAATTCCTTTGTATTAATAAAACCAATCACTTAAAGTGTCAGTTTAAATTATTATAACTATCTCACTCTAACTCACGGAAAATTTAAAACTAACAATTTGTTTCATGTTAATTTTATTACGAAAACGAAATAAGGAACGAAATAACCATTACTAAAATTTTAGTAACATTCCGTTGCGAAAAGTTTCGGAATAAGTTTTCAAGAATACCATTTTAAGATTTTCGTAATACTTTGACACTAATTCGGTACCGAAAATTTTCGTAATGGTTCAAGAATAGCACCCCTGGACCCCTATTTGTGACTCCGTTTCGAAATGCAATCCCTTTCGAATGATGGATTCGTTTCGAATTTGAATTTGTATTTGTTATTGTAAATTTTAAAATTATTTTTTAACCCTTATACATGTATGGAAAATATAGAGCTTGTTGAATTTTGACATTTTTTGATGTTTTCGTTTGGCGATTTCAGTTTTATGCGTTTTTTTGGAGGATTTATGAAATTAATTGTTTGTTTATAAATTATTGTGATTTGTGAAAGTTAAAAAGTATATTTAATTCAAGTAATTAAAAGTTGGTTTGATATGGATACTATTGCCATTTATTTCTCGAACGATAGTGATCGCGAGGATAACGAAAGTCCACGTCATTTACGACTTAAAAGTTAAAATGTTTTATCATAATATTATTAATAGTTTAAACAATTATATTTCAGAATTATAAAGTTATTTAGACTTTCAAAGAATGTGGTTAAATATCTTATGGATGAGATTAACGATCACCTACCAATACGAGCTAGATCTTCAACCATACCTAATATTTTAAAATTAGCTGGAGCACTCAGATTTTGTGCTCAGGGGAGCATCAGCAAAGCGTTGACCAAGACTTTTTGGTAGGATTACCTCAGTTATCTGAGTCTGTCACATGAAGTGAAATGCTAGAGGTATTGGAAAATAAAGTTTGCCCGAAATGGGTTTCATTCCGACAGGTAAATTTAGATAGAGAACCGGTAGCGAATTATTTTTACAATCAAACATTTTTATAGTGTAGATATAGTTAAACTACTTTTTCGTGAAATAGCCATTTTATATCTGAAAATATTGAAAAATTAGAACTCCGAAATCGTGTTGTAAATCGTCTTGTTTTAGATTCTCCTTCAAATTTTAATTTATATTTGAATTATATCGATAAAAAAATTTTTGTTAAAAGTGAATATTGCATCAGATTCGGACGAATTTTCTAGTTTACATAAGGTTGCTATAGAAAAAAATCAATCTGAACGTAAAATGGATTTAAAAATCAATTATGCTCTTAAAATTATTCCGTTAAAATTTTTTCACTGGAAAAATTACGAAAATACATAAATTTTGTACGAGTGTAGAGGTTATTAATATTTTAAAAACAAAATTGTGTGACCAAGCGTATGAAGTTGTCCGTTACAAAAATTTTGAGAAGTGGGAAGATTTAAAATTAGCCCTAGAAAAACAAAATTTAAAACGAAGATCTCAAGGTGCAGTTTCAGCCGAATTAGTCTGTTTAGTTCAAAATAAAAATGAAACCGTCAAAAGTTATTCCTCTAAAACTGAAAGTTTGTTGAACGAACTTAACGATATTTGTATTTCAAAGCAAGGTTTGGAGTCCGCTGATCTCATAAAAAAAATAAATGAATCCACTTCATTAAATTCATTCCAAGATGGATTGTTCAAACTCAAATTCTAAATCTACAAAAACAAAAATCAACCAGTATCTTTTCGATTAATGAAAATTCACCTAGTTCAAAATATGTTCAATTAAATTTAGATATCGGTTCTAATAATATTTGTAACTTGTTAATTGACACAGGTGCCGACATAAGTCTTATAAAAAAAGAATTTTTAGTACTTTGGTTTCAAGTTTTGTGAACCATATAAAGTGTAAAAAAATAAAATCATGTCTAAATGCGTGTCTTTGAATTATATAGATATAGAGTATTTAATCAGAACAAAAACCAAGTAGAATTGCTTTCAATGCGAGAAGAAGAAAAGGTTAAACCGGATTGATGACACCTGCGTAGCTTCACCTAAACAGCAGTCTTCGACATTGGTCAGTCAATCAAATGTCATGGCTATGATGTATGAAGAATTACAGCAGCTTAGACAGGAATCTGCTGAAAATTATAAAGCCTTAAACGATAAATTTGAAATTATTGTTAAAAACTTTAACGAGGAAAATGTCAAATATAAATGTCAAGGGAAGGTTATGCAGCAAAAAATCGATACAATGGAGCAGTTTGAATACCAAAACTCAATTGAAGTGGTTGGTGTTCCTTTTGTACCAAATGAAAATACTGATGAAGTTGTGATGCGTGTCTTAAATGACGGTTTGGGTTTGAGGATAAGATTTCTTGGAATCAAACAAATGTATCAAATAATACAAATGTATTATTGGAAAAGATTTCTTGGAATCAAACAAATGTATCATTGATTTTAATTGTAAAGAATTGAAAATTAATTACAGAGACGCGGAATTTATTATCCCACTAGAATCATTTGATTATCTATCAAAACTACAAACAATTGATATACCACCTCGTACTGAAATTTTTGTTCGTTTCGCAACTAAATCTATGCAAAACGAAGATAGTTAAGTCGCAAGGATTAAATCCAGGCGTATTCGTAGCTAGTTGCATTATTAAACCAGTAAATGACACTGCGATATTTAGTTTATTGAACAACACTGAACAAAATTTTATATTGAATGATTTCGAAATTATAGGTGAACCTTTAGATAACTATAAACCCGTAAAACAATTTTCGTCCATCGCGACAATTTCGTCTCTAAAAGAGTCGAAAAAATCTGTTAGGGACGGAAATGTCTAACGCTTAATTCCAAAAATCATAAATAAACTTAATAGAGACGGAATTGACTTTAAATTGGTCCCAAAAATCAAATAAAAAGACGAAACAGATTGTCGATTGAAATATTAAATACAAAATAAAGATGGAAAAGGACAGCGACTACCCGAGAGAGACGAATTTGTCCATAATTCGGAGTATGAACTACTAATTACGGACATTTCCGACTTAGAATTGAGAGCTTTTGTTTCGTTAATATATATAGGTTATGAGCACATGTTTCAATTTATTAGTTACGGACAAGTTGTGCATAAAGCGTGTAGGATTAAAACTATTAAAAGAAAAGTGATTTTATATTATTACATACAGTTACATAGTGATATATTATTATTGATATTGTGATATAAAGGTAAGAATATTTTATTTATATTTTTAGTAGTAATTTTTATAAATAAATAAGTATAAATAAATTAAATAAAAATAAGTAGTATAAATTGTGACTAAATTATAATTTTGTGGCGCATGGTTATAAAACATAACATATAGAGTAGAGTTCAGTTCTAAATTTGTTGGAATAATAGAACTGAGAAAAATGTATAAAATAATAGAATTCGAATTCGCCATGGTTGCCATTTAATAATCACCGTTCTCAAAAATTATAATTCCCATTTCCCACAGGAAAACGAAAAATCATATTTACGAAAAAGTTGACACATTTTAGCATTTTTTCGTATTGCCTTACCCATTACAATCAACGTAAACCGAAAAAATAATTTTGTTTAAACTTAAATGTCAAAATACGTATTGTACTCGTGCGGTAATATGTACTTACAAAAGCTTACTTTTTTTATTTACAATTTTTTTCTACTGAAAGTTGGTGTTGTTATTTAAATTTTACTTTTATTACAGAAAAACAGAACGAATAATTTTTTCGTGTATTTTTCCTGACGAAAAATGGAAAAAATATTTTTAATTTTCTGACCGAAAATATTAAAATTCGATTTTCCGACAAAATTAAATACTTTTAATTTACTTTTTAAATAAAAATATCTTTGTATTGTGTTTACGAATAATTTTCATAGAATTAAGATCTGTACATACTAATTATATTGGAGTTATTGCAAAAAATATAAAATCAGTTTTCGTTTTCGTTTTCCTGTGGGTAAGACGCTTTAGATATTTATTTTAGTAATTACTGAATTTGTAAAAGCTCTATTTTGGGTTCTAATTTTAGCCTTAAAATATATTTTCCTTTTGATAATCTTATTAATGCCTGGGAATAGAAAATTATTATTCGAGCTTAAGCGTAATTCCTTAAAGCGTCGTATATCGAAAGAGAAAAGTCGTACTTCCGACTGCCTCCAAACTCTCGCATGTCAAAATAACGTGAATGTTGTGCTGAATCATGAGATCAACGGAAGCTCCAAAAATCTTAAATATGATACACAGTATGAAGAAACTAATTTTAATAGCGAAGATGAAGAATATCTTTTTTTATAATACTACGACAATAATTATAACGATCGGTTTGATCTAAGGAATGAAATTGAAAATAATACTGATAGTCTAGAAAAACCAAATATTGAAGAATTATTAATGTTTCTTAAAACATGGGCGTTAAAAAATAACATTAAAATGACAGCAGTTAATGAACTTTTGAAATTTTTTAAGTCACATGGATATCCCAGAATGCCAATCGACAGTTGAACGGTCTTAAATACACCGAAAAGTAAAACAATTATCGATATAAATCCAGGAAGGTACGTCCATATAGGAATTAGTATCGCATTGGACAAAATTTTAGCAAACATGGACCATTTGCCGATAGAAATCTCACTAGATTTCAATATTGATGGTTTGCCTATTAGTAAGAGTTCCAATAGTTGTTTTTCGCTAATATTGGGGCAATCATCAATAAGTAAAAGTATTTTCGTCGTAGGAATTTATCATGGATTCAATAAACCTCATGATTTTAACCATTTTCTACGAGCATTTGTTGATGAATTAAAAGAATTATGCAGTTAAAATTAAAATTTTATTTGGGACACACCAGCAAGGTGCAGTGTGTTGGGAATAAAATCACATACAGCCTATTTTGGATGCAACAGGTGTACTCAAGAAGGAGAATTCATGAAAAATAGAATGACTTTTCCCGAAAACGGAGCAACTAGAAGAACAGATAGTTCCTTTCGAAGCAAATTAGATGAATACCATCACAACACAACATCCATTCTAGAAGAGTTACCCATAAATATGGTAAATCAATTTCCATATGACTATCTCCACGTTGTTTGCTTAGGAGTGGTTAAAAAATTTTTGCGTATGTGGGTGAATGGCACAACTGAATCTCTCTTACCATCAAGACAAATAGAAAAAATTTCCTCTCGCTTAAAAACTATTTCGACCACGCAGCCAAGTGAGTATCAACGCAAACTAAGACCTCTATCACAATTGTCATATTTTAAAGGAACAGAATATAGATGTTTTTTAATGTATGCTTCTCCATTTGTATTGCGTAATGTTTTATCAAATGAAAAATACAACCATTTTTTATTATTGCATGTGGCAGTTCGGTTGCTCTCAACTAATGATTTAACAAAAAATTTGATAGTCTTATGTCAAATAATTATAAATGAGTTTATCAATGGTGTAAAGAGTTTATATGGTTCACATCATATAATATATAACATACACGCTCTTTCACATTTACCAGAAGATGTCGAGAAAAACGGAAACGTCAACTTATTTAGTTCCTTTCCATTTGAAAGTTTTATGTTCCATATAAAATCACTACTCCGAAAAAGCTTACCACTTTCGCAAATTTATAACCGCCTAATGGAATTAAGTGATATACCAGAAGGAAAACAGCCTAATGAAATGGAATTTCCCATATTGAAACACAAAAAAATTATAATTTCTGGAAATACTAGAAAAGTTATTTTCAATGAAATTGTATTTAAGGATTTTACAATTAATAATAGTACGAGAAACTGTTGATCTTAACGCAACAAAAAAATATTATACAATTTGCCCATGCAACCAAAATGGAAAGTACTCTATACATTTTCGGATCGCAAGCAATTCAGAAAAGGAATTTGAGGTTTTACAAATTCGGAGTCAGAAGCAGCGTCACATAAAAACAAGCAATTTAAAATAATTGATTTAAATAATCAATATGATAATGTTTTACAGAACATTTCATCTGAAACCATCAATAATGCATCTATAATTTATGAAGGGGATATACAATATGGACCCGCGGTCGTATACAACAATAATGAAGAGTTGGACGAAGATCAAGGTATAATTGAATGATAAATCAATATAATTTTAATACATGCGAAATATAGTATACTACATATATACATTTTAGTAGGTCAAGTGTTTAGATGCAATGCCACTTTAGGTATTGTAAATCAAGACAACTTAACTGAATATAGTAATTCAGATTTAAAAACCCACATCGTCAATATGAGGGAAGACTTAAAAGTTCTAAAAGATCGGGTGGAATCATTGGAGAACACATTAAAGCCATTCGTTCAATTTTTACCAGATATCATATCATTTATTAGAAAAACTACAAATAAGTCTATTGAAAAGGATCCAACCTTCACCGTTCCCATGCTACCACTAGCAAGTATTGCTGACGTCGAACAGTTTGACGTAAGATTACGAGAAAAAACGTTTAGCGATCAAATGGTATACTAAAAAACATTAATTTTTATTAAGTACGAACTATTAAACTAATGATATTGAATTTTTATAGTTACTTTTTCTTAAAGCTGAAGTGGAGGGGAAAAAAGTAAACAAAAACATACGTAATATAATTGAAAAGCTGTTGGACGGTGAAACCATCAATAAATTTACATGGCCGGGAGCCGTTAATATTAAGAAAGGTATGCTTCACCCTCATTTACTCAATTTTGATATTTTATTATGATTTCAATATTTGAATATATATGTATATATATATATATATATATATATATATATATATATATATATATATATATATATATATATATATATATATGTATGTATATATATATATATATATATATATATATATATATATATATATATATATATATATATATATATATATATATATATATATATATATATATATATATATATATATGTATGTATATATATATATATATATATATATATATATATATATATATATATATATATATATATATATAATATATACATCCACCTCAATAATTTATTTTACTTTTTCTTAAAAACATAAAACCTTTATCTTTTTTAGAAAAACTGAAAAATGCATTTATGGATTTATGTCATATTATAAACTTAATAGAGACAACAATAAACTATCGTTTTGTAGAACTTGGCTTATCTATGAGGCGTACGCAATGCGTTCCACATTGCGATCCACACTTGACTTCAACAAATTAAAGACAACGTTACAACTAATTTGAATGTTTTCCATTTTATATATGAATATTTATTATGGATTTCGATGACAATATTGATTTTATTGAAGAAATAAATTTTGAGGAGTGTATAATATTAGAAGTCCAATCAAATAGAATATTATATAGTCCATGAATGTAAGAAACGATGGAAGTCGTTGAGAGATCGTTTTCGATATCTCACTAGCAAGTGTATTGACAATTAGGGAATACATTTTATATTCCCGCTTAATATTATAGTCTAATTAGAAACACGATCGTTGCACATTGTACATGTTGACCAAACCAACTTATTTAATTTTAAGGAATTGTTGGGATCAAAATTTTTTTTAAAAAAATTATAAAAAACAAAGGCTTTCAAATAAGAAAAAATTTGGAATATATTAATTCCTAAAAATAAGTAAAAAGTAATTTTATATACCGAAGAAACATCAACTTCAAAAATTTGCAAATCAAGGATAAATTCAAAAAAATGTATCTCCGTATATAAAAAAATACGTGCACATAGAAAAATTTACAATGAGATTCGCAATCAAGTATACATCTTTTTCTTTGCGAATTTTGCATACACAGAATTAACAATTATTTCCCTAACTAGAATAGGGAAGACAGCAAACTGCTATAAAACAAACCAAAATATCAAAGAAATGTTAAGATAAACCAGCCGTATTTGTATTTGAAGCTGGGTTATTGGATTTGGTTTTTGGTCGAGGCCCACTCTTCGGTTACACACTTCCAGTTAGATGTGGATCACCATCCATTAGCAACCATTTTTGGGATGAAATCCAGTTACGTCCAGGGACTACAATATATAGTATATTCCCTAAATTTTCAAGATGCGAATTTTAAGTCAACACATATGTTTTATGCTTAGTAACATTATATTAGTTACATCCGATGTTACATCATGTTGATGGATGTAACCATTCATCATCATCAACACAATATTTCCAATCTCTAAAACTAATAATAATTATACGAACCCAAAACCAATTTAGGTTGATCCAATAAATAATATCGCATTCTACTGCTGAGGCAGGAAATGCTTTACTATATTATTTAATACTAACGTTATTATCTTTATCATTATTATACATAATTAAACTAAGATAAACATGAAGCTTGTGTATTTCCCATCTAATGCAACGTCTGTCCTTCAACCATTACATAACGGAATAATTCAAACTCTGAAAATAAACTACAGGAAACTTATGTTAAAGCATATGTTAGAAAACTTGGATGTCGTTGAAAAAATTTCAGATCTTACCAAAAGTATCAGTGTTTTGGATGGAATAACATTTCTACAAGGATCTGTGAGGGCTATAAAAAACGAAACAATCCAGAAATGTTTTATAAACTGTGGTTTCTTTTCAACGGACCCTATTTTAAGCGCTACAATTGACTACGATGTAACTGAAATTCAAAGTTTATTGGGGGAAATTTATGTTGGAGAAACTTATCAAGCATTAGATTCTATATATAGAATTACAGAGATAGAATATAGATTCTATAGTATAGAATTTATAAACGTGGATAGTGAATATAGATTCTATAGTATAGAATTTATAAACGTGGATAGTGATCTTGCAACAGAAATTCAGGACATAGATTTAGATGAAATAATTAACCTCAGTTCACATTGCGGTGAATTTGTTGCAACGCCTTATCCGTTGGATTAATCATTAAACACTCAGCTAAGCATCAACATGCAATTAAATTTAGTGTTAACTTATATTGTATTAAACCATAAAAATATTTAATAAAGAAAACTCATAGGTTTACTATGAGTTTATAAAAAAAACATAATTATAACTGCATATAATTGGCACTAATAAGCCGACTGTCCTGTTGGACATTATGCGGAACAAGCAAGTTGGTTTAATAAAATAAAGCAAATGCCGCGACCCCTAAAAACATCACGTAGCCAAGTGGCAATTTTTTTAGTCAGTTCAGGTTTCATTATCAATGCTTTTATTACATTCAAAATACAAAAAATATTTTTTTAGAAATTAAATATTGTGTATAACAAAAAACTAAATTTATTAGTACTAGTGAATTATAAATCTTACCTATACACAATAAAATAAAATTACAACCAAGCCCTAGATTTGCCTATAATTAAGTGTTTTATTGATGAGCAACTCGAATACCTCTAATGGGAACATAATGGGTTGGTTATTCAAGTATGTATCAGTTATCTATGATAAACAAAATAATATTGAATAAAATAAAAGTTTAAAATTAATTCTTCGAAAAAAAAAAAAATAAATAAATAAAACAAAGCAATAATAAAAAAGAACAAGATATTAACTACGGATAGTAAAGTAAAAACCGAGCAAATAGCGCAGTGGTTAAAGCTGCGACGTTTGGATCGGGAGGTACCGGGTTCGATTCCCAACAGAGGCGGGATGCAAAAGGGATTTTTCATCTCCCGATTACGATCGGTGATTAAATTGAAAACATCTTCTCATGGGCCGACCCATCTTCCATGTTACTGTACAGGGTGACATGGAGCTATGCAATGCGCAGATGGTATACTGTACATGTATGAATGGGTTGAATGAATGGGGGTTGGTTTATATTATCCGTTCAGTTCCTTACAGACACGTACCGACACAGACATCAAGTATTTATATTATCCGTACGTTTCCGTACAGACATTCATTTGTATTATTTCGATATGTCGATCGTATATATTCGTAACAACGTACAGTCACCGCTCAACTACGTACAGTCCAAACGAAAAACAAGAATATAAAAATACAAAATAAATAAAATTAAATATTTAGAATAAAATATTTAATCAATTGATAATATCAGAATTATAAGAGTAATATATTGATAGTAAAAATCAATAAAAATGTTGTAATCGTATAACTTTAATAATCATATCTGAAAATAATTTAAATCTGAAATAAAAATTATCTGAAAGTAACCGACATATCCATACATACATATTTCGACCGATTCAAGTTGCATGATCGCTTGATCCAATGCCTCAATATTATAGGCCTCGACACAAGTAAAAAAAAATCAAATCATTAGTATGGGTGTAGGGCTATTCGTTTCTTTTTTTTATATGAAATGATGAAATTTACTATGGGATTTTTCTATAGGCAGATTTTGGAAAGCTTTTATCTTCTAGTTATAGTGCAATTTTTATTTTCAATTTTCTATGAGATAAGTAAAATTTATCTGAGAAGAGCTTGAGATAGTTATAAATTCATATTGATACTTTTTTAATTGATAATTTTTAGTTTTTGTAAAACTACTTTTTTTCTGAACAGTTTGTTTTCGTTTTTTATTTTGTTTATAACAAATCGTGTGCCGATTTTGTACGAACCATTTAAACGAGCATTTGATTTTTTTTTATGTAATGATTTGTTTTTTTTTGTTGTGACACAGGGTGATAATTTTTTAATTATTTCTTGTTGATGAAATTTTCAGTTTTTTTTCTCATTGTTTTGAGAACGGCATAAAAGCAGGTATATGGCGGATTTTGTTGTAAATATAAATTAAAAAATCAACATAATTGAATGGATAATTTAAGATAAGAACATACATACAAATTTTAAGTGCATAATTTATGTATTATCTTAATTGAAATTTACTTTCTATTTTGCACAATACATATGTATAACAGTGACACGAATTATGTATTTACAATATATATGTATAATATATATATATATATATATATATATAAATTTATATATATATATATATATATATATTTATATATATATATATATATATATATATATATATATATATATATATATATATTTATATATATATGTATATATATATATATATATATATATATATATATATATATATATATATATATACATATATATATATACAAATATATATATACATATACATATGTTATTATGTATTTTCTTGTATTATTGTTTGTATTATTATAAAAAAAAATCATCACCCTGCGTCAAAACAAAAAGAAAACAAATCATTACATAAAAAAACAAATGCTCGTTTAAATGATTCGTACCAGATCGGAACACGATTTTTTATAAACAAAACAATAAACGAAAACAAACTGTTTAGAAAAAAAGTAGTTTTACAAAAACCAAAAATTATCAATTAAAAATGTATCAATATGAATTTATAACTATCTTCAGAACTTCTCAGATAAATTTTACTTATCTCATAGAAAATTGAAAATAAAAATTGCACTATAACTAGAAGATAAAAGCCTTCCAAAATCTGCCTATTGAAAAATCCCATAGTAAATTTCATCATTTCATATAAAAAAAAGAAACGAATAGCCCTACACCCATACTACATCAAAATCGTGTGTCATGGCTTGTAATATAGAGGCATTGCTTGATCGCAACAAACTAAAATAATTCATGTACAAAAATACAAAATACATCAGCATGGATGAATAATAAAACGATACTATGAGTTCGAGTTATTTCGTCTTGTTCGTATTTTTTCGCTTACGTATCATTTCAGACAAATATTCTTTTATACAATATTTGTCTGTACGGTACGTGTATGAAAGGAAACGTACGGATAATATAAATACTTCCATATAAAATGTATGAAACAATATTTTTTTTGTCTGTGCCGGTACGTGTCTGTGCGGAACGGAACGGATAATATAAATCAACCTTTAGTGTGAATGTGGGTATTGCACCGTGGGCCCATTAGTGGCATTGAGTGCTGGAGTAAAATCCGCCCAAAAAAGAATTCCCAAGATTCACGAGCGAGTGCTGAATGTCGGAGAATAATACTGCTAACCTTGCTCAACTTTATTTAAAGGTTCCTTAACGGTGCGGCGGACCACGGAAAATCAACACCAATGTTGGAGGGCAAGCAAGTCGAAAACGAAAAATTTTCTTCTATTCGTATATTATCAAACATTATTTTATAATCGCATATTCCATACGATAGTTTGTCTAAGTTAGTTTAGTTTAAGATGATTTAAGTTATAACCATAAGAGTGATGTTTGGAGATTAGAATGGAGGGTCATATACTGCGCCTAGATTATACTATTGTTATATTCCACTACAATTATTATAATCCGTTACCACGCGCACAGTAATCACAATTCAACCGAAAAACAATTAAAGTTCTCGCAGCCCACGGTATTCCAATCGGAACCTACGGGGAATGTACACTAAAATTAGAGTCGCTATTATTAGTTATACCCGAGGTAAGTCAACATCGATTCCGAGTTCGCAACCTATTATGATTTTCTTGTTGATATTGTTGAAATAGTAAAACCTAATATGTAATATTTTGTATTGAAGTATGTACCTATAATATATTTCGTCGCGGTCCTGGTTCTTTGGATTCGCTTAACTTTGTAACACGAGTAGTTATACTACTAACACGCGTTTCCTTTTGTCGTCTCTTAAAGTCTACATTTCATCAGGTTATGGGCCCAGATATTAAACGATAATAATAATATAAAGTGAAAATAAAGGATTTGTATACCGCAAATAAAAAATATAACCGGCGAGTTATTTCAATTAAATTTCCGTGCATTATCTGTGCATTTTTTTGGTGTAATAATTCTTACATGATGGCGATAAATAATTTACCATATGGTATTAGTGAATAGAGTTCAAATTTGAGGGTAGGAAGGCCTATTAAAAGAATAGCTGTTAATTAACAAACACAACTAAATTATACAAAGATAAACATATTGTTTCCATTTTGGAAATTGTAACATTTGTAGCAACGAAGTTATAAGCAGTTCGCTTTTATATATTTTTTTTAAATATATAGAGGGATTGGGGCATGTTTGAAATTGCTAATGAAAATTAGGCTATTTTACCACTAATTTTTGTTTAATACCTAAAATTTCTATTTTCAGAACAATATTGAATGCTGACATAAAAGATAAATTAAATATGTTGTTACACAAGCAAAAAGAGACATCAAAAGATATTATTGAAATAAAAGTGACTCAAAATGCTTTGCTAGAAGCAATTGCAGAAGTTAAATTGCTCCTGAGAACCATTCCAGTTTACAACAACTAGCTGAAACTGAGAAAAAATTGGGAAACGATCTAGTTTATGCGCAATCTATGGTATTTTTATATATCAATAATTTCAGAAAGCTTTATTTAAATATATCTATCTGTCAAATGGTCAAGAACGGGATTAATGTTAAGTTCGGCAAGCCAAGATGTGAAATTATTAATAAATTTGGCGAACTAGTTGCAACCGCAAGTCTAGTGGGAAATATGTACAAACTAAACCAACCAAGAGCATTAATGTACCTAGTTAAAGGAATTCACTAACTGGATTTATGGCACCGAAGACTTGGACACTTAAGTTCCAGCGGCATGAAAATATTAAGTGGTTGGGTCGAAAACCGAATATCTTCCAGATAAAATACCTGTGGAAACTGTATTGAGAAAATCAAAATTATATCAAAAAGTGAGGAAGGCTAAAGTGAAAACGAAAATACTAAATGAAACTTTTTGGAATTACATAAAAGTAAAATGGCCGAGACAGTAGAATAAATTATTGCATTTTATAAAATCGACTCAGTAACAAAAAATTTCTCACTTCATTAACTCAGTCGACCATACTATTACTACATATGATAAAATAAAACGAACTCCTAGTTTTCAAGTGATACTTCCAAATATACGAATCAAAATCACTGGGCAACAAAGTGAACCGCTCACTACCCATAACATTCCTAGTACAGACTGGGTTCCAATTCATGTTATACTCATCAATCAAACAAATGAATTTTGAATTTTATACGATAAAATTCAAATTTTTTTAGCTCTCTTATCAAATCAAATCAGGATAACGATGCAATAATTACACATCAAGCTGGTCTACATGAACCACTGGGCGGACGCCTACGTTCCTCACAACCCAAAGACCTAATGGAAGCTTTGGATTTCATTACCAAAGAACAAAATATAAATGAATTACACTTTTCTAATTATGTAACTTAAAAATAGTTTTTATTTTTTCAGGAATAATATTAAGTATTGAAATACATATATATCAGTTATACTAAAAATGTCAGTACCGATGGAAATGGAGTAAAATGGAGCATCCTTTATCTGGTTTACTGTAATCTCATTAATTTAATTTACATAAACTCTTCAAAATATTGTAGATTCATGTTTCATCAAAAAATTCGAAATTAATAAATACCTGAACAATATAACAAATTCATCAGTTTTAAATGGATTACAACTGTTTTTTTTAAAGTCGCAAAACATTTTCGAATAATTCTAGGTGTAAAACAGATTGTTAACTTATTTTGATTAATGAAACTATAATTAAAAAATATACTAAAATTAAAAAAGCACTTACTTTTCGTATACTTTGAAACTAATTATCCTTAAAATCTAATTTTATCCTATTAAGTTCAAGATGTTGTTGATGTTGTATTTTCTTTTAGCGATTTATGGCAACATAAAAAATGTGCGGCTCTCCA
This sequence comes from Tipula unca, assembly GCA_951394425.1. NCBI lineage: Eukaryota > Metazoa > Arthropoda > Insecta > Diptera > Tipulidae > Tipula > Tipula unca. The sequence goes on along the minus strand of OX596382.1, from coordinate 177,931,599 downwards.
AATTAATTTGACACTTGGGCGCGTGAGCTAAGAAACGAAGTAATTATTTTAAATTCGAACCGTTCTTCTAATAGAATAGAGTTTTACTATACCTCTTATTATTGCACCATTGGCCTTTGTGGCATTAAGTGCGGAACCCTCACGGGTTCTAAGTGATTTTATTATTATTAATAAACTCTTATTTACTTAAAACGATTACTCATGCTGAAAATTCACTTCCCCAAGCATCCTTTATTTAGAGCAGCCGCGCACACATTTTCATTTGATTTCCTTCCTCAAATAGTTTGTGTAACAATTCTGAAAATTTTAAATTTTTTAATCATAAATAAAAGATGTTTTAGTTACTTCTGGCAAAAATTTTTTATTTGTTAAGAAAATTAACATCGCACAAATTATTTTTACGACTGTAAAAATAATTTTGAAGATGTATTTTTAATCAAACAATTTTGTAAGGAAGGGACGCTAACGTTCCATGTACCTCCCTAAAAAATATATATTTATAGTGATAACAATTTTAAATCCTTACCATATTGGATAAAAGTAGATCCTGTGTCACATTTCAGCATCGAATTCTGAAATTCAAAAAAATCATCACGACGTACGTCCCCCGGTTAATTGAATTACATTTGCAAATTTTTCAACCTGAATGGGAAGGAATTTGTTTCTTGTTTCCTTCATTTTTTCGATGATGTTGAGTGTGCTAACTTGAAGAAAAATTGATTGCCTGTAATATTTGAAGAAGACCGTGGACATATAAAACTATGATTCTTTGATTGTGTCACAAATATTTACACAAATATTCTCACAGACTTTTATTATAAAAAAGTTCATCCAGGAAATTTGCAATATACCGACATACTCGAAAAATATAGAAATCTAATTAAACAATATGTCTATTTTCAATCATAAAAATGTATTGCTCATATATTAATAATTGCTTTCAGGTCGCTAATACACAATCGACAACCGAAGCATTTTTGTTTTAACAATCAAATTTCCACCAACTTTTACAGAAGGATGAAAAAAATAAAATTTATTTGGTAACATTATTGCACCTACTCGCATCGTTTACACCTACCTTACTTACAGACTATCGGAATATTTAAGCAATTTATTTACAAATTGTCATAACGAAACGAATGCCTAATAGTTCAGTTAACCAAATAAAAATTAAATGAAAAGTTTTCGATAAATTGAAATATAAAACTCCTTTTTCTATAAATTTGTATATCATTTGGACCGCACAGGTTGAAGCTATGTACCTACCAAGTAAACGATATATTATAACGAAACACTAGAGTACTTCTCCACTAATCGTATTCCAAAAATTATATCCGTATTTGATGAAATACTACAAAATAAATCGTGTATCAGAAAAAAATATAACTTACATTAGGTTTTAAAATTTTTCATAATTTAATAACTTCAGATGAAATTGTTCTAACATGAATATTTCTTGGAATTCGAAATGAAAAAATCAAACTTTAAATATCGTTATTTGGTAACCAGCATAATAAAACCATGATATTTGAATTTGTAAAATTGGATGGCAAAAGTTAAAGTAAGATATAAATTTGGTATTTAATACAATTTCATAATAGAAAGTGACAAAAACTACATTATTTGAATTTTTTTGGATTGAATTAAAAATCTGGCCCGAAAGTTTTGAAAAAAAAAACAACAACAAAAGACAACATTTTCTATAATTGTGTTATGCAAATTGCAGATGTTCTCTAATTTTTAGGAAATAAATATATTATTTTAAAACCCGTTCTTAATTAAAAATATAAGAATTTAATTAAAATTAAACAATGTTAAAACTAGTAATTATAAACTCAAAAAATAGAAAATGAACCTTAACATATTAACATTCAGTTTTTCCAGATTGCAGAATTTTTATCAATTTCTACACTTCAGTTTTAATCATTTGCGATCCGATATTAAAATTAAACTAATTAATTAATTAATCTAAACTGTTAAAAATATAAGTATGGATTACACACGGAAAAGTACAATTTTTTAGTGGTTCGATGATGCTAAATTGGAACAAACCAAACATTTTTTAAAATTTGAAAATATGTTTGTATAATTTTCTGTAAATTGATGACAAAACTCTATCTAAAATGTAAAATTGATCAAATTCAACTATATATATTTATTTACATTGATGGCATTGGTAAGCGAACTTGGAATTCAATAACTAGACAGTCAATTTAGAAAATTTAAATCAACATTTAGATTATTCAAACATTTTCCAAATTCAATAATTTAGAATTATACAATGTAAATTAAATTTCCCTTAAAAAAATCAAATTGGGATAACGAATTGTAGTGTGATTATATAACGTCTAGAATTGATAAAATTAAATTGAATTTTTAAATTTGATTTCAAAAATTTAAGCTTTGATATTATAAATTTAGTACCAAATTTAAAAAATCGTAAATTAAGTTAATTAAATTATAAATCTAGAAATTTGAGCTAATTTAGTAATTTACAAATACAGAATTTAAGAAATTTCGGGATTGAATACGGTTCTATTATTCGTCAAACCAATAAATTATTTGAATATTCTTGCTACTTTATTTCGTTTAGATTTGGTCAAATCAACTATTTCGTTTAAGAGTTTTGTAAGCAAGTAACAGTTAATTATTTTGTACAATTTAAAGATAGTTTTGCAACAATTTATTAAAACTGTGAATATCATCAATAGAAAACTTAATCGTACTAGTACTTATAAGTAAAATATTTACAAGATCTGACATTACTATAATATATATCAACACAATATTGGTAAAAATTCAGGATATTATCAATTATACAATTCAGAGAAACTCAAATTATATGAAGCTCTTGGAAAGTGCATAGAAATTCAAACATTCAGAGTTTATGAAATTGTTTTGATTTGAAATGAATAATTCGAATTGGTTTAGAGGATGGAAAGGAAAAGAAACTAAAATCAACTACGCTTTAACCATCTTACACAACCATCACAACCGTGTATACTACACATTTTACATTACAAAAACACCAACTATCGATTTGTTATCAATCTCATACCATATATTATGTGACTCAGCCGATTCAATTTTCCCGTTTTTATCTCGTATGTTCGCAGCAGGCAAAATCACACATATTTAAAAAAAAAATTCATTCCCCAATCAGACAGACGCGAATTTCGTATCATCAGTCGAACCTCAACCATAAATACATTTAAAAATAATTACAACACAAACTCTTATCATTTTATTTTAATTTATTACATTAATTGTGAGTGAATAATCGGGTTAGGAATTCATCCCCGGTTATTCAGTCCGCTATTTTAAATTCATACACCCATTCAGAAAAGTAAGTTTTAAACAAAAAAAAATTGACTTTTTCGTTTCACAAACATTAAAAACCAAAATAAAGAAAAATTTATACTTAGTCTACTAAAAACAAACAAAAACTATTTTGAAATCTTACATCAGAGGTACCACCTACACACCATCACGTTACGTTCGGCCTGAATTACCAACACTGTTGCTACGCTTGAAGTTCGATATATTGTGATTGTATGCGCCATTCTATTCCAAGAGACAAATATAAATAATTTTTTTTTTAAATTTACAGGGTACATAATAAGAGTAGTTTATAGATAGATCACGGTAGATATACTTACATCAGCGGGTCCCCCTTGTGGACCAGTACCACCTTGAGTTCTAGGCCATGGTTGATGGCCTCCATTCGGTTGACCACTTTCTTGTCCACCTTGTTGCCCCATCCATGATAGAAATCCGCTATTTTGTCCCGATGAATTTGGTGGATTATTTGGACCACCGGTCGAAGGAAAGTTCTATAAAAAAAACCAAACTAAGTACACCACACATTTGGAAATCTCAAACTCAATTACCTGATCTTGATTTTGTAAATTGCCCATTAAACTCCATTGATTGATGGCGGCTACAAGAGCCGGATTAATAGGTAAAGCGTTCAAATTTAATCCAAGTGGATTATTTAAATTTTGACCTTGATTGGTTGGGGTTTGTCCCTGTGGATTGAGTCCTAGGGCCTGCAAATTCGGCATATCTAAATTACGATTTTGATTATTCCACCCATTATTGTGTTGCATTGGTGGATTAGGCATGTATCCACCGCCACCACCTCGATTCTGATAACCCATATTGTCCGACCGTCCCATATTGTTTGATCCCATTTGATTACCTCCACCACCGCCGCTACTATTACCTCCACTTCCGCCGCCTCCACCACCACCTCCGCGATGATTTTGTGACATATTTGACGAATTAAAATTATTGCTCCGATTCAGTTCGGACTTTGGTGCCGCGTTCGAAACATGCACGGACACACCCTTTATTATGTGATCTTCACCACATAGTGATTGGGCAATTTCGGGATCCAAAAACGTTACGAAACTAAATGCACGAAATGGTTTTGGTATAAACACATCGGTTACTTCGCCAAATTTCGAAAAATATTCGCGTAAATCATCAGAAGTCAAATCTTCGGTGCATCGTCCCACAAATACTTTACACGGTACTTGTTGTAACATGCCCTCTTTAGAATTAGGCACTTTAACTTCACACCAACGGTCATCAATCATGTGCCGCATCGAAAGAACGCGTATTTGGGCATCATACGATGAAAATCGTATGAAACCGAAACCTTTAGACTGTCCCGTTTTTAAATCTTTTTTCACCTGGGCCATTAGCACCTCACCAAACGTTTGGAAATAATCGCGAAGTGAATCATCGGAAGTTTTCCACGGAAGTCCAAGCACAATTAAATCAATGCAACGTTGCCGACTTTCCATACGTTTCGTTTTCGCATTACTATTCTCAAGTGAATCATCACTTTTACGTTTATTCTCTACAAATTGCACTTAATATAGATTTTTTTTTATATTCATTAATTGTATCTAGACTGCCCAGTTCAAATAAAATTCGCTTACCTTTCGGGAAGACGCAGAAAAATAATTGATCGTTCCACCCTTCGTTCGGGGAATGCAGACGGCCCTCGTTCAACCGGACTCCACGTATCGCACGCGTTTCCGAATTACGATATTTCAAACCACACGCACCCGGGAATTGAGCTTGTAGCGTCGATAAGAGCAGCGTACCATCATCTTCGCTAGGTAATTCAATTGATTCCTCACCTTCATCTTCAGCAACTTGTATGTACTCCATCTTAGAAAAAATGTCGTCACTATGCCAATAAAAAAAAAAAAAAATATTCGATTTAACATAAATTGGTTATTCAGCTATTGAAATAGGGAAAAACTTATATCCAATTGAACAAATATATTACCTTATTTAAAAATAAAATCGCTTAATTGTCTAAACACTAAAATATAAAATATATATATTTATATATTATTTAATCAGAATTATTTTAATTCGGTAAAGTTGTAGTGCGATGCGAACAAGACGACGCCACAATTTTTAATCGAGTAAAGTTTCGATATAAAATTGCTACCAATCTGTCAAATTATTACATTTTGTTATTAGACCATTTACCATTTTCATTTGGTGGTGTTTTGTTTTCTACCATTATTATTCCCTCCGATAGATGTCAGTTAAAAAAATATTGCGAACCACAGAAACATTAACGTATGAACCATTTTATTCATAGATGTCATTATTAGTTATTAAAATTTTAGTAGGTATAAGAGATAAATCGTAGTTACTTTAATTAGTCTAAAGATGACGCTAACTATAAAACAGAAGTATTTTTTCCGAATATCTTAGTTTGAAATAGCTAACAAATGTTATATACAATTAAAATTGAATCTATATTTGAAGATACACTTAGACCGATGGCAACAGGATCTTATTTCCCTTTTATACCAGTCAGAACTAGAGTGTTTTAAGTTCAGCTTTGACCTAATTTGTCGTACTACACGACATGTGAGGGTGGACTAACATCTTTCGTTCGCTGAGGCTACAGCCTGCCCAGGACTGTTTTTTCCGGTTGCAGTTGAGAAGAATGACCTTAACAGAACAATGACAACCCAACGCCATCCTTGACGTCAGATAAACTGATTATCGTTTGACTGTCCACATAAATTTCAACATCAATCGAGGATACCACATTGCCATTATGGCCCAGTAAATCGCTATCACCTCCGATTGGTACTCGCTGCAGTAATCAAAGAGACATACGGAAAGCTCTTACTCTACCGTCTAGCATGGAGCCATCCGTGAAAAACTGTCTAGGTTCCGTTTCCGATAGCAATCCGCTCCTCCAAGATTCTCTTGAAGGGCATATGGTCCGGAAACCTTTCTCGAAGCAAAATGTTGGTGTAACTTAATCGAGATTCATCAGTTCCTTCCTTCGCAGCGTATAAGCGTATAAGCTGCGGTTTCAGCCCATCTCTTTCCAATGGCGTTCCTGCATTGTTACATAGTATAGTCTTGTTTACTTTTTTCAAAATGTTAGGCTTTCAACTGAGTTTACTGTTCAAGATTACACCCAGATTCATCGTGCTTTGTTAGTAAAAGCTAGTCTTATGCGGTTTAAGGTAGGGGGGTTCACTAACGGCATGTTATCTTCCCTAGCCGCATGTAAACCATGTTGGCTCTCTCTGGAAAGTTTGGAGGTCCTTACCAACAGTTGTCGTGATATATACTAAAATAATTATGTCTCGCTAGTGGTCGGTCGTATCTTCACCCTTTCACATGCGTTATTTTTTCAGAGCCAGTATTTATCAGTACCAGAACATGGAAGTTGACTATGTTGAGAGAACTTATCGAATGTATATATACCTATATATTGAAAATCCCTGACGTCGATGTTACTATGATCCGTCAGGTAATCCAGATGGGCCCCTATACATTTCATTCTGCTGTACGCGAGACGATCACAGGTGCAGAGCACGTGGAGCACCGTTTCTTTCTCTTTCTCGTCACCGCAACTACGGCAGAAATCATGAGCGAGGATGCCCAGTCCACTCGCATGTACTGTATCCTTTGTAGTAATTAGGTTAGGTTAGTTAAGGGTGGCCATCCTAAAGGATTAGCATAGACACAAAATTGGTCCGTAGCTATACCACATTCAAGATGCCTCCTCTTCACTTATTGAGCTTACCAAGAAGCATTTTAAGTCCCGGATCTCGATGTTACTAAGATCCGTGAGGTCGTTCAAAAGGGAAGTGCCCATAAATTTTGTTCTGCTGTATGATAGACTAGAATAGGTGCAGAGCAAATGGAGCACACTTTCCTCAGAAGCGATATCAGCGATGAAGCGATGTCGAAGCGATATCAGTTGGCCTGATCTGGACCGGTCAAGTACAGGCCAGATCTGCCTGGTTATTACACACGAACTGGCGTTAGACCATCTGACGTTCGTTTCTTTTATGGCTTCTTCCTGAAGCAGCAGTTTACATGAAGCAAGCGGTATCTTTATATCCCGCCTGCTTTGGGTTATTAGGCGTGCTGTACCCTTGTGGTCCAGCTCATCTGCCTTTACATTCCCTGCGATATTGCAGTGCCCTAGCGCTATAGTAGCTTTCTTTACTCTCTTTATTTGTTTGGTTTCCAGCTTAGCTTACTGTCCAAAAGTAGTCCGAGGTATTTCGCTCTATCCGTAAAGATCAAGCGAGTACCTATTAATATTGGCGTGTCACATTGAGGAAGTTTGTACTTCCTAGTAAAGAGGAGCATCTTCGTTTTTTGTGGGTTTGCGTTCAGTCTGCAACCGCGTACCCACTCAGAGAGGTAGCCAAGTGCGCACTGCATGCGCTCACTCAGCGTACAAGGATATTTACAGAAGACCGCAATAGCAACATCATCCGCGTAGGCAACCAACATGAAGCCTTGCTAAAGGCCCTCTCTATACTCAAGAAAGTTGCCATTGAATATTCATTGTATTCAAGTTATTTCTATAAGGGAGTGGATAGCTGTTTCCACCGATCGTCCCTTACAGTATGCGTGTTGAGATCCCGACAGCTTGCCCGGCTTGATTGAGCCTCTAATGTAAGCCTCTATTTGTCTTTCCAGTGATTTTAACAGAAAAGATGATAAGCTTATAGGCCTAAAGTTTTTGGGATAGCAGTGAGAGCATTTTCCCGCCTTAGGTATAAATATTACTTTCACTTCAGTCCATTTTCCAACCGTCTGTTGACCATAAATATCGACCGGGAGAAGCTGAAACATATACCATCTAAGGCGCATGTAAGTTTCGTCCACAGCGTCCCGCATATAAGCTCCAGTTTCAGCCCCATCTCGTCCATACCTTATCTTTATTCAATGGCATTTTTACAGGAGTAGAGCGCTATAGTAGCTTTCTGTACCCTTTGTAAGTTTGGTTTTCAGCTCAGGTATTTGGCTCTATTCGTAAAGATCAAGCGAGGACCAGCTCCGATTTCTGTTGATTCGCGCACGTTCCACTGCTGTTGGCCCAATCACTGCCCTTGCCTAAACTTTGCCCTTCCAGGTCTAGTTACATTTCTTATTAAGGACCAAGTTCCAAAGAAGGGGGATAAAACCCCATCTTGCCATGTGCCTCTAACTATATACTGGCAGACGCTCCATCCATATGAGCTATCACGATCGTGCCTCTATATGCATTTCATCTATATCCAGTCTATGAGTGATCCGTTTATCTACAGACATGTAAGCGCCCGAGTGATTGCTCTCGATCTGACGTTGCTAAGAAATTTAGCATAGAATATTCCTTATATTCAAGAGATTTCTCAATAAGACTGGGATACAATATATTACTTTCATTTTAAACATATGCGTAAGTGTATCAGCTTCAGAAATCTTATCTATATTGCAAAATTTTGTTAAGATATTACCTAAATAATTTACTTAACTAGCTATAAACTTCCATTATAAAAAAATCGATTTATAATTCCTACATATAATCTTGTGTCGCTATTCCCGGTTTTAGTTTTTTTATATACAGAATACAGAATACGATAAAATAAGATTTTTTTTTTTAAATTTCTTATCTTTGTTTAAAAAAGCGATTAACGATAAAATATTTTTAGTTATTAAAACAAATAAAATAAATGGTCTGTGTCACGGTCGAGAGACTGCATAATATATATGTACATATATGTATGAACGAGGTCGAGAAGAGGAAGACTGAGGTTTACAGTTTTATATTTAAAAAGAATTTAAAATATATTCGTACGCGATTTACACATACACCTAAATGGGGATTTCTTAGATTTAAAACATTTTGTGGTTAAAAAAAATATTGGGAATGCGGTGGATCGCTTCATCTTAAAAGTTTTTATTTCATTTTGGTATAGGGATATGTTTTTTGTCAGACCCCTTTAAATGCGATAAAATGGTGATGATTTACTGTGCGGTGACTTTGTTTCGCGAGAAACTATATATACATTTTGTATTATTCTAGTATTTGTAAATAAACCTTCCATAAATACTTCCCGCATGAAATATATTGAAATATGAATAACTATTATGTTTAATCGAAAATGCGTCAGCATTTTAGCGAATTACAATATAACGAAAATTTTCGAAAATTAGTTTCTGCGGAACAAATTCCGGAGAATGTATATATTGCAGTGACATGTCGATCGACCTCTTATCGTTCAGAAGTAATGTTCTCGAGGCAGGAATTTTTTTTTATTGTTTCTCTCATTTCCCTTCCAAATATATCCAGCCCATTTGAAACAAATTAAGCGTTTTGACGCAGCCCTAAAAATGTATACCCAATCATTGATTAAATTAATTTAATTAAGAACACATCCTCAATCTATAAATATATGAACGTATACAGACAGGTATAATTATTACCTGAACAACACCATCTGGCCACCATCAAATATGTAATTTTTAATTTGACTGATCAACTTATATGAATGCGATCTGACCACTATTATATGTATATACCTTTCGGTTAAAATTATTTATGTGAATTTTAACAAAAACGGTTGACTGACCATTGCCGAACGAATAATAAATTACAAAAAATGTTAATTTAATTTATTTATAATACATAAATAACAACATTATTTGTTGTTATTATTGTCTGTATAATAATGTATATATACATATATGTAACAACAAAACCACAATTGATTTTATTTTATGATCAATTATATTGAATTTGAAATTTCTGAAAACCTTATTTTATAATTCGCTAATATACGATAAATAAATACGAACAGCAGTTAACTGGATTAATGTAATTAGGTGGTTGTTATAACCCTCATGGGCGCTGTGCCTGACTTTTTCCGACTTAAAACATCTCCCTCCTCTCCTCGCAGCAACCGGAATCGCCATATTGCATTACTTCAGCCGCTGTATGCCCATTGTCTATGCCTGTTCTGTTCAGTTTGAGTTAATCATCTGCTCCCCCATCTTGTGGAAGAGTATCCGCCTGATCATCCGACTACTGCTATTCCACGCCTTCTCTTCAACCAAAATCTTTGAGACGATGTTTATTGATGTTAGCTATACCACACACTATCAAGGCACGCTTAACGCACCTGTTCCCCTCGTGTACAATGTAGTATAATGTCCTGTTTTTTACAATAATCACGCAGTTAGGCATCTTCTGATGTGGAACGGCGACATATGAAATTTGGAATCACCTCGTCGAAAGTCGGGCGCCCCAGTTCCCCCAGCGTGCCTATATATACAATTGCTATATTTGTTCTTAATGGCCCTTTCCTTTAGGATTGCATGTTGACTATTTCGAAATCAGCCTCTCTTGATACCGTTCTATATGCACTGCATAACGCGACGGTACGTTGCACTCGTTCTAATTGCGGTTACAGGTTCTCGCTGTGTCTAAAGCTCTGATCCAGATAGGCGCTTCATATAATATTATGGATGTAACCAAAACAGTTTTATTTTGTCTGCGCTTGGTTCCCAAACGTTGGACATCTAACGTCTATCAAGGCCTGTTGTTATCTTAGTTACGTTTATCACCTTGTGCCGAATGTGCTCCTAAAAGCATCGTCGATTATCAAGCCATACACCCAGGTACTTAATTGATGTTGTAGGTCTTATTCTGATTCCTTCGACATTAAAAGTCATCATGTGGAGGGCTCCGAAGCGAACTGCATACGATCGTTATGAAGCCATCTGGAAATCACCTCCACTGAGGCTTCTACTCGCTCCACCAGCTGTAGTTCGTCTCTTGCAGAGAATGATTAGTGCCAAGATATCCGGGTAACCGTTCAGATTTCCTTCAAGTTAGGAAATTCGGAGTACACCATCACCATAATACAGCATATTCCAGAATGTCGGCCCAAGGAGCACGATCTGCCTTCCATTTTCACAACAATCCGCCGCTCATTAAAGTAGCTCTGAAGTACTTTCCTAAGATATGGAAAGGCTCAGTTCACCTGATTTCCCTTCCGTTTTAAGTGAAAATAGTTGAGGCATATTCCAGTTGGCCGCGTATATTTCCCATTCTTAAGTGCCAGATTCATCACATCTAATACCATATTTCGATGCATTTCTGACAGCCTCTGGTGGGATGGGGATCCCATCTGCTCCGCTATTTTTCTTCATTTTCATTTTGCGCCATGCCATCTCCAGCTGTTGCGCAGTGAACGGAACGGTTTCTTGGGACTCTATGTTTTATGAATCTCTATGTTTTATGAATCTCTCTCGTTGATATGTATCAGAAAAAGGGCGACAGCATTAATGGTTTCCGCTATTAGGGTAGGCACATTTCAACCAAACTTCTTCATTGGCATCTTATATATGCATTCTCCTGTCGTCTTCAATAGCGGTGCAAAGAGCTTCCCACATAGGAATGTGATCTTCGATTTCGTTATCACCGTCCTAAAGTCATTTCTAATGCACTCTATAGTTTTTGCTGGAGGGATTTTTATTCGCTTGACGTCACGTCTATTCCCTCTATGTAATATTCCCTGGCTTGGGTACAGCTCCCACGTAATAATCTGATTTCCACAAATATACAGCTCTTTTCCTATTTCACCATCTAGGTTGCAACGTCCCGCCACATGCACCTTTAATAGGTACAACTAATTGCTCTGATGCTGTAATGTTAGTAGGTTCCAAGTGGCTTTATATGCCAAGTGCCTTTCCTTGTCCAGAAATTTCCAGTTCCGAAACCGGCTCACAATTCTCTCAGAACAAAATGTTACATCAAACATCGAACCATTGCCGCTCCTTTCGATGGTATGTATATGTCCTATGTTGGTACTAGTGCCAGATTACATGATGCAGCCCACTCCGAGAACTTAAAAGCACATTTCAACCAAACTTCCTCATTGGCATCTTATATATGCATTCCCCTGTCGCCTTCAATAGCGGTGCAGAGCTTCCCAAATTCCTTCTTCGATTTCGTTATCACCGTCCTAAAGTCATTTCTAATGCACTCTAGTTTCTGCTGGAGGGATTTTTTCCTGTGCTAATTTCCTGTGACGTCATTGACGAATGAACCCGACTAAAAAACTGCGAGACTTGTAGGTTCGTTGTGGATACCTCTATAACCTTTGATTTCCTATAATCCCACCGTGTGGTCTGCCTGAAAGTCCTCAAAATGGTATTGGATGACCGTCGACTGAAAGTGCGCGAGCTAACAGTCATATGGAATAGGGATTTCAGAAATTGGTGTACATCGCATATATTGACTGAAAATTTGGATAACTCAGTCCAAGAAAACTGGGTGCTGCGTTTTTCCATAATGGAACAAAAATAGCATCATGAGGATGTTGCAATCGAGTGTTTGGCGATGTTTCACAGCAATAAAGCCAAGTTAAAGCATCGCTTCATAACCATAAATGAAATATGCGTCCATTACTTCCTGCCTGAGACGAAGGAACATTTAAAACAATGGATTCGCAGAAGGCGAAGACAGTTCTTAGGTGCGCGCATGGGATAATTTTGATCTTGAAATTCTCAAAAGTGGATGTGGCCTACTTTTGTGAACTCTGTCCGGCAGGAGGTGATGGACATTAGTATATGCTCCATGTCCATCATTCATTTAATTTTGAGACTGGAGGGTGACGGATGACATCTCGTTTAATATTAACCTTAAACGACCGCCTCTTAAACTTTACATCAATCGAAAATTAACCTTCAAGGACATTGAAGGTTAAGCATCGTCACTTGCATTGGTAATTACGATAGCTTGCGAAAACTTGTATCCTCTTATCACTAATCAAATGATTCGGATGTTGTCGCTGAACTCAATAAAGCTTTGGCTAAGAGCAGTGTATGTAAACTTGATTCTCTTCATCTACTGGACGGACAGCTTCCCTCTAATTCAGGATCATTTGCTCCATCTTTTTCAAGCGTGCATTGCTTTTAGCACTGTTCCAAATTCTTAGAGCAGGAGTAGATTTGTTTTATCCTGAAAGCTCGTAAGTCCGATTATACGGACCCTAAGTCATTTCGGCCTATTAGTCTATCCTCAACTTTCTTAAAGCTCTGGAAATAATTGTAGACAGATTCATTAGAGACCATTTTCTAATCACCTCCTCACTCAGTAACATGCAACATGCTTACAGAGTCGGTAAGTCATCATGTGAAACCGCCCTACATGAACTTGTAACCAGGATTGAAAAATCTCTTAATAATAAGGAGTTTCTTGTGGGTACTTTCCTGGATATTGCAGCAGCTTTCGATAGCACTTAGCTTGCTACGATCACTTCTGCCTGCGCTAATTTTGGTATTGATCGCACCATTATCTTGTGGATTGAATCCATGCTCAAGTCTCGCACTGTAGAGGCGGAGCTGGATGAGGAGTTATAGTTTCTGTTAAGGTTACCAAAGGCTGTCCTGAGGGAGGTGTGCTCTCACCTCTACTGTGGCTTTTGGTCATTGACGAGTTACTTGTAAAGCTGCAACAATCTGGCTATATTGCACAGAGTTACGCTGACGATCTTGTTTTCACAGTCTCAGGCAAAAATCTCAGTGGCTTATCCGACCTAATTCAGCTTGCCTTAACTATTGTGGATTGTGTGTTGAGAAGGGTCTTCACATCAATCCTTCTAAAACTGATTTAATTATCTTTACAAGGGAGAGGAATACTCTTGGAATACCATATGTTCCCTCTCTTTTTGGGAATGTCAATGGAAATGTGGTTCCTGCGTATCTCTCAACTACGGGAAGAAATCTATAAAGGACTATACGCTTTGAAAGACCTAAGGTTTCAGTGGCTTGAAACTTTTAGCTGTCGTAGGGCGAAGTACTTCATTAGGGAGCGCAATTTGAGGTCAACGAAGTATGCTTTATCTTTAAAAAAGAACCAGTTTAAGATCAATTACATCGTATATGTGCTTAGCTCATATGATGTTATTTGCGAGGACTGCCTTGGGAAAAATGTTGACTGCCTTCACTTCGTGAGCAGTTGTCCTGGTTTCAGATCTATTCGATTTCAGAAATTCAACTTTAGGTCTTTAAATTTAGATCAGCCTTGGTCTAAACTTGTTCAGTTTGCGAAGGCAGCAGTTCCAGCCAATTTTAATAATAATATCCTTCAACGAGAAAACAATCAATGGCGAGGATTATGCGAACTTATTGCAGCATTTGAGTGATGCAATCAAGAAACAATGCACCAGTTCACACATTCCTTATCGTGATTGACAAAATCAATGTTTTAAAGTTCGGGATGCATCCACATGCACCTTATATTCGCCAAATTTAGCCCCTCTCTCTATCATCCAGTTAAAGAAAGATACAACTTTATTTTTAAAACTGATGAGAAACGGGCAATTTTGAAGTTAAATTTACCTTTTTTTTTATGTAGAAACCCGAAAAGGTCAATTACCTGAACAGGTCAATCTCAATCTTATAACTATTTACATCATAAAAAATCATATAACTTATTTCTTTGGTAAAATAGTGCGCGACTTATTTTTTGCAATGATATTGAAGAAGAAGACGATTACACGTGAGCACCACCGCTTCAAAAAACAATCGCGCACAGTAATAATATTGTTGAACTACTTTCTGATGTTTTTGTATTTTTTTTAAATGTATATTATCGAAAAACATGTTTTGCTTGTACATATGTAGGTACATATTTTAAAGATTTAAACGAAATTGAGATGACTTTTTGTTTTCGAATTCTGAATTTAATTTGGTTTCATCTTACATTATGTTTTCCGCAGGAAGAAAAAGACATCGTATACATAAAATGTATATTATGACATAAAGGTGCGCATACCCACACATCAAACAGTATATATATATACTACATATATACACATACAGTTAGTTATGTTGTTAATTTGATCTTGCATGTAAGTCGTACATAATATTGAGACGCCATCATGTAATTATTTTATTTACCTCCTGCTCGAAATCAGTTAGCAAACGATCACCAAATTTTTTTTCGAAATCATCAACTCAACTTCTTAAGAGATCGTATATACAAGTATATACAAATGTACACAAATATATAAAATAAAATAAAGAATTGGGTGGAGTCGAATTTATGTTATCATTTTTTATTATTATTTTTAAGATCCCTAAATCTTAATTGGATATATTCTTATATATATACCAAAAATCTTTGGTGTATTGTATTTACATACCTACATAGGTATGTTAGTAGTGTCTTGCGGGTGAGAGAATATAATTTTCGAGAAACAAGAACTTAAATTAAAATTTTTTAAATTAATTTGTTTTAATATAAAAATCAGGCTTTTTAATTTTATTTAATTTAACATTAAATTATCAACGTGTGTATTCAGGTGTACAATAAACATAGGAAGGTATATATACTAAAGGTATAACATTAAGAAAATGATCAAATTTCATCCAAAATCTTGTGGGATTTTTTTTTTGTTGTTGGTTTGTTTTCTGGTTTTCATTTAATTTATTATTTAAATAACAATATATTTGGGATTGTGTTTATATTGTAAAGTTTTGTTTTTAAAATTTATTTAAATTCAGATCTAACTCGGAGATGTTAATAAAGCGGGACTTGATATACCAATGTGGTTACAGTTAACTATATATATAGTCAAATGAAATATATATGAGATAGCTCCTCTATACGCAAGGTCTATGTATATAGAGTAGACAATTGTGAATAAACTTATTCACAATTCAGTTTTAAGAGAAATGGATTTTGGTTAAACTCTACAAGTTTTATAGAATGATATCAATTATACCGTCTAAACTTCTCCTGATACTATATAGATAAAGCAGCAGAGATTTGCATGATATATAGAAGTACATATATCTTACAGTAAATTAGGAAATTAGGAATTTTTGAATTTAAATTGGGAATCCACTTGAGGTTTTAAAATACAACAAACAAACAATAGATTTAATTAAAAAATATTTATTGCATTAAACTTTCGAATTGGTCTAAAGTTCAAATTGTGTTATTACGTTTGAAATCATGCACACAATTTCAGGTGATACTTTGATAGCAATATTATTCCATTTGAAAAGCATATTTTCAGTAAAAAAAAAACATTTTTTTTCTAAACTGAAACTGAACACATTTTGGTTGTGCTATATTATTGATCGAGACTTCAAAAGTCGGTTTAAGTCCATCGATGGATATGGATATGTCTTTTCCGCATTGCCAGCTTGCCGTGAACTTCTTTCTGGTTGGGAGCTTATGAAGGTGTAAATTGTAAATTATTAACCTTCTATACAAAATATCGAAAATATTTAACAAGTATATGGCGTGTAATTCTCTATCTAATGCTGCGATGTTCGATGCATTAGTATAGTAATACTGAACAATCCGTCAACTAAAGGATGACCAAAAAGTGCCGAATTTTCATTACGCTTTTCTGACCAAGGAAAATTTCTTGCAGTTGTTATGGCTTTCTGAGTAACAAAACTAGATGCTCATGAATCGGTGATGACCATTCAGCTAGTTTTGGTACAAAGCAATATCTTTTGTAGCAGCAGGTATTAAATGATATGCCCTGACTCAGTCAATTTTAGAGGATATAGTACAGTCGGCTGACATCTTAGAGTAATGTTGTACGTGGGGTCTAAGGTAACGCTCAGGAACGGTCACGGTGTTAAATCTCGTATTATCACCACAAAATCTCCAATCAAGTTGTTAACCTTTTTTCTTAACCGCATATATGCAAAGGACTAGGCACTGGAGAATACGATGGCTGGTATTTTCCCAATTCCACCATGTATTACAACTCCTTTGAGACAACACTGAAAAGATTAGGTTCGTATACCAATTAGGCATTCAACACAATTTTTTAAATTATTCGTTGAAAGAATAAAACAACTTACTATAATGTATAGTTTAGTCGATTTCTATTCTAAATTTGCATATAGAATCGAAGTCATTGTGGAGAATGTGACAAAACCGATTCTTGAGTCCAGAACTGCAAATCGCTTGCTAAATCATAATTCTTTAATAAATGTTTACTATTAAAACCAATTTTAACGACGCTTTTCAGACATTGCAGATTAAAAAGTAATTTTTTTTATAGTTTAGTTTAAAATGCATTGAATGTGCTATAAACTTGTCGCTCCACGTCGCTCCACATTCTTAAGGAGTAATCCTAATGAGATTTGGTCACCGTAGTTTAGAATTAATTTATAAAATCATTCTAGGAATTGAATCACTCTACATTATCGACGTTGTCTATGTTGTCGACGTTTTCGACACGTCGACGTAGAAAACAATAGATGACCGATTTAGACGAGTTTTAACCGATTTTATGTTTTATTCCCATAACCGTCCAAGATGTGGAGAATTTGGAGGGTTAACTTTAAATCTGATTATCTGTGTAGATAGAAATGGGTATACTAGTTTTATGTGACTATCGCAGAGTTAAAAGTTCATAGAAGATATATACAGTTCATTGCGGGGACTGACATAATTATTTAATAAGGTATCGCTGTTACAGACAAAAAAATAAATAAATGATGTATGTTTTAGTCACACGAAATTTGTCCCGTCCCTTGCGATATCATATTCTCAAAGAACCTGCGTGGTCGCAACCAATATTAAGGAATGGTCGTCCAGAACTAATTCGCGCTCGGGTTAAATTTGCTTTTGATTTTTTGTTCTCTTTCTGCTGAAACACAGAATGCACTTTTGAACGCACCATCTCGTTAGTTTACGACGTCCAATTATCCAAAAACTTGTGTTGGATAATATACGCAGGGTTTTTCAATAAGAGCACTTCAACTTTTTTTTTGAATAAAACACAAACTGTTCGACTTTTGAGCTAACTTTTTTTTTATTAACGAACTTGAACATATACATTTAAGTATGAAACTCGATTTCTTTTGCATGACCACCGCGTGCACGTTTTACGATGTCTAATCGTTGAACCCAATTTTCGACCACTCTTTCGCATAAATCGGCCGAAATTTCAGCAATTTCACGTTCAATATTGGCTCTGAACTCTTGCAACGTCGCCGGCTTATTGGCATAGACCAATGACTTCACATAACCCCAAAGAAAATAATCTAGAGGTGTCAAATCACACGAGCGCGGCGACCACTGGACGGGCCCATTTCGCGAAATAACACGCTGATCGAACTTAGTCTTCAATAACGCGATTGTATCGTGTGCTGTGTGGCATGTGGCTCCGTCCTGTTTAAACCACATGTCGTCCAAGTCCATTCCATTCAATTGCGGCCAAAAAAAAATCGTTTATCATATCGCGGTATCGATTTCCATTAACAGTAACGTGGCGATCGTTATCGTCGATGAAAAAATATAGCCCAATGACGCCGCCGGCATGTAATCCGCACCAAACAGTGACTTTTTCGGGATGCAACGGTGCCTCATGAATCACGTGTGGGTTGCTTCCTGCCCAGTAACGCATGTTTTGCTTGTTGACAAATCCATTTAGCCAAAAGTGAGCCTCATCGCTGAAGATGATTTTTCGGTGAAAATCTGCATCATTTTCGATTTGCTCTTGAGCCCAATTCACGAATCGGCGTCGCTTCAAATGGTCAAACGGCTTTAGTTGTTGTGTCAGCTTGATCTTATACGGATGTAGGCCAAGATCTTTACGTAAAATCCGCCACAATGATGTCACAGAAAGGCCCAATTGTTGCGAACGTCGTTTGAGCGACACATTCGCGTCTTCTTGAACTGAAGCCCTGGCGGCTGCGATGTTTTCAACACTTCGAGCACTTCTTGCTCTCGAGGACACCGGAACATTATGTAGCGAAAACGTAGACTCAAATTTTGCCACTATACGGTCGATTGTCGGGCGGGCTGGCTTGTTAAATGGACCGTAAAATGGCCGTAATGCTCTTAAAGTAGCAGCAACAGAACGATTATTTTGATAACAAATTTGCACGATTTGCAATCGCTGTTCAAGTGTGTAGCGTTCCATGATTAAATGTATACTAATGTAGTTTCGAAATGACAAAAGAACAATAAAAAATATGGCGTCGTTCGCCGTCCCTATCGGAAAAAAGTTGAAGCGCACCTGTTGAAACATCATTTACTTGTTAGTAGTGTTGATCCATTGTCTCGATGGTAAAATTGGATACTTTGCGTCGAAACTGGAAGCTGAATTTATAATTCTGTCACCCACACGCTGTATACCGTGGTCATCAAAGAATAGCGTTAGAGACGATAGAGTGCTTCCTTTTTAAACCTCGCCATGCTGAATGATGTACTGTAGATCATATGAAAATGCATCTACTTGAACCCATTTTATACACGAATTTTGACAACAGACTTGGACAAGGATGAGGAGAGGTTGTCGCAGCATGGTAGTTTTCGAGTTATTTCCTGCGAACCTCAAGGACATTATCTTTGAATGAGTTGATTGGATCGTAAGAATTTAATTGTTTAGGCCAACATGCAACTTCTTTTGCTAGCCATTCAGGTCTGTTCCACCATAGCTTATTCGTAATGAGAGCTTTCGGCATAAGCCCTCTGGACGCAAAATCAGCTGGATTTTGCTTTGCAGTATATGTTCCCAGGGATACATTTTGCCTGCGTTTTATAAAATTGATTGTTAAAAGTACGTAACTCTTGAACTATCTAAAAAAATTCTGGTGTGTTCATTGGGCAACTTTACTATAAAGACGTGTATACAAGAAAATTAATTTTTAGTTGCGCGGCAAATAGCTCAGGTTTTACAGGAGACAATAGCAAATGAGCATAATCTAAATTGTTAAAAACCATCTGGATGTAGCTTAGGCAATTTATGACACCAAGTAGCCGAATGGAATAGCACACGGTGGCACTGTGGTTTAAACCAAACGAAGAAAATAGCTTTATGAACTCAACAAATATGTTAAAGATCACATCCAAGCAACTATAACCTATCTGCCCTAGAGGAATGATCTGGACATTTTGTAATAGCGGCTGTTTATTGTCCACAAAAACACGCAATCATAAAGCAGCAATTTACCGATTATTTTAATTAGATGGGCATTAAATTTCTCGTAGGGAGTGATTACAATGCTAAACATCTGCAACGAGGTTCGAGATTGACCACGCCTAAAGGGATACAACTATTTGGAGCAATTAACAAAACAAATCCAGTGGCCCTACTATGACTTTCGACAATGATTTTCGACGACGGTCGTTTTCCTATATATAGTAGGAAAAGGAAGAAAAAGGTAAGCAATAGTAAATTTATAATATTGTTTTCCTTTTTCTTCCTTTGCCTATTATAGGAAAACGACCGTCGTCGAAAATCGTAGTCGAAAGTCATAGTAGGGCCCCAGATTATTTATCTCCTGGATAACAAAAGGAATTACACGAACCAATGCTCAAGTAGAATATTCCTATGACTTATCATACGATCACTCACCACTAATAATAACTCTGACTATCCGAGCTTTAAAAACAGAACCACCTCAACGTCTAACAAATAAATTATCTAAATAGCCTCTATATACAAATATAATCGAACAAAATTGCCAATTGGATATCCAACTATGCACCCCAGAAGATATTATTGCAGCGACCAATAAAAATAGTTGCAAAACAGGCCACTCCTAATATTATCAGCTGTGAAAAACAGAATAACCCTTTACCTAATTTATTCAAGCTGTAATCCAAGAAAAACGTATAATACGTTGGAAAGCTGGAGGAGACGTGGAAACTGGCTATTCTCTAATAACTTGAAAAAAATATTCACATCCAAACGAAAAAACTAATAACAGTGAACTACCAGAGTTTGCGGAGGAGACCAGCATGGCATTGTAGAGCAGGTGCGCACAGAGTTGTAAACATAGTTAAATTCGCCTTAGAAGAACTGAAATACTGTTCGACAGTTTTCCTAGACATTGCGCAAGCTTCCGATAAAATTAAAATGAGCGTCTTTTAAATATAAAATTAAAACTCGTCTGGCAAAAAATTTTCATGCAGTTCTTAAAACTACTGTTTCAACGAAAATACCAGGTTTTATTTCAATTCAGCAATTACTGAACTAAATGACAAAAATGCTGGAGCTACACAAGGCAGCGTACTGCAACCAATATTGTATTTGCTGTGTACTGCCGATCTACCAACAATCGGTAAAGTTGCAGACATCAACATTTGCAGATGACACTGACAAAGATATGATACAAGCACACAGTTTGAAATACGAAACTGGAAACAGATCCCAATGAATTAGCAATAGAACTTAATTGAATTAGCAAGAGAACTAAAGACAACCAAAATATAGACGGCTTCGCAGAGTAGATCTACTAGATCTAATATATTTATAAATTTACTTTAACTAACTAAGTTCATTTGAGCTAAACCTAACACTAAGTATTTAACATAGGGTAAGGAATTAGATAACATATATTTTTATTGGTAAGATTTACACACTTCTTGATAAATTAATAGAAAAAAAAATCAGACCTGCATTTTTACACAAACAATTAATAAACTGATTTTAAAAGGCTATTTCTGGCCCCTTACTGAGTCAACAATTTGGCTTCAACGGTTTCGATCCTGAACTTGGTCTTCACACGGTCTTAGACAATATAAAAAAGCCAAGTCATACTATACATTGTGATCCATCGTTGCCTGCAAGGACCCCTGCGCCTATCATATGGCGGCTCTCCTTTCAGAGACCTCTGCAAAATTCGTTCCAGATCAGCATGCGGATTTTTTTTGGTGGTGAAAATTAATAATATATATATTAAATAATAAATTTCTAAATAAATTTTGAATTAAATTAAATAATTATATGTGACTAAAATTTATAAATAATTAATGAATACATGTGAATTAAATATAATTCAATTAATAAATACATAATAACAATTAAGTTGTTTCAAACAATATATACATATGAATAAATAATTTGTATAAACTAAATTAGTGTACGTGTTATTATTTAGGAAGTCCAACCGGACACAACCTAACAGTGACCTATAACACTAAAGATCACTCAAAGTATTTATGGAAATTTCAATTGGAACAATGTTTACAATTTCAATTAAGAAGCTTATTATTTCTTGGTATATTATGCTCTTCTGGATGTAATTGAATCAATTTTTACTCTTCAATCATATAATGTAAGAACAATAATTAACTCTTGACTATTATATATAAAAAAGAATAAAACAATAATAAGCACCGAAGGCAATCAATCACTTTCAATCTTATATTATTAAAAACTTTTTCATTTTCATGCGCGATCATATTATAATAATTCTATAGTAATCAATTATCGTGGTCTATATCATCCGCAACCACACAACACCAGACCAGCATTTAATCAAGTTTTACAAGAAATGAAATATAATTACTTCTTATAATCTCATATATATATATATATATATATATATATATATATATATATATATATATATATATATATATATATATATATATATATATATATATATATATATATATATATATATATATATATATATATATATATATATATATATATATATATATATATATATATATATATATATATATATATATATATATATATATATATATATATATATATATATATATATATATATATATATATATATATATATATATATATATATATATATATATATATATATATATATATATATATATATATATATATATATATATAGTGCGCATAGATCTCGTAATTTATTAATAACACTTTAATGAACTGATAATGATGTGAAGATCATGTATATTCTCGATCAGTCCCTAGCAATTTCGTATCTATATATACATACAAACCGACAGTATATATCCGGTTATACTCGTCTCGTCTTACAGTTTTCTCTATCTATAATATATCGATCGATCTCATAAAAATTAATTGATCATTATTTTAATCGATGATCATCTTTATTACAGTGACTATTATTAATTCCTGTTTATAGTCATCGAACATTTGATTGATTAGTTTATGCATATTAACTATGTATATATAGTGTGGAAATATATGTCATATATAGCCATTCAATTAATTTAACACTTACGGTAGCTTTAAACAACCTGGGTGGTTTATATATAGGTATAGAGTTTAAAGCCATTATGTACATATGTATATGTAATAATAATATATACAAACAAGCACTTAAAACTCCTCAGATGCGCAGATGCTTCACATTTATCATATATATATCCCAAACACAACAATACAAACATGTAATTACATAATATCCCTTTTGGTTGGGTATTATAATGATATTGTTATGCTCTGCCAGATGAGCAACCGTGGAATATGCCTCTTTTATATTAAATTGCATAATAGGAACCAAAGTAAACAACCAACGATGACAATAAATGACAATCAAAATCAAAAGTTAAACAAAAAATCTAATTTTTTTGTGGTAATCTGTCTACCCATATATGCGCATTGTCTTCTATAACTTCTGGAATCTTACGCTTTGTGTGTTTTTCTAAAATTCTAAAGAAATCATATTATAAAAGGTAATCAGTAAAATGACACGTGTTTTTAAACAATTTCTGATCCGTATATACATATATAGGTAAGTATATATATAAGTATAAGGCTGTTGGTTCTCTATATTGATTTGTTATGTTCTGCAATTAAATATATTATCTATACTTTTCTCTTGATCTTGACTTAGTTTTACAAATTCAAAATAAGGAAACCCTAATCGGTTGAATTGCTTTTGGCCATTCTAATGTGGCTTGTCGATTTTAGATAGAAAGGTTGAGGACAGGAGTAGTATAGATTGCGTTCGTCAATAAGGATGCCTGCAATTCAATGTCTAAATAGTTCAAATTATCTCTGGATTACGTATGGAAAAAAAAGGATCAAAAATGTCGTTGCCTTTAGGTTCACGTTCGTTATGAACGGGTTGGCAAAAGTGACCTAGGTGTGGGGCGGACCCTGCTTAATGACGGCGAATGGGCCGGTTTAAGGTGTTACACGACCTGTGCCAAGAAACTACTATGCTGGCGCCCACTTAACAAAGCCCATAAAATTGGCCCTTTTCTTGCATATTAGCTCGTTTTTAACAAGATTTTCAACATTTTTGGTCTATTTTTTCAGAAAAAATCCGAAATTATGTCAGTCGCAAACGGCGCCTTCTGGATACCTGGCGACCGCCCGTTGTAAGTAGCACATACGGATCTCTGCGTAGGTGGACTAATATTTCTCCGTTACTCGTGGGACTACAATGACAGACAATTTTTAAAAACAAAAATACCGAGACCGGCCCTCTCCAAAGGTCGGAAACATCGAGGAAGAACTTGCAGTAGAAATTCAAGGTGGTATCAAGAGCGCGTTAAGCTAACGGCGTGCTCAGATTCCAGATCAGTGGATCTATATAAGAAGGCATTAGCGGAGATAGGGTATAGGTTTGCCAACGCGCGAGACTAGCGGCTGTGAGCAGGGAAGAGAATCTTAGCAGGCGTGTCTGGCTACCAATCGAAACGGTTAGCCTAGACAATCCAAGTCTTCCAACTGATAACTGGAATATAGTAAGACAAGAGGAGGCCAAGGGGGGCTCTAGATTATCCACTATGGTAATCAACAAGGAGTCCCTGGCTCATCTTACTGTGACTAAGTGAGTAATTGACTTCGGTTTCGGCTCAATTACTCTCAGAGTCTATAAAAAAGACGAGGTTGAGACTCATTCAATGGAGCTGTCCGAGATAGCTGCACTAGAAAGAGGAGATGGGCAGCCGCCTTGCCCTGGTGTCGAACAAGGATTACTTGTCAGACTCGCGGGAGGAAGGGGCTCTAAGCATCTCCGAACCAAGTACCAGAGGAGGTGATACGGGCAATACCGGCGAATCTACTGGAACCAACTTTAGCCTGCGGCAGCGGTGAGTGAAAATTTGTATAACTATGTTCAACATGATAATATGCTAAATATTATTAGTGGCGTCGGCCTCTTTACTCCTCAAACTGACTGAATCGGGAGAAGATGTTGTCCTTCTTCAAGAAACGTGGATAAACAGTAACAGGATCTGTGGCCTTAGAATGAAGGGGTATAACCTTTTATGCTCAAGCTATTCTAGGAAAATCAGATCCTGCGTTCATGAAAAAAATAATTTAAATATGTTTCTACTCTCTCAATACAGCAATGGTGACATAACTACTGTCAGCCTAAAGGTTGGCAGCAGCCAAATCTGGCTGGTCTCAGCCTATATGGAGAATGACAAACAGGTTCCGCCGGATAACCTGGACGTAACTCTCGTCTCAGATAATATTTATCATATGGTCAGGGAATGGAGAATGGCGGGAGAACATTCCTACTCTAACCATCGATATGTAACATTCAGCCTTAACGTTTACCCTGCTAGCCGGAAAGCCTTTAGGAATCCCAGAAGGAAAAACTGGAGCAAGTATAGGAAAATGCTGAAAGATTTATTAACGCCGCACGCCCCTGAGCCGTCAGCGATAATGGGGAGACACTATCACTAGTGCCTGCAACCGGTCCTTTAATGCTGCTAGCCCAATAGTTAAGCCCACGGGCAAGCCAAAACCAACATGGTGGTTCAAGGAAATGGGGTCCAACGAAAGGTACAAGCCTTTAATAGAGGCAAAAGTACGAGAGAGAGGCTCAGGATTGGGACTAATATACGGAGGACTTAAAATTATACAAAAAAGAAGTAAGGAGGGCACGGAAGAGGTCGTGTAGACTCTTCTGTGATAAAATGGAGGAAGTCTCCGAGACCTCTCGTTTTAGAGCGATACTGTCTACTAATTCAACCAGTCCCAGGTATCTAATTAAACCGGTCGGATCTTGGACTGCTTCTAGTGAGGAATCTTTGAAACTTCTCATTGAAACCCACTTTCCAGGAAGCTTTGACAACTCGACAAAGACTAGGACTCATCGAGAAACACATTGACTGCCCATAGAAGATATCGTAACTAAAAAATGGATCCTATGGCCACTTTAAGGTTTCAAATTTTATAAATCGGCTGGTCCTGACCGAATTATAACAGCAGAAATTCAAAACAACTCGTCGATTATTCTCTCCTGACTGGACGTAATAGGATGTTTAAAATTATGGTCGGTATTCAGAAGAGGTGGACAGAGGTCACGGTGATCTTTATTCCGAAAGCTGGAAAACCTCACATGGCTACCCAAGGGCTAAGACCCATAACTCTACCATCCTTTCTGTTGAAAACCTCGGAAAGGCTAATAGATATTTATATACTGTCACTAATAAAGCCTAGTGTCTGGGCACAGTCTCAACATGCATACGGTAAAGGGAAATTGGTGGACACAGCTCTGCATGCCCTGGTATGTACGATTGAGAAATTCATATTCTCGCAATTGTCACCCTTGGGGTGGACTACCATGTAAGTGGGTTAATCAATCATATGCTGAGGAGCAGGATGGTTAACTCGGAGCTGGGTAATCCACCATTAAGAGGCGGGTGGTTAAGGGAACACCGTAAAGAGGTATCCTGTCTCCTCTTCTCTAGAACATAGCAATTAATGGGTTGGTGTTGGAGCTGGATAGAGAAAGGATTGAAGTGATTGCTTATACAGATGGCGCAGCGATAGCTGTCTCTTGGAAATATTTAAACACGGTACAAGAGGTAATCCAAAATGCCTCTTACTGTTGGAGCTTTTACTATAATTGCCCTCAAATTAAACCTTTAGCTCCATGATACGAAAATGAGTATAAATGAAGATCTTTTCTTTATTTTCTATACAGATTTCTTGCTGAGAGCGACGGCACTTCCGATATTTAGCAAGGGAACATTCTGAAAAATATTCAAAATATAATTTCCAATAAGTGGTTTCAGTTTGAATAGCCTGCTATTTGAGCAGCTGTCAATTTTGAAGCTGTCATCTTTTGACATTTGACAAGAAGTAAAAACTACGTCATTACTAAAATATGGTACGATACCAATAATGGTGGATAGTGAAACTGGTGGAAACATTTGAGCTGTTGAGACAAGTTAGTGATGTGAAGAATCGAAACCGTGTGCGTTGCTCAAGAAAAACTGAGAATATTGCTGCTGTAGCCTGTAGTGTTGGAGAAAACCCAGGTTTGTTGATTCCTCGTTGATCTTTGGAATTAGACATTCCACAAATGCTATTACACCGTATTTTGCATAAAGCTTTAGGTCTTAAGGCTTTTAAAGTTCAGTTAACACAAGAACTCAAGCCAGTTGATCACCATAAACGTCGTATCTTCGCTGATTTGGTCCTTCAAATGCATCAAAATGATCCGGATTTTCATCGAAAAGGATATGGTGCTACAAGCGTAGCCGTGGCGGCCATTTGGCTGATATCGTTTTCAAATGTCAATGGGATACCTTCCTCTTTACAATGAAATAAACATTCATTGATTTTGCTTAAAAAATACTCGTTTTTTTAAATATCAAAATGAAACCTCTTATTGGAAAATCCTTTATACCACTTTCAAGATCAATTAGGTTCATATATGTATGTGTGTACATAAATACAAGCGTATATGTGTTCACACAATAAAAAACGTTTAATTCTATTGCTTTTAAAAACTGCTCGTTATAGATATATAGCGGTATATGGAAGCAAAATGATACGTTCCTATACCATCAAATTATTACCACTCCTATGCCCAAGCGATGGCGAGAACTAATTTCATACAGTTTGAGCAATCGAAAATCGCTCAGTTGCCTATAATTGTTTCTTAATTCACAGGAACTGATAGATATATTTAGATATTTTTATTTAGCTATATGATTTTAAACAGCCCGACCGAAAATGAAGAAACGATCGAGGCATTCTGTTGTAACTGTTTCGCGAGGCCTTCTTTTAACTTGGTACCATTTACAATCAGCATTTGGATACAAAATCGTTCAAAAATGGTTTTAAATAATTTTTAATCTGTTTGGTTTCAAAAATCAGAACTCCTTTCAGATGAGACTGTTACATAATATGTACATACCTGTAATTCCTTTGTCGACTTTTCACAACTGAAACATCTGAACATTTCTTTGGCCATTGGTATTTATTAAGTGGAACTATGCTCAACCAAGTGTGATATATTTGTACCACTAATTGATAATTATTGAATTATTGATAATACAATTTTTTATTTGAAATAATTTGCTAAATATATAATATTTTCAAATTTAAAATTCCGAAACTTTACAAAACGACAATCTGCTGCGTTTTGGTTAACGCCATGTTTATAACTGAATAAAACAAAACAAAAAAAACAAAACGTGGCATTGATAAGTTTAAATGGAGTACTAGATGAAAAAAAATATGATTTGGTTGTATAAAAGTAACGGTTCTTTGAGAAATTTAAATTCGTTTACTTTTTCAAGGACACTATACCGTAATTCGTGATTAGTGTGTACAACATATACAGGGTGAGTCGAGAGGAATCTATAATACTCCTGGAATGTATTGTACACGTGAAAATAATAACAAAAAACCCAAATTTTACTATCCGATTTTCATTTGTTTTAAAATAATTAAAAATTACTAATAATACGATTAAAGAGTTACAAAATGCCACAGAATTTATTCAAATGTAGAATATGCAAATATGGTGTTTATGGTTTTTGTAAAGGGAATAGTATGGCTGCAGTTGTGGAATATCGTCGACATATTCTAGTAGAGATTCATTTATCAGAGTTTTCAACAAACTGTGCGAGACCGGAAAACTACCCAGTACTATAACATAACTTCTGAACGTACTGTTCGACAGGATTTAGAAGAGGTAGAAGATATTCTGGATTTAGTAGCAGAAGATTCAACGACTAGTGTTCTAGAACGTGGTCCAATTATAGTTGGCCTCCCAGCGATTATTGTTTATGGGGCTGGTTGAAAGATGAAGTGTACAATGTAAAAGTTGCAGTCGAGCTTAAACAAAGACAAGACTCAATCAAGAGAGCAGCAAGTGCCCTTCGTAGACCAAGCAGAAAATGTTTAGATATGAATGGCGGTATCTTTGAACATTTATTATGAGAATTATTAATTTTTATTAATTATGTATGAAATTTGGTCAATTTTTAATTACGCTATAACATAAAAACGAATGAAAATCGGATAACAAAATTTGGGTTTTTTTGTTATTATTTTCACGTGTACAATACATTCCTGGAGTATTACAGATTCCTCCCGACTCACCATGTGCAAGCTGCGTTTTTTTATTAACAGAACTTCAAGTCTTATATAGAACATCGGGAATAATACTGGGAAATTTTATTTAGTTTAACCAATATATTTTGTTTATGTTCTATTTATCTTGAATAAATTTCAACTTCTTACAATATTTTTTGACGTTTATTGTCCAATCATACAGGTATTAAGTTCGATACAATCAAAAATATTTCCTTTAAAAATTTCCCTATTTTTCGAGTTCGTGTAAATTTATTGAAAAAACGAGAAAATTCTTATCCAGTACAGTATTCGAAATTGAAATATTTTGAATAAAAAAACACGACTGTAGTAAAATTTGACAATCAGTCAACCACGCATACACAATGTTACATCACATCAACAATTACATATCCGCATCTGTCTCATCTTTCAATGGGATAACATATAAGAAATCACATTTTGTATATGCATATAGTAGGTACAAAAGTTATTCGGTTACCAGTATATAGTTTGTATTCACCTCCCGATTCAATTATATTATAAAACCCAGGTGTTATGTGTTTAAATGACATATACACAAATTATTTATTTACCTTTCGATTATTTTATAACTTGTGTGTGATTTTGTGTGTAAATAATACCATTATTTGTATACAATATAACTGTACAAGATAATACCTGAGTCACATTTGCAACCGCCCATGTTAGAATTCTTTGTGTTGTGTGTTCTGTGTAATAAACCAGATAACATGGTGAAATTGTTCATAATATAACGACACCAATCAAATTATTTAATCGGACTGAAATATAATATTCAGGTATGGTATGAAACTACATACCTTCTGTACCTCTATGCAGCCGCGAGTATAAGTATTTTCCAAAATATACATACTTACATATAGAAACGATGATAATAAATTCCCAAAACTGTACATATTAACTCAACAACCACCAAAATGTTAATAAATTTATTATGATCGGGCGAAAAATATCTTACACGCACCAAATAAAACGGATATTAAAGATAATAAATAACGGTTATCAGGCGAAATTGATCTCTATAAACTGTCGATTTTAATTTTTGTTTTTGTTTTACGTTTAAGATCCACCATTATTTTAGAGTCTTATATGTAAGATATATATTAAACTTAAGACACCAGACAGATGTTAAATGGATATTTATAGAGACTTTATCTTAATAAATGTTCTGGTTCATAAAATTCCTAGATTACAACGATCATATTGATTAAGATCACAAAAGAAATTGATTGGTTTAAAAATAATTTTATAATACCAATGGAACATTTATGGATATACCTCAAAATTAAAAATTGTTGCTGGACTCCTATCTATTTAGGAATGATAAATATTTTACTTCAAACAGATCCAGGTGCAGCCCATTTTCGTCTGTTTTACTATGAAAATAATATTTTGAACCAAATTTTAGCCGAATGTGCCAAGTACTCACATAGTGAAATACACGAAAAATTGTCTAACACTGATGCAAGACAATTTTTCGCGTGTTTTACTTTGTGAGTGCTTGGAAATGTCGGCTAAAATTTGGTACCAAGAAATTTTATTATTTTTTATATCGTTTTGACTACTGTATTCCCTCTACTCATAGTTGATACTATATATAGTTAGCAGAAATTAATTTTTGATATTGATTTATTATATAAATTTTCAAGCTGATTGATAAAATTGATCGTCCCGTAGGTGCTTGCACAGTCTTGAGGACAATTTTATGATAAAATGAAAAATGTGTGTGTATATCGCTGCGCAGAAATTGTAACATCCCATAATAAGAGGTTGTCACTCTAGTTTAAGTTCCACAGACCGCTACTAAACAGATCTATATATCATTACAGAGTATTAAATAACTATAGTTTTGGCACTGCCAATATTTTTCTGTTCCAATATTAATTGATTGCTTTCAAATGCTAGTCAAACTATAGAATTTCATTGAACTTATATTTCTTTTTTAAAATTTTAATCCAATTTTTTTTATGGTCGTTTAAATCACGTTCTATTCACATTATAGTATTGTTTCAAATTTATGGGCCCACACGTTTTTAAAGTATTTCGGAATTAATTCATCATTTGGTAGGCGCAGAG
This sequence comes from Tipula unca, assembly GCA_951394425.1. Taxonomy (NCBI): domain Eukaryota; kingdom Metazoa; phylum Arthropoda; class Insecta; order Diptera; family Tipulidae; genus Tipula; species Tipula unca. The sequence continues at coordinate 177,900,127 of OX596382.1, read as the reverse complement.
GTCGTGGCAGGTGATGATGGCTCCATGATGTACAGCACGACTTAGTCTCTTCAGATTGTCTTAGACAGTATGAGGACCATGCTCAGGATCGAAACCGTTGGAGCCAAATAGTTGACTCAGTAAGGGACGATTATTCTTTTGATAGTGTGTAAACTTAAGTCAGCGTTTTTATTGTTTATTTTGGTAAACATATTTACTCTTCAGAGTACTTTTCACATTGTTTAATATCCAATTTTTTTCATTCTAGTAATTTAGTAATTTAGTTTTAGATGGGCATAGACCAAAAATATTTTTTTTTTTTTTTAAATGCTGCCAATGGCTTTATTCTTGAATCTTTCTACAAAAGAAACTAACAAGAAGTATTCAAATCTTATTATTACATATTTTAAGTCTTAACCAATGTTAATACTTGTTATTAGTGTTCACTATTTAATTAATTTAGATTACATTTATATGTAAAACCTAGGTTCATCAGTCCAAGTGGATCTGCTCTTCTAAGTCGCCTAAATCGCGGCTGTTTTAATATATCCCTGGCCAATACGTTGGGATGTGTCTTTAGTTTTGAGTAATATTTCGAACTGAATTCTTTAATGGTTTCTTTGATAGTTTTAAAGCCAAGATCATCGTGTATATTACTATTGCGAACGTACCACGGAGCATTGGTAATACTACGAAGTATTTTCGCTTGGGTTCGTTGCAGGAGTTTTCTGTTTGACGCGCTGGTGGATCCCCATAACTGAATACCATATGTCCATATGGGTTTGATTATCACTTTGTACAATAAAACTTTATTGGTTAATGACAGCTGAGACTTCCTTCCCATCAACCAACACATTTTGGAAAATTTTATTTTTATTTGTTTGCGCTTTGCTTCGATATGATTTTTCCACGTTAGCCTTTTATCCAGGTGCATGCTTAAATTTTTAAATAAATTAAAGTTGGGCGGATTTTACTCCAGCACTCAATGCCACTAATGGGCCCACGGTGCAATACCCACATTCACACTAATTCATTCAACCCATTCATCCCATTCACACATGTACAGTATACCATCTGCGCATTGCATAGCTCCATGTCACCCTGTACAGTGACATGGAAGATGGGTCGGCCCATGAGTTCTACATTCCAACAGAGGGTCATAGATGTTTTTCAATTTAATCACCGATCGTAATCGGGAGATGAAAAATCCCTTTTGCATCCGCCTCTGTTGGAAATCGAACCCGGTACCTCCCGATCCAAACGTCGCAGCTTTAACCACTGCGCTATTTGGTCGGTGCATCTTCAGGTGCATGCCTAAGTAATTCACCTTGGTTTGTTGAGGAATATTTATATCGTTTAATTCCACTGGTGGGCAAGTGCGTTTGTTTAGCGTGAATGTGACGTGAGTTGATTTGTTTTCGTTTACTTTTATGCGCCATGTCTTAAGCCAGTCCTCGATTTTGTTTAGATGATTCTGTAATTCCTTTGAGGCAGTTTCGGGATTACTGTGTAACACCACTTGTTGGCTACAGGTAAGTCAACTGTGTACAGCAGGTATAATATAGGACCTAGACCGCTGCTTTGTGGAACACCTGAGTTGATATCATTTAAACAAATAGTTGCATTATTTTGTTTAACCATGTACTGACCATAAATATAAAAATGTAATTGATTCTTAATTAACCGTACCCACTATATTCGAAACACTTTATTTCGTGGCTTATCTTAACTGTCACGAACTGTATCAATTGAATTATCATAAAAAAAGGATAAATAAAATATTTAATTTTATAAAATGTTTAAATAAAATCAATTTACAAATCGTCTTCAGGAAACTATAAACTTAAACCCCATACAAAATACATATAATGCGGGTTTCATGTGGTGACAAGAAAACGATATACCGTTGTCATCCCTTGTTGTCTATTTCATTTACCACAAAATTTATGTTGAAATTGTTCGAAAATCCATTTACTATATACAAGAAAACACAAAATCTTGTTGGCAGCTACGGGAGATTATTTTCTTCAGTCGTATTATATAAACATATACGAGTATGCGGTATTCTTTTATCTATTGGTATGAGGCCCCCTCCCCCGCACCCAACAATTTTTAATATTATTAATTTTCAAGTTTGTCGCACAATAAGATCGTAACACTGAACCATGTGATTATATGCTCTATACACACAGTTAACACGTTATTTACCCAAAATGGAGGGAACCAAAAACTTCTTAAACTCCCATTATAGCTCTATGTATATCCCGAATTTTGAAAAATCACAGATGTAGAGCAAATCGTGTTTATTGAATAACAAAAAACAATTATTTTATCTACGAGATTTTATCGCACCCTCTCTCGTCTTATACATACATATACTTAACATGGTGCGATCCACCCTATATATAAGATTTTTCCACGACATCACATAACATTTTTTTGATTTCCCGCGGATGTGAAAAATTACATTTGTGCGGTTTGATTGTGTATGTACATATATGTCGTACACAAAACCAAATCACCGCCGCACATAATTTTTATTGGGGTTTTCGTTGAATTGATATAAAAATTATTTGTGCGATGACAAATAATTTGGGCGATGGCGCGTTTTTAGTCCGGACACAGATTGTGTATACATATACTCGTATATGCTATGTGCCAAATAAGGAAAATCTCATAAAAATGTTTTTTTTTTGTTGGGAGAACTTCAATTTATGAAAATAAAAAATTATGATTTAACGGCGCACATATGACGATTATATGATATATGAAATCAAAGTTTATTTTCCAACAATCGCACATATCTCGTTTTGGAAGATAAGACGAAAAACAAAAGATAGCGGAAATTCGTGTTTTTTCCAAGATTTATTATAGAGCACACACGTGGTTATGATATATAGATTAATAGAATATGAGAAACGTTTTATGTCTTTTTTGATTGCGGTGTTATGCAATTAAATACTTTTGCCAAATTATATTACAGAATGATGAAATTTGAGTTTGATTATTCTTGATATGGGTTGTAGGGTCGGCTAATAGGAGGCACTAATAAAGGGTCCCCTAACAAGTTTATTCTTGAATTGGTTTTCTATACTTGTTCTGTAGCCCAAGGTACTCTCATGTCTTTCGCAGTTGCTTTTTTGATTTTTTGTCTAACGCCTTTATCAGCCAAATCGGCTATATAGGTTCAAATTAATTGGTGAATTATATCGTTCCATACTAGTTTGTACTGCCATGAACGATGTTCGGGACATAAATTATGCATAATAATTATAATCAGTTTTTAAAGGCCATTACTGGCCCTTTACTGAGTCAACTATGTGGCTCCAACGGTTTCGATCCTGAGCATGGTCTTCATACTGTGCATGGTCTTCAGAGAATCTGAAGAGGCCAAGTCGTTCTCTACATCGTAGATCCATCATCGCCTGCAACAACATCTGCCATATGTAGGCTCTCCTTTCAGAGATCGCCGAACAATTCGTTCCGGATCAGTAAGCAGAATGCGATCGAGCCAGCGTACTCGCTGATATCTTATTTTTCATATCGGGGATCTTCATCAGATCTCTGATCGTTTTAGGGCGTAAATCACACGCATGATTCTTCTCTCAAATACAAGAAACCACCTTTCGTACTCATCCGTCAGCACCCAACTTTCACATCCAAACATAACAACGGGCCTGATCAACGCTTTGTGAAGCTTGTTTAGATTTTGGCAGTGGCCTAGGTATTCCAGGGCACACCACAAACTCTCTCGGTTGATCGAGTCATATAGGCCTGCCGGAAAGTCAGAAACACCTGATGTACGGGGATGAATGTCTCATAATGTTTAGATAGAATCATCCGTAGCGAAAGGACCTGATCGGTTCAGACGAAATCCTCTTTAATAGTCACCCTCCGCTAGTGGGATAATTTTATCCAATATAATGTGGGACAGTAACTTGTTTGCTGTGCAAAGGAGAGCTATATACTGCGATAATTCTCATACTTCAAGCGGTCTCCTTTCTTGAAGATGGTGCATATCGCGGTCACTTTCGATCCGTCAGGCATTTCTTTGGTTCACCATACTAACGGAATAAGGTCGAAAAGACAGTTCCACAAAGTATCTCCACCGATATCAGAGTGAACTCCGCATGGGATGGATCCTCAGTACCTTTTGTACACGGCTACCATGAACGATGAGTCGGCCCATGAGTTTGACATTCCAACAGAGCGTCATAGAGGTTTTCAATTTATTCATCGATCATAATTGGGAGATGAAAAATCCTTTTTGCATTCCGCCTCTATTGGGATTTTAACCCGGTATAGGTACCGCGAGGTATAGGTATTGAATTTATTGATAAAATCGGTTCAATGTTTGTACTATGCTGCGAATTGAGGTAATTTAATTTTTGGCAACTTCACCAGATTGCAACAACCTCATGTCGTATATGTTTAAGGCGACAACCACACACTATACTGCACAATATCAATCAATCAACTTCATTAACTTCATTCGCTTCAACCACAACTACTACAACTACATCTACACCACAACCTATACTCCAACTTCATCATCATCGTCTCTACTTCAAGGTTCTATAAGTGAGAAAAGCTTATTAATTTCCATGTCATGAAGCTACATTTAAGGTTAAGGTTTTGGGTAGAAATGGACAACCAGTAATGGCACGAGCACTTTCAGATTCCGAATCACAAATAAATCTAAAACTTAGGCACCGTGTGCAAAGTTAGGAATCAAATACATATGATCTTCGGTTTTTGTTTTGTGGAATTGGAGGCTCCACTTGTTACTTGCCAAAGTTGTGGTACAGTTACAATTTTATCGAGAAAGTCGAGCTACTGCGCTAACACATCAATTTATTAGTAGGCTTGCTGATGATTTTCCAATACTTCAGAACATTGTATTTTGTTGGGTTGTTTCAGGATCCTTTACATAACCAACTTCGAATGTATTAGAATTGTCCAGTTTGCTATCCTGTCTGAATTCATCGTTCAGAAGAACTAGCCAGTGAGGAAAATTTAAGTCAAACTATTACAAGGAATGAGACAGGCAAGGTTGTTGTACGTCTGCCATTCAAGGAGTCCCCGTCGGTCTTGGGAAATTCATTTTCGATGGCATAACGTCGATATTTTAATTTGGAGAAAAAATTAGAACGCAAGAATATCATATATATAAGAATTGAATCATATATGCAGTGCCAATTTCCTCGGAAAGTGTGCCACTCCTTAACTACATTTTCCTTCATCATTGTGTGCTGAAGCCGGATAGCTCAACAACTAAACTATGCGTAGTCTTTGATGGGTCTGCATAATCTACGAGTCGAAAGTCATTTAAATGAAATTTTAATAATAGGACCTGTTGTGCAGAATGACTTGTTCTAATTTTACTTCGCTTCAGATCTCATCGATATGTTTTAGTGCAGACATATCATAGATGTATCGACAAATTGAGGTTCATCCCGATGGCACCAATTTCCAATAATTTTGTGGCGTGATACTCGTTGCCTTAAGGAATTAGCCATTATTTCTCATTCATCATAACGGGTGCAATATTAACAGAGTTACTTTGGTCTGCAAGCATGGAACTTCGAAAATGGTACTCCAATACTACTGAACTACTTAAAGAAGTGCCATTTCAAAACTAAGGAATTTTACTACGGTTAGATGAAGGTGACTTCATTAAGATGTTAGAAATTTATTAGCAATCGAACAGCGATGAGTTTCACATAAAAATCGATCTTATACCCAGAATACATCAATAATAAAGCGATCAGTCATCTCAACCATCGCTCGTGTGTTCGATTCTCTTGAATTCTCGGCACAGAGGGCTGCGTGGAAGAATTTATGTGAGGAAATCGATAGCTTGTCCGTTCTCGCCAGACTTAACACAACTCTGGCTAGGACTGATACTTGCAAACTTCACCTTCGCCTACCTTCCGGGAAACTCACCTCCTGCAGGCGGGAAGTTGGTGAGCTACTGTTGTTTGTCCATTTTCCTGGATGTGACACTGTTGATTCTAATGTGGTGGTCTCCGAGCCTCCTGACATTTTTTTCGGTACGCCGGATTGGAACTTAACCCGTAGACTGATGACTACTGATGTTCTACACTGGAGTATTTTCTTGTTTGCACCGTTCAAATCGAGTTGTCCTGACGGCGTTTTCCCTGCTGAATTGCAGCATGGATTTCTACCCCCATCCGTGCTCACCTGTTCAATCTGTTCCAGGCGTGCATTGCTTTTAGTATACTGTACCACAATCCTAGAGCAGGAGTAGAGTAGTTTTCATACCTAAAGCTGGCAAGTCGGATTATACCGACCCTAAAGCTTTTAGGCCCATTAGTCTGACCTCTACTTTTCTTAAAGCTATCATCGACAGATTTATTAGGGATAACTATTTAACTATCTCCCCACTCAGTAGCATGCAACATGCTTACAGAACTGACAAGTTCTGCGAAATTGCTCTACATGAACTCGTTATACTAGAATCAAAAAATCACTTAATTATACAAAGAGTTTCTTGTAGGTGTACTTTCCTGGACATTGAGTAGCTAAAGGCTGTCCGCAAGGAGGAGTACTCTCACCCTTGCTGTAGCTCATGATTACCGATGAATTACTTGTTAAATTGTAGCGATCTGGGTTCATCGTGCAAAACTAGGCGGATGATCTCGTTTCGACAGTTTCTGGGAAATACCTGAACGTCTTATCTGATCTGATGCAGATCGCCCTTACTATAGTGGAAGTTTGGTATGTTGAAAAGGGGTTGCACGTCAATCCCTCAAAGACTGATCTGGTTGTCTTTACGAGGCGTAGAGACAGTGCTAATCTGTCTATTACCCACTCTCTTTGGTAGAGCAACTACAAGGACAGAGCACGTGAAACGCCTAGGCGTTATTCTAGATAGTAAACTCTCATGGCAATTTCACCTTGATTACAAAAGGCCATTGCTATCTTTTGGCAATGCAGAAGGGCCTTTGGAAATTCCTGGAGTCTGTCCCCAAAATTATGTTGTTCATCTACAAATCATTGGTTTTACCCTTATTGTCGTATGCATCAGTTGTTTGGAGGCCAGTTGTGAAACTGACGTCTTCTGCAGCAAGGCTGGATGGACTGCAGATGACAGCCTGTAGATAGACAGGCTATAACCGGTGCTATATCGCCTACTCCCATTCTTGCTATCGAGTCTATTCTATGCTTGCAGTCTTACATTCACGGATAGTAAAACCGAGCTCAATACCCTTAAAAACGCTTTGACTACACGTTCCACGCCTAGCTGTCGAAAGGCAAAACGGTTCATCATCGAACCCAACATGAGGGTCACTAAATATGTGTTTTCCTTTAAAAAAAAAGCCAACTCAGAATTCTGGTTGCACTTATTACGGGCCATGGACGTTTCAAGGTTCATCTCCAACGCATGGGATTATAGCTCAGGATGATCTTTGTGACGATTGTCTGGAGAAAGTGGACGACCGTCTATACTACCTTTGCAGCTGTTCGGCCTTTGTCGAAGCTAGATCCCAAGTGTTCTCTTACGGATCTTTAAACGTAGATCAGTTATTATCCAACTCTTGGTTCAAACTTTTACAGTTTGCTAAGGCTGCACTGTAGATTCCAACCGTTTTAATAAAAAAAAAAATGATGTTGCAGCTTTAGATGACATCTTGTTAACGTTCTGGTAGTAAAATGTGAAGAGCCTCTTAGCGGAACTATATTTAGGGATGGATTGAATAGGAATTGCTGACGGGTTATGGTTAGTTAAGATAAGTTTTTGGCTGTGCAAATATTCCGAAAATTTTGTCGAAGTGTTCTCTATATAAATTCTTTGACCAGAAATCCAGGTGGCCACATCTTGGAATATAGGATATCACTAAACATTACTTCCGACACACTAATTCAAAATGAGGTATAATTGTATTTTAGGCCGTTATCTCGGTTTGGAGGCATTTCAGCACAGGGTACTCCATCCAATTTCGTTCTCGATTTGAGAGAATCTTCGAAATGTTGTTTCGATGTGGTTTCTGGTACTGGTATCTCTCTCTAGATTCCGAGATAATAAAGCATAATTGGAAAATATTCAGACTTAAGCTTATATAGACAATAAAGATTTGTATGGTATTGTAAGGCTCTGCATGCCCATGAAATTTATGAATTAATCAATCAATTTCAGAATTCCTATATATTTAATGAAATTAGTTTGAAAATAGCAACAACAATAATAACCAAATACATATATGTAATCCGACAGATGTTCCTTTACTCTAAACACTCAAATAATATTCCATGAGTATTCTTATTTTTTTTTCCAGATTTCACACTCTCATGATTCCATTTAGCTGTAACATACATATACTCGTATACATATTATGATAGATCCCTAAATTAATTTTTGTTGTGATGTAGCAGAGGAACATACATATACATATAGGAAAAGGAGATGGAAGACGAACGAACACATAATCAAACATTAATAATATTATCCATCCCATATTTATCCTGAAATTTATGTTGTTTAGGGGTTGGTTATAGAAATAGAATAAAAAAATATCGGGGTGTTATCTCATCGTTTTGTACGAACAAATATAAACATTCATGCACTGTATCTGAAGAAGAGCCATGCTGCGGGATTTTTACATATATACATACATATATAATACACATATACGATTGTGGTATATATCCTTATATTTGTTAATAACATAAAGCATAATGAAAAATCATATATCATGCCGAGGATGATATGTTCCTTTTATTATTCTTGCACGAATATTGTTGTTGTTGCGTCAAAAATGATAAAATAAATGGTTTCCATATCTCTTCGTTATTTATGTTGGTACATACATACATACATACATACATATGTATATATACAAATTAACCGAATTGTTGTTTAACGTTTTGTGGGATGCGGTCCCTGATTTATTAAATTATCATTTATATGATGATGTAATTGTTTTGTCAATTATTGTTAATAATTGATTGTATATATGTATAAAAGAGCGAGGGGGTTGGTTAAATAAAAAATATATTTTTGGCAATATAGAAGGGTATTTTGTGCCCGCTTATATCTGATTTTGTTTACTTAATGTCCGCGGTTTCATGCATTATCGAGCAATCGGTTTTATTTTCTGTTTACAGTAATTTTTTATTCAAGAAGCTGATTATGTGCGTCTAATTTCACAAAAGGGTGAACATATTATAAATAAATTAGTTGTTATAATTATTTTTATATATTGATATGTATTTTGTGGCTTAACTATTTCGGGCCGTTATAAAAGAGAAATAATTGAGGACGTTCCTTTTTATATTATTAGGCTTTAACTATATGCGTAATTATAAAAATTATCAAAAAATATTAATTTAGTTCCACATTTGACATAATTTAATTCACGTACAGAGTAAAACAATAAAAATTGAATGATGCTCAAAAAAAAATTAGGGCGTTATTTTTATTTCATAATAATTCATGTATTCGCATATACAGAACTGAATAACTTTTCAATGTTAGAATTGTCGATTTTCGATTTTTTAAATCTTGTTGGATTAACTTCTTATTCAAATCTTATGGACGTCATTATGGATTAAAATCAACGCCCTAATTTTTATTTTTATCGATTTTTAATTAAATTTATTTTCATATATGAATGTATAGAGGATGGACTACGTGTAGTGAGGAATCCCTGGAGCTATTACTAGAAACGTAGACTCCGTAAGTCATATAGTAAATAGGCGGAATATCCTATGGGCAATAAACAGTTTTAAGCCATACAAGTCGGCATACAGGCCATTCCTAGGAAATGGACTGAAAGCTCTCACTGCTATCCCAAAGACTTTAGGCCTATAAGCTTATCCCTTTTCTGTTAAATCACTGGAATGATAAAAAAAAGGCTTACATTAGAGGCTAATTGAAGCCAGGCGAGCTGTCGGGATTTCAAGACGCATACTGTAAGGGACGATCGGTGGAAACAGCTCTCTACTCCTTTATAGGCTCAATTGAGAAATCACTTCAATTCAAAGAATACTCAATGGTAACCTTCTCGGATATAGAGGGGACCTTTAGCAACGTCCGACCGGGGGGCAATCACTCGGGCCCTTGCGTGTCTGGGGTAGACGGATCACTCAGAGGCTGGATAGATCAAATGCTTAAAGTTAAGATCGTGACAGCTTATCTGGGTGGGACGTCTACCGGGAGATACGTTAGCAGAAGGACACCCAAAGGTGGGGTTTTATCCCCCCTTCTTTGGAACTTGGCCATTAATGACCTGTTACTAAACCTGGAAGGGAAAGGCTTCAAGGTGAATATTCTTATACGCTGAGTGAGCGCATGCATTGCGCACTTGGCCACCTCTCAACCCACAAAAAAACGGAGCTGGTCCTCTTTACCAGGAAGCACAAACTTCCTCAGTGTGACCCGCCAATGTTAAATGGTACTCGCTTGATCTTTACGGATAGAGCAAAATACCTCGGACTACTTTTGGACAGCAAGCTAAGCTGGAAACCAAACATCGTAGAGAGAGTAAAGAAATCTACTATAGAGCTCTACTCCTGCAAAAATGCCATTGGAAAGAGAAGGGGTATGGAGCCCCACATAGTAGTACATTGGCTCTACGTCTCAGTGGTCAAACCTATACTGCTGTATGGGGTTGTCGTTTAGTGGCCAGCGTTAAAAATGATGGCCAACCCTAAACTATTGATGAAAGTCCAAATAACGGCCTGCTTGTGTATAAGTGGGGCTCTCAAGAGCACACCTACTTAAGATCTGGAGGTTCTCTTTCATCTTACTCCCTTGGATATTGCGAAATATCAAGCAGGCCGGATATAAAGTAAACTGCTGCTTTTGGAAGAAGCCATAAAAAAAACGAACGTCAGATGGTCTAACGCCAGTTCGTGTGTAATAACCTGGCAGATCTGGCCTGGACTTGACTGGTCCAGATCAGGCCAACTGATATCGCTTCGACGGCACCATATTGGTATGGTCGTGGGAGTTATAACCGGACATTGTCTTCAATGTTCAATCTGCAAATTCAACCAAAATTAGGCAACAATTAGGCTTATCGTTATTGCCGTTTAAATAAAACAAAACAAAAAAAAACAAATTTTTTAAACTGAAAGAGGGGATCATTGGCAAAAAAATGGTAAAATCCCAAAGGGGATACAAAAATTAGCAAAAAAAAAAATTATTGGTTTTTTAAAACAATAACCAAGGACGAAGAACAAAAAATACTGTATCGACTGAGTTGTAGCCGTAACGCATAATACAAAAGGCACAAACTGGAAATAAAACCTACATCGATAAAACTAATCCGACTGAAACTGAAGGAGCCACGAGCTTGCTGGAAAATCAGTTTGCGAAGTTTGAGGGGGAATGGGTAAACATATTAGAGTTAGATAATGGTAAACGAGGAAACCGCCAAATCGAGGCTATTATCAAAAATTACGGAATGCATATGTCTGTCCTTCGGTCAAAATTAATTCACTTACATCTGCGAAGCCATGGAATGCAATATCTGCTGGAGAATCTATTTTGAACAAATGTCGTGAATTTAAATTAGGTATAGATCACTATAGTTTCAAGTTCCATAAATGCTGCATAAATAATTTGCACATTGTTATAACCGCGGATCTTAGGCTTTTTTTATAGGAGCTACTAAAAATCGATTCCAATCAGAAATGAGATTCGTATTTTGGCTTTATTTTTAGTTAGACAAAATTTGTATGCGATACAGCAAGCTATGTTGACTGACTTGCTATGTTGCAGGTTGATCTGTTTGTAGTCGAGCGTGGACGTCATCATGAAGACAGCCGTGAACTAATAATATAATAATAAAAAAAACCTATTGTCCTGAGATAACCCTGAAACGGATCCTCTCAAGGACGTATTGTAGCGACAATCCGGACCCAGTAATGTGTTCGAAGGAATTCTGGTCAATTCTGAACACAAGCGATTGGCGATTAGCCTCTCGCTTATATCGAATAACCTTCCATTCAGTGGTCGATACATTTGGATTCATTATGCCGATGTTCATTATAACTACACTCGGATTCTCAGGTGGCCCAGGAATCCATGAGTGTAATATCGGGGGTTTGGGGGCTCACCAACCGAAAGTTGATAACCCTTCCAGACGGCCTTGATTAAGCACAGAATTTTTCCCCGACGATTATCTTGTATATAGATGTGACAGATCCATATACGTATATACCAACACTAAAACTTAAGGAAGAGGAATTGTTATTGTAATCAAAGCATCCATCCCAAATCAAATTGTTACTGTCTCACAATCATCATTGAAGTGTCTATGTATGTATAAGATTGTGCTTGTCTAAAATAATCATCACTATAGTGACAGCTTACACCCTTCCGCATTCCACTCAGGAAAAATAAATAACCTTCTGTGATACCATAGACGAAGTAATCAACTTTAATAATCCATCTGATATATTCCTTATTACAGTAGATTTTAATCTTCCTAACACTTCCTTGTGGTTTGATCCCGAAATCAACAGTAATATTCCTTTCGTTGTAAATCTGATTCTGAAATATATTTTTTTGATGCACGGCAGATACCTGGACTTTATCCTCGCCAATGATCCTGATATTTTTGATGTAAAAGAATCCCTGGTACCATTCGTAATAAATGACGACCATCATAAAGCAATGGAAATATCTTTGAATTCGGCAGTACTCTCGCCATGTATAGATCATACAGACGTGGAAACCGGCTTTAATTTCAAGAAAGCTAAACTACCTGCAGAATTGTAAAACTCACTCAATAATATCATCTGGCAGAATGAACTATCTAAACATGATCTAGACGTTGACGTAGACATTTTTTATCAGCTGATTACCCAAACGTTCGAGAATTATGTTCCTTTGTCCAGAGTACATCGAAAATCAATCATCCACCATGGTATGACCACGTTCTTATCAACCTGAAAAATAAGAAGAATAAAGCATACACACGAATGAAAATTAGCGATACTGAAGAAAGTCATTTCAAGGAAACAACATCTTATTTATAACATCTTGAACTAAAATACAGAACGTATCTGGCAACACTACAAGATAATATCAAGATCGATCTAAAATATTTTTGGAACTTTTTTAATACAAAACGCCAGACAAAAGGCTATCAAGCTTGTCTTATATGGAATGTCGACAATCTGGCTCCAACGGTTTCGATCCTGCGCTTGGTCTTCATATTGTCTATATAGACAACCTGAATAAACCAAGTCGTTCTCTACACCGTGGAGTAATCGTCACTGGCGCCTACCATATGGTGGCTCTCATTTCAAAAATTGCTACATAATTCGTTCCGGATCAGCACGCAGAACGTGATCGAGCCAGCGTACTCGCTGAAATCTTATTTCACGCACAATATCGGGGATCTTCATCACATCTTTAATCTCGACACTGTACCATCTACTTCGCGTTTTGGGCCGTAAATCATACGCATGCGTAGTAGTCGGGCCTCTCCAGTCCAAGGTAATATGACGTCACGATGACCTTGAAATTAACGTAATGACCTTGACTGTTGACGTCATGACCTTGAACTTGACCCTGGATTTGACCTTAACCTTAACAGTTGACTATTGACCTTGACAATCTTCTTTGACCTTTGGTCGGTGACCTTTGGCCATTGTCCTTTGATCTTTGACCATTTGACATTTAAGTCTTATGACCTTGGGCATATACACCATTTTGAATTTGTTTTGTACAACGCCATCTTTTATTGAGAGTAAACATATCAGCCATCTTGTTTTTGTTTGCGTCCGTTGTGTGTGTTGATTTTCCCTGTTTTTATTTCCGATTAATTTGGGAATATCTTCTAGGTCATTCGTCGGATTTGAAAGTGCATCTTCTTGTGATGTGGTCTTGTGGTGTGAAGTTGTTTCTATTTATATGGTGACGTCTTCGGTTTTGTGGTGTCGAGATTAGCAAAACTAATTGGTTGTTGTCAATTTTCCGCGATAACCTTAAGAAAATATGCTTTGTTGTATAATATGCTATATTGTGTTCTAGAGCAGCATTGTTACACATGTAAAGATATAGATGATATGAATGTATGCGGAGCATGTAGAGATAGACAGAAGATTTTTACCTCGGGAACAGATGTTATAGAAGATTTAATCCGAGTACTCGGAGTAACAGGATCAATTTCTTTTGTCTGATGACACTTTTCAGAGTTTTTCAAATCGGCATCCATATTATTGGTTAAAGCATATATCATTGCGAAATAATAAAATCAGAATCCGTTCATCTGCGATATTTTATGAAAATATTCATGCAGTCTACCGATATTGGACCCAATAAATGAGGCATGTGTTTCGTGGTTTTCGCAAATTTTTGAGAAACTAACATTAACCCAGTCCATTAAAAAATTGGTTTATGTTTGACAAAAACCTATAACATATAATGTCTTCTACACATTGGCTTCTTCTTTGTGTAGCTAATCTTACAATTTGTGAAAAAAAAAAATCAATTGTGAAACATAATGAGAGATGAAAAGTCAAAATATTTTCGAAAATTGGATTCCTTTTTGATCACTGCGGCGGCATTGTGTAGTTTTTTTTTGGTATTGTGTTACACAATTCAATATATTTGGCTTGCATGCAGTGTTATGTTTTGAATGCGGTCTCTACGGTAATAAAACTATATTAGAAGATGATAAATAGATCGAAATCCAAATATTACATCTGGGTGGTCTCGTATACATACATACATATGTTCATATATAATTATGGATATATATCATATCAATTTACGACAGGTATTTTCTCGTGATAATTGATCGTCTGTACAACGAAATTAATTTTTTCCGACACTTTAATAATATGGTTCTGCCCCACTTATGGACTCTTGGCAGTTGGGGTGGTTTGTTTTGATTGTATGCGGTATGCAAGATTCGATAATGATAAATAATGTAGGATTGTGAGACTGAAATTTTTGACTGAACAATTGACTTGACTCTTGACTCTGGACTTGTGCCCTGATTTAATTCTTGGTTAGCGTTTATATATAGATATGACCATTGACTTGACTATTGAGGCGACTTTTGTCATGACTAATCTATACGTGGTTGAAGTTTTCCCTGAGTATAGGTTTTAAATTTGTCCTAAACCAAAAACAACGAGGTGTGATGTGTTTGACTGTTAAAGTTTGAACCATAAGGAATATGGATAATAACAGATCTGCGATCAAAGATCTGGAAGAGAAAACTTGGAATCTAGCTCCGACAAAGGCCGAATAATAGTTCAATGATGCTTGGTGATGAATCTTGGAGACACATAGCTTTGCTATCATTGCAAATAATAATGTCTTTCCCTAAATCACTAAACTTAAATTTCTTTGTGTATCTTGAAAAACCATACAGTGTTTACTCAGGCTACTCGAGAATTTAAGCCTATAATTAGGACAGTGGAATGCAAATTCTGCAATGTTTTCTGAACGAGAGCCATCCGTAAAAGAGAATATTGACTCAGACAAGTAACTGTCTATTGAAATTCTGAGAAAGAACCAAAACTCTCGGGTCGAAAACAATGTTGGCGGCTTATAATCAAGGTCAAATTTCCAGTAGAGTTTACCATCTAGAATGACACCTAGGTGCTTGGCATACTATGTCCTTGTGATCGCTCCCCCAAAGAAAGTGAGAACCGATAAATTAGCACTTTCTCCATGTCTAGTAAAGACAACCAGATCCGTATTAGACCAATTGACGCACAACCCCTTTTCAATACACCAAACTCTATGTCAGATCCAATAAAACGTTCAAGTATTTACCAGAAACAGTCAAAATGAGATGATTTTGATTCTATAGTTACGGGTTCATGTAGAGCAGTTTCACAGCGTAGAACATCAATAGTGATCGGCTAAGTAGCTCACCGACTTCTCGCCCGCAACTCCGCAAGACGTGCATCAAAAATGGATCTCATTCCGAAATAAGATCCGTATGTAACCTCAACTAATCTGGTTAGGCAAATCTAGTAGTAAAACGAGCCCAGAGAAGAATACATCCCGATTCGTAAGTTTGCTATTGCGATATATGGTTAAACCGGTGATCTTTTAAAATTAATACTAAAAGAGATACACCTATGATCAGAGGTGAGAATATCATCAGTGACCCTCCAATTTGGAATTAAGGCAACCAAATGGATTAGACAAAAATCTGAATGCGATATAGCAACCAGCTCTTCAACCCAGCTATAAAAAATATTTGTGGAACAAATTTGGAAACTTCGATATATGTATTTCAGTTTTGTTGCTATGTATATGAATACCTGAATATTTTGGAACTCAGTGGTTTTTTTTGGAGTGTTTCTAATAAGGAGCCATCATTGCCGAAAAATGTTTGAATTAGTGTGGGTCTGGTCTAAGGGAAATCAATACCGATTTTCCAAAATTTAGGCTTCCAGGTACTTAGGATTAGACAATTTTGGTCAGGTACTTCAGACAGGACATTTTTGATTCATAGTGCTAAAACTGAAATACATATATTGAAGTGTCGGAATTTTTCGAGTATTTTTAATAAAGAGCCATCATTGCCGAAAAATATTTAAATAGGCTTCCAGGTATACTTAGGATTAGACAATTTTGGTTCATAGTAACAAAACTGAAATTCATATATCGATTTTTTTCAAGTGTTTCTAATAGTCCATCTATAGGAGTCCATCCCCGTGCATCAGGTGTTCCTGGATTTCCAGCAGGCCTATGACTCGATCAATCGAGAGAGTCTGTGATCTGCGCTGGAGTATCTAGGTATTCCAACAAAAATGGTACGATTATGTAGAATGACAGTGACGCAGTCTCAATGCTGTGTTAAAGTTGAGACAGGCTAGCAAGAATTTTTGCAGTTAGCTCGGGTGTTCGGCAGGGAGATACTCGATACTCTTTAATCTCATGTTGGAGTATATGGTTCGTAAAACTGAAACACCTCAGCGCAACATACAATACTTGATCCCCTTGTAGAGTTTTCGGCTTCTGTTGGACTCCATGAGTCAAAAACGAAATACCTGATCTCTGGTTACAGGGACAATGGCACACCAGATTTTAGTAGTGGCCTTTATACGTTTGAAGTAGTGAGAAGGTCCAAATATTTAGGCTCTCTTATTACTCACGATAACAGTGTGGTGGAGCGATCTTTGAAAGGGGAGCCACCATATGGTAGACGCAGAGGTCGTTGCAAGCGACGATGGCTCCACGGTGTAGAGAATGACTTGCCTTCTTCTGGTTATCTAGGACCGTATGAAGACCAAGCCCAGGATCGATACTGTTGGAGCCAGATTATTGATTGCAGTAAGGGGCCCGTAATGGCCTTTAAAATTAAAAAAAAAAATATAGTTTCACATTTAATTAGAGATCTGCTACTATTGTCTAAGCAGCATTCCTCAAACCTTAATCAAAAGTTACTTCATGTACAAGCTTCACGGCACTTGATAAGTGTTTAGATTTTAGCAGTGGCCTTAGAGGATACAAAGAACGACTGCCAGCCGCACTTTAATATCCTCACCCACACTGTTATCGTGAGTGATAAGAGAACCCAAATATTTGAACCTCCTCACTCCCTCAAACGTGTAAAGGCCACTACTAAATTCTGGTGTGCCATTGTCCCTAAAACCAGAGATCAGGTATTCCGTTTTGGACTCATTGATCTGAAGTCCAACTGAAGCTGAAAACTCTACAAGCGGATCAAGTATTTCTTTCACTCCGTTGCTATTCAGTCCAATCACGCATATGTCATCTGCATATGCAAGCACCTGATTGGACTGGCGATATAAGATGTTACCCTGCGGTGTTTCAGTTTTACGAAAGATGTATTCCGACAGGAGATTAAAGAGTATCGGGGACAGAGGATCTCCCTGCCGAACACCCGAGTTAACTGCAAAAATTGTCGATAGCCTGTTCTCAACTTTAACACAGCATTGGGACTGCGTCACTGTCATCCTACATAGCGTACCAGTTTTGTTGGCATTCCTAGGTATTCCAGGGCAGACCACAAACTCTCTCGATTGATCGAGTCATAGGCCTGCCGGAAATCCAGGAACATCTTATGTACGGGGGTGGATGTCTCATAATATTTAGATAGAATCATCCGCAGCGAAAAGACCTGATCGGTGACTGATCGATTCGGACGAAATCCTCATTGATAGTCACCAACCAAGCCCTCTGATATAGAGGAGTGATTCTATCCAATACAATGTATGACAGTAACTTGTATCCTGTGCAAAGGAGAGCTATACTTGCGAGAGCAGCCTGGTTTTTCCTCGCGATTATGAGACGTTGTTGCACTTCATTATGGGCTATATTTTGTTGCTCAACTGCAAGACGACAGTCGTCATCACACCAATCATTCTTGGATCTGACTTTCACTATACCTAAAGTCTGTTGAGCAGCACTGACATCCGAAGTTTTCCTCCCAGACAGAGTAACTTATACTGAAAATTTTTGAAAATTCAATATCTATACTGAAAATCATTAGTCATTAAACTATACTAGACTTAGTATAAACTTAGGACAAACTTCACGCATATCTCTTCACTTGATTTCGGCCTGATTCCCGAGTTGTGATACTGGGCGAGTGCGCAACACTAAACAAAAACATTGATATTTACACAACATGATGCCATTCGCATCGTCCCTACTGTACAATTTTAAATACAAAATTTTAAATTGAATAAAAATGAGATAACATAATATCCATATTTTCATGTTGTTGATTATTATGGTATACGATGATTTGTGTTATAATATTCATGAGCATGAAAAATAGATTAAAAGCTTGGGAAACGATATGTATATACATAACAGGGTGATACTCGAGTATATATTGCGTCTCCATCTACCATACATAAATTTGTGTTTACAAAATAATTTTTTTTTTGTCGTATTCTATATACTAAAAACCCCAATCGAGATAAATTAAATACGAATTTCCCGCACCATATAGATATATGTACGTACATACAAATAAACACGATGATGATGATGATGATGATAGTGTATGTAGAGTGTGTATTTATCAAGCAACACCAGATTAACAACAACCATATATATAGCTATAAGTATGTAAACATATAATGTTTATTTAACATAACAGCAACAAGAATTTTTTTTTATGGCGATGGGTACATAGTACTTCATATATACATACAATTTCCTCGAGATTTTTATTTTTTGTTTTTAATTAAATTATGATTTTATCAAGGGATTTGTGATTATGATAATATGTATTGTGTAAATGTATAATGGGTACATAACAAACACTTAACCAGAACTCGTATACGCACATAATCTATATAATACAAAAATTAGATTTGTTTGGTTGAATATATATGCAGGCAGGCGGCAAAAAAGGGGTTAGATATATGTACACACATATATACATAATATATGCTCTGTGCGTTGTTAACCAATTAAGATTTGTTTGTTGTAATTCTCGAATTAAAATTGTATTTATGTATATATGTATGCTCGTACATAAATATACATCTGATGAACATAATTTAAAAAATTCCCTATAAGCTGATTTATTTATTTATTTTATGTTGTTGTTGTCAATTTTTAGGTTAATTTATTTGTTATAAATTCTTGATCGTTATCATTTAACACAGCAGTACACTACAAAAAAAGCGGTGTAAGTAGAACGCCAAATCGGTGCTACATATAGTGTCCATCCGATCGGTGTTAACTATTTATTATCCGTTTGTGTAGCATTAAATAAATAAATAAATAAATTTATTTGTAACTTAGTTAAATTAGATAAACTTTGTAAAATCTATTAATAACTGAATTATTTATCCGTTTTGAACATATAATTTGACACAGAACGGTGCGGTCAAAAATATTCCTATTGATACATATATGCTAAGTTTAAATGGTGTCGATAATTTTATATCTATATATTTTTACAATTTTGATATTCTTAGGCCAAAATAAAAATAAATGTTTGTTTTGTATTGAAATTTATTTATTATTAATAAATAAAATAAAACATATACATAGAACCTTTGAGTATATATAAATAGAGAAATCATGAGCAATTACAATGTTACCTCAATAGATAGAGTTACATACACGATTTTGAATGTTTTTTTAATTTTTTGTGCATAGTATATTTAGGTTGCAATGCATTGAACTATACAGTAAGATTTTTTACTGAAATATTTTGTTTTGAGAATCATCAAAGCCACCTATATATACAGAGCCCTAAGGTTAAAAATTGAGCTTTTCCTAGAGGAACTAAAATTGACGAAAAAAACATTTTTTCCATACAAAACATATGAAAAATTAAATTTTTTTCGGTGCGATATTTTTCAATGAAAATGTCGATGGATTAAGTATTTTAACATTGAAATAGAATCTACAATTATCATTTTATAATTGATTCAAAGCTTGATCGAAGAAGTTGTTCAATTTTTGATATATTTATTAATAAAATTTATAGAAAAAAAACATTTCTACCAACGCAATAAAAATTAAACTGCACGACGAAAAGAGAAAACAGTAAAAATGTGGTTGTGTTTCCTTTTGAATTATATTTTTGAAAATACTTAAAGGGTATTTCAATAAAAGCTGCATGATTTTGTTTGAATAAATCTCAAACTAATTTCACTTCAATTTCAACGTAAATTTTGGATTTTAGATTATAAATGGAACACCATGACTATCACAGTTCTTCTGGCACGGTTCTATTTTATTTTTGTAAAGTTTTGTTACGCATTTGTGCATAATTATGGGTCTAAATAAATTGTGCAGCTGTTATTGGAACTCCCTATGACATGTTGTAAGTTGTCAATATCACAATTTTTTTTCTATCGATCGATGTTTATGTTCTCTTTTTAAATTTTACGCTATTTCGTGAATTTTGAGTTTTTTCTATTGCGATCTCAGCCTATTGGAATAATTTTGCACTCTATCCCTTTTCCGATTTCGCTACAAGGTAATGAAATAGAAATATGTGGTGATACATTTTCAAATGTATAAAAGGAAATAGAATAATGCTTTATACATCGCATGCTGCGATCGCAATAGAAAAAGCGAAATTAAAAAAAAAATGTGAGATTTAATTCTTAAAAAAGAGACAAGATCATCGATCGAAAGGATGACAATATATGTTTTATTTATTTATTTTACCTACTCAATCAAATAAATTCATGTTTACATAAATATGATAAATTCATATTTAATTTTGATTTAATGTTTATAAAAGGTTTAAAGTTCTGACTTTCAGATATGTGCTGCTTCAATATAGAATCAATTTCACAAAGTGTTTATCGAAATAAAAGATTTAACTTTTCATTGATGAAAAGTAATTCAAAAATGGTCATTTTTACATTGATTCTTATGGGACAAAAAACATGGCTGATCCTTTCGGCTCTGTATATATAGGTGGCTCTGATCTAACACTTGAGCTTTATGAAGATTAATCTGTAATAAACAGTAACATAGCTGTTTTCAATAATTTAAAATTCGACAAAATTAATTTTTAATTGGTACTAACAATACAAGATTAACCCTTATCGATCTGATAGGAGGACTCATTTTTTCATTTGTTTTTCGCTATTTGCAGATTTTCAGTTGCTGATAAAAATGTATAAAAACCAAGACTTTTTCGTAATTAAAAACACAATAAAACTGTTGTCTATTGTAATTTTGATTATTTTGTTACCATTGTTTTTGTTTTTGCAACTTGGACTGTTTACAAAATGTAGGGGACAACTTTCAAAATTTTTCGGCAAAACGAGCTAATCGATAGAGATAAAATTCAGCAAGAATGATGAACACGGGATTCTAAAATAATTTTCACATATGAAGTTCTGGAAAATGGCCAATTAGGAAGGAACTTTGTTATTTCTTAACCGATTCTGACGACGTTTAGCATGTACGATGCAAGTGGAATTCTAAAATTATTTTTACAAGTTCTGGAATATGGCCAGTTAGAAAGAACTTTGTTAACCGGTTATAATGGAATTCTTAACCGGTTATAATGAAATTCGGCATGTTCGAAGGTACTCAGGTGTTTCTTAAAAGATTTCATATCGTTTCATCATAATTGGTTATGAAATAACCAAGTTCCTATTTGACTGCCCATATTCCAGAACTCCATGTGAAAATCATTTGGATTCCTTTTGGCAGTGCACATATTCCAGAACTTCATGTATACAAATTATATTATTTAATTATTATAATCCCAATTTCACCGTACATGATGAATTCCATCATAATTGGGTAAGAAATTACCAAGTTCCTTCATAATAAAGACTTCGACTTATTGCAAAAATTATCTATAAAACCGTACCGACCGGTAAAGTTTAAACATAAAGGTTCATTATGAAACTCGAAGAGCCCGTAGATGGCGCTGAATTCACACTAGCCCTTACAACTATCACCCAAATTCTATTCGCTCGTTGAACCCAATAAATTTCTAGCCATTTCTTTTATTTTTGAAAAGGCTTGTTCAATTGGTTTCAAAGTTCAACATGGAAGAGTACGGCGGTAGGAACCTTAAACCGTTTCCTCAGGTTTCTATTATATCCTTGATCTGCGCAGTTTTGTGGATTTGTGCATCATCCATTACAAAATAGAACTCAGTTCATTAATTTTGCAGCGAGTTCTTCAATAAGTTTACAAAATTTACTTGAATTAGAGTTTGAACTATAGCGGTAGAGTTTGATTTATTTTGGAACGAATAATGCCCAAATCTATAAAACTGCGCATTTCATGAATAAAATAAAAACCTCAGGTAGTCATTTAAGGTATCTAGTATCTACCACCGTACTCTTTCATGTTGAAACCAATTGAAAAAACCTTTTATAGGCCGTGTTTATAATAAGAAAGTAAAGCGAAGTTGGCATGGTTGGACATTCCGGATAAAAAGAAAAAGAAGCTCTATTTTTAGAATAAAACACGTGTACTCGTCTTAATTGTTTAGTTAGTTTCCTTATTTCAAATCACAGTCATTAAAATTATATTTTTTTGAAATTTTCATTATATTGCTGCTTGCTGCGCTTCGTTGGAGCTTGGAAGCAAATATATAGAGGTCGATTCTGGAGTAATAAAATGCATGCTATTTTCTTATTTACCTGCTTTCTACATGAATTTATTTCGAAAAAATTAAAACGTCATCTATTAAAACGGAACTCTAGGTATAGTCATCTATTAAAAATGTATTTATACATCATTAAAATAATCATTTGCATTAAACGGTGTAGTTTAAAAGAGGTCATAGGATTTCTCAAGTGTGTCCAAATACCCTTTCCCTAGTACTTTTAGAATTAGGCTGTGGTTACATTTGATATGGATTCTTACGAATATTCCGTTTTATGAATCTGTAAGGATGTGTACGAAATTATCAAAATTAAACTAAAAGCTCGTCTAATTCAAACGAACCCTCCGAAATTAAACTGGATTTTAATACTACTGTGCATTTTGGAAAGGACGAATTTCTCAAAAAGGGAAACAATTTGGTTAATAAATTCTGGAAAAAGAGAAATTGACCACTTCAAACAAACTGGAGCTTATTTATAGTTAATAAAAGTATTTCTAATTATAAAAGCTATGCCCTTTTTCGAGGGAGACACGACTTCAAAGGCTAGACAAATTATTTCCAGTAAAAAATGGAATTTAAAAAAATTTAATTTGTGGAAGAAAGACGCTCTTTGTGGGACCGAAAACACAAACAGTACAACAGCTAGGGATGAAATAAAAACTATGGAGGAAATTTTTCTTAAATAGATTGGACCCTTCTGCACAAAATCTGTATGTGAATTTTCGGTTTATTTTAAATATTTTATTAAAATTTGGCATATATTTTTTTGGATTTTGCATAATTTTTTTAATAAAATCAAAATTAATTCCTTGTAAATATTTCGATTCATAAAATCTGCGCATATCTCAGAACAAACTACGTACAGTACCAACAGTTCCACCATCTAATCTTCACCAAAATTCTGAATAACAACTTTAGTGTTGTTGATTATAACATATTTGAGGTTTAAACTCTTGCAGTTTTGTGTATTTAATTTTGTTTCTTAAATACAAAATTTGTTATAGAACCAGCGCAATTTACTCAAATATTCCTAACCAAATTTTGGTTTCGAAGCAACGCAATCGCCCACCTTAGACGGAATAAAAAATTGGTACATAATAAAAAAATATTATTAAAAAACTGAAATAAAAACAAAAGATAAAAAATTTATTTGTATGTTTGTACCTTTGTAAGGTTATTTTGCTTTTGTTTTTTTCATTTCATTCTATGTACAATTCTATAGTCGATTGTCGCGCTCTACAATTCGAGCGAGGTAACATTGTAACTTTTATTTTATTATGGTTATCACTCTATATATAAATACACAAAGATAGAACGTAGTATGTATGTGAAGTTAGCCTGAAAACCATCCCGAAAAAAGACTTTTCAAAAATAAAATATTTGTGTCCTCACTAAATACATAAAAAGCCTCTCAGCACGAAAAACAGCGTAAAACCAATGATCATAATATAATAAAGATGCACCGTGTGGACGACCAAATTGTTATGTGATATAATAACGGGATTATAAAAAAATGGACTCTGTTTTGTTTTATACATCATGCAACGCCTCACACAAACTCAAAAAAAATCTGACGTCTCATTTTTTTTGTATATACTTATACATGTATATTGTATATACTACATATATACATGATCGTTTATATTACAAAACAAGAAAACAAATTAAACAAATTTGAATTTTTTTTTGTGCGTATGCATTGTATCATTGATTGTATTTTCTTCCTGTTTTGCATTACAATTCGTCATTTTGTGTGAAACAGATCATTTCATAGTATAAAAGCGTTTCAATTTCTATTATTTTAGTTTTTATTGTCAAGTGAAAATTTTGGAATATTTTTTAATTAGTGGTGCATTCATATTCAGTATGAGTAATAAAAATAAATTTACATCAGGCGTTACATGCTTGGTTTCAAATTGTGAATCTTCTCGAAGAAATTCAGATTTACGGTTTTTTCGTTTCCCCAAAAATTTAGAAAAAGCTAAAGAATGGTTGATCGCTTGTAATATACAGCCAAATACAATGCTCATTGACAATATAAATAAAAAATTAATATGTAGTCAACATTTTGACCCAAAATTTATTGGAAAAAGCAGACTGTTAAAGGAAGCAATTCCAACAATTAATTTACCATCCGACTATTCTCCTGAATATACAATTCCCGATAGATACAAGAATATAAAAACATACATACCAAATTTACCAAACTATCGAAGCACGAGTAGCCAAGCCTTTCTGTCTAGTAACAACTTTACATGTGATTCTTGTATTCGGTCAATAAAAACGGTTGAACAATACCGAAAATTAAATAATCAACTATTGACTCAATCGAAAAAATTAAGAAAACAGTTAAAGGATAAGTGGCAGAAAGTTAAATTACTTTCTTACAAAGTTGTTATTTTACAAAGAAAGTCAAATAATTTACTAAAAGAAAAGAAAAAATCGTTTATTGATATCCTATATGAGCGAAATATTGAGCCTACCGCGATATCCTTCATTGAAATGATGGTAGCACCAAAGAAGAAAAAGAATTATACAAGTTCACAGAAACAAGTAACTCAGGCATTATATTATAAATCACCGGCAGCTTACTTTTTTATGAGAAGTAATTTAAAATTTAATTTACCGTCGAAATCTTCTATTAATCGATGGAGACCCGTCAAAAATTTGAGACCTGGAACTAACCAGGTTCTATTGAATGGACTAACGGAAACTGTTTTAAAATTAAATCCTCGAGAGAGATTCGTAACACTTATTTTTGACGAAGTCAAAATAAGACAAAATTTATCGTATAACCAAATTCACGACGAAATTCAAGGGTTCCAAGATTATGGTTTTCATAGAACGCCTTCTTTAGCACAAACAGTATGCGTTTTTATGGTAAGAGGCCTGTTTTCACAATGGAAGTTTATTTTAAATTATTATGCCGCGAAAACTAATATTTCTGGTTCAGATTTAAAAAAAATAATTTATGAAAATCTTAAAATTTGCACAAACGTTGGGTTAACTGTATCAGCTATAATTTGCGACCAAGGTAGCAATAATAGAAAGTGTTTCAAGAGTTTAAACATCAGCAGAGAACATCCATACTTTTTTTATGACGAGCAAAAGATTTTTGCGCTTTATGACATCTGTCACCTTATCAAATCCTTGCGCAATAATTTAGTAAATGGGACAAAATTTATGTGTCCAGATGGTATAGTCTGTTGGCCTATAGTTCAACAATTATACAATTGGGAGAGAACATCTACAACCATGCTTTGTCCTAAACTTACATCTAAGCACGTTTACCCCAACACATTTGAAAAAATGCGTGTAATTTGCCACTCAAATTTTTAGCAAGAGTGTTGTGGCCGGAATAAAAACAGGTGTCAACTTGAAAATATTTGAAAACGAAGAGTTAGCTGTATCCACGTCCAAGTGTTTTGGCATTATAGACAAATTATTTGATTGTTTAAATAGCAAAACACTATTTAATGCCAATCCTTTTACATGTGCTTTAACGCAAGACCATATAGTTTGTCAAACATTAAAAGATGGGTTATCATATTTTCAAAATACGTCTTATTGTGGTGCAAAAATAATTTATTGTTTGAACGGTTTAGTGCAAACAATTTCCGCAACTATAATGCTAGCGAATGACTTTTTTCATAATAGTCCAGAAAATCATATTTCATACGTATTAACAAATAGTCTAAATCAAGACCCTCTAGAAAATTTGTTTGCACAAGTTAGATATAAGGGAGGCAATAATAAAAACCCTACATTACTCCAATTAAATAATATTTTATCTCATATTGTTTCGTCAAAATTACAATTCAAATCAGTTTATTCTAATTGTGAAGAAGATGAGGCGATTTTTTTGGTTAGCAATTTTAATGATGAGCCATCAAATACAGCTGATTCTTTAGATATATCTGATACAACTGAACCGTTGTGTGAAATTGGTCAATCAATGAGCATTACAACTACATTAGAGGAAAACTCCATGAAGTATTTAGTCGGCTACGTAGTTTTCAAAATAATCGGAAAACTTAATTGTGCGAAATGTACGGACGAAATGTTGTCTTGTAGCACAGTACAATTGGAGAACGAATATTTTTTATATAATAAAAATGACTTCAACGATAATAGTTTTGGGTCATTAAAATCTCCGAACCAATATTTTTTTTTGTTATGCAAGTTACAAATTGAGCACTTCCGAAATTTTTTTGGATAAAAAAAATCATGAACGAAATATTAAAACCCTAATAGTGGAAAGTTGTGTAGAAATCGCCAATAATTCAACCGAATATGCTGAATGGTTTTCCTTAAACAATGATTGCTTCAATCACCGAAAACAAGGGTTAAATTTCATTATTTTTGTTCTTATTAAGAAGCATTGTCAATGAATGCTTAATAATATTAAAAAATCAACAAAATTTTGTCGTAATCCTCATTTAGCAATTTTACAGCAGTAAAAATACAAAATTATTACGGAGTAATTTCAGATACGACTATTATAACTATGAATCTTCTAATATGTACATATACATGATACAGCACACAGCTGAAAACTCTGCCTTTCTAAGAAAATAAATCCGCTGCATAGCACTTATATCAACATACAACCCAGAAAGCAGCCTTCTTCAAAATCACAGCCTTGACGTGGCGGAGTAGTTTGAGTGTAGCAGCAATGATCATAATATAAATTGGTAGCAGTGATATAATATAAAATTATGTGATATGAGATAAAATTATAATGTTAATGTAAAATATAATGTTAATAAAAAATAAAACAATCTTGATATAATCAATGTTTAATCATTCATCTCGATTTTTTTTCATAATCGGTTAATAACCTATTTCCATCATAATTGGTCGTATTTAAGAATTTGAGGTAAAAAACCATTGTCCTGTCCATCTCCCATATCTAATTTCATTATAATCGATTAAGAAATGGTAAAGTTCCATTTGGGTCATTTTCTAGAATTTGCTCCAAAATAATTTTAGAACATTATTTTGATAATAGAGGGCTACTAAATACCCGAACTTAAGTTAAAAATCGGTTTTGAATTTCATTTCAATTTATACATGCATATCGATTTGATAATCATCATCGGTTAAGAAATAGCCAAATTCTATCCAAATAGCCCATATTCCATAATTTTTGGTAAAATCAACTAATAATCATATTTCCAAAGCCCCCATATTTCCATTATTACCCATTATTATGTGGGATTTTTTCATAATTGGTTAAGAAACAGCAAAATTTCATCCTATAATTTACCAAACAATTTAAACAATTAAATGGGCCAAATTTCAGATCTTTAGGTAAAAACCCTTAAAGAATCATTTTCTCATAGTCCATGTCGATTTTCATCATAATCATTAAAATAATAATAAGTTTCATCCAAATATTCCCGAACTTCAGGTAAACAGCAATTTGGAATTCAATTCTAAACTCTATGCCGAATTTCATCGTAATCGGTTAAGAAATAAAGAAGTTTAATCTATATTGGCCATATTCCATAAATACAAGTAAAAATCGTTTTTAGAATATAACAATAGGGCGAGAATGGAGAATTGGATATCTCAATCCGTTCTTAAGTTCAAGGGCAGACTGCAAAATAAAAAGCATTTTTAGCATTTTTGTATGCTTTAAATGAATTTAATGCCCCTATTATGGTTCTCATCTCACCTAACTAGTCACCTCACAATTTCAAGTCAGGTGAGTTTAGTTTTTGTATTATGGTTCTCACATTTATTTTGGTGAGTTGTGTGCGCAATACACATATTTTTGGTTTTCCCTACATCAAGAAAATTACGAAAATTATGACGTATTTTTTGGTGAGGTGAGGTGAGAACCATAATAGGGGCGAAAGCATTTTTAAACGCTTAAAAACATTAAAACGAAAAATATGAATGTTAAACTACAGGAAAAATATTAACATTGAATCAACACACCAACATTTTGTTTGCAAACACATGATCGTATTATTACAATAGAGCACAACTACAATCATAAAAGTTTCGAGCACCCGCAGTAAAATATATATACATACATACATACATATCCAAATAGAAATGTATGAAAAAAAACGAATACAAAAATAGAGAAAGGAAAAACATACATAGAAGATTTCGAGCGCCCGCAATATGAATTTCGAGCGCCCGGAAATAATTTTTTTATTTAGTACTGAGCCTTCAAGGCTTGTACACGAGTTAGGAAATATTTGCTAGGAATTAAAATTCACTCCGTGAAGTTAGTAACTTAAGACGTTTTGCTCAAAAATATTCATCTATTTCGGATGTCGTTTTACTTAACACTATGAATCATTTTTTTTTCAATTTGCGCTTGGCGTTTGGCTAAATAATTCCAGTAGGACTGCAATTGAAGTAAGAGACCAATTTAAAGTATATTTAAACGAAGTTGATAGACTCCCCTGGCAGGATACAACAGTACATTAGAAGACAAGAAAATTGATTTATAAAATTTTTTTTATTGTATGTAATATAAATTCATTAAATTCAATTTTCCAAATATGTAAATGTAAATAAAATTCAAAAATAAATGTATTTATATAGAAATTATTAAAACTAATATCTGTCTGAAATTAAAAAAAATATGTACATTAATAATAAATAAAATAAAATTAAGACTAAATTAAATTTTTATCTTTTAAATCATTTGCCGTTTTTTGATAAATTTCACTAATTTTGTGAACAAATTCTGTTCGTGCAGTCATCGGCCAATTATTAAAATTTTCATGCACAGAATCCGCGAATGCTACTAGTAAACAGGCATCTTTGATTTCCAGCCACTGTACAAGCTTTCGATTTGCCTCGACATTCCTAATAGCCTGTTTTAGCAGTTGGTCTGAGGGGTGAGACTTTTTTTTTTTTTGTGGTGGTGGTTCTTCTTGTGTTTTTAGTTGATCGATTTCTGAAATTGGTACTATATTTTGATTTACATCAGTACACAAAAATTCTTCCGTGTCCACATCCTTTAGGATATCGTTGGCCGCTTGATCGAAGAAATCCTGGAATTTGCTTTAAGCTTGATTTGAGTGGAAGCTGCTTTCTGTTGGTCTGCAATAAAATATAGAATTGGTTTATAGTTTGAACAGATTATAAATGGAAAATCGATGTTTAGCTAAAGTTGTGTTGGCTAAGCCTGCTAAATACGAATATGAAAATTGAACACTAAGGGTTGAGTACGAAAGGTGACTGCAGAAACCCCCAGAAAATCCCAAATATGATAGCATATATATTGAATTTCGTGTCAGGAACCCCATAGAAGAATCATGTGTATGATTTACGGCTCAAAACCCAACTATACACGACATATATATACACTATATAATTATATACACGACATCAGACGATTGATTCCACATATTATTAGCCTTCCACCGCTTCATGCATACATCTGCACTTTCTCCTATGCTTTCAGCTATTTCACTCCATACAATCCGCTTAAGCGTAGTATTTTTGTAATTCATATGCCTCAATTGGTAGAAAAATGCTCTACCCTCTTTTTGAACCTCGTCAATTATTTGCTGATCTATATTACGACTCATATTCATATCTAAAATAACAAGAACGAATTATAATTAAAACAATAATGTACACAACAATTAAATAATTTTAAGTTTCCAAAATAAAATTTGTAAAAACCCTACACTTTAATTAATATGAATGTTTGTAGTTTGTTAACCTCAATTGTTTTCATAACAGAAACAATTATTAGATTTACATATGAAATACTTACTTTTTTATATTATTATAGTTTAATATATTACTATTATTTTTATATTATTACTATTAATATTTTATATAAATGTTTTTGAACATAAAACAAAAATTATCACAGGAAAAAAATGGACGACACTAGATGCACAGCACACAGAAAAACAAATTAAATGATATAGACGTCAAAATTATAAGCAACCAAAATAAATATTGAGCACAATTATAGCTCATATTTTTAGTTTTTTTGTGTGATTAAGTTGGTCGTCTGCGAGTTTTTTGCTCAAAGTTAAATATATTTCAACTCAAAGAAGAGAAAAGGGGGCGTGTTTTTCGTCATTTTAGTTGATTTGATTGGGAGAGAGATCGGCTATGATTTCCTAGCAAATATTTCCTAACTCGTGTACAAGCCTTGAATGATTCATCTTTATTATACATATTATGATCATTGGTAAAACAGAGTAAAAAATCATTCAATACCGAAAAATTAAAAGTATTTAGAATTTATATCAGCAATATTTTTTACGTATTTTTCGGGCTAGAATATTATTTATAATATTTTTTTAGCTAATTACATACATTGTATTATTTTAATTTTTAAACTAAATTGGTATTAACTATTAACGTAATTCGGTATTCTTATTCTGGCTATAGCGCCGATCACAAAGATTGCCCCCAAGGTTGGCGACTAATAAATGATTGCTGTAACTATTCAAAATTTAAATTAATTTATCCCATGCCTATATCACGTCGAACTAAAAGTTTATGAATTTTTGATTGGGAACTATTTCTAATTTTTATTGAAATTCGGTATTCTTATTCTGGCTATAGCGCCGATCACAGAGGTTGCCCCTATAAATAATTATAATACCTAAATATTTAGTTGGTTTTAACAATTTACAGCTAAACTGATTATCCTTTTTTGTATTTTTATCTCTTCGTATTTGATCATTTCCGTGTCTAGTGTAGTACAAGATCAATGTGCTTTAAAAAATAATTCGAAATTTGTTGGTTCATGGGTATAATAAAATATTATAATTTAAAGTGATTCGATTTTAAGTTTATATAGTTTTGTTTATGGTGAAAATTTTGTTTAATCACTTATGTTATATGTATGCCTGAAGGACCAGTTCCGATGTGGAACAAATTTTATTCACACTTATATAAATATATAATATTATATATAAGAAAGATATTTTTATTTCTATTGCAGATATTTTATTTTGCACACGGTACAAATTTCGCATAGAAGGATTAAAAGAATACGTTGTTAATTATTCTGTGATCTCTATTTGACTAATTTTTACTTCTTTTTCAGTTTTATTTTTACATAATATTGCTTACTTATTTTAATATAGTATTGTCTCTCTTTGTTTATTATATATGTAATTCAATATATGAGAGAATTTACATTTTATATAGAAATACATGCATATAATTATATTTCTTCCTTTTTTAATTGTTGATCAATATGTTGATCTTTACAAGTTTATATATTAAATTAATGGAAAAAACAGTATTAAAACAAACAAGTGGTTAGATATTAAATAAGTGTTTATTGTTCAAATACTTTTTCAATGGCGGAAGAAATTCGTTGCACAGATACTGTGCAACAGGTAAGAGAGTTAACAGAATTGGAATGTTTACTGTTAGAATGGGGAATGGAAAATTTGATTATCAGCTTTGCAGGTAAAACATTTGTATTACACATAATTGTTAGCGAAGGCACATGAAACCGCTGTTACTTATTTTCATTAATTTTTTTATGTTCACAGAAAAAGGAATAGACATTGATACGTTTAAACAGTTAACCTTAGATGACATTAATAACCTCATACCAAATGACCGATTTAGCTTGAGAATTAGATTTAGAACAAAACTTTTAGAGTGGCGCCAGTTAGAGGTAAGCTTATATCATTCTTTTTGTATTTTAAAATTAATTTTATATGGACCACATGAAATACATATATGTACGTACATTTAGTGTGATTATAACTAAGTTAGTTTAAATGTGAACATTGACATAACCGTGAAATATGTATAAGGCAAACTTAAATGGAATTGTTTTAGAATTGACAGAAATTTTATTGTTTTATTAATTTAAGGAGGGCCTTGCCTATGTCGAAAGAGTTGAAACAAGAAATACTTTTTAATATGTGAATGTATGTGAAATATTTGAACATAACAGTTATGCTGTGAAAATATAATAAAAATTTCGTTTGACGACTAACTGTAAACATTCATTATATAATTTCAATGCATTATGTATTACAGCATCAACATGCAATTTATTACGATATTGAAACTGAATCAGATGAACAAGAAACACTTTTTGAATGATTTATCCAATAATTTAAAAAATGGATAAATGATCGTGGACATAAAGCTATGTTTTCAATCATTCAGTGTGTTAAATGAGACCATTTGGATTTAGAGATATTTGAAATATATTATATATAAAATATTATTTATATTCTAGGCAATTAGTTTACCCATTGCTGAAACTTTGTCCTTAAATTCTTCGGTTAGCGATTGGATTGTTAAATTGAACGTTCCATCACCAATATCAACATCGTCATTCGTAAGCTCGGAGGCGTCAACACATTAATTAATTTGCAATTCTTTGGTTGGTAATATCTCATTATTAAATAAACTCATAAGTTTATCTTATAATTTTGTATTTTTTTAGACACCGCCACCGGTACATGCATAATTGAATATTACAAAACAAACAATCACTTGTCCAACACGTCCCGCCAATCACTTGTTAATATAATTTATAAACATTATATTGATCATAATTATAAAATAAATGACAACCTTCTCAATGAGGCGAGAAGACAAATAAATAGTATATTCCCCAATGAGGACTTGGTAAGATTTTATAAATGTGTACAGTAAAATCCATAAAAACTTAATTTTTGTTTTACCAGGAAATTTACTTAGGAGATAAAACCATCAAAAGTAGAGGAAAAATAGTTGATAAATTCTACAGTTTATCAGTTTTTATTAAACTGAAGCGCAAATTGATAACATCTGAGACCGTAGAAGAAGACAAAAATTTATGTATGTATATTTAGTGTATTATATCAGTATTAAACGTTATTGATTTTTCATCAAATTTAGTTATAGATGACACTGAATTAATAAATCACCACATATGGTTAAAACAAAACAAGGAACCAGAAATTTTAGTGATTGAAAAATGGAAGATCGCCTATAGACTTAGAACATCACATATCAAAAATAAGGAAATCCAAATTTTTGATGATTGGCGGATTGGCCGCTGCTTTAACAACAAATTGGTCTTACTTTGGTAAATATAGTGACATATTTATATGATTACAGCGTCTTTTTAAATATACATATTGTATACGAATGCTTTTTGAAAAATATTATTGATATTTGATTGATATATGATTTAGGTTGAATTCGATTTTGATCAATTGCACCCTCAAAAATCACAAGTAATTTTTTCAAAATGGACAACTTTTAAAGAAAAAATACTACCGATATTCGCTCGAAATTTAAATGATGCTACGTGCATTAAGCATTTTCAGCTATTACAAACAGTTTCAAACGATTTTTATTGGTTTATTGGTCCCAGCAACAATCAAGTTACAACAGAAACAGTGGAAACCATTGATTCTTGATTCACAAAATGCTTTTTGTCGTTTGGTACCGGTAAGAGAGTGATTTTAATTATTCTGTGTAAAATTCGTTCTAACGTTTACGTATTTATATAATTTTCCAGCATAAAAACTTTTTGGAATCTGAACTCAACAAATTAAAAGAAAATTGTGTATCAAATAATCGGACTTTACAACCATTAGTATTAGCAGTAGGAAAATCGCTTGAAGAAATAGAGGTAGTTTTCATATATTTAAATGGATATTACTTTAAAAGTTCCAGTATTTTAAAAGGAATATTATCAATTTTTAAAAATTTTTATGCTTTTTACAATATTTGTTATCCAGTAAAGTGCTCCCAGTTTTGGGATTTCATTGAATTTTTTTTTTTTACGAAATTACGACAAAAAAACGTCAAAGCCACAATCTAGTATCACTTTTAAGTGATCTAAAAAATTAATTGAAAATGTATTGCTGTTTCGTTTGTAAATTAATTAATTTTTATTTAAATCATCTTAAATATATTCATAAACTTAAAAATGAATCGAATTTTAAATACTCACATTGTCTTCAACATTTTCAATCAGTTTACTCATTTAAACGGCATATCAAAAAGCATGAATTGGAGTCACCGGGTTCTAAACCAGAAAGCAGTAATAATAATGGTTCTTTAAATATACCTTCTACGAGTAACTATTCAGAAATAATTTCAACTGCGACAAAGAATAGTGCGTTAAAATATCGTTCATCTAATATTTCGGAATTATCCATAGTCAATAAAGAAACAAATACCAATTCTATAGTGTTAATGAAATTGTTTTAGCATTGTTTTTAAAGTTATATGGTAATCCTATACGTTAAGTAGAAGTATTGTTAGTGAAATTATCAAGGATTTTGAAGAAATAATGATGGCAATTATGAGTTCAGTCATGAATAAAATTGATGATGAAAATTGCAATTGAACTCAAACAATATATATTGCAAATTTCAACACCGAATATAAACTTAAAAATTACATTAGCAAAATTAATTTATTTAATAAGCCTAATGAGTTTCTAATTGATAGTTCTAAAACTATTCAAAATATTCATTGTCAACCTGCTAAAGGCGTACTGATGCCAATTAGAGAAAATTTAAAAAAAATATCTAGAACTACCCAACATGCTCGAAAATATTTTGGAAGAAATGAAAATCCTGAATACAGAAAGTCAGTTAAAAAATATTATTCAAGGTACAAGTTGGAGTAAAAAGATATCGCAAATGCATTTGCATAATAAAGTTTGCATTCCATATTTATTGTACCAAGATGATGTAGAAATTAACAATCCACTCGGAGCTAAAAGGATTGCATAAACTTTCCGCTTTTTATCTCACAATTCCAACACTTCCCGGATCAAAATCTGCCAAATTAGAACATATTATATTATGCTGCCTAACCAAAACCTCTCATTTATCTTTCGGAATGCGGGCAAATTTCGGGCAACTAACAAATGAACTGAAATTTTTAGAGGAAACTGGGCTGGAAATTCTATTGGGCGAACAAAAGAAAACAGTTTATCTAGTAATGGCAGCATTAACTGGAGATAATCTCGGATTAAATCTTATCTGACACTGGAATAAAGGAAGAATGTATCTTCAGTTCTATCCAAACGTTTGATGTAATAGATAACACTTCTGTCGATATTATGCACGACCTTCTTGAAGGAGTTTGTAATTATGAACTTTGCTTCATAATTAATCATTTTATAACAAATACATACTTTAGTTTAAAAGTGCTTAATAATAGAATACGTGGTTTTGGTTTAAATAGATTAGAACATTTTATAACCAAATTTCTATAGAACATTTAAAAAACAAAAAAATAAATTTTTCCAGATTTCTGTACATATATAACTTTTATAATTGGTGATTTTGTTCCCGAAAATGATCCAGTTTGGAATTTTTTATTATTATTAATTGAAGTGATGGAGCAATGTTTATTACCACATTTTAATGAAAACGATATAAGTCGATTAAAAGATTTAATAAGTAATCACCATCGATCATTTATCAAACTATTTAAAACTCATTTACTACCAAAAGCTCATTTTATGTTGCACTACCCTCGAATTATCCGAAGACTGGGACCACTTATAAAATTATGGACTATATGAGGTTTGAGGGTAAACATAAGCAACTGAAAAACTACATAAATGTAATCACCTCACGTAAAAACATTTGTCTTTATAGTATAGCAGTTAAATTACAATATGAATTTGTAACAACGCAATTACTTGCCTCGTTCCAATGACATTAATTGGAATTACTTTACTCATAGCAAAAGACCCCTGAAAGACGATTATTTGTACTAGATTGTAATAATCGATCATTTATATCGATAATTGATTATTTTGTACTGGTCAGTAATCGATAACGCGAACTGTTAACGATCAGCGTATACGCTGATCGTTAATCGCGATATTTTTTTGCTGACGTGTCAAAAACTTCGTAATCGTTTGGTTTGAGCGGGAATTTTTGCTTAAAAAGTCAATAAATAGCTGGAAATTGGATGATTCGGAACAGTAATTTTTTTGAGACAATTGTGATGGGATCATGGAAACCATTAAACATGACCTAAGTTATTTTTGTTTAGTGAAATAAAAATATTCAAATACTTTTAGTATTCAAATTTAAATATTATTTATAATTTTAAGATAATTTAAAAAAAAAAATAAACTAAATAAAATTAAAACAATATAGTGATATAGTGCAATATACTTAGGTATACAGTATAAGTATATCGTAAAAATAAAAAACTTAAGTGGACGATTGTAGTAAAAATACTAGATGTTTTATACTAATTAAATTTAAAAAAAAAATAAATTTAAATAAAATTAAATTATGTTCTTTGGACGAGATGATATATTTTTTTTTGTGGTGTGCAAAATGTTAAACATTAAAATTTTGAGCCCATTCTTTTTTTGTGCTATCAGTGAAATATATATATATATATATATAAATTTGGTTTGGTGTTTTAATACATGTATATACATACATAAAACTATTATTTAAAACATATCCCACTACTCTATTAATAATAAAAATAATTAAATAATAAAGCAAAATAAAATAGAAATATTAAAAAAATGGTGCGAACAAAAATAGTTTATAATAATAATAAACCTATATTCATAATTTAATAAAATTTTAATCAATAAAAATTCAATAGAGTGAGTGAAAAACCAAAAGTATAAATACTTAAATTTGAAAATAAAATCGAGTATGAATGGTTGCAGAAACATGCATCATCAACAAATTCAACATTCAACATTATCATCACCTTATTCAACACGAGCCATTATCAGATGAGATACAATTTTTTTTTAATTTTGTTTTTTTTTGTATCTCCAAATTTAATTTTTTTTATATAATTAATACTAGATAATAGTTTTTATTAAATATTATAATCTACCAATTTAGAATAAGTTAGCTATATTAGAGGTTTAGGATTAGATTAGAAATATTGAATTTTTTGAATATTTTTTCTTCTTTATTTTCATTTTTTTTAAATAATAAATTATGGTAATAAGTGAAATTTTATTATATTCTCATTTAAAAGCACAAAGATGAGATAATTCGCGCGCGTTTGAGGATGAGTTAGGGTGAGTGTATAGGTGTCGCAGTTGTGTTTTCAAAGGTGAGTAATTAGCATCAATCCCGTTAGCGGTTAAAACGGATTCACACAAACTCTAAAACGCCACGCCATCCCTGAAGCTTAGCCAGCAATGACCGCTAGAGGCCCTGTGTGAATCGAATTCTATAACATGGAATTTGAGTTGGAGGAATTATTTAATTTCACTTTTCAGTTTTGAT
The DNA here is from genome assembly GCA_951394425.1 of Tipula unca. Classification (NCBI taxonomy): domain Eukaryota; kingdom Metazoa; phylum Arthropoda; class Insecta; order Diptera; family Tipulidae; genus Tipula; species Tipula unca. The sequence continues at coordinate 177,861,903 of OX596382.1, read as the reverse complement.
TTAATTTTGCTCCTCCAGCTCAGACTAAGTGTTACAAATTTGCTTATTTTCTTAAATCATATTCCGACAACCAGTTTATTACATCAGATAGCGAAAAATCAGTTTTACAACAGGTTTTAAATAATCATGTGATTAATCAGTATTTTTAGTTACTTAATTTAAATTCAAAATGTGTGGTGTCTATTAAGTATAAATATATATTTCACAGTATAAAATTTAAAGTTGACAGACATTGTAATAAAAAAACCTGAGCAGAATATATTTCAGTTTTTTGAAATTAAATTAATTTTAGGACTTTTTAATGATAAAAAATATTTATTTCTTTGTGAAAAAATTAAAATAAAATTATTTGATAAGCATTTAAATTGTTGGATAATTCAGGAAGAAAAAAATATTGAAACAGAATTCTTACTTAATATTGAAGAAATAAACTATTATCCAACAAATTTTATTATTTTAAATAATAGTGACAAAGCTATTAAAGTTAAATTCTGCACTCAGAAAAAAATCGCACCATAAAATTAATTGAGCTTGTAACTACATTATTCTTTAGTTTAAAATATATTAAATTGAATCAATATATATTCGTATTTAAAAATATTTTGATATATTTCACCACAAATGATTCAATTTAGAAAGAGCATTAATTTGACAAAATATATATTTGAAACCTAACTGTATAAACAAGAAATGGGATTTACCCTTTCCTTTTCATCATTCGTCCAGTGAAATTATAACGAACCGTATTGGCAGCTGGGATGTCGATTATTAATCGCTCCTAATGTAGTGTCGTTCATTACGGAGTTTCATTATTTTGAATCATCTACTCAGAGCCTTGGCGTGGTCATGTTTTTGCCGGCTTAAGCTCAGAGAGTGGGGTGGGGTTTGCCAAGGATAAGTAAATGCTAGTGGACCACGAAGGGATGTTAAAAGGAAGGATATTTAAGGCAAGGATCAACTTACTAGATTTTCTGCACGAGACTTACCAGACTATTCCCCCATTACAGCTTTAGCTTCTCATTCTGAAAGCACTAATGCGAACGACTCAGAGAATAGAAATAAACCCATTAAAAAAAAAAAATAAAACAAAACATCAAATTGAAATTCGAACTTAAGAAAATGATTTAATAAAGTGAAAAAATCATAAAAGAACTTAACTATACAATACTCTATATGATCTTAACTATGCCATATTCTACTAACATTAAACAATATTTTAAGAGAAAGTCTTAACTAGAAAAAAATGCATCGTAGTTCGTTTAATAAATTAAAGAGTTTATTAAATGTTATTGTTTAATGCCAATATACGACCAAAAAAAGTTTAATTAAATTAAATAAGATAATTATAATTATCTCTAAAGAAGTTAAATATATAACATAATAAACAGAATAAATAAAAATTTAGTTTTAATTAAATATAAGTATAAATAAAGTTTAAATAACAAAAAAAATGTACTTGAAAATGGCCATAGGCCCGTTGTGTATAGCGGAAGCTTCCTTATTAGTCGACAAATTCTAAGCACAATACAATTACAATGTTCTTAACTCTAATCAGTTATTTTACACTGGCTTTTTAACTAAGCCACGATACATAGTCTAGTATAACTGATTATTGTTATCTTGCCAATTATCACGGCACATGTGGTCACTTAACTTTTAACACCAATTTTATTTTTAGATATAGTAATATTATAGGTAGTAGAATTTCTTTTAATATTAGATTTATTAGATGGACCACATCCACTTATTTCACTATAGTTTAATTTCAATTTTGTAATTTATTTTGATTTTAAATACATAAATACTTAAATAGTTTGCACTATTGAAAATTTAGCAACCATCATTATTAGTAAAATGTTTTATTTATTTATTACATATCACCAAACTTTATTTAATTAAAGTTATATGTATATATTATTTTTAGTGTTATTAAGTTCACATTTTTAATTGTGCATAGGCGTAACATGACGTAATAATCTCAAATGTTATGATTATGTTCTGCACAAATAACAGTTTATAATCATCCAAAATAACAGCTTAGGCACTAATATTTTTATATATATAGTTCATAATTACTAATTTAATTTAATTTATAATAATCACTTAAATTTAATTTATTTATTTTAATTTTCTTATTTTTATTTACTTTCTATTGAACTTATTAGAATTTCAATTTGAGGAATTCTTCTTGTACCACAACTTTATATCATAGTATGGGTTATTTCTAGTAGAAAAAAGATTTCCTTCGAAATACAAGATTTTACAATCTCTTCTAGTAAAATATTTGGTCTTTAACAATAAAAAATTCTTTAATATATGTATGTTAATTAGTTCTAAAAAGATGTATCGAATCCTTAAATTATTGTGTATAGGGCAAGGCAATGTAGGACTGTGTCTGTAGGTTACTAATTATCAATAATATGGCGGTTCGGGAAATGTCAAAAACAAAAAAAATGTTTTAACCGTCGTTCGCATGGCGTTACAGTTAACCGGTCGCAAATTAATTCTAAATACAATTAATTATGGAGAAATATTTTAAGAAATTTGAAATAAGTAAAAGTTATTGTTTAATACAGAATATTTAATAACTTTAAATGTAAATTATTAAACTGTTAGAGCATAGTCAAACAGCGAATACAAATGCAGAAGTTGGTGAGAAAAGGTTATGTTCTTCATCCCAACACAATTCGGTTAGAATTTACTTTTTTTATTTAAAGTTGCAAACGTTTAACTTTACATTTTATTAATATATTGTTATTATTTTAGTCACCTAATATTTTAACATGAATAAAAATGCGAAAGATTGCACCACATTTGAACCTACAAAAAAATTTCAATCAAGAAATGTACAAAAATAATTAAAATATTTATTTATTATATAATATTATACGTGAGGAGTTGTTGGGATCTCCCATCGGGCGCGTCCCCAGGTGGCGGATAGGGGAATGCCCTCACCGGCTTGCTGGCGGGTAGGTGGGAAATAAAATACCACCCGTGGACCTAAACCAACTAGGGGTGGTACCCCGATATAACTAACTGCAATGAGTAAAACGAAAGGAATTATTACCCCAGATGGTAAGCCAGACAATCTGGTGAATCCATCCTTCAAGGAGGCCGGTCCCACAGATTCTGGGGGGGACCAACCATTGCGTAATAAGGATGATGAAAATCCATTCCAGAGAAAAGGTATACTAAGATCACCAATTATAAAAACAACACATCAGAAACTTGAAAATCTGTCTAATCCTTTCAACAAAAAGGATCGTAGTGACAGTGAAAGTGAATCATACCCAAAAGTGAAATCTTCCCAAGCTTGAATTAAATGAGACTGTGACTTCTCAGGAGAAAGTAAATGTAGCACAAAACTCTGCTACAAGCAATAAAATTAGTGCATTGGAGCTGATTGTTGAAGAGCTTAAAAAAGAAATTGCTCAGTTGAAAGCTGATAACCTCAAGCTTTCGTATGAACTTCAGCAACGAAATGAATCAGGCAACGAAATGGAAGTTGAAACTTATCCTCAGTACGTTACTGATGAGGAGGAACTTACGCGTGAAACTGATTGGATCTTGAAGAAAACAAAAAAGAATCATAAGAAAAGAAAAGCGAGCGGCTCACCAGAAGTTAACAGCAGTACTTCAGAGAAGGAAACTAATAACGGGCAACCTCAACCTATAAGGAACAAAATACTAGTAGAAAAATCTGTCCAAAAAGAAAAGCCTACAAGAAGGAAAGTTAAACCTCCTCCGGTAATTCTTAGTAACGTAGATGACTTCAACGTAGTGAAAAAAATGCTGAGCGAAAAAAACATTGAACACGAAATAAAGCTGCTGAATAATAAGCAACTTAAGATCAACGTGGATGATGAAAACGATTACAGAAATCTAAGTGAACTGCTTAATAAGACTGACATTGAATGGCATTCTTATGAAAATAAACTCACCAGGCCAATTAGAGTAATGGCAAGAGGACTCCATCCGACTTGTAAGCCCGATGAGATTAAGGAAGAGCTTAGTAATAAAGGGTTCAACATAATTAATGTGGTTAATGTCACGAAGAAAGTGAAAGAAAATGGAAGCCAACTAGTTCCATTACCACTTTTTATGCTTTCTTTTGATAACATGGAGGATAGTAAGAAAATATTTGATATTAGACATATTCTTCATATGAAAGTTAAAATGGAAGCCAAAAGAAGGAACAGAGAAATTCCTCAATGTAAGAGATGCCAACGCTTCGGCCACACAGTGAAATTTTGCAAAAGAGAAGCTAATTGTGTCAGATGTGCAGGTAAGCACTTAACGGCTGACTGCACGATTCCGAAAACAAACAAACCCAAGTGCTCAAACTGCCATGAAGAGCACCCAGCCAGCTATCGTGGTAGTTTGGTTGCCAAGGAATTGAAAAAAAAGAGAAATATAAATACGAAGCAAAATCAGAGGGGAAAGCCCGAGTTACTTGCTAACTCAAAAACAGTTAAAGGTTTCACCTATTCTGATGCAGTGAAAACCGCATCTAATGGCCCTGGTACTGTGGATAGCGTGAAAGAAAATGATAATACGAATATGATAAGCTTCATAGAAAGAATGATGTCCATGATGGATAAAATTACGTCAAGACTAGACAGCTTAGAAAGCAGGTATGCTGTTAAGCATACAAACAACATGCCTTGTACGTCGAATAATGGTAGATAAAAAAATTAGAATTGTTACCTGGAATGCCAATAGTATTCTCAGCAAAAAGCTTGAGCTTGAACTGTTTCTTCATGTCCATAATATAGATATATGTCTCGTATCTGAATCGCACTTAAACAATCAACATAAAATAAGTCTTCGAGGTTATAAAATATATAACGCAGCGTACCCAAGTAATTACGGTATGGGAGGCAGTGCTGTAATTGTGAAGAATGACATAGATCATTACGAGTTTGGAAAAGTGGAGAACCCAGACATGCAACTTGCAATAGCCACAATCAATTCAGCCAAACAAAAGTTTAATGTGTGTGCATTATATTGTCCGCCCGGACCAAAAATTACAAAAGTAATATACAAAGATGTAATAGCCCAGTTCGGAGATAGGTTTATTCTTGGAGGTGACTACAACGCTAAACACACCGACTGGGGCTCCAGATTAACGCTCACAAGAGGTAGACAACTACGAGAAGCAATTAGAGATCTAGGATGCCGTTATCATTCAACAGGAAAGCCTACGTATTGGCCAACTGATACAAACAAAATTCCTGATTTGCTGGATTTTTTTATAACAAAGAGGATAGCTGAAAATTTCATTAGCATTGATGAAAATTATGACCTCAACTCTGACCACTCTGCAGTTATGCTAACGTTAAGTGAAAAAATTGTCAAAAAAGCAAGTAAGCCGACTCTTTGCAATTCATCCACAAATTGGTTGGGCTTTGAGAGAGACTTAGTTGGAAAAATAGACTTATCAGTCCCACTAAATAATATTGAACAGCTATAGAGCATGCGGCCGAAGTCTTTATGCTGAATATTCAGAACGCAGCATGGAACAACTCAAAAGTGGTAGAGCATAGAAACGTTAGTAATAAGTACCCAGCTCATGTCATTGAGATGTTAAGACTGAAACGCAGGGCTAGAAGAAAATGGCAGCAGTCACGTCACCCTGATGATAAGAGAATCCTAAATAATAAAACACAGATTTTGACCAGAGAAATAAAAAGGCTAAAAGAGAATTCTTTTGTTAGCTACATGGAAAACTTGTCTACAACTAAAGAATCAAACTACTCGTTATGGAAAGCTACAAGTAATGTAAAAAGACCGGTTTCTCACATGGCACCTATCAGAAAAGCTGATGGCTCATGGGCGAGGAGTGATTTAGAAAAAGCTGAAGAATTCGGGAGTCATCTTGCTGAAATCTTTACGCCTAATAATATAGACTCGGATTTTGTGTTGGAGCAAGTAGAAAACAGTCGTGAAAGTAACATCCCTCAAATTCGAGTAAAGGAGCTTAAGAAAGAAATTAAAAATCTGAAACTGAACAAAGCTCCAGGCTTTGCTCTAATAACAGCAGACATATTAAAGAATCTCCCATCCAAGGCTTTAACATGGTTAAGCTGTATAATGAATGCGGCCCTAAAGTTACGGTGCGTCCCAGGCATATGGAAAGTTGCTGAAATTATCATGATAAATAAACCTGGAAAACCTGCGTATGAAGCTAAATCGTACAGACCGATATCGCTGCTTCCCACGATGTCTAAACTTTTTGAAAAACTATTGCTTAATCGAATACAGCCTATAATAGAAAGTTGTAATATTATTCCGAACCATCAATTTGGGTTCCGTGCAAAACATTCTACCATAGAACAGGTTCACCGAATTACTAATGTTATAGAAAAAACACTCGAAGAAAAGAAAATCTGCTCCACAGTTTTTCTCGATGTGGCGCAAGCCTTCGACAAAGTTTGGCATCCAGGTCTCATTCATAAACTTAATTGCTTTTTGCCTAAAGGTTATGTAGAAATCCTAGAGTCATATTTATCTGAAAGATCGTTTAGAGTGAAACAAGGAAATGAATACTCTCCATTAAAAGAAATTAATGCAGGAGTACCCCAAGGCAGTATATTGGGCCCAGTTCTATACTTGATTTACACAAGTGATATCCCACAAACAGATAATGTAATGCTTGCAACATTTGCAGATGACACTTCAGTAATGGCGTTTGGCTCAAACATCAATGAAGCTACGGATAAACTACAAACAGCTGTTAATGTGATCTCTAATTGGTGCAATAAATGGAAAATTAAACTAAATGAAGTGAAATCTACCCACGTAAACTTCACAAATAGGAAAATCGAAACCCTTCCTGTTAAAATAAACGACGTTGTAATTCCACATGATAACAAAGCAAAATATCTAGGAATGACACTAGATGCAAAACTTAGATGGAAAGAACACATCAAGATAAAAAGGAAAGAGCTCGATTGCAGATACAGAAATATGTATTGGCTAATTGGACGGCGCTCAAAATTATCGATTTACAACAAAGTTTTGATTTACAACCAAATTTTAAAACCGGTGTGGACATACGGTATTCAACTATGGGGCTGTGCTAAGCGGTCTAATCTTCAAAGTATCCAAACTTTTCAAAACAAAGTACTACGTAATATACTGAATGCACCTTGGTATGTTCGCAATACATACTGATATTCATAGAGACATCAAAATCCCATCAGTGGTGGAGGAAATAAAGAAATTTGCTGCAAAGCATATAGTTCGGCTAAACCAACACGTTAATGTGGAAGCCTCAAGTTTGCTTCACAATCAAAATGTTGTGAGGCGACTTAAACGGACCAACCCGTTAGAGTTGGGTTAAATTTAAAAAATTTTAGTAGCGCTGGAAAACTAATTAGTTTTCCAACTGTTTAAAATTATTTAGTACTTAATAAGAACTGACACGAAAATTAATAGTTAGCCTATCAAGACTAGTTTTAATACTAACAAGGGAGGAGGTTTTTAGTGGGTGTGAGTCCCACAGTACCCACATTGGGTCTCTTTCAAGATTTTCCCCCTTCCCCAAAAAAAAAAAAAAAAAAAAAAAAAAAAAAAATATAATATAATATTATACTTCTATGTATTTGAATTAATTTATATGTATATTATTCGTAAATATGTGATAAACTTTTTTACTTTTATATTTTATTGAAATGTGATAATAAAACAATTAAAATGAATTATGATTTTTACTAGTTGAAATGATATACAATAAATAACGTAATTATAATCTAATATAAAGTGAAAACACCATAATAATCATTATTTGATCGTTATGTCTCGCCCTAGTTGTAAAAAGGTTCACTAGATATCAGACACTGCGTTAAAAGGCGAAAAAATATTTTTAAGCTCAAAAAAAGATTTTTTTTAAAATTTGGCAAGATAAACTAAAAAATAACCTGGCAGCACTGATTTCTACCCAATAAATTATTTAAATTAGAACTAGAACAAGCAACACCAAAACGATAACTGACTTACTCTAGAGTGATTACTTAATTGTTTAATTCTGGCCAAAAAAAACATTATCAATATATTTTTCCCGTTTCATATACAATCGTTTTCTTATTTTTCCCGCGCTTTTATATAAAAAAAAGAAGTTGTATATATATATAAAATATAGTGGACACCAGGGTAGTTAAACAATTGCAGTGGGACGACGAGCAACGTCCGTCGTTACAAAATTAATCAGGTAAACAGCTATACAAATTCAATTTTTGAAAAATAGCATTTTTATTAATTTTTCGATTTATAAACTAATAATAAATCAAAGTCAATTTAAATAATATAGTTAAACTAAATTTTAAAAAAAATGTATACAAATTTAATCACGCTAAAACATGGAATTTCTCATAAAAACGACTCGGAAGCAGACGAATCTTCATCACAAACTTCTCGACCTGTTTCTAGCAATCAAGTGTATGTAAATGGTAATCTGTGTCATTTAATAAGTGAAAACGATACACAATTAGAAAATATTGAAGAAATTCAATTTGAATTTGAGCATGTGCAAAGTGAAATTAATTCTGAAGATGATGATGAAATTAATTTAGAACAAATTCTGCAAGAATTTAATCTTCAGCAAATCTTGCCCATTCTAAAAGGTACGTATCTACATAATTTACATTTTATATATATATATATATATATATATATATATATATATATATATATATATACATATATATATATTTATTGTGTAGCAGCCTGAAATAAAATGAAAATCAAAATCCATGCGTTTGGAATAGTTTTACGCATAATATAAAAAGTAAGGTTAGATTATACTCGTATATAGATGAGTTTTTAGATTTTATTTTTTAAAATGTGAAAAAATAAAAAGTATAACTATATATCATTCATAAAATAGTATGTATGTTATTATTAAAGATTTTATTACAACTTAATTTAATGTTACAGCGACTTCAATAGATTCAATTTAATTTTATATGTAAATTAAAATAAAGTTCTATAATGAGAAATTGAAAATAAATAGTATAATTTATAACTATACTACACTATAAAAAATTGATTGCAATATTTAATAATATTTATAGAATCAAAAGTTACATATCGAAGCCTTCAATATCTCTTAAGCGAGGATATTAGAGAAATAATTAAGGATATACCATTACATGCAGAATTTCGATATAAACTATTCCACTGGCGCAAACAGAAGGTATAATTCAATCAATAAATTAAATATATTTGACTTTTTGTACATATCAGTAAATTATCTTTTTTAGTTCGGTTTGGATGATAGTATTTTATCAGTTACATCAAAAGTGAGTGATTGGTTAACCGATACTCCCACTGATGTTACGGAGCCTATTTCATCTACATCTAGAAACTCTGTAAACCTTAACGTAACAAATAAGGTAATTAATTTTATAACACTAATTAAATACTAGTTATTTTTATATAGAAAATAAATATTTGCAACAAAACTATTAAATTAATAGCTACATTAAATTAATTAAATAATCATAAACAGCATACGTAATAATTGAGAATTTTTAAATGAATGTATATTTCAGACTGGGAAACTTCTCGTTAAAAGATATCATGATCACCAAAAGCTTAATAATCATGATCGTGATGAACTTATACAAATTATATTAGAAGATATAGTAGCAACAAACAGAGTACTTAAACCTTATGATTTTCCCAACTTACTGGACCAAATTGTACACGTATTTCCTCATGAAATAAATACCAAGGTACTAATTTTATGTTAATTATGTTAATTAACTTTATTATTATAGGAATATTATTACATATCACGAAAACACAAAAAAAATCCTTCTGGAAAATTGTACACTAAATATTCGAACATACGATCGAAGATAAGACGATTAACTCATAATGACAGCGTCGTGGAATTGACAACAGAAGTGGAAGAAAGCGCCACAGAAATCGATGAATTAATTGCAGTTGGCCTTAAAACTATTTTAAATCGTGATAGTTCTAATTGGGAAGAAATTAAGGACAGATGGGAGAAAACATTTAGTCTTCGTCAAAAAGACCTAAAAACGCTGACAAATATTGAATTTCTTGCTGCTTGGTCAAAGTTTAATGATAGTAGAACAACCGAATTAGTATGGTTAAAGATTGTACTAACCATTATTTACACACTGTCCTTAATTATTAATGATAATCATATTTTTATTATAGATCGAAATTGATTTTAAATTATTGTATCCAATGATATCATTTTGTTTATTTTCTAAATGGGACATATTTAAGAACAAAATTACAGCATTTTATGATGTAAATATACACAATGGAAGATGTCTACAGTTATTTAAACTTGTAAAAACTATTACAGACAAAAGTATGTATTATTTAAAAATATTTTAAAACATATTCAATAATGATTTTTTTTTTACTTTTTTCAGATACAGAAGACTATTTGCTCACATCACTATTGAATTCTGTGTTGTTACCATCAGCACGATTTACAGACAGAAACGGAAGAAAGCAACGATCGCTGATGCATAGGAATGTTTTATTGTACGTTTAGAATGTATCAACAATTATAAAATTAAAATTTCCGAGTTTACCAACAAGTACTACAATATCGGATTGTCAATACAACCATTTATCATAGTTGAAGGTACCGAAAATTCAATACACAATTTTTATGTTTATTTTGATAATACAATCTATAAATTATCTTCTTTTATTGAAAGCTTAGATATCTGTTTTAAAAATTTTCAAATTTTGTCATTGCAATATCCACAAGCTTGTCAGTATCCTTGGATTTTTATCCAGAAATACTTTTTTAGTATTGACACCAAATTTGATATTTCTTCGCCAAATTTGACCTCTTTGCTATCTTATATGGCTGACAATTAAAGTTATAATTTATAAAAAAAAATGTTTATATTAAGTACTGTTAAAATGTATATATGAAATTACAAATATGCCATTACAAATATGAAATTCATATGAACAGCATCACATCTCGATTAAATTTTTCATGTTCTTTAGCTGTAAAACATGGATTAAAATTTGCTAAATTTTTACTTGAAAAAGAAAATGGTTTTGGACAGTTAGTTGATACATATAATTATGAATTTAACAATATAAAAGACGAATTATTTTTTAAGAAATTGGTCCAAGTACCTAATACTAATTATAAATGGGTACAATTAAACATTGATTCAATTAATTATAAAGATATCGAATATAAAATAAAATATTATTTAGGTAAATACGAAAAGTCTCACTTTGTATTATCCTTATATCCTTATATATATAAAAATCAAAAGAACGTTTATTTGTGAGGGGTGAACTCTTGAATGCCCCAACCGATTTTGGACTTCCAGCCCACAAAATATTTGTATAAGACCGGCGCGTGTTTTTATATATATTCTACCCCGTTAGGTGGCGCTGGTGTCGATGTTCGGCAATTTATGTCGTAAAAATACAAATTAATATATAAATTAACTAGCGGACCCGGCCGACTTCGTCCGGACTTTTATTGAATTTTTCTATTAACATGTTTTTTTATTATGAACACTTAGATATGCACTTGGATTTTCTTAAACCTAAATCTGTACATTTTTTTTTTTTATTTTGTTTTGTATTTTCTTAATTCTAAATTTTTTCTTTTTTTTTTTAATTTTTATATTTTTTTTTGTATTTATTCTTAATTTCAATTTTTTTTCTTACTTCTAAATCATTTTTTTTTATTCATTTATTTTTAATTCTTAAACTATCTTAACTATTTGGATACTTAATTTTTATCTTAATGCTAATTCATGCACAATATTTCTTATAATAAAAAAAAAAAAAATGTACAGATTTAGGTTTAAGAAAATCCAAGTGAATCTAAGTGTTCATAATAAAAAAACATGTTAATAGAAAAATTCAATAAAAGTCCGGACGAAGTCGGCCGGGTCCGCAGATAAAAAGAGAAAACGATAATTTTTTATTAGATTTCTTGCACGAAAAGTGACTTTTGAAGAAAAACAAAATTTTAACTGCGTTTGGTATACAAAAAAAAATCAGTTTTCCTGCAAGAAGAATGAAAATTATCGTTTATTGATGGCATAAAGAAGTGAATTACAGAAGAAAACAAAATATATCTCTAAAACAGTGAAAAATTGATCAGACATAGATTAGATATTGATCAGATAAGAAGAAAAAACAGAAACATTTTTTTGGAACGAACACTGACTTTTGAATAAAAACAAATTTTTTTAACTGTGTTCCACATACAGAAAAGTGAGTAATTGAAGGAAAAATTTTTATTTTCACTATTTTTGATGGCTAATATGTAGAAGAAAAAATAAAAAATATCATTTGTATTGTTGTTTTTGCCAAAAAAACTATTGATGAATGAATGAAATGATCAAAAACATTTTTTAAACGATTATTTTCGTCAATTTTCGTTTCTTTTCCAGATACATCTGCCAACTCAAGAAATTTTGTTCTCAATTTTGGACATTTAGTGTTAGCCAGTCCCAAATAAAGTAATTTTAACTACTAATTCCGTTTATAGCCAACTTTCGCCAACTAATTTAATGAAATTAAATTATTAACAGAATGCCAAAAGCAAAGTCTAATATTGGTCGTCACACACGACAAGCACAATTTGTTCGGACAGCAAGAGAACAAAGAACAGAGGATCAGCGCCTGCAAGACAACGACGACTCTAGAGCTCATATGGCACAATTTTTCCAAAATGAAACTCCGCAGTATCGTAGTGAACGTCTACATGCAGCTGCATTAAGACAGAGAGAATTGCGCCAACGAGCAACTGATGCAAACAGAGAATCAGAACGACAGCGTAATCGGAAAAATCGTCAATTAATGCGATCAATTTTAAATCGTCTGGCATTTGAATATGATCCAGAAATAGACTACTCATCGCACACCAAAGTAGTTATTGGTGATATGGACATAATGTGCCAATATTGCGATTCATTAAAATTTAATAACGAAACAAATGGCATGTGCTGCGCGTCTGGAAAAGTTGTATTGCCTGCACTCCATCCACCACCTGAGCCATTAAAATCACTGATATCCGGTGTTTCAACTCAGTCTAAATTATTTTTAAGCAAAATAAGAAAATTCAACTCCTGTTTTCAAATGACATCGTTCGGAGCTACTGTCAGGGAAAACACAGGTTTCGAGTCAACTTTCAAAATTCAAGGGCAAGTCTATCATCGAATCGGATCTATGCTGCCAATGCCCAATGCTGACCCAAAATTCCTGCGGATTTTTTTTATGGGCGAAGAAGAAGAACAAGTGGGTATTAGATGCCATTATAATCACATTGCAGCGGCGAATGAGCGAGAAATTGTTGCATTATTACAAACATTTCTCCATGAGAATAATTTATTAGTAAGACTATTCAAAGAAGTATCGCCAAGATTGGCTAATGATAAATATATGGTAGTCATAAGACCAGAGAAAGCACCCGCCGACCAACATTCCAGACGATTTAATACACCGACCATCAATGACGTAGCCATCGTTATGGTCGGAGAGCAATTTGAACAGAGAGACATAAGAATTATGCGCCGAGACATTACTGTTCAAACAATTCAAAATAGCCATCGCTCATACGACGCATTACAATACCCCATAATCTTCTGGGAAGGAGAAGATGGCTATCAAATTAACATCAAGCAACGAGATCCAACGACCAGACAAGAAATAAATAAAAATGTGAGTGCTATGAACTATTACGCCTATCGGCTAATGATGAGACACAATGAAGATAATCACATTTTAAAATGCAGACAACTGTTTCATCAATATGTTGTTGATATATATGCCAAAATCGAAAGTGAACGTCTGCGATATATCCGATTTAATCAGGCAAAATTGCGCGCCGAAGAATACATACATTTACGCGACGCTATAAATAACAACATAGATAGCAATTTAGACATCAACAACATTGGTCAGGCATATATACTACCATCATCGTATACAGGCAGCCCAAGACATATGCAGGAATACATTCAAGATGCAATGACTTTCGTACGAGCTTATGGACGGCCAGAATTGTTTATTACATTCACTTGCAATCCGAAATGGGAAGAAATAAAAAAATTATTGTTACCAGGGCAATCAGCGTTACATCGCCATGATATAACAGCACGTGTATTCAGACAAAAATTAAAATCATTAATTGATTTTATAGTAAAACACCATGTATTTGGTGAAACACGTTGCTGGATGTATTCTGTGGAGTGGCAAAAACGTGGATTACCACATGCCCATATTTTGATGTGGTTAGTCGAAAAAATAAGACCGGAACAAATCGACACTATAATATCAGCAGAAATACCAGATCAAAACACCGACGCTGAGTTATTCAAAATAGTGAAATCGAATATGATTCACGGTCCATGCGGTGATTTAAATCCGTCATCACCCTGCATGGATAATGGAAAATGTACGAAACGTTTCCCAAAAGACCTCCTGTCTGATACCATAACTGGAGTTGATGGATATCCGTTATATCGTCGTAGATCACAAGAAAATGGTGGTAAAACATTTATGTTGGAGAGAACTGATTGTGAAATTAAAATAGACAATAGATGGGTTGTGCCATATTCACCTTTGTTGTCAAAAACATATAAGGCCCACATATTTGTGAATTTTGCAGTTCTGTGAAATCCATTAAATACATATGCAAATATGTGCACAAAGGCAGCGACATGGCCGTATTTGAAGTCCAGAACTTGCAAAATCAATACGACGAAATATCAAGGTATCAGATGGGACGGTATATAAGCTCAAATGAGGCAGTTTGGCGAATTCTCAGCTTTCCCATTCATGAACGAGACCCAGCTGTCATTCATTTAGCCATCCATCTGGAAAATGGCCAACGCGTTTACTTCAATGCGCAAAACGCAATAGAAAGAGCACTAACTGCGCCAAAAACAACTTTAACACAATATTTTGAGCTCTGCAAGCAAAATAATATTTTTGGCCAGTTTGCACAAACTTTGCTCTATTCTGAAGTGCCATCCTATTTCACATGGAATAAGCTATTAAAAAAATGGAAACCACGGAAAAGAGGTTCCCCAGTAGACGGTTATCAAGGAATCTTCAAAGTAAATTCTTTAGGTAGACTATACACAGTGCACCCACGACAACGTGAGTGCTTTTATTTGCGACTGTTGTTAGTCACCGTACTAGGGCCAACGTCGTTTGAACATTTAAGAACAGTTAATGGGCAATTGTGCTCCACAAATCACGACGCTTGCTTACAACTAAAATTGCTTGAAGATGATAACCATTGGGATACGACTCTAGTAGAAGCAGCGCTTGGATCTTCAGCAAATCAAATCCGGCAATTATTCGCAATTTTGATGACGACATGCTTCCCATCAAATCCAATTTGATTATGGGAAAAATATAAAGATTCAATGAGTGAAGATATTCTACATGAACAACGTAGAAGATACCAAGATACCACTCTTGAATTTATAGAAGAAATTTACAATCAAGCGCTAATTCTAATAGAAGATACGTGCATGTTGATTGCAAGTGAATCATTGGCGCAATTAAAAATGATCTCACCAAATCGACCGCCACTCGACCTTGCCAATAATGAAATAATGCGTGAACAAAATTATGATCCAGATGATTTGTTGCAATTTGTTTTGTCCAATGAAGAAAAATTGACAAATGAACAAAAAATAATATATGAGAGGATAATGCTAACGATTGCGGCAAAAGAAGGAGGCTTTTTCTTTTTGTATGCATCTGGTGGAACAGGAAAAACCTTCTTAATATCCCTCATTCTTGCTAAAATAATGCAATGTGAAAAAGCAATCAGGAATGGCAAAACTGTTAAAATAATGCAACATAATTATTTGGGATGAGTGTACAATGGCGCACAAACACTCATTAGAGGCCTTAAACAGAACACTGAAGGACCTCAATGGCAATGATAGACTGTTCGGTGGAGTATTAGTTCTGTTGTCAGGAGATTTCAGGCAAACATTACCTGTTATCCCACGTTCGACTTATGCGGACGAAATAAATGCATGTCTCAAATCATCATCTTTATGGCGGAGCGTTCATACACTGAAGCTCACCATTAACATGCGTGTCAGACTGAACGATAATCCATCCGCAGAAATGTTTGCACAACAACTGTTAGACATTGGAAACGGAAAATTGGCCCCCGATCGTAATATATACAATTTGTAAGTTTTCCGGAAAATTTCTGCAACATTGTCGAGTCGAAAATCGAATTGATCGAGCGAGTATTCCCAAATATCGCAACAAATCATAAAAACAATAAATGGCTCGGTGAAAGAGCGATTCTAGCAGCGCGGAATGTTGATGTAGATGAAATGAATTACAGGATCCAAGATAAATTGCCTGGAAAATCTATCACATTCCGTTCAATAAATACAATGGAGGAAGAGAACGAATGCGTCATCAACTATTCAACAGAATTTTTAAATTCATTGGATATTCCCAATCTTCCTCCACATAAGCTAGAATTAAAAATTGGATCGACCATAATATTGCTGCGAAATTTGAATGCGCCAAGACTATGCAATGGGACGAGATTGGCAATAAAGAAAATAATGGGAAATGTAATTGAAGGAACAATCATTAATACCAAGAATACCAATGATTCCCACTGATGTACCCTTCAAATTCAAAAGGCTATAATTTCCAATACGTCTTGCCTTTGCAATGACGATAAATAAAGCCCAAGGACAAACAACGTCCGTCTGCGGCATCAATCTCGAAAATCCATGCTTTTCACATGGTCAATTGTACGTCGCATGTTCACGCGTTGGCAATCCATCAAATTTATTTATTCATGCACCCGATGGCACAACAAGAAATATTGTGCATGAATTAGCATTAAGATAAAAATTAAGTATCCAAATAGTTAAGATAGTTTAAGAATTAAAAATAAATGAATAAAAAAAAATGATTTAGAAGTAAGAAAAAAAATTGAAATTAAGAATAAATACAAAAAAAAATATAAAAATTAAAAAAAAAAAGAAAAAATTTAGAATTAAGAAAATACAAAACAAAATAAAAAAAAAATGTACAGATTTAGGTTTAAGAAAATCCAAGTGAATCTAAGTGTTCATAATAAAAAAACATGTTAATAGAAAAATTCAATAAAAGTCCGGACGAAGTCGGCCGGGTCCGCTAGTATAATATAGTTTTTTATATGAAAGGGAATTAGCTATTTATTTTATATACGAAATTAAAATAATCAAGTTTGATGTATATTTCCAGTGCTATGAAGTAGGATCTATTAATATTTATAATATTTTTGTTAAAATTATTAACTATTTTACAACTCCGCCGTTAAATTGTTATTCCATAAATAATGGATAAACTTATGGTAGAAATAAGCATATTTAATACATAATGTTAATATTATTATTAAACATATAATATACTAAACTGTTTAAAGATTAATGAAAAAATGTATAAATTATGATTATTTATATTTAAGTTTTGTTTTGAAATAAAAGTTTTTTATTATCTTTTATTGAAATAACTGTATTTTATTTAGAAAACCAGAAAATCATCTAAATCGTAAGTAAATTGTATAATTTATTAAAATTAAACGGTCCTGTTTTAAATGAAGTAAATGAAAGTGAAATAAAATTAATTCAATTCGAATTCATATTAATTCCATAGTAAAACATAATTATTATAATAACTTTATTTATTGATTTAATTGAATTTGATCATTGAATCAAAAAACTACATAATACTTATTACTACGGAAATTATTAATTGAAACGCGTTGCACTATTGATTTAATGAAGCTTTATTCCCATATCCTATTAAATTTACCTCGTGGATTGTAAATTTAAATACGATACAACTTTTAAATCAAAGTACTTTACTTTTAATTCATAATGTATCACAAAATAAAATTAAAATATAAAACCATTAAATTAATTGTGGAAGTATTTGAAATAAAGTGGTATATTATTAAATAAAATTCAATCAAAAACATTATTGAATTTATAAAATACGCCATTGCGCCTTTTTCATATTGAATTTTATTTGATTTAAAGTATTTTTCATTGATTTTAAGTTGTTTTTTCTCTCATTGATGGAATTGAATTATTAAAAATGAATTAAACACAACTTCTATTTTGTTTTATTATTACACTGCCTTTCCAATTGAATTGGTTGCTTTAATCCTTTAACATTAGATGATTTTATTTTCTTTAGTTTGCCATATAACTAGGTAAATTATCTAATACTTTATCCACATATATCTAATGAGATAAATTAACATTCAACTAATACTTTATAATCATTTTAGATTATATAGGTTGACTAAAATATTTTAGTGAATGTTAATTTATCTCATTAGATATTTTGGATAAAGTATTAGATAATTTACCTAATTGTATGGCAGACCAAATAAAATAAAATCATCTAATGTTAAAGGATTACATTAACTATATTTAAATTGGGAAGCTGAAAAACAACGGTGTACTTTCGTTGAATTTACTAATTTTTTTACCAATTGTTTTAATGTTTTTTTCCAGTGAATGTTAGTGTGAATGTGGGTATTGCACCGTGGGCCCATTAGTGGCATTGAGTGCTGGAGTAAAATCCGCCCAATTTAAAAAAAAAAAATAAATAAATAAAAAACAGGTCAATCGGTTGAGGTTGGTTATATTGTGGATCTGGATATCATTTCGAAAATTCCGATACATTCTGATACATACCCACCATATAAGATGATTTATTCTTCCATATAGCATAGTTCCTCCACCATTTTTGATTTTTGATTCAAACACACGATATACAACAAAAACAAACCAAAAATGCTGTATCATTGAATCAATTTGATTTTATCTCCCATAAACAAAATATTGGGTACAGGGAACAGAATTACATACATCATCTTTCCATCCATTCTACAGCATATATATACATGGATTTTCTGGCAGATGTTTACTTAATGATACTAATAATGAATGGTATATGTACAGCATAGCACCCATAATCATTATTATCTATTATTTATTATTAACATTTTTATCATTATTCAATTTCCAAACAAAACAAAAAATTGAATCATTTTATGCTAAGCAAAAAAAAAAAAAAAAAATATCCTCCCTTAAAAACGAAATATGTACAATTGGATAAATAAAAATGTTCCCCTAATTTGTTATGCTCGAACCCCGATTCGAAATTGAACAGAAAAAAAAACATCAAATATGGACTATTACTTACTGTAAGCGGTTATGTCGTAATTTAAAATAAAAATTGTGTGCGCGCAGGGGAAAAACCGTGACGAAAAACTAAAATGGCAGATTTTCGGTCTGACGGTTGATGTTTATATTTTTGTGTGTGTGTGTGTGTGTACATAAAATCTATTGGCAGTACACACCTTGGTACGCACATACAAAAATTATTAAATTAATTTTTGAGTTAATTTAATTTTTTTTTAGGTTTTTTTTTGTTTGATGGGGTGATTATGAACTGGAAATGTGATAATATTCCATACATATATAGTACGTCGATAGATAGATATAAGTAATGTAATAGGGAATAGCTATATAGTTTTATATTATGATGATGATCTTTGAGTAAATAAATGAAGTGTGCGTATTTTGTATATGTATGAGGTGTGCCACCCTCGTAAATGATTTGGTTAAATATTATTGATAGAGTAACAACATTTTGTGTTAAGTGTTTGAGCGCGTATATATGTACAAAATATTTATAGGGATAATTTAGTTTCATGATTAAAATTATAGTATATGCGTTGTCTAAAAGAATATATTCACATTTTATGAAGGGATCCGTGTTTATCGTGAATAAACAAATGTCTTCCATTTTTTATACATACATATATGCTATACCGTATACGTAATCCTAATTTTATATAAATATAATTTACACAAGTTTTAAGCCCTTAACAATATAGAAAAGTTGTTAAAATTTGTTACTATTTAGCTCTAATCTATATGTATACAATGTACAGACATACTATGTATACGTATACGATGTGAAAATCCGACTGCGGCTCGGAAATTAATCCCAATTTAAAAATAATTAAATTTTAAAATTTTAAAGTTGCGCAAAATCACATCTTTCTTATCTTCCTGATTAAATGTAATTGGAATTTACAAAATGTGTTACAGTAGTGACCTATAACAGCACATTATAAATAAAATATAATAAAACAGATTTTAAATGCCATTACTGGCCCCTTTTCGATTTCGATCCTGAGCATATCATGGTCTTCATATACTATCTTAGACTATCTGAAGAAGCTAAATCCTTCTCTACACCATGGAGCCATTGTCGCCTGCAACGACTTCTGCGCCCATCTTATGGTGGCTCTCATTTCAAAGATCGCTGCAAAATTCGTTCTGGATCAGCACGAAATACGTGATCGTGCCAATATACTCGCTGAGATCTTTTTTTTTTTTTTAAATGAATTTTATTTTTTATTTGTTTATTTATACTACGACTGAGTCTTGTACCCATTTAGTAATTTACATTGCATAATAAAGTATTTTGTAATCAAGTGATTATCCCCAGTTTAGTGTAACTCCTCTCTCAGATTTTTCGCTACAGTAAGTCTACTGACCTCCTGGTCGCACTGGACTTATAGTGGTTTGGTTCTTTGCAGTCTTGTTGTTGGAGATGTAGTCAGCATACAGCGTATGTCCAGATTTTGATGCTGGTGCAGACGTTGTAGGTGTTTTGTTGCATGATGCTTAATTTCATCCGCGACAAGCTCAATCTTGAGATCTCGAATGAAGTTGTCGTTTCGAATGTATCACGGTGCATTAACAATACATCGTAGGATTTTATTTTAAACTGTTTGTATGATTTTGATATTTGTTTTCTTGGCACATCCCCAGAGTTGGCTACCATATGTCCATACAGGCTTCAGAATTTGTTTGTATAACAGCAGTTTGTTATGGATCGCTAGTTCAGATTGTTATTGGTATTGGTATATGGTTAACTTTTTGATTTGTAAAGTTCACTTGGATTGATTTTGCTTCATTTAATTTAATTCGCCATTTCTTTGTCCAATTACATATCAGGTTAGTAGCCCTCTGTAATTTACTAGTCGAGTCATTGATGTTCTTTGCTGTTGCAAGTATTGCCGTGTCATCGGCAAAAGTCGCCATTGTTTCTTCTGTAATTGGTATATCTATACAAGAACACTCCGTTGTGGTACTCCGGCTGTTATTCTTTTTAGTTGGGAGTATTCATTCTCATACTTTACTCAGAAGTGCCTCTCTAATGTGTATGATTTTAAAATTTGAAAAAATTGCTGCGGAAGATCTCGATGCAATTTCAACTCTAGCCCCTGGTGCCATACTTTGTCAAATGCTTGCGCTACATCAAGGAATATAGTTGAGCATATTTGTTTGCTGTCTAGTGATTTCCCGATTACATCAGTAATTCGATGTACTTGTTCTATCGTAGAATGTTTTTCCTTAAATCCAAACTGTTGTGAAGGGATAAGATTCCTTTCTTCGATAATTGGTTATAGTCTTTTAAGAAGAACCTTTTCAAATAGTTTCGATAATGTTGGTAGCAGAGAAATTGGCCTATATGAAGCTTTATCATGCGGAGGTTTGTTCGGTTTAAGTATCATAATTACTTCTGCAACTTTCCATTGTCTTGGTACATATCTTAGTCGAAATGCTGCATTAATTATATGCACTAGTTTCCTCAACGCTTTCTCCGGTAACAGTTTTATTATCTGACCCGTTATAAGATCATATCCTGGAGCCTTATACGCAGTCAGATTATTCTTGATTTCCCATTCTAGTTCTTTCAATGTTACAGGTGTACTATTTACTTCATCCTGTTTATTTATTGGTGTAATATTTTCCTCTTCCGTTTGTTTTGGGTACGGTTGGAATGTTTCTTCAAGGTGATTTGCCAACAAATCTGCTTTTTGTTTAGCATTTCGAGCCCAATTTTCATTATTTTTAATTGGAGGAATCTGAAGTTTAGGTCTTTTAATATTCTTAGTTGCTTTCCATAATGAATAATCAGTATCTTTTTGCCCAGTTAGAGTGATTTTAATTTGTTACACAAATGGTTAAATCCTCTTTTATTTTCAGGATTTCGATGTTTATGCCAATTCTTCCGTGCTTTTCTTTTATTTTAAAGAAGTTCTCTCACTTCCTCTGGATAGCTAGCATTGCGCTTCATTTCTTGCCTATTATTTGGAGTGCTTTCCCACCCAGCATATTAGATATTATGGATGAGCTTATCTAATTCGTCTTCTATTTGGACTGGTCCCTGAATTGGGTTCTGCAGACTAATTCTTTCTGTTAACTGTGTTTGGAAGAGATCCCAATTGGCTTTGAAGCTCGTTAATTTCGGGTTGGTCGCTTTCAAAATAATTGTTTGGCTAAGTATCATAATAACTGGTGAATGATCTGATGATAGACTTTCACTGTTCTCTATATGGATATAATTATCTGAAATCCCTCTTGTAAAAAAAAAGTCTATAAGGTCTGGAATCTTACTGGTATCCGTAGGCCAATAGGTTGGTGTACCGCCTGAGTGAAACTCGCATTTTAGTTGTTTGCCCGCTGCGAACAGTTCTTTTCCTTTAGCGGTCGTTAACCGAGATCCCCAATATGTATTTTTTGCATTATAGTCACCTCCAACTAAAAAGGCACTTCCTATAGCGTTTTGAGAAGATTAGTATAATCTACTTGTTTGTGATTGTATCTTGGAGGGCAATATATTGCTGAGATACTGCATGCTTTAATATTGCTTAATTGTATTTTGATTGTTGTGACTTGCAAGGAAAGGTTCTCAACTTTTGGTTCTTCGTTATGTTTTATATACTCTTTTATGAGGATAGCTGATCCACCTCTGGCTTTGTTCTAAGGATGTAGTGCATAGTAGCAATTATATCTTTTTATTTTACAGAATGAAGTTTTATAAAATGGGTTTCTGCTATAAGACATATATCTATATTATATATCTAGTTCTTGAATGTGTTGCAATAGCCCATTTGCATTCCAGGTTACAATTCGTAATGTTTTATTCATTTCTTTTGTTTATAATTCGATTTTATATAATTTATATTTTGATACACTTGACCAAGGTTTTCTTCTACTCTTTTATTGAAACTAGTTTGTGATTTCATTTCTTCTAGTGTTTTCTGCAGACTCATTTCCTGTGAAATAAGTCTTTTGTTAAGGTTCTCTAGATTTCTCAGTATGTCCTGTAGAACGAGATCCACTTTTAACTGTTTCTCCTCTGTTTGCTGAACTATTTGTGCATAAGTAACGTTTTCGTTTACTCTCTGGCTTTGTATGTTATGATTAGCAGTTGACGATTTTGCCTCCGTGGTTCTTTTTATAGATTGTAAATTATTATTGATGTACCGGGTTTGCGTGATTTATCTCTCAATTTTTGTAGTTCTACTGCAACTTCATATCCTCTGTAGTTGGCTGGATGCTGGCCATTACAGTTGATACACTTCGGTGTTGTATCTCGGGGGACTGTGCAGTCATTTCTTGCGTGTTTTCTTGCACATTTAAAACATCTTGCTTCACGGTGGCAGTACTTTTGTGTATGATTATAATCTTGGCATTTTTTACATTGCGGTATTATTTTAACTCTAAGGTTGAGGATAGCCTTAATATTATAAATATTTTCGTTTTTTCTTGGTTGTCGAAGGTTAGCATGAAAAGTGGGAGACCTCTTCTCATGATTTCACCATTTCCGTCCCTGTTTTCTCTTCTCTCTTTTCTGATGATGTTAACTGCATCGATTATTTTCAGGCCTTTGTTTTGCAGGTCCTCAATAATTTCATCTTTTGAGCAAGTTGGATGGAGACCTCTTGCCATTACTTTAATTGATCGATCATTTTTGTCCTCGTAGGTATACCACTGGTGACCATCAGCATTTAGTTTGTGAGCTAGAGCTTTATAATCTTCAGGCTCTGTTGTATTTATTTTCCAAATATTATTGCTGAGCGAGTCATTTCATACTACTTCTTGCATCAGTTTCTGAATACTACCGTGGTTTGTTATTTCTAGAATATTGATCGGAGGTGGTACCTGTTTTTTCTTTTCTGTCTCATGCACTTTTGATCCAGAAAATGCTTTGCCAGTTTTAATTTGGGTTTGCATTGGCTCAACTTCTGGTGATGAATCAGCTTTCTTCTTGCTTTGGTTGGTTTCTTTTCTAGGTTTCTTATTTGCCCTCTTGGATTTCTGTAGTCTCCAATTTGTTTCTTTTTCAAGCTCATCTTCATCAGTTTGATATTCGGCTTGATCTGCGAGTACTTGAAATTGGTTGTTCAATATTGTTAAGTTTCCTGCGTTGTTATTTTTATTTACGGTTTCCTTTAGCATAAGGTTTTCTTTCTTTAGCACGGCAACTTCATTGTTCAGCTGCGCGATTAATTTCTCCATTTGCTCAAATTTATTTATTAATTCCGCGTTATTTATTATAACTGCTTGTGCACTGGGCGTGGCTTCGGCAGTTGGCTTGGAATTTTTATGCTTGATGGAAGAGGTATTTTCCTCTTCATTGTTTAGTTCACACAGCAGTGTGGTGTTCCCTGGCGGTGGGGTTGATGGTGGTGTTCTTAGGAGTGCCGTCCTTCTTCCACCAAAGGGCCATTCATGTATCGCTTGTTCCTTGCTTCCAGTAGTACTAAGAAAAGGATCAGCCTGGTTGCCTACCGACCATTTCCTTTGCAATGTCGTGTTGCTCCCTCCAGAATCCATGGAGCAGCCTGAAAAATCGGGGTGGGATTTAGAATCTAAGTTCTGACCCACCTGCGGAGTATGTTTTTGTTTATACCCGACATTTCATCTTTTTGTTGACTATCGCTGCTATACTGTTTCTCTACTACGCTGGGATTGGATACCACAACCGTTCGATCAACTAGCAATAGCACCCCTGAAAGTATAATGAGTATAATACTATCTAGCTAGATGGGAATAAAATCTGTAAGTTACCTATATAAGAAAAAAATACTATCTGATATGACTGCTCTTTGCGAACAAATTAAAATGCATTGATGAAAATTCTATAAAACTGTCAACCAGTAACGCATTGATCCTAAAATAATTTAGTCAGCCTAGTTTAGAACTAATTGACAAAGCCACTCTAGGAGTTGTCTACATTAACGACGTTGTCTACGTTAATGACGTTATCTACGGGTGTCGACAGTCAACGTAGAAATAATAGATGACACGTAAAAATGCCCATCTCTGCTTTTGATCGATAAACTATAACATTTTGATCATCGATCTGGTTTGCTACATTTCCCGAAAAGTAATGATTTATAATAATCAAATCGTAAAAATCTCTAAGCCAACAAATAATTTAGATTTTCTAAAGATAAGAATTCTAACCGTTTTTTTAAAACTATAATAATCATAAATAATTTTACTAAACAAATTAAAACGACGAAACGAAAAATTTCCAGATTTGTGCGTAATTCAGAAGGAACACAAAACTTAAAGTCATGATGGAAGCAAACGAAAGAAAAAAAAAAAGTCTTCAACCATAAACAAGTTAACTATTATATACGACAACTCCATCATCATGTGAGAGATGTACATACGTATGTACAATACACAAAAAGCCAAACACACATTTCAATTTTTATCCTCCTGTCATCAAAATGTCCATTTAAATAATCATTCATACGGCAAAAATGTCTATATGTACATATATATACGTATGTAAGGTAAGAAAACAAAAGAATTAAGAAACCAACTGACCAAAAAAATAAAGATAAAATGTGTGTACAAGGATGAGTGATCATGATATTTCGGTTGGTATAAACAGTGTGTATATATACTCGTACGTATATAGAGGCGAGTAATATGATATGTCAACCCGTTTGGTGGCTCCATCTTAAACGACAATTATGTATGTATAAGTAATATATCTTAAGATTTTTTGCGATGATTTCTTATTAAAATTTATTGTAGTCAATTTAATTTCTTTATATATAGCTATATACATATATACATCGCATATACGGGAATATGATAAACTGGCTTGGCTGCCTGATTTTATACAAGTATCGCATTACGTTTAAAATAAATAAAAATGTGGATTTTGAAAAAGTTTTCATTCACAATAAATTTTGGATTTAATTGGAGCTTGATAAAATAATTTTTATAGTTTAATTACATTCGATGCCAATCTGGTTACCTAAGAGACGAATTATTACAGTTTTTGGGCGAACATTTAAATAGTCATTGGATCTGTGCTGATTGAATGATTTAGTGTGAAGTAAGTTCAATCATATCATATGTTGTTTTGTTTATTGGCTGGATATTCAGTTGCGGCGTTTGGTTTGAGAAATGAGTGTGCATTAGCCGCACTTTTAATAGCCAGCCCAAATAGATTTGTGATGGCATTCACGGTATACCCTCAGCTTATAGCGTGCTTTCTTCAAAACGTTATTTTGTTTTTGGCGACTTTTTTTAACCGTCCGAAAGTGCTTTCATTTATGTTCGAAAAGATATTGATCAAATCGGCTTAAATATATTTAACTACAGTTAAATGATTAATTATAAGCTTAACCTGTGACAATTTCAAGGATTCTGACATTAAAATGAAAGTTATTTCTAATTACGTTGAGCTTTTTTACTAAAGAGGGCAAAATCCTTTATCTACATCCTTAGAAATCGTCTATCTTGAACTAAATTTTATCAAGGACTTGAACCTAAAGCAAAAATTTGATCATTTGAAATCTTACATCTATAGATTCTAATTTTAATTTGGAGGAAGATATGCGGGGTCTAAATGAGAGATTTTTGATTCTCTCCGATTGAGCCAACTTTCAGAGACTTGGAAAAGCCCTCCTAAAGAGTGACAGGAGCTCCACAGTTAGTATGGTGGAATTTATAAACCTGACCTCATGTATCATCTTAATTGTGCTGGTGATCAGATTTTCGTGTATCAGATTTTTTGGAAATACTCTTATTGGGGGGATGATTGATGCTCTTTGCTGGTTTTTGGTTAGTTCATTAAGAATGAAAAACAAATTGGCAGGTATATTCCAAACGTTAAGAGCTAAAATCTTGAAATTTTAAACCAACACCTAAAATTGAAGTTTTGACAAGTCTATAGCTATAACAGTTAGAATGTTGGTGGTTTAAGAGCGATCATTTACCCTAATGACATTCATCGGAAGGGTACATCGGTTTCATGGTTGCAGGATCTACCGGTTTGATGATCTCTTAAATAATGGGTCCTTAATTTTATCCTCTATATTGTCAAAAGCCAAACATGACGCTCCTAAAGATAGCTGTATGGAATGCGAACGGTCTTTCACAGCACAAAGCTGAGGTTCAAACCTTTCTTGTCGATCAAAATATAGACATTATGCTAATATCAGAAACACACATTACAAAAAATACCTTTTATAAAATCAACGGATATTCAGTTTATGACACCAAACGTCCAGATAAAAAAGCACAATGCGGCATTGCGGGCTTGAACAAAAGGTTAGAATAAAGAATAAAGCATATTATGAACTCAACAAATATGATAATGAAATGGTCTGGAAATTGTGTAATATCGACTGTTTACTGTCCACCGAAACACTCAATCCAAAAAGCAGCAATTTATCGATTATTTTAATCAGCTGGGCATTAAATTTCTCGCAGAGGGCGACTACAATGCTAAACATCTGCAATGGGGTTCGACATTAACAACATATAAAGGAAAGCAAGTATATGAAGCCATGAACGGAAACAATCTAGATTATTTACACCCAACTCACTGGCCATCAGATAGACATAAAATACCTGATTTAACCAATGGTAGAAGATTGCTCATCCGATAACTCCCCAATAATAATAACTCTGAGCACCAGAGCTTTAAGAGCAGAACCACCTCAACGTCTAACAAATAATTTAACTAATTGGGCTCTATATAGAAATATAGTGGAACAAAATTGCAAATTGGATATCCAACTTTGCACTCCGGAAGATATTGATCCGGCGGCGAATGATTTAACACATACATTGGAAATAGCAGCAAAAGAGGCCATCCCTGATATTAACAACTCTGAAAAAGTTAATAAGCCTTCACCTAATATACTACAGTTAATCCAAGAAAAACTAACAATACACCGGCTATGGCAGCAGCAAAAATCTCCATTACTGAAATGGAAATAGAATAGGGCTATTAAGAAGAAGAAGACTCAGGAATCCAGAGTTACCTTACTGAATTCTAGGCGACCGAGAAGGCAGATTATTCACTATGGAAGACAACAAAAAAACTAAAGAGGCCAACATTATTGAATCCATCAATTAGGCAACCAGATAGAAATTGGGCCAGAATTGACGTAGAAAAGGCTACTGGTTTCTGTAACCCACTTGAAAAAAATATTCACACCAAACGAGAAAACTGTAACAACAGTGCACTACCAAAGTTTACAGAGGACCCTTCGAAACCAATTCCTTTTAAATTTAAGTGGAAATAAATTAAAAATACCATTAAAAATTGCATAAACCCAAAGAAAGTTTCAGTACACGATTTTATTACCACAGAGTTGTTCACACAGTTAAATTTGCATTAGAAGAAAATAAATATTGTTCGGCAGTTTTCCTAGACATTGCGCAAGCTATCGACAAAGTATGGCTTGAGGGCCTTATAAATAAAATTAAAACTCGTCTGCCAAAAAAATGTCATGCAGTCCTTGAACGCAACTTATTTCACTGAATATACCAGATTAAACACAATTTAGACATTACTGAGCTAAATGACATAAACGCAGGATTTCCACAAGGTATGCGCACTGGGGCCAGTATTGTACTTGCTGTATACTGCCGATCTATACCAACAACTGATAAGGTTGTTACATTAACATTTGCGGATGACACTGCGATCATGTTTTCACACAAAAATCCTCAAACGGCATCATTGAGAATTGGCAAAGAACGTGGCGGATAAAAGCGAATGAAAACAAATCAACACACATAACATTTACGTTGAATAAGCTTACATGTCCAGCGGTGAAATTAAACAATGTTACCATCCCTCAACAAACAAATGTCAAATACTTGGGTCTTCATCTTGATAGAAGATTGACATGGAGAACACACATTGAATCAAAGCGCAACCAAATAGAAATGAAATTCTCAAAAATGTACTGGCTGATTGAAAGAAAATCAAAACTTTCCTCTAGGTTTGTACCATGAGCCCATTGTGGCATTGAGTGCAGAACCTCCGTTGGTTCCAATCCGTTTAATAAAAAAAGAAGAAAAACGAGTCCTAGGTAGAGTATCGACCCATTGACTTCCTGATTTTTTTCAGAACCCTTGAAAAGCATCATGGTCTCTAAAATCTACGCATCTGCTTCATTGCTGATGATGTGTGTTGGATGCAATGATAAATTCTTAATTGTCAATCATTCTAAATTTATTAAATTCTGAATTATATGGGTTCTTATGCGTTTTCTGTTTTGAATGAAATGAAAATTCGGTACTAGCCAACCAGTTAGTTCTGTTACTACAAAACTCTGGCAGTAGTTGAGCGCAAAAGCCAGAGATATTACTTGAAATTCAGCAATCCGATGAGTGCCAATTTGTAAAAATGATAATTATTAGGGTGTGACGTGTGACGTCAGGAATAAGTTGAGGTAGTGAGGACTATTATCGTGTAACTTTAAAAAAAACCTTTGCAGGCGTTTAGAGAGCCTGCGAAGGGTTTTATTAAAAGTTACACGATAATAGTCCTCACTGCCTAGATAATAAAAGAAATTTTGTTATTATTGAAGCATATTCCATTTTCATGGTCTACAAATGTTGGCAGAGTTGCCATTCCTGAATGAAATACATTTTTTTTCGATTTTGTTGAACTTTCACGGAAATTCTAGGTAATTTAGAGGCCTTGAAATTCAGATATTATATTCAAAGATAATCGTGATTTCCACTTAAAATGGACATTTCCTGAAATTAGTCAGTAGTCGGTACTCGCGGCTAACCTCAATATGGATCTACCTCAATATGGGTCTCTGTGTATTTGCAAAGTACAAAAAATTAGTACTTGTAAATTGTCTTTATCTGTCCTTTTCTGTAGATAATAAAAATGGCCGAAACTCCTGTTTTATTTACGTAAATCTGGCGGCCTATATTTATGAAATGTTCGCGGTTCTCGCTACTATAATACTTGTGCTAAAGGAAAATACTATGTTATACGATGGGGAATGGTTATTACGCGCCTACCATCCAATACTTCTCAAAAATCTCGGACGGAGTAATCGAATTGTTGTGATTGTCATTGTTTCTTCGTTTATTTCGACCAAATCTTAATACAAAAACCATTATTTTTTGAATTTTAAACCAGGATGAAAATTTTGTTAATAGATTTAGAACAATGTCATGTTCTTCACTATTGCCTGTTGTTAGCACGTTGATATATCTCGACTTAGGAGTTGGCCAATTACATTCACTTTCTCTCAAACACTGTGGACCATGCCACCAATGCTGGAATTTTGATAATGCTTGTGGTTTTAGTCCTCTAGATATGACATCGGCTGGATTGTACCTCGATTCAATATGACACCATTTGTTTCGCGGAATAGATTCTAAAATGGTTGCTGTTCTATTGCTTATGAAATTTTTCCATTTTCGTAGAACATCTGATAGCCACTGAAGAACAATCATTGAATCCGTCCATGCTATTACTTCGATGTTTTCATATGCAAGAGAATTTGAACAAAATCTAACAGAACTACAGAGAAGAATAGCTCCACATAATTCCAATCGAGGCAGAGAAATTTGTTTAATCGGTGCAACCTTACTCTTCGCATATACAATGTTTGCTGTGATTTCACCAATCTCATTGATAACTCGTAAATATATAACACAACCATATGCCTGTTCCGAAGCATCGCAAAATGCGTATAACTGAAGATGTGTTGCATTTCGAATCGTTGTCATGCATCGGGGAATCCGGATAGATTCTAACGCTGGTAGCGGTTGGTAAATACTTTGCCATGAATTATTGATGCTGTTAGGTAAATTGGCATCCCACTCGATTTTTAGCAGCCATATTTTCTGCAGCAACAATTTGAAAATAATTATTGTTGGCGCAAGCCACCCTAACGGATCATAGACTTTTGATGCGGCTGAGACAATCTTTCGTTTTGCCCAGTTTATTTGATTATCAGGTGGTTGCACTTTGAAAGAAAATGTGTCACATTCTGCATTCCATATTATTCTCAACGTTTTAATTGATGAGTCATGCTCAATTAGTTTCGGAATGTTGTCAATTTCCTTTTGTGAAAATGAGCTTAAAAATTCAAGCGAATTGGATTACCATTTTCGTAACTGAAATCCACCATTATTTAAAACTTGATTGATCTGATTCTTCAATAATACTGCCTCTGTGGCGGTCTCGCATTCCGTCAGCAGATCATCGATGTAAAAATCATGTTGAATCACATGTGAAGCCTGAGGGTATAATTGTTTGAAACCTTCGGCTGCAGTTTGAAGGGTTTTGACAGCTAGTTATGGTCCACAAGCTGTACCATATGTAACGGTGTTAAGTTTATACACACTTGGCTGCTCATACGAATTTTCTCGCCAGAGAATTATAGTTAAAGTATCGTCAGGGTTTACAAGAATTTGGCGGAATTTTTTCTATATCTGCCACTAAATCAATTGCAGGTTTTCGAAATCGTAGCAAAATGATTGCAAGGTCTGTCTGAATTTTTGGACCTATTTGAAGGATATCATTCAAGGACACCTGTGTATTTGTTTTGCTTGACGCATCGAAAGCAACTCTTAAACTGGTGATACTACTGGCCTTGATGACAGCGTGGTGCGGTAGAAAATACTTTGCATCATCTTCAACTGGAATCTGATCACAGGGCAGATACGTCATATGACCGAGCTCAATATATTCTTGAATGAATGATGGTTTATAAGCGTCGAAAAAGTCTGGTGTTTTTTGGAATTTTCGTTCCATAGCCATTAACCGTTGATATGCTGCTTCATATGAACTGCCCAATAACAATCGTGGATTTTTAAAAGGTAGCTTGACAACAAATTGCTCACTTGAATCTTTTGTTGTTGTTTGTCGGTAGTATTCCTCACATGGATCCTTGGGCTGTATTGATTGGATCTGGCCTTGTATGTCTTCCACTTCCCAAAACTTCTGTAGCAATTGATGAATATCATCATTGGTTGTTTGAAACACTGGTTCTATGGTAGTTTGTAAGCTGATGATTAGAACAAGAGTATTTTTTAGAGTTTTTATTTACGCGTTACAACACTTGATCTAATTAAAAAACGGCTTTACTCATCCCATCAGTATATTTAATATACATTTTTTGGTGCCGAAACCCGGCATACAAGCTCGAAACTAGTTCCTTAAAATAAAAAATTATTTTAAATAAAAATATCACAAAAAGAAAAGAAAATTCCCGTTTATTTTTAGCCTTGCCTTAGCTCCATGTCACACCCTGTACATTAACATGGAAGATGGGTCGGCCCATGAGCTCTACATTCCAAACAAAGTGTCATAGATGTTTTTAATTTAATCACCGATCGTAATCGGGGGATGAAAAATCCCTCTTTTGCCTCTTTTGGAATTCGAATCCGGTACCTCCCGATCCAAACGTCGTAGCTTTAACCACTGCGCTATATTTGCTTGGTTAAAAAAGAAAAAAAAATCTATGTATTATTCTACGTGTCGACAACTGCGTAGATTATACGGCGTAGTCTAGCTCGCCCAACTCTGATCAATGATTATAGGGTGAACTCCCGGTTTCGTGCCATCTCTCATCGGAAGAGCCATTATCGAAAATGATCAGAAAAAAATCGTTCCAATTAGAAATATATCCAAATTTTTAATCTAAAACGATCGATCAAATGTTACATACTTATGTTATATACTTACAGACATACACAGCTCCTTCAGCTATCCAATAATATTAATAATAATACCAACAATAATAATGACGAATAAAATATTGATTACAGACACCATACAGATTATAATCATTAATATAATTTGTCTGCAAGTAATCAACTTTTTATAAAACTATAAAAAATAAATTATCGTCCGATCGTTTCGATCATTTATGTACTCGTATGTATGGATCCATTTTCTATATATAGGTACATTACATAATAATTCGTTCAATTTTATGATGTGGTTATATACTAAAAACATAAAATATAATCATAGCTCTATTAACTTGATCAACCATACAGCTAATATTAATGATCATAATCAACGTATATATAGGGTGCACAATCTAACATGGCGTTCATTTTATAGTTATTTGCGTTTATCGTTTTATATACATATATACCTTTGTATATATGGATATATACAGACCCGCCATCTCCTCAATCCATGTGTATGTCTTATAATCTTCATTAGACAAGAATATATTTTTTTTATATAACATAATAATAAATACTTATTACACATGATGATGATGATGATGATCAGCAGACGATCTTCATCTTGTTTTCAAATTAAATTTATATTTTTTTGTATGTGGATATGCTCGCTTGTATATGTACATATACATATACGATTCACATATACAACAATAAGCCCGTGCGCAACTTATAGAAATCCATTTAATTCACTTCGTCGTTATATTTTTGGGCTCTGGAAAAATGGATAAACAAAAACAAAAACAAAAAAAAAAATTAAAGATCATCATCATAAAATATATAAATAAGAAAAAAAAAATGAAAATCAACTCGATCTTCAGCAACGTATACTTTCTTATATACACATTTATAAAGAAAACCAAACCAAAAAATAAAAAACTCATCCCTGTGGTGAATTAAGATGAATTAATCATAATTTTGTTCTTGTGTGTAAATTATTTGTTGTTGCTTTTTGATTTTCATTTTTTTTTTGTTGTTGTTGTTTATATTTAATGATCATGTTGCGATCGTATTTCATATTTTAAAAGATTTGTTTCTGTTGTTTTTCTTTAAGAGTTGTTTTATCATTATTATGTGTGTACCATCAACATCTCCCCTCGTTGAAGTATACATAAATATATTTATTGTATATGTACATAAGTATATATATATGATCGAAACCGTATATATAGGTGAGTTAAGTGGTTTTGTGCTTTAAGACAATATTTTCGCCTGAGTATATGTATATGCTGTGTGCCCGTTGCTAATTCAATCGCGCTGAACAAGAATATTAAGTTATTTTGAATTATAATTATTTAATTAAGTCTCTATGTGTATATATTGATTGAATTATACTTAGGTGTAATTTTACCGTTTTGCGCGTCTGCGATGAGGTTAGATCATATAATATGAAAGTGATATGTTTATATTAAGTGTTACTACACTTATTGGAAGTGATCATCTTATGCAAAAAATCATATATACGATTTATTTTGGCATGTTTGAATTGGTGTGTGAAGTATATAGGCTTCGTGAAATAGGACCTAACGAAATTTGATCTTAACTAAGGAAATCAACCTTTCTTTATTATGATCTATAAAGTAAATAAAGTAAATAACATAACCGTCCCTTCACTTCCAAGTTTAGGAAATAACAATATTTAAAAATTTGTATCTCGGAGGATAGGAGCGGCGATATAGGGACGGATTATCTTAATTCTAATTTCTTATTATAAAACTTAAAACAACGGGACGGGTCACTGCGCTCCCTATGTTTTATATATAGACATAGAGATTTAAATTAAAATAAATGAAATTCGGTCTAAAATCAATAGTAGAAATAGGCGGTATTTCTTTATGTTGAATTTCCGGACGGAAAGGTTTGCACAGCAAACAATTAATATACCCATTAATATACCGATGACCATTAAAAGTTTGGCTGTACGCGAAATTATTAATTATTTCCGATAAGTGAATATCTTTTTATTTAATCTATCCAAGTTCTTTAATTAAACATAATTTTAAGAAATTAGGGCGGCATCCATTTTGGATTCGAGTAAGTTCTTATATCTAGAACTGTGTTAGCACAAAAATTAAAAATTTCAAAATTATAAATTTTAAAAATTTCTTTGCAATTTAAAATTTAATTGCAATTTGTAAACTCCTTACAAAATTGGGTTTTAAATATTTCTAGAGTTCTATAGCTACGGTTTTATTTCATTTATTGATAAAGCTCAGAAGGTTCGGTTCATAAAAGTCAGGAAGATAATGTTCACAGTATAATAAGATCATTGCACTCTACCTTGAAAATAAAAGAAAAACGAAAAAAAAAAACAAATACGAAGTATAGCAATCAGTACTTTACCTTTCATCCATCAGTTAAAATATTTGGATGCATCAACCCGATGTTGAATTTAATGACACTATAGGATCCTCTGGTCAACTAGAAATCTAAGCAGAAATAGTTTTGGAGGATCAATATCGAAAGCTTAACACTACTGTTGTTATAATTTTTTGCTTGACAAATGAAGGCAATATTAACCAACTCCGGATGACTTTGCAGCGGAACAGCATCTAAATGGTCTGGTTGAAATTGGTTATGATGTAATTAGTTATTTTAAGTTATATTTTCTGTTAGTTTAATTAAATCAGCATTGACTACATTGTAAACAACAAATTAATAATGTAAGTGTTAATATGTAAACATACCGGCAGAAGTATCTGAATCAGATATTCCAGAAATGATTGTCGTATCAAATAGCGACCAATGGTTTTATTAACGCCCAAATAGGATTTCTTCTATGAAATGGTATTACTAATTAATTCACTAAATTGTGACTTAAAGCGAATAGATGTTCGGAAAAGAAAAGTATAATAAGTAAGTTTGTCTTCTGACAACCATTTCGTTTGAATTTCCATCAATTTTATCAAATTCTACATCTGAGATTAGATACTTCATAAATCTTAATTTCATAATTTATTTATTTAACCCTGGTCGTGACTAAACCTGATTAGACTTTTTTCGCATTTCTATTAAATTAACAAACAAAATTCCCGCCAAATTTAAAAATTTTTAAGACCAAATCTAGAATTTTAAACGACATTTAAATACTAATAAATTATAGAGTTTAACTTTCAAATATGAAAAATCTTAGTTTACAGTTATTTTAAAGTGCCTAGAATTTGGAATTTAAAAACTGGTAAATGAAGATAATTTGCAACCTCCAAAAATTAATTATCAAATGATTAATCTCTAAAAACATAGAATTGCGAATTTTTGAC
Organism: Tipula unca; assembly: GCA_951394425.1. NCBI lineage: Eukaryota > Metazoa > Arthropoda > Insecta > Diptera > Tipulidae > Tipula > Tipula unca. The sequence continues at coordinate 177,825,743 of OX596382.1, read as the reverse complement.
AATGTATTTATAGAATTCAAATTTTGTTTTATAAGTTTGCTAATTTTTATAGTTAAAATTTTAGCGTTTAAAAATCACAATACTACATAAGTCTGATCTGAAAATTTATGAAAACGAAAATTTGTTTAATTTCAGAACTGAGAATTATCTTTTTCATTACCTTAACTACATTAATATTTTTCTAACCCTATATTCGAAATTATTCTAAAGTTAATCCTTCATTTTTAACTAAAAAATTACAAATTCAAAAATCTTTAGTTTACATTGCTAATACTGTTACATTATTCTATAATAGTTCCTAGATTAAAATTCTAAATTTCAAAATACACAATTCGATTAAGATGCTAGTATTACAAATTTCACAAATTTTCAAAATTCCAGATTCAAAATATTTAAACTTTTAAAAACTCTTAAATTTGTATATGTTTTAAAAATCCCGCATTTTAGGTTGTTAATTCCAAAATTTTAGTTTCACGATTCTAATATCTAAAATCTATTGATTCTGTTATTTTAGATGTCAAATTATCAATTTTAAAAATGAATTTAAGTTCGTTAAAAAATCATTATTTTAATTTAAATGTATTATCTAATAGAGTTAGTTGGACTAAATAAAACGAAATCCATTAAGATTTTTAGTATTATAAAGTTATGTGGCACAGACAAGATACCAGCTGAAATATTCAAGGGCGACACATCTATATAGCAGCAGAAACTCTAACACCACTATTAGCTGACATATGGAATACAGGGAAAATTCCGCAGAAATGGAAAGATAAAAGACAAACTAAGAGACTGCAAAAATTGGTGAGGAATATCCCTCCTCAACAGCACAATAAAAGTATTAGCGATATTCATTCTCGAACGAATGGCTTTAGGCCAGGTAGGTGCTGTACAGATCATATCATATCAACAAAGACAAGAGTAAGACAAGGTTAATCCACTACTGTTCCTGATAGTAACTGGACAGCGTAATGCGCAAACTTGACAATACAACACCAAATGGTATCCAATGGGAACCATTAAAACGGCTCAATGATCTAGACTACGCAGATGATATATGCCTGCTAGCGCAAATATACAGACATACAGCAGAAAATACAGAAGCTATTAATCTAGCACATGAAGTAGGTTTTAAAATCAACACCATTAAAACAAAATCGACGAGGCTGAACACGAACATTAGTACACCAATCACCATCAACATCATGCCAATTGAAGAGATTGAAAAATTCTTCTACCTTGGTTGTATACTGTAGACCTAAGAGTTCTAATTTTTTAATTATTTATATTAAAATTATAAAGAATTTTTATAGATTATATTTATATGATTTTGTCAATTTTAACAAATTCAATTTTTTTTTTAAATTATAGGTTTTAAAAAATTCACTCAATCTGGAGTATTTTAAAAGTATGTTGAAGTATTTAATTCAATAGATTTGCTATTATGTATTCACAATATATTTAACTAACGATTTTCCAGTTAAATGGTAATCAGCCGATTTAAAATTTAAATTACGTATTTTAAAAAATAAAGAATTACATTTGTGGTATTTTAAAAATTGTAAGAGTTTCTAAAATTTATAATTTTAAAAATTTCTCTAAACTATAAGAATTTTTAATTAATTACTATCTTAAAACTTAAATTTAGTTTAAAGTTGTTACTATGAATTGATTTAAGAGTTGATGTTTATAAGTTAAAAATTATCAAAAATTTATTAAGAATTTTTTTTAATTTAATTTTAAAACTGAGTAAGAAAATTATATATTTCTTAAATAATAAAAGGTTTTTTAATTAAGGTATTTTAAAAATAAGAATTATTAAATTTTTATAAATTTTAATAGTTGTGAGAATATTAAATTTGTTAAAATTTTACTAAATTAAATACTGAACTAATCGTATTGAATAACTAACTGATATAAATAAATAACTGAGCAAATCTTGTCCGTGCACAATCCAACTAATGCTCTCTTTGTACCTTGGGTCAGTGAATTTTTTTAATCCATCAATTTTAACAATATATACTATTTTTGGTTTCAAAAATGTCCACAAAAATAATTAAAAATTAAATTAAAGCTCTTAAATCGATTAGAATTTTTAAATATTTTAAAGAGTCTGCATTTATATAAATCTTAAGGATTTAGGAACTTTATAAATTTCTTGAAATTAAAAAAAGAATAATATAAAAATAAGAAATTTTTAAAGTATTAGGCTTTACATTTTTTTAGGCACGTTGAAATATTTAATTAAAATGCTTAAATTAAATTTATTAAAAATTTAACAGTTAATTAAAATAAAATGGAAAATTTCGGAAAGCTTTAACAATTTAACAAATGTAGAGTTTTATAAATCAAAAGAATTGGTTGAAAAATAAAAAAAATATTTTCAGTAATTTTGAAAATATCTGTAAAAATTAATTTAATTGTGATTCTTAAATTTCTTAAAATTACAACAACTATTAAAATAATTTAATTAAATATTTTAAAATAATATAAAATTGTAAGTAATTATATTTGATTTTTTTATAAATTTTAACAAATTGAAAATTTGGTTTTTAAAGTTTTAAAAATTTCAATATTGAGTTCTAAGTAAGTCGAAATATTTAACGATTCTCCAAATATAGTTAACTGCTATCGATTTTTGAGAGTTAAATATTTAACCGACGAAGCAAATATATTTAAATTGATTTGAATTTCGGAGTTTTGAGGATTCTTTGAGATTTACAAAGAAGTGGGAACATTTAATTTCATTTCATAAATTCTTTAATATTTAAATTACTTATTTAAAAATATAAAGAATTACATTTCTTGTTTTTTTAACGATTTTAAGAGTTTTCAAAATTTAAATTGTAAACATTTCTTTAATCTATCAGTAGTTTTAATTAATGGTCTTTAAATATAAATTTTGTTTGAATCTGTTACTGTTGAATTAAGCTGATGGAGTTCTAAAATTTTGAAGAGTAATAAACGTCTTAAACGAATTTTTAGAATTTTATCAACATTTTTTAATTTAATTTTAATTTTAAAAGTGTATTACAAAAATTGTACCATGTACAATCCAATTAACGCTCTTTTGTACCCTGGTTTAGTGCCGTTCTTCTTTGAAATTAGTAATATTACGCTCTGGTTAGTAAAAATACTTAATGTGTCCAAGACAGCTTGAGAACTATAAATTCAGTTAATTTTTTAAAACATTTATTATATGAATTTTAAAATTTTTCGTTTTAAGAATTCAACAAAAAATATTAAATAGAAAATTACGGTTCTTAAATCTATTAGAGTTTTAAAAATTTTAAAGATAGTTTGGAATTTTATCAAATTTATGAATTTAGGAAATATTTAAAAAATAACAATTAAAAGTATTGTGTTTTACAAATTTCTGGAGTTCTTTAGATACGTTGAAATATTTAACTAAATGATTAAATTAAATCGATTAGAAAGTTAACAATTAATTAATTAAAATAAATCAATTTCGGTTGTAAAATTAAAAGCAATTTTCGTATTTACTCATTTATTTTAATTTTAAAATTATTTAAGAAAATTTGTTATTAATTTTGAATATTTTAAAATTACAAAATTTTTTGATTTTTTTTTTCATTGAAATATTTAATTAAAATGATCTTAATTTAAATTTATTAGAAACGTAACAGCCATTCATATAAAATCATATTGGCTTGAATTTGGGTTCTGAAATAAAAAAACAATTTAGCATTTAACCGATTATTAGATCTAAATTTAATTATATCTTTAAAAAAACGAATTTAACGAATCCAAAATTTAATATATTTAGAAAATTTAATTCGCAACCGGAATTCAACTCAATTTATTGTTCGTTAAACATTTAATTCTCAAAAATCGGACAGTTCACATTAATTAGGGAATTGATAATAAATTTAATGATTTTAATCAAATATTTCAAAATACTTTGAATTCATTCTTGACATTTTTAAAACTTACAATTTGAAATAAAATTATCAATTTGTTAAAATTGGAAAATAATTTAGAATAATAATACAATTAATTACCATTTTTTGAAAATTGTTATAATTCTAAGAGATTTAAGAATTACAATTAAATTTAAATCTGCAGAAATTTAATGGATATAGAATTAAGAACTCCAAGTTCAAAGAACTCCAGAAAACCCTCTTTTTTTAAAATATGTCATTTTTTATATAATAAAACATTTTTTTTATTCAAAAGATAAATACATGGCATTTTTTCTTTGCAACATGGCCCCATTTTGGAATTGAGTGCGGAGCCTATGTAGGTTCCAACCGTTTTAATAAAATACATGGCATTAATATTTGAAAATGATTTCGGGAATATGCGGACTTCTTGACGAAACGCATTCTGAACGTCCAATTTTGGGCCAATTTTTCGAGCACTGCTGACCGTATGTCACGAATCAAACGAACAATGCGGACCTCCACGTAGCCTTCACGTAGCCCCGCAGGAAATAATCGAAAGGTGTCAAATCGCTCGATCTTGGAGGCCAATTGACAGGCCCATTTTTCAAAATCAACTTATCGCCACATTTTGATTTTAATAAGTCGATGTTTGCGGTCGCCGTATGGACCGTAGCACCATCCTGTTGAAACCACATCTCGTCCGGAGCAATGTCATCTATATTTTCAAACAAAAAATTATTGATTGAGCCCCAATTCTTGCGAACGACGGCAAATCGATAAATTTGGATCTTCCTCCACACTTTCGTTTACAGCGGCGATATTCTCTTCAGGACGCACATTCCTTCGACGTGTTGATGTTATTGCATTATTGAGTATGTGGTACGAAATCTATCGACTGTTCAACGGATTGCTTCAAAAATCACAAAATCGTCTATAAGTTTTTAAAGTAAATTTTAATGATTTCGTAGCGTTGTTCAAGGGTGAGACTATTCATGATGATTTGCCAGAGTATACGAGATCTGCTAGAGTATATTTTTCATAAAAATTTAATTTTATGTTTTATTTTCAGGCTTAAAAAAACACCCTTTACTTGGATGAAATAGACCATACAGAGCACCGAACACTACATGTCTATAATATGCCGGAACAAATGGTCGATTACACCTGTTGAGGTTTCGCAATAAATTTTAAAATCGGGAGGGATGGTGAGTTCTAATTTGAATTTGAAACTCTCATGGCGTGATGAATTATTCCATAGTTGGAGTGATGAATTATCATCATTAATTTTAAGATCTAGATTGACAGAGTTTATTGAAGAAAGGAGGTCGCTAGTCCGTGATAATGTGTCAGCGACAACGATTTGCTTACCTTCTATATGTAGAATGTCCGTCGTGAACTGAGCGATATAGTTAAAAAGTAGAGTCTGCCGTGGACTTTTTTCGCTCAGGGAGACTATTGCTTTGATTAAAGACTTATGATCGGTATAGACATAGTAAATTGTCTATCTTCCAGGAAATAACGCAAGTGTTTAATGGCTAAATAAATAGCAAGGAGTTTCCTGTCAAAGGCTGAGTATTTTATCTCTGTTGGACTGCTCCTGCAGAGCGTGATTCGCTATTGGGATGATTGGGACAATGATTCGACTAGCTTTGGAATGAATCGATGGTAGTAATTGACCATTCCGCCGAATCGCTAAATTTATTGGATTGAATTTGGCGGCGGAAAATTTTCGATAATTTCATCTCGCCGTATAGCGAGGGTGTTATGCCATCTTGGGTAATTTGGTGACTGAGGAACTCGAGAGCAGGAACACCGAAAACGCATTTTGAAAGTTGGATATTCACTCCAATATTTGATATCACACTTGCGCTCTTTCTCATTTTTGGTTGCTACCAGTATATGGTCGATGTAGACGAATATAAAATCTAATCCTTCAACCAAATAACCCAAAGAAGGTATAGTTTTTGCCGTTTAAGGCACGTCTTTGTACGCAATTGGGATAAGATGATAAGCTCTAACCAAATCAATTTTTGATAACATACCGCATCCATTTAAGTACATTGAAATTTTTTGAATATGTGGGATCGAATAACGATCCGGTGTGGTTATACGGCATTAAATCGACGATGGGGCTTATCGGCACTGTCCTTCTTCTTTACCATATGACGGTCGGCATATACCTATAGTTGGACCATATGCTCGAACTCGGTAAGCGCAGTTTTATGTTTAAATGGGTCCAAGTTTCGTGGTCTTGAACAAGGAAGTCGACCTTCGGTGTAAATATAGTGAACCAAGAAACTAAATCATATCCATTTTTAGCAGATGGATGGATTGGTGTAGGTGTTTTGACCATTGCTGTCATTGCATTCACAGCAAGATTCGTTAAAATTTTAATTCGTCCCCAAATTTAGAAAAACCTTTACTACAGTTTTAATAATTCGATATTTTAAAAGAATTAAATTTGAATTAAAAATTAAAATAAAGCTATACATGAACAAATTTCATAAAATAATTTAATAACTTTAATTCAAATTTAACATTCTTTAGTCTATGTATGAAACTACTTGCAAGCTATAAAAACTTCTGTTATAAAAATGGTTTCTGTACAAAAAATGTCTTGATCAATCTATGAATGTATACATTTGAAACAAAACTATTAAACATATTTAAACCATCTCTCGCGCACCTATTGGTTATAATATTTATAGATTTACATACACCTTAAAAGCTTAACGTAAGTCTATTAATGGGTTTAAAAGGTGTAATCAAGAATTACTTAAATATTTATTTACCATTTATACCTTTTAGTTTTCAGTTTTGTTATTTTTTTTCTTTTTATTATTAACATTAACAATAATAACAATCAGATTAACATAATTTTTATTTAAGTGAATAAAAAATAAAACAACTTTTATTACCAACAGAAGAAAGAGCTACGTTTCTTACAATAACAACTAAAATGTCATTCTTAACTTTAAGTAATGGTTTTTTATTTTTGTTAATATAATTTTATTATTATTGTTATTATAAAACGTATATATTTTCTTATTTATTATTGGATCAAACGGAATATATGTTTAAACATTTTTGTTTTGTATATACATATATGTATGTACATTCAAATGAAGCCACATGACATAAAATTTATATACAATATTCATACACATATTAGAATATTGGGTCTTTCTTGTACACAAAACTCCATAGGTAGAAAAAAAGAAATTATAATTTCGTTAACATTGTATAAATTATAAATTAAATTAAAATTATATATTATTTTGAATAAAAAACTAAAATATTAAATTATATGGTTACATTTAATTTAATTAATAGTCTTATGTTTTTTTTTTTATTATATTCGGAAATTATAAAATTAGTTTATTGAATTAATGATTGTGCCGCAGCACCGTATGGTGTGAATACCTTTTATATGGTTGGTAGAATATAATTTTCTTTTTTTTTTGGGGGGGAAGAATACAGCTCTTCATGGCTAATGCGACCGATTGATCAAGCTAATGACATATTTAATTAATTTAATTAATTATTTTACGTGGGTCGATTTGAGACATTGTTTATAATTCTATACATAATGCTAACTAAATTTGGTTCTAGAGGCTAATCGAGGAAAAGTTTTAGACGAAAACATATTTTATGATTTTTCCTACAAAGCATCAAAGCTTTGCACGAGACCCATTGTATTTCTTTATTGTAATTTTTAGAATTTTGGCTTAAGCCATATAAATACTTATGTAATTTCGTTTAAATTAATTTAATGACCTAAATTAAAATAATATGACTGAAACCATAATAATCTGACATTGGCCAAAATTATGCGTGGCTAAAGCCCGATTATATGAATTATTACAGAATTTAATAATTTAAGCTAACGCATGGTTCAACCATAAATTATTCGGGTTCAGCTAGATTTAAGTTAATTAAGCAACGAATTTGTGACTTTATCCAAATTTAAAATTACCAAAGCCAAGTAAAGGTAACTTCAGCTAAAATTAGAAACGATCAAAATTAATCATGATTAAAATCACAATTAGTCAAACTTTTAGATCTCAATATGTTGCAAGTTAATATGAATAAAATTGAATAGATCTGATAATCCATTATCCGAACAATTTATGCAACTAACAATTATAGATGGATGTTTTAGAGGAATTATGATAAATCAGATCGTTGAAATGCAATGAAATTATTAGAATTTGAACACGATAACGATCGTCCAATAATAGTCAAATCTCTTCATGTATTCCAATCATATCGCTCAGTTATCAATAATCGTGCTTTTGAGTTGATCCATACTCACGCGTTTGCTCGAGATTCAAATATTTTCATAGAAGATTGGCATTTCATTGTGTTAATCATCTTATATCAGAAATTTCCAAATTAAAAAAATTAAGAAATAAACTTAGAATTTTTGAATTTGCGGTGTCTAAGACTTATAGTCACATTTGTGGATGGCATACACAAAAAGACCATTAGAATTGAGTCTCAACACTAAAGCAAAAGGTCTAGGATACACAAAAATTTGAGAAATTTTCTAAATTCTGTAAAAAATTTATAAAGTTTATCAGAATTGAGCCCCAGTATTTTTATGTGGGAGGATTTAACATATTGTTTATAATTCTAATCGAATTGGGTTCTAAAGATTTATCGAGCAAAAGTTCTACATCACATTTTATGATTTTCTTACAAAATATCACAACGATACACAACGCCCATTGTATTTCTTTATTGGTTCGTCGACTGAATGGTTCAGTTAACAAATCTAGCAGTCTTTAGTCTTCAACCGCGTTTTCCAACTTTTCTTAAAGATAAAAAAATAAAAAATTAAATAAATTCTGTTTTAGCCGCGCATTTTAAACACCTCTACTAAATACGAGTCAGGCTAGATTAAAACATTTCAATTTAAATATTGCAATCAAAAACTAAGTTTTCTTGCTTAAATTTGATTTAAAAATTTAAATAACTTCCGGCTTATGATACAAATTAAAAACTTAAGTCATATTAGTTACGTTTAGTGCGCTTAGTTATAGTTTTTAGAATTTTAGCTTAAATAAAAATAATCCATTTTTATTTATGAGCGTTTAGCTTCCATCTAGCTTAAGCCATATGATTTTAACTTAAATCAGCCAATTTTAACTTAAGTCATGTAATCTGGTAGTTAGTAGCTTGATTACATATTTTGGTTTAGTCAATTTAGATTAAATCGTATGTTTGTTTAGGTAAAACTATATTTATCCAAATTTGAAATTACCAAAGCCAGGTAAAAGCGAATTTAGCTAATATAAGACGTAATCTTAATTAAAATAATGTAACTTAAGCCAAAATAATGTCACGCTATTGGCACAAACTACGCGTTTCTAGATTTTATGTTCAAAATTTTATAATTACTGAATTATGCGTTACTTTTTCGAAATTTATAAGTTAAGTCATAACTTAAGCCAGGTAATCTAACCATATTCTTTTATTACTTGAGTTAGATTATATGATTAAGTCAAAATTGTTTGATTCAAGCTTTACAATCATTTAGCTTAATGAAGCCATAATAAGATGACTTAAACTAAATTTAAATATGATCATCATTGAAATAATGTGACTTAAGCCAGAACAATTATCACAATTAGTCAAACTTTTAGATCCAATATGTTGCAAGCTTATTTACATATATATGAATAAAATTTAATAGATCTGATTATCCGATCAACTTCCACCAGTAAATTAACTTCAATTTCTATCGTAATTAATTGGAATTCCAGATCATAGAAATGCAATGAAATTTTCAGAATTTAAACACGATTACGACCGTCCAACATTTTCATGTATTTCTTGTTACTTGTAATGTATTCTTATCATACCGCTCAGCCATCAATAACCAAGCTTTTGCGATATCCGCTCCCCCGGTTTCCCGAGATTCAAATATTTTCATAGACTAGTCGCATTATCCTGGCCAACGTTAAAAACTATGGTAAAACATTTGAATCATAAGATAAAAACTTTTAAACTTTAAAATTGAGTCGAAAATCCTGAAATTCAGCAACTACACCGAAATTTAAAATTTTAAAAATTTGTACCAAAAATTCAATAAATTTTTCACAGAATTTTTGTACTACCGCTCCATGAGATGCCTACAGGTACTCAGCCATACATATGTTTGGATAGCATATACAATACAAAAAGTCAATTGTAATTGAGTATCGACACCAAAGCAGAATGTCTAAAATTGAGTCACAGTTTTTTACGTGGTTGGATTTGACATATTGTTGATGAGGATGATCTTACCTACAAAATATAAAAGCTATGTCGTATAAATATCATCCATGGATTTTTTTAATTGACTCTTCTACTTGATGGTTCATTTAACAAAAATTGGCGGTTTCTAAAAACATCAACAATTCAGTTAAAAAAATAAAAATAAATAAAATAAATTATGTTTAAACAAGCAACCCCTACTAAATTACGGGCCACCGGCTAGATTACAACCTTATGGACATTTCAAATGATGTGCATTCAAACTAAGTTTTCTAGATTAAATATGACTAACAAATTTAAAAAATTTCCAGCTTAAGTCATACAATTAAATGCTTAAGTCATATTAGTTCAACGCGCTTAGTTATAAAAGCATTAGTTATAAAAGCTTCAGCAATTTAATTCATGCAATCTGGCAATTATTACCTTGATTACATATTCTGGTATACTCTCTTAAATGTCCGTAAGGTCACGTAATTTTATCTTAAATCAAATATGTGTAGGTTAAACTAAAGTCAAACATATGTGGCTTAAGCCAAAATAATTTAATACGCATCACTTAAACTAGACTATGTTTTAACTTTCTATAATTATTCGTCGTTATCAAGAATAAGGTGACATTGGCCAAAATTATTCGGGACTTAAGCTCGATTATATAAACTATTACAGAATTTAATAATTTAATAATTTAAGTTAACGCATGATTCAAGCTAAAATTATTTGGCTTAAGCTAGATTTTAATTGATTAAGCAGGAAATGTATGAATTTATCGGAATTTAAAAGTACCAAAGCCAGATAAATGTGACTTTAGCTAAAATTAGACATGATCCAAATTAAAATAGTGTGACTTAAGCCAAAATAATAAGCCCCCGATTATGAGAATTATATGTTCAGAATTGTATAGGTACTGAATCGAAATATAAATGTAAGTGCCTAAGCCAGAACAAGGTAAACTAAACATATTCCTGACTTAATTATTTGGCTTAAGCCAAATTAGAATGAACTTGAATTAGCAAGTGACCTAAGCTATGTAATAAGATTATTTAAACTAAATTTAAATGTGAAAGAAATTGTGTAAGCAAGACTAATATGTATTAAGTAAGATTATGTGACTTAAGTAGCCAGTAACATTACTCCAGTGCAGTTAGTGCACAATTTATGCAACTCTAAGTAATACTGCAATATATAGAGCTAAAGTTTGTGTCACAGAACTTTCCGGATTAGTGATCTCATAGGACTATCTGCTATCTGACTCATAATGTTTTGGATGGCATGCTCAATTTTTATAGAAACTTGTCTAAAATCACGCAACCTTTAAATTCTGTGAAAATAATAAAAAACCATTTGTGAGTTGAGTCACAACACCAAAGCAGAAGGCCTAAGCTATTCGAAAATTTGGACGGGATCCACAAAATTTTTAAAAATCGTCAAAAATCATGGAATAACAGAGATACCAGAACCAGTTGTGCTAATCTATCCAAAAATGTGAACGGATTCCTGTGGACACCATTATGATCGATGGTACAAAATATTATCTAAACATTCTAAATATCTAAGTATTTATAATTCTGTAAATTATTAAAAAGCTCATTGGAATTGAATTCCCATGAACACAAATATAACAATAGGTCCAAGCTTTCCAATGGCTTTCCATTGGCGAAACAAAATTAAAGAAAAAAATTCAATTCGGAAAATATTACAAAATTTAACAGTGTATTTTTTGTGTTATTAATTTTAGTATAAACTTCACAGGTGGTAAAAATTTGTACTAAAATAAATATTTTAATTTACTGCACATTTCTAAGCGGATCAGCACTGTGGTTAAGCATGATGAACACATCTATGTCAGTGCAGGTGGGCATGAAGCTATATGCAAGGTGCAGATGGTCAATTAAAGCGGGCCAGTGGTCATTCATGTTGCTCAATATAATTGTAGCCCAGTTAGTAAATATCGTCCAGCATCTGTAATTTTGACGTAAATATATAAAAACTCAAACCTGTGATAAAATGGCAATCTATTCAAGCATTGTATGAGGCAAGAGGCATCAAGCATTAAGTTGCTCAATTTCTATCTTATCTCTAAGTAATAATATATAAATAACGGAAGATGCGATATGGTGAAATTAAATGTTAAAATTCATTTAACCAAATAGTTGGATATATAAATAATGTATTGTTGGCAGTGTCATTTAATTGTTACAGTTTGTATTTGATTTACCCGTGGCCAATTCCTATAATCAATATCCGGTGACGTATATATGTATATATTGTACAGAATAGTCTACCTACTTGAACACAACTATAATAAAGAACAATCATCGTATATATTCAAATTAAAAATCATCAACACAGTGTAAATTAATGTTTATTCAAGTTCGAAATGACATTTTCTAATCAAAAAACATTAAATTAAAAATCGGTGTCATCGCATCTTCATAAGAATTAACTCTTTAAGAAAACATGAAAAACCTTTAATATTAAATTATAGACTTAAAAGGTAAAATGCGACTGCAGACTCTCTATAGTTTAGAATTAATTTTTGTTTTTATTACATCATGGAACAAAACTCATGTAAGCGAGACGACCGTGTATATATATTTGGGATGACCGCGCACGATAACCGAAAAAATTAAGAAAATCTCTACCTTTGTTGTAATAAAATCTAATGTTATTGCGGTCATTACGATTAGTATAAACGACATTATGGTAATTTTGAATTGAAGAATACGAATGTTCACACGGATATTTGATTTAGAAAATGCATCTCATTATGTGGGGACCAACCAATCAGATTCTATCCCTGCATATAGTGTGAGTACATAATATATGTACGAGTATCTCATCCGTATATACATATGCAACTATATTGATTGATTTTTGTGTTCGTGTTGTATATATACAGATCATATCTCACCTAATTTTTGGTCGCACAAATAAAAATGCCGACACCCGATATAAACGATACACCAAAAAGGGTCGTTTTTAAAAAAAAAACCTTGTTTCCTTTTTTATATGGACCACACACAACGATATGCCTGAAACACATATCACCGAGGGGGACATGTCCAAACAATAAATAAACATAAACATTATGCGTTTATCCTTCGTCCGTATACATAGCTAGTCTATGCGTTTTTATAGTCAACATAAAAGAAATATATAGTGACAAGAGTATAAGAAATAGAGGAGTCGTTCTGAACAATAGGTGTGTCGCGTTACCTTTTGAACTAAATGCAGTGATATGTTTAGGATCATTTTTATATGTTCTCTCGTCGATATAACGATAAAAGCTAAATTGATTTTTAATAAAATTAATGTACATTTAAGTTGTTTATCGTACGAATGTACATACCTATATATACCTGCGCATAGCGATAACTTTAGTTAATGGTTTTGGTAGACCATTCGGAAATTTGTTTCTTTTTTTATTGTGTTAGTGTTCCAGATATAAGTGAATACATAACCTAAACATGGTAATAAGCATTAGGTTTTTATCGATTCGGTGTGTTTAGTATATATAAATAACAAATAATATGGTAATCGGCTCGCGGTGTGATAATTTTGTGGTAGGATATTGGTGTTCATGTTTTATAAGAATATTATGACTGTCAAACACAATCACATCAACATAAAAAAGGGTTCGGGAGAAAATATATAATAAATTGTAATCGTTTTATAGTCGAGATAACATAAGGATTATAGAGTGGTTATGTTTACTTATACCAATCGCCGGAACTTAATGGAAAATTACTTGTGCAATAAGTAATTTGGGACTTGAACATTATGGCCGATGGCATTTCAATCTAAGAGATTTATTTGAGTTAGAATATGTTGCCCAGTTGAAATCAGCATATATTTATATAGTTGTAATTTCTTCCTGAAGAGTGGTTTTTAAGGGCTTTTAATCAAATCCTTAAAGCAAGAGAATCGATCTCGGAAATAAAAATTCTTGTTACTGATGGCTATATCGTTTGCAGTTATAGTCATCTAAAACGGGCCTTTAGCAGTGCATTCTCGAATTGGCTGGTAATGGCGATAAATGAAAAATGGATCTTTCTCTACAAACGTTAAATTTTGGTAAATATTTTGAAATTGTTGGTCACATTTTGCAAGTTCTCTTGAATTACATTCCTGAACTCTGGTCAGTTTTACAGAAAATTTGATTCGTCCTATAAATCCTACCTACATCCGTTGAAAATTAATAAAGTGTGCTGATGTCTTTCTTCGAGTTTCGGGTTATCATTAGAGCTGAATTGCGCTTTAATATTGAAGCAGACTTTTATTGTTCGATACTAATCAAGGCAGGCAAAATTTTCGCGGAAATAGAAAGAAAGATATTTATAGATAGAGAATAATCTGGAAGGGCAACAGGTAAAATAGGTGTATCCTTAAATTTTGATTGATATGTAGTTGGGACGTTTGAATACGTTTGAATTTTAAAGTTTTTAAAATTGAAATTGAGTTGCTTAACAATTTTCATTTTGATGATTAATTAAAATTTGGGGATAAATATATACATACTGTGAGGTTGACGAGTCCCATATCAAGTGAAATTAAATGAAAATAGTTAAAATCAAGAATTTTAAATATTTGATATGGATCTCCCTTCAAATATTGAATTTTCAGAAAGTTGGTCAAATTTGTAATTTTATTTAACAAATTATGAGATTGAAATTTTGGCTCGGATTATATGAAATTTTCAGAAAAGTTTTCATCAGTTCTACTTCACGAGAACTAAAAATTGTAATGAACATAAGAGCAGAATCCGTATGACCGCGAGTAACACTATAGTTATGGGTTTCAATCGTAAGAATGTAAATTGTGTTATACATGGATGACCTGCTCAATGTATAGAGAATGATGTGGAACGGATACAGCATACTAGCAAAATAAATCCTGAAATTTTGTTTGATGTACTTATTTTATAACCATGATAACTTTGTGACAAATAGACCAATGGATCTGGTTCAGGCTATAGCTTCTAGCTTATTTCAAAAATAGATTTGAATAGTGAATGTGCAGATGCACTTGGCATAATGCAAAAGCAGAACATATTAAATTTTGAGATTAAGATTTTTAATACATAAAGAAAATTTGTTTTAAAACTCTTAAAAGTTTAAAAGATTTTAGAATGGCAATTAAATTTTAAATTTATAAAAATTTTCAAAATCCCTTAAAAATTTAAAATTTAACAATTTTCAACAAATATTGAAACTTTCTAATTTAATATTGAAAATTTTTAATTCTAATAATTAAATATTTGACATTTTTCTCTTGTAATTGTTGAAATCTAAGATTTCTTAACATATTACATTTTTTTCAAAATATTGACGAGTTTAAATAAAATATTTGTTATCTTTACGAGGTTTTAAAATTTTGAATTTTATCAAAATTTTAAAATCTTAAATAAATTTCTAAGAATTTTAAAGAGTCTAATGACATAACTCATGAAATTCTTAAAACCTAAAACTTCTAAACTTCTAAAATATTCCTTCTTTTAAATAATATTTATAAATTTTAAATATAATACTTATTACCCTTAAAAGCATTTAGCAGATCTCGAATTTTATCGAAATATTTAAAATCTGAAATTTTATAAATTTCTTAACATTTTAAAGTTATCAGTATGAATTCGCGCACCATACAGTAATTTTTTTTTTTAATAAATTTAATTAAAATAATTTTCTTAACTCTTAAAGTTTTAAGAGATTTAAGCTTTGCAATTTAATTTTAGTTTTCTAATAATTTTTTAATTTCTTGAAATTCAAAATTTAACAATTATTTTAATATTTTAACTATTAACTATTTTCATTGTTTAAACTTTAAATCGACGTGAACTACTCTATTTCAATAAATACTTAAGCTACAGTTTTAAAAATTCTTGAAACTGCTAAAATTGAAAAAAACAAAATTTAAATTGAGTTTTAAAATTCTTAACTTTAATTGAAATTTAACAATTTTCAACAAATATTCAAAATTGTTAAATTTATAATGTTATTTTAATTGGTAAAATTCGAATAATTAAATATTAGACATTTTTTTTCCATAAAATTCTTAAAACCCAAAATTTTTAAACATATGCATTTTTTTTAAAAAATATTTAAAATCTTAAATTTTATAAATTTCTTAATATTTTAAAGAGCTCTAATGACAGAACTCTTAAATCAATTCACGCACCATAAAATAAGATTTATGGTTTTTAATTAAATAGAATGTTTTTAAACCTACTTAAAATTTAACATATTTACAGTTTTTTAAAACTACAATTAAATCATGTTTTTAAAAAACAGTTAAGTTTTTTAATAAAATTAATTAAAATAATTTTAGTTACTCTTAAAATTTTATAATTAAATTATTTTAAATATTTTAATTTTTGAAATTTAAATAATTAAACAATTTTAATAATTATTTTAATATTTATTGTAGAATTTAAGGAATTATTAAATTTCTTGGATGGTTTAAATAGACGTGAACTGTTTCGAGTTTGGACAAATTTGGATTTTTTCTTCCTATCTTGTCAGTTTTCGTCCGATTAAACACCAAACAAATTTTGATATTGCAATCGCTAGGAACCATTAACAATAAATGTTAAAATCTGATAAAAAATCAAAAATTATTAAAATTTCTAAAATCGACAAAAACCAAATTGCAATTGAGTCACTTAAATTTCCCGATTTTGTCAAAATTTAAAAATTTTCAATAATAATTAAATTACTAAAATTTATTAAGTAATTTCAACTGGTAAAATTCTAATTAATTCTTAAAACCTAAAATTTGTAAACATATCCATTTTTTTTAAAAATATTTATGAATTTGAAATATAATACTTATTACCCTTAAAAGCATTTAGCAGATCTAGATCGAAATATTTAAAATCTTAAATTTTATAAATTTTTTAACATTTTAAAGTTATCAGTATGAATTCACGTACCATAAAATAATATTTAAAGTTAAATTTAAATTAAATATTTTAACTAGAAATTTTTGTACTTTGTTTAACAATTTTTTTTAAATTTTAATTAAATGTATGAAACAGAATTTTTTTTTAAATAAAATTAATTAAAATAATCTTATTAACTCTTAAAGTCTTAAGAGATTTAATAATAATAAACAGTATTAAAGGCCATTACTGGCCCCTTACTGAGTCAACAACCCGGCTCCAACGGTTTCGATCCTGAGCATGGTCTTCATACTGTCTAAGACAATCTGAAGAGGCCAAGTCGTTCTCTACATCGTGGAGCCATCGTCGCCGGCAACGACCTCTGCGCCTACCATATGGTGGCTCTCCTTTCAGAGATCGCTGCACAATTCGTTCCGGATCAGCACGCAGAACGTGACCGAGCCAGCGTACTCGCTGAGATCTTATTTCATGTACAATATCGGGGATCTTCATCAGATCTCTGATCTCGATATTGTACAGAGCTCGGTAGGTACCATCTATTTCGCGTTTTGGGCCGTAGATCACACGCATGACTAAACTTAAGAGATTTATACATTGTAATTAAATTTTTGTTATCTAATAATTTTTAAAATTTTTGAAATTTAACAATTATTTTAATATTTTTTGTAGATCTATTCTAGGAATTTTTTAACGACTTGCATTGTTTAAACTTTAAATCGACGGGAACTACTCTGAGTTTGAACGAATTTGGAGTTTACCTTCTTATCTTTTCAGTGTTCATCGCAAGTCTACGTGGTCTGAACAATGGAAGCTAATTTTATTAATTATTAATTTTATTAAATTACTTTCAATTATTCCTGGCCTTAAAGCTTTTAAATTCTTCAGTTTTATAAAATTTTAGTTTGTGTCTAAAATGTGGAAGCTTCTTTATACATTTTCAAAGTCATTTTAACTGTTAAATTTGGGTTTCCAATAAATATTTAAACATAGAGTTAACAAAATTCTTAAAACTGCTGAAATTGAAAAAAACAAAATTTAAATTGAGTATTAAAATTCTTTACAAATATTCAAACTTGTTAAATTTATAATGTTATTTTAGCTGGTAAAATTCGAATAATTAAATATTAGACATTTTTTTTTCCATGAAATTCTTAAAACCCAAAAATTTTAAACATATGCATTTTTAAAAAAAAATATTAAAATTTGAAATAAAATACTTGTTATCCTTGTAAATTTAAGATCCCGAATTTTATCAAAATGACGAAAGAACTCTTAAATCAATTCACGCACCATAAAATAAGATTTATGGTTTTTAAATAAATAGAAATTTTTTAAACCTACTTAAAATTTAACATATTTACAGTTTTTTTAAAACTACCATTAAATATATGAAACAGTAATTAAAATAATTTTATTTACTGTTAAAATTTTATAATTTAATTATTATAAATATTTTAATTTTTGAAATTTAAATAATTTAAAAATTTAATAATTATTGTAATATTTATAAACTTATTGGATGGTTTAAATAGACGTGAAATACTCTGAGTTTGGACGAATTTGAAGTTTACTTTATGGTTTATGGTTATACGATTTTATTTTAAATTTATGTTTGGAAGAAAATCATCAAAATTATTTACAATTGTCTTAAAGTTTTTAAATTCCTCAGGTTTATAAAATTCTAATTTATTTCTAGTATGTTAAAGCTTCTTGTAAACTTTGAAAGTTATTTTAACTGTTAAATTTTTAATTGATTTAAGGATTTTCAATAAATATTTTAACCTACAATTTCAAAAATTCATAAAATTATTAAAATTGAAAAAACATTAAAATAGAAATTGAGTTATTTAAAATTCGATATTTGGTTAATATACATAATTATGAATTTAACACTTGTTTTATAACTCTTACAATTTTAAAATAATTTTACAGAACTTTACTGGCGTAAATTTTTTTTAAATTTATAGAAATTTTCAAAATTCCTAAAAAATTTTAATTTTAGCAATTTTCAACAAATATTGAAACTTGTAAAATGTATAAAATTATTTTAACTGGTAAAATTATAATAACTAAATATTTGAAATTTGTTTCTTGAAATTCTTAGAACCTAAAATTTTGAAAAATATACATTTTTTTAAAATATTTGATGAATATGAACTAAAATAGTGGTTATCTTTAAAACATTTCATAAATTTCTTACATTTTCAATGACAGAAGTCTTAAATCACTTCACGCATCATAAAATAAGATTTAAGGTTTTTAAATAATTATTTGAACCAGAAATTTTTAATACATATTTATAATTAATTAATTAAGTTTTAGTTTTCAAAATTTCTTAAATTCAAAATTTAACAGTTAATTAATTTTTTTGAGATTGTAACTATTTTAAATTGTAATATATTTAAGAATTTTTATTGAATGAAGTTCTATTCATGAAATTTTTAAAACCTAAAATTTTAAAATTAAATAATTTTTTTTACTCAAAATTTGAATATATATAAATAATTCTGAACATGAAATACTTAAATTGTTAAATCATTAAATTTAAATTTAAAAACATAATTTGTAAGATAGTTAAAATTCTAATCGATTTAAGGTTGTTAAGGTAATATTTCAAGGTGGAAACTTTTTTCTTAAAATTCGTAATATGTGTAAGTTTTGGAATTTAATTTAAAAGTTATCTGGTACAATTCCAATATTTTTAAGTTTAAAATTTTTAAAACTTATTAAAAACTTATTGATTTGAATAATTCATTTAAACAACTGTATACGTGGAAATAAATACATTTTTAAAATTCTAAAAATAGTTTAAATTATTAAAACTAGTTCGTAACTAAACCGCAGATATAATAATTATTTCAAAAAGTTGTATCAACATAAAGTAAGGTTATCTATTACTTTTTGTTTAGAAGTTTTAAGGCGTAAGCATTAGATGGCTGCCTTCAAAAATACTGAAACGTAATTATCGCTCATCTTAATTAAAATCTTGACAGCTTAAAAACAAAGATCGAATAAATATATGTACAATAATTTCCTAAACAACAGACGCAACGCAACACTTTGTTAAGTGACACATTTTACTTATCGCCTGTATATAACTTAATAACGCTTCGTTGAATATTCGCGCGCATAACCTAATTAGCATATATACACACGCATATCTTTAGATAAATATTATATACGACACACACACATACACAGACAACGGACATTATTATTAAGATTTTTTTTTGTATAGTTTCGTTTAAATCTGCTAATTTACTGACAGATCAATAAAATAAAAAATGTTAAAGAATTTTATTTATTTTTTGTTATAAGAAACATGCAATTCATTATTAATCCATTATAAATCGTTTTGCATATCATAAATAATTTTCGTTTTATATATCAAAAATAAAAATGTATTTTAAATAAACGATCGACGATCTCGCGATCATAATCACCTTAATTTCAATAGAAATATCATTTAATTGGATTTCATATGTGTATACTATATACCTATACATACACACATGCGGAATACCACAAATTTTTCTAAATCAGTTGGATATTTGTTTCTTTGAATTTCGATTTTATGATCATCATCTTCTTGATCTTCACAAATGATGATAATGATGATGATGATCATGATCTTAAAATATAAAATTTATTATGACTTTATAAATATATTTTTATATTTGGGGGGATTTTGTTGTTGTTATTATTATAAAAAATAATAATTAAAGGTCGGCTTTTATTTGGTTTTCTTTTTTTTGTATATATATATGTATGTATAAGTATGTTGGTGTATTGGGTCCGGCCCAAAATGAAACAAATTATAAATGTGTACATAAATATTTTTATTCTTGTATTTCAAAATGGCTGACCACGAAATTATTCTTAACGATCAATTTTTATTTTTTACATTTTAATAATAGAGATCATCGCGATATGTGATCGCATTATTATAATTGCACAATAAACGTAATAATGATTATCAATCTGGCCGTGATGAAATAGTTTCTCAGTTTCTGAACTCATTTGCATAAACCAACTTAGTTTTAGAATAAATGAGCAAACTGTTTTACCATCACACGTATAGCAAAGACTAGTTAAATTGTCAAATATGAATAGCAGAAAGTGCCAAGACCTTGAAAATATTATACAAGGACCATTCAGTTCAAGTCTTAATACTTTGCAGTTGTTTATGATAATTTTGCATATTGTTATAACTAAAGAAAAATTTACTTTGCAGTTGGTGATAAAATGATAAGTCATAAGCTGTAGCTTGAGTTACATAAATTTTTTGAGATATGTGTATGTACAATAATAAGTGAACGTGAAGTTTTCATGAGATCCAACGAACCAGAATTATTTACTGCGTGAATAAATCGGATGAATTATAATATTTTTTTGTGAGTTTTAAAGAATCAATTGGGATAAATTAGGAGTAAGCGTAATATTTTGGAAAATAATGGGGAAACTCTAAAATATGAAATACGAAAAATTAAAGTTTAAAGTGACAAAACACAGTGTCCTCGATGCATAACATGACGGCTATTGCAATCTTCGTCTAAATTTGAACTAGCATATGGCCAAAAGTTTAAATAATAGTTTTAATTTACATATTTTTAAAACATCAAATATAATTTTAGCCGTTAAGGAGATGATCAAAACTGTCATATCGAGATGTGATGCGAGATGTGCGTTTTTCATATCCAATTGTGAGGTTATTGCAGCTTTCCATAGTAAACTCGCGTGACTTCATATTATCGACAAAAATTAATAACGTTATATCCTGCAGATGGCAAAACATCGTAACATTGCGTTTTTTGCCAGTGGTGCCATTTAGTTAAAATAACCTTACTGCGATAAACTGCTATATGATACGCTAATCTGTTGCAGTTTCTCTTATGGTATTATAAGTTATTTGTTATTTGTACAAATATATGCTAAATTTATGATCTAAAAAAATATGGGAAGTAGGGTAGATCATACGGTTTCCACCATTTCCCAAGAGGTAGGCTCCAATGCGTTTTTGGTATAGGGGTATCCCAATTAAATCAGGTCTAATCTCCTTTGGTAAAATGAATCTATGGCTAATCGTAAGACATTTATCGTGTCTCAAGTGGGACCTTCCGGCCCACCCATTGTACCGTGTTGCACTAACCCTGTTGGTAGTCGGACGAACGGATAATTTTTCGCAACCGTTTTAATGTTTGAAGTCGTATTTTGTATAGATGTGGTGAAAGTTTATGGGTTGGTGGAGCCGTCTGAATGAGCAAAAATCCGGCAACGGCCACGGTCATAGCGGAAGCAATATCTCCCATTCTATATGAGGTCTACCAAAGTAACTTAAATCGTAGGAGGACGCTGCTCTAAGAAGGTGGATGCAATTCCTACGATGGACGTGTCCCAAATAATTAATAATTAATTCGGTGTACCTTAATTCTTTTGGTAATAGTCTTACCATGTAAAATGTCCTAGATTTTACGTGAGCGAGGATTGTAAGCATATGATGAATTATTCCGAGCGCCTGATGACACCGAGTACGACTGTTGAGAGGCCGACCTAACTTAGAGGTTAAATAAATACCCAAATATCGCATCGTATCAACACGGTTGAAAGTCACACCAGACAACACTATGCTGAGAGGTGGTACAAATGACGCTGAGAGATCTCGGGTCAGACCGGTGCATTTATAGGGCTCTAATTCTAAGCCCGCTAATTTTAAGGCACCTTTTTATTCATCTAGAATGGGTTCGAATGATGTCTCGTGCGATAAGTATAATGTCATCTGCATAGGCGAGTATGACAGGAAGTTGCAACTCAACACGCTGATTTAGTTTCAACTCAGGGAATTGGTCTGGCAGTTAGTAAAACCTCATTCAGGATGAAATTAATTAAACGGGGAGATATGGGGCATCCCTGTTTAAATCATTTGTTTTTCTTGACTTGGTCGAGCATTCCAATCAAATCAAATCAAATCAAAATCAAACATAATTTTAGCCGCTGAGCCGCTTGTTTCATCCTGACCATTTGATTAAATTTCCAATTGAGGTAGAACTAATTCTCTCCCCATCTTCAGACATTGTAATTGACGATGGTAAATTTCCACGCTCATGAACTCCAACCTCACCTTTCGTTCGTCTTCTTCAACATACTGTTTTCTTTTATAGATATACCCGACGGTTTTTGATGAGGATATTCCTTGCAGTTGGCGATACCTCTATTACCCAATGAACTGACTTGACTGATGTAAAGGAACCAATCAGAAGTTACTAAATCCGAATAGAAGAAACTGTTTTAAAAACTACAAAAAAAAAGAAAAGTCGTTTAGCTAGTTTTAGGTCTTTAGGTCATACACAAAAAAAAGTATATTGCTCTATGTTATGACTGAACATGATTGCTCTATGACCATCACAATCGGCACATCTGGTCCACAACTATATAAAAAAACATAAAAGTTGGACTCGAAAAGGTTATATCCACTGAACCTAACATTTTGGGGAAAAAAATAATTTCTCCGCACTTAATGTCTATTAAATATATTTTTGAGCAATATTCAAAGTGAATCTTCCATCATTAATAATAATCAAATCGCATCTCAATCAAATTTAAATAAAACAAATTATTTGATCGCAGTCGCACAATTTAATTTCTCATACCATTCTACGGCGAACTAAGTTCTAAAGTATATAGTGTCTAGCCTAACGGGAAACCGCTCAGACTTTCCGAATTGTAGGCTTCCAGGTAATTAGGATTGGATATTTTTTATTCTAAGTCACAAACTTAAATACACATATCGAAGTGAGAGGCAATCATAGCCGTAAATGGTTCGAGTTGGTGTGGGTCCAATGGGAAACCATTCAGATTTTCCGAAATATTGAATTTCAGATACTTAGGACTGTGGACATGTATCGATTTCTCTGAAATTTTCGTGTGTGTCTAATAAGTGATCTTTTGGAGGGCGGATTATTATTATTATTGCGTTTTTTTAAATAAAAAGTAGGACCAGTCGTATAGGAAAGTTCGCTCAGGCGTGCAAGCTGGCTGATCAAGGATATGAATGGATTTCTTTCCAAACCAAAGATTTAGTTCGGCAATTTATGTGAATTGGAGCGTTGTCCTGTTGGAAAGCTCAGCTTTCATCTCAATATGCTAGAAATTGATTTTTAATTAATTCTCCATTTTGATCGGATAAAAAGGCTAATAAAAAGGTACACGACTTACTTCACGTCCCACAATTTTATTAATTTTGGTACTGGTTTCAATATTTTGTATGTTAAGTTCCCATATAAACAATCTTTGAGAGTCCGTAAAATCGTGGTTCGCGCCTCTGGCACCTCTGGTTATATTTGTACCATAATTCTGATTATTGGCTAACGACCTAATCTCTTACAAATTTATCATTATTTTGAACTCCTTTTCGATATATAACAGCAAAAAATCAAATCACACAGAAGCGGTGAATTGAAACTGATGCTAACGTCGATAAATTTTATGAGACAATATTTGAAGGCTTTGAACTTCATTTGCGTACATGAATATATAACAACGCCACAAGTATCCTCCATATGGTTCGATCACCAACTCGTACATTCCAAAAATCGAAAATTTAAAGCGAAAACGTTAAAGTGGTGAAAAATGAGTATATAGTTTGGATGCGGGCATAAATACATTCTTTCAATATAGCGATGAATTTGAGGTCTTATCTGGCATAAGAAAATATCAAATGACATCTAAAATAATACCAATACCTCGAATGCCAAAGAGTTAGCTGACACGTTTGCTGCGTTTTTGAATCTGTCTATAGACCAAGCGGGTAAAGCGATAATACTATATATGTATACATTGATCGAACAAGCAATAACGACAAACATTTCAATCAAAACATATCTGATATGAATATCTTCTTCAATCACTCGTTAACCACCGGTATAATTCTTGAAAAATTAGAAAAGAGATGATATCACCTGTTACAGAGAAATATCCAGATTAATGATGGAGCAATTCCTGAATTATTTTAACTGGTTGTATTCAAGTAGTAAATGAGATACAAAAACATTTTCATGTATAGAAAACTTCAGTAAAGCATTTGATTCTATCTGTCTTCATAAAGCACTTCATAGTCTATTTGCACTCCGATTTTCCATCGAATACATTAAGTGTTGCAAATCGTATGCAATACGTAGAGTAATACAAACTAAAAGTACAACTTCTGGTGTTCATCACGGATCGCATGCACTTTGAAATTTTATTTTAGCGCTAGAATATCATTCCACCAACTATATGACGACAATAATCCAATAAACAAATCGTTCAACATCCATTTGATTTTAATATCAAAAACGATATCTTCAAAAAAAAATTGAGGACTTTTTTTAAAATTTTTAATTTTAAAATTTTCAGTTAACATTTTCATATTTTTGATTTATTATTAAATGATTTGTTTAATAAAAGTCTTAATCGTGTTCACCAAGCACTGTTTGAACCAATCTCGTTACGGTCAGTCTCGTTACGACCAAGCATACGATTCCATGAAAATGTGGCCCGGCTATAGGCATACAAAGTAATCCACTCTTGAAAATATACATCATTTCAATTACCAGGTTAGCAAGACCATTCAACACCAGTTTGATTTACATATCGAAAAAATATTCTCCAAAGAAAAAATGAGGACGTTTATTTTTAATATCAAGTTAAAATTTTAACAAACTTATTGCATAGCAAATTTAACCATATTCGGAAAAATAAGAATAAATTGAGTAGCTTGCGCACAAATGGAAGTTTTCGTAGAAATTTTAAATTAAAATTTTAAATTAAAAATTAATAAAAACGCCCTTATTTTTTTGAAGATAACAAAAAAAATTCAGGATTTTTTTTTATAATTTTTAATTTCAAGTTAAAATTTCTTCATTTTTGATAATTGATTTAAAAAAATTAAAATGGCTTGGCAACAATTATTTGTTTAATAAAAAATAAGTAGACCTAAACGTGTTTACCAATCATGGTTTGAATCCAAATGTATACCATCCAAATGTATCAACCTCGCTACGATGAAGTTCGTGACGACAAATCCTGCTACACCCCTGCAGCCTCTCGTGATAATGTGGCCCGATTACCTCCTTACAAGGGAAGGAATATAAAGTTATCTTGAAAATAGATATCATTCCGTCAACCATATGGTGATAATAATCCAATCAACAGATTAGAAAATTCATTCAACACTAATATGAATTAATATCGAAAACGTTTTCTTTATAAAAAATAAATTAGGACGTTTATTTAAATTTTAAGTAAACATTTAACTATTTTTGATAGTTTTGGTGTGGCGAACAGTTTAAATTGATTTTAAAAATTTGTAATGTGTTGTTTTTAACTTCAGATTGATTAATATTTAAAAAATTTTAACAAATTTCTTGCATAGCAAATTTAAGCATATTCGAAAAAATTAAAATAAATTGATTTGCTTGAAGTAGACTTTACACAAGGTTTGAAGTGAATTAAAAAAAAATTGCGATCATTTGACAGCATGCTGGTCTCATAAGGTTTGTGCAGCACAAAGTGAGTTTTTCGTTGAAATATAAACTTAAATATTGAAAATTAAAAATTAATAAAACGCCCTAATTTTTTTTTTAAGATAACTAAAAAAAATTAGGACTTTATTTTATAACTTTCAATTTTAATTTAACATTTCATCATTTGAACTTAAATATGATTTATTTTGTTAACAAAATTGATCCTTGTTTTAAAAAGGACTTATTTTTTTCATTATCTAAAATCATAAGTAAAAATAAATAGACCTAAATGTGTTCAAACCAATCTCGCTTCGATCCAACCAGATTAACTCCATACAACGTTTACAACTAGGAATATAAAGTAATCCACTCTTGAAAATAGACATCATGCCATTAACTATATCGCGACAATAATCCAATCAACAGATTAGCAAAACCATTCAACATCAATTTGATTTTAATATCGAAATAAATTTCTTGAAAAAAAAAATGAGGACGTTTTTTTACATTTAAAGTAAAATTTTCTTTATTATTGATAATTTTGGTGTGACGAACTTTTTATATTGATTTTAAATTTTTTTGTATTGTTGTTTTTAACTTCAGATTGATTTATATTTAAATTTTTACAGCATATTCGAGACTGACTTAAAGGTTTCGTGTTGATTAAATATAAAAGGTTTGAAACATAATTTTTTATATCAAAGCAATTTAACAAAGTGATTTTTTCGTTGAAATTTTAACTTAACATTTGAAAATTAAAAATTACAAAAAACGCCCTCATTTTTTTTGGAAATAAAAAAAAAATTAAAAGATAACAAAAAAATTAGGACGTTTTTTTTAAGTTTTACATAAAAATTTCATTATTTTTGATAGTTCTGTTTGGACGAACGTTGTAAATTGAATTTAAAACTTTTTAGTGTGCTGTTTATAACTTTCAAGAAATTTCTTACATACCAAACTTAATCATATTCGAGACTGACTTTACAAAAGTCTTCATGTTGATTAAATAAAAATTTGCGATCATTTGACACCTATGCTATTCCCTTAGGGTTTGAGACGTGATCTTTTTAAACAAAGCAATTTAACAAAGTGATTTTTTCGTTGAAATTTTAACTTAAAATTTGAAAATTAAAAATTACAAAAAACGCCCTCATTTTTTTTTGGAAATAAAAAAAATAATTAAAAGATAACAAAAAAATTAGGACGTTTTTTTTTAAGTTTTACATAAAAATTTCATTATTTTTGATAGTTCTGTTTTGACGAACGTTGTAAATTGAATTTAAAACATTTTAGTATGCTGTTTAAAACTTTCAAGAAATTTCGTGCTTATACCAAATTTAAGCATATTCGAGACTGACTTTACCAAAGCTTTGATGTTGATTAAATAAAAATTTGCGATCATTTAACACCATACTATTCCCATAGGGTCTGAAACGAGATATTTTTTAACAAAGTGATTTTTTCGTTGAATTTTTAATTTAAAAATTTAAAATTAAAAATTACAAAAAAACGCTCTCATTTTTTTTGAAGATAACAAAAAAATTAAGACGTTTTTTTTAAGTTTTACATAAAAGTTTCATTATTTGATGAACGTTTTAAATTGATTTTACAATTTTTTATTGTGTTGTTTATAACTTATGATTGATTTATATTTAAATTCTTTTAAGATATTTCTTTCATACTAAATTTAAGAAAATTTCAGACTGACCTTTTGTAACAGCTTTCATGTTGATTAAATAAAAATTTGCGATCATTTGACACCAATACCATTAAAACTTACTAGTCCCATAGGGTTTGCGCAGCACAAAGTGAATTTTTCCTTATGGGACTATATACTCATTTCAAAAGGGTTGACCACCCCGAAACAAGATTAACGATTTCACATACTAAATTACCCAAATAATTAATTTACTTTCTGTTATAAATAAAATCTATTGAAAAGTTACATATCCAAACAATTTAGGTTTTGTATTTCCAAATGCGGTCATCCGAAATGTCAAAACAACTCTATGGGCTTACAAAATAAAAAATTACACACGACCGTATGATTTATGCGCAAAAAGGATCATGCTTTGATATTTTCGCCATACATACAAAAGAGGATATGATTTTGACTTTTGATAAATTTGGATCAAAAGTACCGCCACACAACAATTGATATATTATACAAAAAACAAAATATTTGTATTTATACCAGTTGATCTGAGATATGACTGAAAGGTAAATTCGTAGGTGGTTAGAATTTGTATACGCACACAAAAAAAATAGGGTGAGACATTTAATAGTTTTTTTTTTTTAGTTTATTTTATGTTGTCTCTAAATGTCAAGTGAATTTACTATTTCTATTATACGTATATATTTATACTATATCTATCCAATCTATTGTTATAAATATTTGAGAAAGATTTGAGCAAAAAAATTATGTATACAGATATAGGTACATAATACCTCAATTTTCAATTTAACCTTGTTTGCAAACACAATACCTTGTAACAAACAAAATAATTTGTTTTCTTGTTGCGCGCTTACAAAATATTATGCTGCGTCTTACATAAATTTTGTAAAATGCTAAACAAAAAACTATTGTCACATACATTCATATATATGTACATAAATAAATAAATAAATAAAATGAACAAAAGTTTTGCACACAGGATACAATTATTTGTGCACAAGTTTTGTTCTGTTTGTCGGCATATATTTGATTAACAAAAATTAATTTCTCAGGTGACAAGCGTATAAAAAGCATTTTAAAGATTTATATTATGTATGTATGAACAATACAGCCCCTAAGGGACAACCAAAAGACAACAACAACAATAACAAAAAAAAAAGAGAGAGTTGTAATCGAGTGCACCGATCGAAGGGAGTGAGATCCGTTATAAATAGTTTTATAATCTTAATAGTGTTTTCAAAACATAACTTCGACTGCTTGGAACGAGCTTACCTCTATATGTACATAAATGATATAATCAACGACAAGGCCACACAAGTAGAATTTTGATTATTTATTCGGTTGATACATAAAGATTTAAGCTGCGCGCGGCTATAAACTCGTATATATACAGATTTAATTGTCGCTTATATGATTTTGATTGATCATTTTGGGGATACATGAATAAATTTAAAAGTTTTACCGAATCGAGCGTGTATAGCTGTTTATTATTTACACCTTTTTTTTTTATTATTTGAATACCAACTAATCTTTTGTGTACAAACTATAAAGAAACTATAAAAGTTTTATTAATCTATAGTTTAGGTATATATACGTATATATAGTGTGATAGATAACATATAAATATAATAGAATGCATATATTTATAAAATGCATGTTGATATTTAAATAATCGTTTGAACATGTAGTAAAATATTTTAAGGTAGGCGCCTTATTTGTGTATTAAGATAATGCAGTTATATAGGTACTTTGAATGAAGATTTTTTTTTTTTTTTTTTTTTTGATTACGATAAATATTATTAATTATGGATTTAAAACTTATGTAATTTTGTTAAGAATTATAAATTGTCGCGTTTATATGTTCGTATATGTGGTATGATGTAAGAGAAACTAACGGACGGAGTGATCGTGTATTGTGATTAAGTGGCTTATAAAATATCATATTTCTTTATACATTTTGGTTAAAGACATTATTAATTTATGCTTTTATGGTATTAATGTATATATTTTAATACATAAATAAATATATAATTTTTTTTTGTGCTGGTGTCATGTTTTAATTGCGTAGTTTAATTCGGATTCTGATTTTTAGTTTATTAAAAGTTTTTATTAAATCATTTTAGATCGTTCAATAATCAATGTTAATAAACAACGCCAAAGTTGAGGTTTTGTACAATAAATACATCGAAATACATAAATACATCGAACAATATTCTTTGCGGGTATTATATTATAGCTCAACCGGTTCATCACTTCTATTATCGCAATAAGTCGGAAATCTACGAAAAGAGAGGTATATATTCAGTGCCTCATATAGAAAACACTACACCCTACCCTCCCATTCCCTTTCGAAACCATTGTTCTGGTTGGAATCTTTGGTGGGAATCTCAGTTAGGAACTTCACCTCGAAGGAAGGCGATGGGACAGCCTAGTCGGTAGTATCAAGGATAAACATGTTGCACATAATCATAATGAGTGTCCTATGTTGTTGCAGGTCTATACATAGAGTACGCTTGTGCATGCTGCAAGCTGTTTGGCAGACAGTAATATCCAAAAGTGAGAGATGAAGAAGAAACTGGAGAGCTTGAATAGGTGTGCTTGTAGCGGTCGCATCAATTGCTTTACAAAATACTTGGCGACTGCACTACAAAAATTACCGCGCACAAAATAATTGGCGCAAACTTATTATATACAATTTTATTGTATATAACACAACAACAACAAAACGATGCGTTATGTATTTCGACGATAAACGAAAAATATAATTAGAAGATACGACGAGATTAATAACTCAATAACCAGAATAGCATCAACAACCGCAGTAAAGAAATTATAAAAACTAAAAAAAGGCTTTGTATAATTCTGGTTGTTGGTTCAGGAAACGTTTGGTTCATTTTTCTAATTTCTATTTCGGTTCAAAATATATTTTTTTTGGTTTATTATCTAATTTCATTTCTTTTATACCGTAGTCGAAATTCAAAATTCATAATGAGCGACGATGAAAATGAAAGAAAAATACAATCAACCCCCTCAGTCGATTCTTCCCGAATTAAATTATTACCCTTTTGGCCCAATAATCCCACCGTTTGGTTCGCACAAGCAGAGGCTCAGTTTAGCATTTGCAACGTAACGGCGGATTCAACTAAATACTCGCATATTATTTCGGCATTACCAACGGAGATTTGCGAATCTGTAATGGAGTTGATAATAAATCCTCCAAAAACCGAAAAATATAGCAACTTGAAATCCGCTCTTACGGCTCGGCACGCCCTTTCTACGGAACGACGCCTCGAAAAATTACTAGAAAGGGCGGATTTGGGTGATCGAAAACCCAATGAGGTGTATTTTTCGATGAAAACGCTTGCAGGTGAAGCGTTCGACAGCAAACTAATACAGACTTTGTGGTTTCGTAAACTGCCACAAGTCATCGTAGTTGCACTTACTGCTATGAGAGATTGAAGCCCATTGACGATCTGCTACCAGTAGCAGACAAGATTTACGAAATTACAACACCCAGTGTGGCGACAATTTCTCCCTCAACACCATCGACCACCCGCGGCCCGGAACTATCAGAAGCCGTAGCAACAATTAAGCAACTAAGCGAACGACTTATTAATGTCGAATCGATGTTGTCAAAGCTAAGAACGGTTCGCAGCCGCTCACCAGTTTCGGGTTAACAGTCAATGAACCCTTGGAGACTAAGAAGCGGCAGCAGACGTCGTTACAACGACAATGGACTCTGCTATTTTCATAAGAAATTTGGAAGTGCTGCAAGGAAATGCTACCGACCTTGCTCTTTCCATAACAGCAACAAACCGGAATCTACCAGCAGTTATCAAAAAAAAGAATAAATCCGATAGCAAGTGCGGCTACTAATCGGATACAACTGAACCGCCGCTTATTTCTTCCAGACGCAACCAATAAACTCCAGTTTCTCGTAGTTACCGATGCTGACATTTCGGTCCTCCCCGTAAAATATTTTTCCGTCAACGCGTCTAAAATACATCCTGACCTGGTCCTATCAGCCGCTAATGGTTCAGTAATTCAGACATACTGGACTAAATTACTGAATGTTAACATTGGCTTACGGCGGCAATTTCCACACGTTTTTACTGTAGCGTCAGTTGACAGGCCGATTATTGGTGCTGACTTCTTGACAAAATATGGTCTCCTCGTCGACCTCCGTGGAAGACGCCTCTTAGATCCCACGACGAATCTTGCTGTGAATGCAATGACAGCAATGGTCAAAACACCTACACCAATCCATCCGACTGCTAAAAATGGATATGATTCACTTTTGAAGATGTTTCCTTCTTTGGTTGAAACACCAGATTACGCCAATCCAGCAAAACATAACGTGGTTCACTACATTTAGACTGAAGGTCGACTTCCTTTTTCATGACCACATAGGCTGGACCCAGTTAAACATAAAACTGCGCTTACCGAGTTCGAGTATATGGTCCAACTAGGTATGTGCCGACCGTCGACTAAACGCCGTAACCACACCGGATCGTTATCCGATCCCACACATTCAAAATTTTTCAATGCACCTAAATGGATGTGGTGTGTTTTCAAAAATTGATTTGGTTAGAGCTTATCATCTTATCCCAATTGCGCCCGAAGACGTACCTAAAACGGCAATAGCTACCCCCTTCGGGTTATTCGAATTCACACGAATGCCCTTTGGTCTTCGAAACGCTGCGCAAACTTTTCAACGCTTCATGAATGAAGTTGTCAAAGGATTAGATTTTATATTCTTCTACATCGACGATATACTGCTGGCTAGCAAAACTGAGGAAGAGCAGTAATGTCATCTCAAACAACTGTTTGAACGCCTCGTCGAATTTGGAGTAAATATCCAACTTTCAAAATGCGTTTTCGGTGTTCCTGCTCTCGAATTCCTCAGCCACCACCCAAGATGACATAACACCCGCGCTACGGCGAGTTGAAGCTATCGAAAATTTTCCACCGCCAACATCAATCCAACAAATTCAGCGATTCGTAGGAATGGTCAATTACTACTATCGATTCATTCCAAAGCTAGCCGAATCACTCTCCCCAATTTATTCTCATTTGGCAACATTTGGCAAAAATGTTTTTCTTGGCCCAACGAGTGCAACGAGTCATTCGCCCAAATTAAAAGATCACTTGCCAATTCAACACTGTTGGCCCATCCCAATAGCGAATCACGCTATAGCATCTCCCCTGATGCGTCTGGTACTGCAGTATCCTACAGCAATGGAATAAAGATTTTGGGATTTTTCGCACGAAAGCTCTGAACAACAGAGATAAAATACTCAGCCTTTGACAGGGAACTCCTCGCTATTTATTTAGCCATTAAACACTTCCGCTATTTCCTGGAAGGTATAGACAATTTACTGTCTACACGGATCATAAGCCTTTAATCAAAGCAATTGGCTCCCTGAGCGAAAAGAGTCCACGGCATACTCGACACTTTGACTATATCGCTCAGTTCACGACTGACATTCAACATATAGAAGGTAAGCAAAACGTGGTCGCTGACACATTGTCACGGACTAGCGATCTCGTTTCAACAATAGACTCCGTCAATCTAGATCTCAAAAATCTAGCTCAGACACAACAGTCGGACGATGAATTACTCCAACTATTGAATAATTCATCACGCCCTGAGAGTTCCAAATTCATATTAGAACTCACCATCCTTCCAGATGTAAAAATTTATTGCGAAATATCAACAGGTGTAAATCGACCATTTGTTCCAGCATCTCATAGACATGTAGTGTTCGATGCTCTGCATGGTCTATCACATCCAAGTATACCAGCATCACGTAAATTAATTTCCAGTAGGTATTTTTGGCCGAAAATGAACGCGGACATCACGCATTGGGTGAAGTCCTGTATTGGTTGCCAGAAGAGCAAGGTTCATCAACACACAAAGTGCGAACACGGACAATTTAACCTGCCTTCTGAGCGATTCGAGCATATAAATGGAGCACTGAGCTTCCTATCGTCTTGCTGGGAATACGAGCAACAATAAAGGATGAATTAAAATGCTCCCCAGCTGAACTAGTTTA
This sequence comes from Tipula unca, assembly GCA_951394425.1. Lineage (NCBI taxonomy): Eukaryota > Metazoa > Arthropoda > Insecta > Diptera > Tipulidae > Tipula > Tipula unca. The sequence continues at coordinate 177,791,448 of OX596382.1, read as the reverse complement.
TGGTCAAGCCCTCAGATTACCAGGAGAATTTTTCGAAACAAGTTCCAAGAATAGTTCCGATCCACATGACTATGTCGAAAGGCTTCGCGCAGCCCTGCGCAACTTAATCCCTATTGGCACTCGCAAGTCAAGTAACCCGCCTATTTTTATTCCCAAGTCATTAAACAATTGCGAGTACGTATTCATGCGTATTGACAGAGTACGAACGGGCCTAACACCTCCGTACGAAGGACCTTACAAAGTCATTCGTCGTTTTCGTAAACATTACATTCTTGATGTAAAAGGCAAGAATGTAAATGTTTCTATTGACAGATTAAAGCCGGCATACGGTATCCTAGCTGAGTGTAACTTAGTAATTAACCAAACAACTCCTAGAAAGTCTGTCCGATTCCTAATTAATCCTTAATTACATTTTATCCAATCATCCCCACCACTAACCTTTTAATTTCGAGGGAGTTTACATGCAAGGGGTGATGTTGCGGTCGGATCAATTGATTTACAAAATACTTGGCGACTGAAATTCAAGTTGGCCATGATTTATAAAGCTGGCCACCAGATGGCAGCGCCATTCAGTAGTATGGGTCTATCTATATACTGAAACATAGAGCCAATGTGCAATGTGGCTCTCTAATCCCCTTCTTTTTCCAATGGGATGATATTTTACAGGAGTAGAGCGCTATAGTAGCTTTCTTTAATAATAACAGTTTTTAAAGGCTATTACTGGATCAACAAAAAGGCTCCAACGGTTTCGATCCTGTGCATGGTCTTTATACTGTATGAGGGTTCTCCTTCCGGAAATCGCTGCAGAATTCGTTCCAGATCAGCACGCAGAACGTGACGTGAGGTTTCTTCCGGTACAATATCGGGATCTTCTTCAGATCGGTGATCTCGACATTGTACAAAGCTCGGTATGTACCATCTACTTTTCATTTTGCACCGTAGATCACTCGCATCATTCTACTCTTAAATGTAAGGAGCCATCTGCCGTACTCATACATCATCACCTATTTTTCACATCCAAACCTAACAACGGGCCTTGATTGGTGTTTAAACCCCCGCTTGGACCCCCGCTCAAGTACTCGGACACGAGGTTTAGGATCGGCACGTGTCGATCCTAAATCTCACTTAGAAAACCATGAAGGAGTGTCGGCTGGAACTCGTTGCTCTTTAAGAAACTCGCTGGCCTAAAAGTGGAGACCATGGCCGCAGGCTGTTAGAAAAAAGACTGTTTTAAATTTCCAAGCAGTCAATAACCGCTTGTGTAAGCTTCGCTTGCGCGTGAAGTTAACCAACCTGTCTATATTTTGTGTACACACGCCTATAGAAGATAGCCACCCCCTAGATAATGACTCATTTTACAATTTCTTGGACGATCTGATGGGATCTATACCCGTGCGCAGTTCGCCTAGCTTTCTATTTAACCGTTCTAAAATGTTTGGTTTTCAGCTTAGTTTGCTGTCAAAAATAAGCCTAAGGTATTTTGCTCTATCTGGAAAGGTCAACCTGGTGTACCATTAATGTTGGCTTAGTTTTCTGTGTATTTGTGTTTAGTCCACAGCTGCTGGCCCATTTGGAGAGAAGGCCGATAGCATTTTGTATCTGTTTTCTCAGCTTACAGGGGTATTTTCCGAAGACTATACCATCGCAACACCATCCGCGTAAGCAATCACCCTAAAAGCTTGGCCCTCCAGTTCTATAGTAACAGGTCATTTAAATGTTTCGTTTAAACGATCCTAATAACTGTTCACAACCACACCGAACTTTAATGTATTTAGTTTTTATAGTAGATTATGGTTGATAGATTTTCACAACACTGATATAGCAACCCAATACTTTTCGATCTGCGATATATTCAGGGATGGGCATTGATGCGTCATTAATAAATGACGACGTCGATAATATAAACAACGTCGATAATATAGAGAACCTTTGGCCCCTGTGGTCGCACTCACATGTCTCGTAAATCTAAATTGCACGAACATGTTTCCTAAGAATACCACCACAGTATCCTTTGCTTGTCGTAGGAGGCGACTAAACGGTTGGATCGCTGGGCTGACGACTCGCATCCGTAAAAAAAATCAACTGTTTATAAAATCAACAAAAAGAAAAATGGATACCGCCAAAACAACACCGGACCCCCGCTCAAGTACCCGGATACGAGATTTAGGATCGGCACGTGGAACGTGCAATCACTTAGAAAACCAGGAGCGTTGGAGGGTCTAATCACGTGCATGAAAGAGTATCGGCTGGAACTCGTTGCTCTTCAAGAAACTCGCTGGCCTCAAAGTGGAGACCATGTGTCCGAGGACTATACGTTTTTCTACAGTGGAGATGACCTCGGAAATCTTGGAGCTGGATTTCTTCTTGGGCCGCAGGTAAAGAACGCTGTTTTGGATTTCCAAGCAGTCAATAACCGATTGTGTATGCTTCGCCTGCGCATGAAGTTAGCCAACCTGTCGATAATTTGTGTACATGCGCCCACAGAAGGCAGCCAGCCCCAAGATAAAGACTCATCTTATAATGTCTTGGACGATCTGATGGGATCTATACCCGAACACGATGTTAGAATGGTAATTGGGAACTTTAATGCTAGAGCTGGCAGAAATCAGGCCGACTTGTGTGAAAACATAGGTCCGTACTCCCGACACGAAACTGCGACCGATAATGGTGAGAGAATGATGTACTTTGCAATTGCTCATGATCTTAGAGTAGCAAGCACATTCTTCCCTCACAAACAGATACACCTAGAGACATGGACACATCCTCGCAAAACATCCCGGAGCCAAATTGACCACGTGTTAATTTCAAAAGGGCGAGCTCGGGTTGTGAAGAAATGAAGATCAAAAGAAACGATATCAGGATCTTGTCAGCGACAACATTGAGGGAGCTAATTACCAGTCTGACTGCGTGAACTCTGTCTGGGAGGTACTGAAAACTTCGGTTGTCAGTGCTGCTCAACAGACTTTAGGTATAGTGAAAGTCAGACCCAAGAATGATTGGTTTGATGACGAGTGTCGCCTTGCAGTTGAGCAACAAAATATAGCCCATAATGAAGTGCAACAACGTCTCACAATCGCAAGGAAAAACAAGGCAGCTCTTGCAAGAAGGGCAGCTAAGCGGATTTGTAGACGGAAGAAGCGAGAATGGTGGAAGGCCGAGGTTCTGAAAGTACAACAACTCAGCAATGAGCGTAGTTCACGTAATTTCTTTAAAGGAATTACTGGATTGCACCATACTTTCAGGCCTTCGTCAACCGCCATTCGGGACCGGGATGGAAACCTCTGTGTCAACATCGACGCAGTACTTGACGCATGGAGTGGACACTTTACAGAGCTGCTTGATGTTCATCATGCGTCACAGACTGTTGTTGAGCCACCTCTAAAACAGTCTGTGGAGATTTGCACTGAGGAGCCATCCCATGAGGAATTCACTAAGGCCATGCAGAGAATGAAACGAAACCGCTCACCTGGAGTGGACTGCATTAATTCGGAGCTCTTGATATTCGGAGGGGATACTTTGTGGAACTGTCTTTTCGACCTTATTCGATTAGTATGGCGAACCGAAGTTATGCCTGATGAATGGAAAGTGGCCGCGATATGCCCCATCTTCAAGAAGGGAGACCGCTTGAAGTGTGAGAATTATCGCGGTATAGCTCTCCTTTGCACAGCATACAAGTTACTGTCATACATTTTATTGGATAGAATCACTCCTCTGGCGGAGGGCTTGGTTGGTGACTATCAGGGAGGATTTCGTCCGAATCGATCAGTCACTGATCAGGTCTTTTCGCTGCGGATGATTCTATCTAAATATTATGAGACATCCATCTCCGTACATCAGGTTTTCCTGGATTTCCGGCAGGCCTACGACTCGATCAATCGAGAGAGTTTGTGGTCTGCCCTGGAATACCTAGGAATGCCAACAAAATTGGTACGACTGTGTAGGATGACAGTGACGAAGTCTCAATGCTGTGTTAAAGTTGAGAACAGGCTATCGACAATTTTTGCAGTTAACTCGGGTGTTCGGCAGGGAGATGCTCTGTCCCCGATACTCTTTAATCTCATGTTGGAGTACATCTTTCGTAAAACTGAAACACCTCAGCGCAACATCTTATATCGCCAGTCCAATCAAGTGCTTGCATATGCAGATGACATATGCGTGATTGGACTGAATAGCAACGGAGTGAAAGAAATACTTGATCCGCTTGTAGAGTTTTCAGCTTCTGTTGGACTCCAGATCAATGAGTCCAAAACGAAATACCTGATCTCTGGTTTTAGAGACAATGGCACACCAGATTTTAGTTGTGGCCACCACACATTTGAGGGAGTGAGGAGGTTCAAATATTTGGGCTCTCTTATCACTCACGATAACAGTGTGGGTGAGGATATTAAAGTGCGGCTGGCAGCTGGCAGTCGTTCTTTATATCCTCTAAGGCCACTGCTAAAATCTAAACACTTATCAAGTGCCGTGAAGCTGAAGCTTTACAAAGCGTTGATCAGGCCCGTTATTATGTTTGGATGTGAAAGTTGGGCGCTGACGGATGAGTACGAGAGATGGCTCCTTACATTTGAGAGAAGAATCATGCGTGTGATTTATGGCCCTAAGCGCGAAATAGATGGTACATACCGAGCTCTGTACAATTTCGAGATCAGAGATCTGATGAAGATCCCCGATATTGTACATGAAGTTAGATCTCAGCGAGTACGCTGGCTCGGTCACGTTCTGCGTGCTGATCCGGAACGAATTGTGCAGCGATCTCTGAAAGGAGAGCCACCATATGGTAGGCGCAGAGGTCGTTGCAGGCGACGATAGCTCCACGATGTAGAGAACGACTTGGCCTCTTCAGATTGTCTAAGACAGTATGAAGACCAAGCTCAGGATCGAAACCGTTGGAGCCAGATTGTTGATTCAGTAAGGGGCCAGTAATGGCCTTTAACACTGTTATTATTATTATTATTATAGAGAACCTTTAGATTGGTGATTTATTGAACTCAACACTATTTTTTTATTATTATATTGGTTGGAACCCGAACGGATTCCGCACTCAATGCCGAGACGGCCCATGGTGCAAACCCAGGATTCTATCCTAAAACGCAGAAGCGCTCTGCAGCCCTAGCAAACTGTACAAGTTTGAACCAAGGTATGGAGGACAACTGATCTACATTAATAGAACTACAGCTTAAAACCTGAAGCCGAATAATATTGAAAGCTGGACAACTGCACACAAAGTGCAAGCTGTCATCATCTTCCTCAAGACAGTCATCACAAATAACATCCTGAGATAAACCCATTCGATGGAGATGCCCCTTAAATCGACCATGACCCGTAAGGATCGCGACCAAGATTCTTAGCTGGTCCTTTTTCAAAGATAGAGCAAATTTAGTAGACTTCAAATTGGGCTCGCTAATGAAGTACTTCGCCAAACGACAACTAGCAGTAGCAAGCCACTGTGTTCTTAGATCTTTCAAAGCGTAGCTCCTTATAACCTTCTTGCGTAGTTAAAAGATAATGGAGCCGCGGGTTCAGGTCCAAATATAGTTAGCTGAGAACCGGATTTGGCTAAACAATCCGCGATCTCATTCCCTTCGATGTCACAATGAGCCGGCACCCAGATTACCATAACGGTATTGTTGGAGCACATGAGATTGATGAAGCATTTGCAATCCTTGACAAGTTTGGAGACAGTCAATGGATTTGTAGTGTATAGTTATCGATTGAACTTTGTGTCAAAAAAAAAATACTTTTCTTGGAGACATGAAATTCTGAGTCGTGATTTTTTTAATTATATATTAATTAAATAATAAATTGTTTTCAATATGAGTGATGACTACTTAAGTAAGCCAATATCGCTGAGCGAACGCTTGCCGCCAGCACCACCACAGAAGATTGCTCCATTATCACCTTATTTAAACTATGATCCAAGATTTTTACAACAAGCCCAACCAGAATTTATATTTCCGGAAGGTGCTTCAAAACAATGTGGCCGATTTGAATTAGCGTTCGAACTCAACACTATACTGCGTGATCCATATTTTTTGAAGTGAATTTGATACTTTGATGGGACCTTAAAAATAATATGTGGACAGCATTCATAAATGTTTCGGATTTATTGTATTTTATACAATAATAGATGAATCAATAGATTTTGCGCCAACTTATGTTTAAAATCGCACACAACATCTTGGTAATGCTTTATAGAAAGGATTTAACGTAATATGGTGATTTTCAAAATCCCATTATTTAAAAAGAAGGAAACCAAATTCAATTTATTCGTCTTGTGAAACTCGATGGAAATCTATTGTGATGCATTTGTGAATTTATTGGAAATGATTATGTGTATATGCATCACATGCAGGGATGGGCGAGGTAGATTTCGCCGTGTAATCTACACGGTTGTCGACACGTAAAATATTACGTAGATTACTTGGCAATATTTTTTCGACAATTAAGTCAATGTCAATACAGTTAATGCATTCAGTTAAGCCGTCAGAAGAAACTAAAGAATCATTCAAATTAAATCCAACATCACATAACATACTAAAACTTTGGTTATAACACAGCTTCCAATGTGACTTTGTGCAACAATATTATTCCATTTAAAAAGCATGTTTTCAGCAATCTTATTGAATCCGCCATTTTTCTTTTCACTATTTGTCGAAACTAGTCGGCTTAGATCTTTTGAGATAACATTGATTTGATTAGTCTCCTTTATAGCGTCTTTAGATCAGGCTTCGTACAGGAACAGGAGATTGGAACAAAACATCTTTTGAAACTGAATCCAATACCGGAACGATAAAAATCTTTCAATGCTATAGAGTAGTGTAACTTTGTAGCTTAATCAGGACAACATTTTACTGCTGAATCGTGTCAACGATCTACAGAAATACGTTTATAGTAGTATATAGTGATTCTTTTACGTACATATTTAATGTAACTGTGGAGAATATGACAAAAATTTGAGCTTGAGTCCACAACTGCAACTCGCTTGCAATTATAACTCTTTTTGAAAATTTATCTAACTTGATATGCTTATATATTAGCGGAAGCACTGTCACTATTTTTGGTAACGGTTACAGATTGGATGTATTTACGGAAATAACCTTTTTTATCACACATCTTCACCACCCTGTAGTTTAACAAATATTGAACATTTTACTTCATCTATAGTTGTCCTTTAATCTTTTCCACTTTAAACACATTTCAGATTTTTTTCAAAATTTTGGACCATCAACTTTCAGATATAAGGGGAAGGTGAAGGCTCACATGCTATATAAATAAAATGTTAAATTTTGAGTTACCTACATTTAATTATTAATTAATTAATTTAATTAATTTGTTTCTGAAACAATAGTTGAATTATCTATAGATTTAATGACTTAACGTGTATGTACAATATCCACTCGTTACGAATATAGTTATGATTTTATGTACGTCGATTATACGATATTTCCAAATTTTCTTGGAAAATCCTAAGAAGGGGACACCATAATGAAACATATACCAAGATAACTAAGACCTTAAGACATATTGGTATATACGTCATTATGGTGTCCGCTGCTAAGGATTTTCTCAAAAAAATTTAGCAAAATCATATAATCATACATAAGGTCATACCAAACTTGGTTGTCCTAAGTCTTCATTCACAATGTTGTTATCGTCGTTGTTTTGGAGTTATCGTTTTACAACAATATTACAGGTCGCACCAGAAATGTATTTGATATCGTCTTCAGTAGATCATTGATAATTTAATTGGTAATTGATTCTAATTTAATTACATATTTATAAATATTAATCTATAATTTTTGTGAAATAGGGAACACTTTTTGACAGGCGGTACAACTCATTGGCAATCATCGATGGTGGAATAAGCTTTACTAATAAGCTATAAGGAAATGATATACTGGAATACATTGAAACATTATAAATTGCTTTCTCGTATTTTATTTTAATTTAATAAATGATACATCCAAATGTTTCGAAGATGTTGCACCGGAGCCTTTCGGTGTTTTTACCAATGAACATTTGTACCGGGTATATTAGTCCGTTTGGTCCGTTTTAAATGCACTTCGCCAAACTTTGGGGTTAGCTCTTCCGCTATTTAAGCCTACAACCTGTTGATTATGCTAGAACTTGGTTGTTGCACCAGCAAACAATAATCAAATAAAAGTGGTCGGTTACAAACGGACCAACTCATCTTTTTCTGCAAGACTCAATTTAATATCCCGAATGGTTAATTTTTTTTTCGGTTTTATTGCAACTTCCATTCCATATTGGATTCGTGTATTTGCACGGCCTGATTCCGTCTCGACTGCAGTTTCTGCTTCAATTTGTGATAAATCATCTTCAATTGCTGAATAATTCATTTTATTTTCGAAATACTTTTTAGAACAGCTTAAAAATCTCAATTGAAGAATATTTGTGACAATTTTGACAATTAAATATTTTTTGAAGAACTTAGACACAGACATATTGGTGTAAACGTCGTTATGCTGTTAGCTTTTTAGGATTTTCGCAAGAAAAGAAGGGAGACCGCTTGAAGTGTGAGAATTATCGCAGTATAACTCTCCTTTGCACAGCATACAGTTTATTGTCCTACATTATATTGCTGCCCTACGTTATAGGCTACTACACGTTTGAGGGGGTTATGTAGAATAATATTCAATGTACACAGTGCTTGCGACAAATGCATAAGGCTTGTAATGTACATAATGTAATGTCAGAAATGGAGCATATATGTAAGATCTGTCAATATTAAATTTATGATTAAGACGAATGAAAAATGTGCAACGTGTGTTTAAATTAAATAATTAAAATAAAACAATAACCACGTGTTTCGCGGCCAAGTGTGGCCAATCCAAAACAATGACAAAAATCTAAAAAATTTCCTGAGTATCGACAATTGATAGAACTAATAGTGAAATATAGTGGCACCGATGTCTACCTCGCAAATTCTGGATTAGTATTGAGTTGAAGTGAGAAAATCAAATAAAACAATAACCACGTGTTTCGCGGCCAAGTTTGACCAATCCAGAACAATGACAAAAATCTCAAAAATTTCCTGAGTATTGACAATTGATAGAACTAATAGTGAAACATAGTGGCACTGATGTCTATCTCGCAAATTCTGGATTAGTATTCAGTTGAAGTGAGAAAATCAAACAAAACAATAACCATGTGTTTCGCGGCCAAGTTTGACCAATCCAGAACAATGACAAAAATCTCAAAAATTTCCTGAGTATTGACAATTGATAGAACTAATAGTGAAATATCGTGGCACCGATGTCTACCTCGCAAATTCTGGATTAGTATTCAGTTGAAGTGAGAAAATCAAACAAAACAATAACCATGTGTTTCGCGGCCAAGCTTGACCAATCCAGAACAATGACAAAAATCTCAAAAATTTCCTGAGTATCGACAATTGATAGAACTAATAGTGAAATATAGTGGCACCGATGTCTACCTCGCAAATTCTGGATTAGTATTCAGTTGAAGTGAGAAAATCAAACAAAACAATAACCATGTGTTTCGCGGCCAAGTTTGACCAATCCAGAACAATGACAAAAATCTCAAAAATTTCCTGAGTATCGACAATTGATAGAACTAATAGTGAAATATAGTGGCACCGATGTCTACCTCGCAAATTCTGGATTAGTATTCAGTTGAAGTGAGAAAATCAAATAAAACAATAACCACGTGTTTCGCGGCCAAGTGTGGCCAATCCAGAACAATGACAAAAATCTCAAAAATTTCCTGAGTATCGACAATTGATAGAACTCATAGGGAAACATAGTGGCACCGATGTCTACCTCGCAAATTCTGGATTAGTATTCAGTTGAAGTGAGAAAATCAAACAAAACAATAACCACGTGTTTCGCGGCCAAGTTTGACCAACCCAGAACAATGACAAAAATCTAAAAAATTTCCTGAGTATCGACAATTGATAGAACTAATAGTGAAATATAGTGGCATCGATGTCTACCTCGCAAATTCTGGATTAGTATTCAGTTGAAGTGAGAAAATCAAACAAAACAATAACCATGTGTTTAATTAATGTTACACGAAATATTTTGACCGCATCATATTGCATAAATTTCGCATAATAAATCGAATTAAACCACATATCCATTTTTTTTAAAAAGTATATAGAACTTAATTAAATTATATACCAACCAACTGTACATAATTCCCAAACCATTCAATAAACCTTAAAACATATATTTAATTTAAAACAAACAGACAACTACATATGACAAACAACAAAACAATAGATTTATTATTACAAAGCCAATCATTTATAGTTAAACAAATAAAACATTAAACAAACAAATGAATAAGTAAATAATCAAATAAACAAAAGTATATTGTTCTCTGATCGTATATACACATATATTCATGTATATGTAGTTATTGTATAGTATAAAATACACCAACAGCAATAACAACAAATGCTGTGTGTATATTGGTTGATTTGTTAAGACAAAATCAATGACAGAATAACAACATGAAAAATAAAGTTGATTGCAAACAATTTTTTTTTTTTTTATAAATAATACATAATTGTATAATTATTTATAATATTCATATACATATAATATATTTTGTTTGAATTATAAATTAAAATGATTATGATGATGATGTTGATTGATTAATTGGATAATTTTTGATGAATAATAAATGGGTACAAATATTATAAAAATTGTTTTTTCCTTTTTGGTATATTTTATCGTGGTTTTCAAATTATATGGTGTTTCTGCGCTATTATTTCGCTAATGCTATATATATGTGTGTGTGTTGTAAATTTGCCATTTCTTGTAGCCATCGTAAAATTGTTATTATTTATATACAGATAGACAAACCTACGGAAATTATTATACGATTATCTTTAATTTTCTTTTTACGGCACAAATAGTTAAATTTTTAAATTTTATTAGGTATCGTATATACGAGTATGTATGTATATGAATGTGGTGTACGAATTAATCAGTTATTGTGTTGCACTTAAATTTAATGTGTTATCGTATGTGTGATATAGAGTTTTCATGCAAACCCGCGCTTCAAAACAATTCCAGGTTTCTTGGTCGATTTTATAGTTTTAAATACTATAAAAGCAGGTACATTACTGCGGATTATGACGTCATTATAATCAGCGAGATCTGGTTTACCATTAATATTAATTCCGGAGAATATTTTCCATCTTACTATATCGTCCACGGAAAGCACAGATACGATTTTAGCACCAGTCTTAGAGACGGTGGTGTACTGGTTGCTGTGAAAGATTCGCTTCCTAATGAGTTGGTGGCCGGTTATTCGTGTCAAAATTGTCGTCACAGTAAACGCTCTTTATGGGTCCGACTTGGATTACAACATGATCATAAACTCAACTGTGATGCCTTTAGTTCGACTGGGTGACTTTAATCTGCGCCCGACATAGATTGGCTTGGCGTTGATGGTACCTTCATACCGGACATCACACGCCGATCACGAGAAATATTTTCAATGGTATTTGTAAAACTTAGTACCGTCCCAACAATTTTTATTTTAATTTTAGAAACGCTGACTAAGCTTCCTTGAACGATTTCCTCAACAATTCCGATTGGAGCTTTCTTCAACGCGACGCAAATTTAAATCACATTGTTCTGGTGTTTAACCACCTCCTCAGCAGTGGCATTGAAAGGCACGTTCCGTTTGTTAAACAAATAAAACCAAAATTTCGCGAACCCGTGGGTTAACAATGGGCTCCTGCATCTCGAGAAACGGCGTACTTAGCTACATTCTTTATATATGAGCTGTATGGTATGGAGTATTACTCCGATGTGTTTGAACTGGTTTTTGTACAACCAATATATAGCGTGAATCGGATGAGGAACTGTCAACGAGTCCTACATTTTTTTGGAATGAAACACTACCGACGCCCTCTGTCAAGTGTCGAAGCTCTCGCGGGTCTGTTAATTTCAATATTTTAAATTTAGATTGCTTGCTCCAGCTTGACGTCGACAAATATTCTGGTCTCGACGGAATTTCACCTGTTTTGGTCAGGAATTGTTCGGAGAGTTTGGCCTTTCCAATTACTTTTATATTTAATGAAAGCTTACGCAGAGGTTTTTTTTCTGATCCTTGGAAAATTTCCAGTACTCACCCAATTTTTAAGGCGGGTAGAAAAAACGATGCGGGTAATTATCGGGAGATCACCATTCTCTCCGTCATAACCAAGCTCTTCGAATCGATGGTTCACAAAGTTCTGTTTTTCCATACCAAACAATTTATTTCTCCCGCCCAGCTTCTCTTTTATCCCTGCCGGTCAACAGGTACCAATCTGATTTGGTTTTGCTGTAATTTTCAGTTTACACAGACTTTGCTTTTGACAACATTGATCACTCAATCATTATCACCAAGAATTTGAACTGTCAGTTCATTCCCGTCGATTGGTTGCATTCCTAAAATTCCGACCGCTGGCAATCCATAAGGATTTTTGATTTTTCTTCCCAGTTTTTTCGTGCGTGCTTGTTGCCGGCGATCTGAAAATTTTCGCCCAAGTCAGTAACATATAAGACTGCAGGAAGCTCCAGGGAGACTTAAATAGATTTTTTAGTTGGTCAATTAACAATCGATTGGGTGGTAACGTGAGCAAGTGTAAGACTCTTTCATTTTATCGAATCCGCTCACCTATTTTGAATCCATACCGTTTATACAACGAAGCGGTCATCAGAGTTGAGTTTAGGTTCGATTTAGGTGTAACGTTTTCGTTCGACGCTATACCCTTTACAAGACACATTAACGTTACTATCCAAAATGCATATATTATATGTTAGGCTTCATTAAGCGGAATAGTAAAGACTTCTGTGACCCTATTACTCTAACTGGCATTGTATGTCTCCTTTGACCGAACAATACATTAGAATACGCATCTTACGGTATGGTCACCATCGTATCACAGTCACTCCAAGCGAATTGAAAGTTGAGCTATCATGGAATCTGTCCAACTCGAGATGAGCCACATAGGTAAATCATTTTTAATCAGACAACTCGAAATTTTGAACCCATTTAATTAATTGAGCAACCGTCAACAGCTCAGAATCTTACATAAATGACAGCACTGAAGCCTTTTTGATAGCGCATCAGCGAATCCTTTCAACTGAATTTCAAGAGGCTTCCCACTGCCATTAAATTAATGACGTGGAATGTATATAAGTTATCTAACTTGAGAAGATCTTCTAGGAAATTAGCCCAATATGTATTATACGCCATTGGGAGACTGTCATTCCAAGTAACTTTTAAGATTTGCTCAAAATCTATCGGAGACACTAAGCTAAGACGATCGTAAATTTTTGCAACTTGCCATAAAACTTCCTGCAGATACTCGTATGGTCTTTTACTGAAAACCAGTACATATAGCCAGGAGCTCCGGATTTTTAGAGCACAATTTTCGTATGGGTAGATGAGTAATTTGCAAAATAGATGTGACAACAGGTTTTAAGATTGCTGCTTCTTCTTTAGAATTGGAGCCAGTTAACGAGTTGTCTACGTAAAAGACCTCTAGCCAGTGTTTAGCTTTCTAGAAAATCAAATTCATGTGGGTGTATACTGTCCTTATTAAACCATTCAATCTGTATTAGAGGGTCACTTATCTGTAGATTGAGTGAATATCTAGTAGACGATTTTGAAGGGCGATCAAATACGACTCTCAGCCTAATTGTGTATGATTCGGGCTAAAATTACATAACGGTGTGATAAATATATAATTCAGAGGTTTAATAGTTTTAATCAACTCCTTATGGTTTAACGTTTCTGAATCTCTCATGAATGAGTTATATTTCTTGTGAAGTTCTGGATTTGTTTTTGAATCGTTTTTCCGCATGCATTACAAATCCTATCCTATCCTATCCCCACGAATGATGAATCTCCAAGCAACGATGAAATGTTTTTAGCAATCTGACATCATTGATTCATTCAAAACTGCTTGGTAATTCGTGACGAACTTCTTCCGTGCAGAAATTGAAGTATCACCTGCGACTACCCAATCTAGTCCGGTATTTTGCAGAACAAAAAAGTATTCACCATGGTTAAATTTTCTTCGTGAGACTGATAAAATAATGGATTATGGATTGTCACGGTCGAACTTCTAAATGATTTAGTATAGGGGCACAAGCAATACCCTTAGAATTTACATACTTTTAATTCCCAATTCCTCGATAAACCAGTCCGCCATAAAATTCAATTGCTAACCAAAATCGAGTAATGCTCGTGCTACAATTAAACAACCATCCTTATCAACAATTTCATCCAAAGCCTTTGCAATGGACACAAATTTTGAATTGTATAGGAACCCACTAAGGAGGATTGTATAGGAACCCACTTTCAGTTTGCCTTCGTATGTGTGAACCGAATACGTACAACACATGGGATACACTTGGAAATCGTCCAAATGAACATGGAAATTGAAATCGTCTAACCCACAAATTCTTACTTCTAAACTGACAGGCTACAATTTTTGGAATCAAAATGCGAATCTCGCCGAATATAGAAGTTTATTCAAACTTCCTTCAGTTTATTCAAACTCATATTTGGACGGAACAATCTCCACGATACATTGATTTTCATTTGGAAAGGTTGAGTTTGATCTAGGAATGGTTAACTCTTGATTTCGAAAGTCTTGAATTTGATTTGGGGTACCTACGTTGAAAATGAATGCTATAAGTGGATGGATGAACTGAACGTTAAAACCTATATACCTTTAAATAAAAGCTTGTTCAAATCAAGTTCAACTTTTCCAAAGCCAATTCAACTTTTTTCAAATCAAATTAAAATTTTTTCTAATTTTTGAAATTAAATTACAAATCTCGAGTCTCCAAATTCCAATTATTTAATCTTCACAACTTGAAAAGGTTATATTTGAAATGAAAAGATTAAGTTTGATTTGGTAAAGGTTCAGTTTCAGTTCAAATGGGTTAAATTTGATTCGGGAAACTTTAACTTTATTTATTACCCAAAGGGAAATAACCTAAAACTATTAGACCAGATGTTACCATCAAATTCAACTTTTTCCAAATCAAATTTAAAATATTTATAATTTCAAATACAATTCATCATTAAATTCTTATTCATTGACTTGAGTCAATTCACAATTCTTGGTGTAAAATTCTAATCCCAAAATACAACGCTACAATTTTTGAAATCAAAATACGAATATCCAGTTTCCAAACATCACACTCTTTATTTGATCTCGAAAATATAGAATTGGGTTTGGAAAGGTTGAGTTTGTTTGGGAACGGTTAACTGTAATTTGGAAATGTTCGAAATTGATTTGCGAAACGTTGAGAGTGAATAGTATAACTGGGTGAATTTGGCGTAGAACTACATATAATTCTACCTTCAAGCACAAGCTTGTTCAAACCAAATTCAACTTTTTTCAAATCAAATTTTAAAAACTTTTACAAATCAAATTTTTCCTTTTTTCAACATCAAACTGTAAAAATATATAATTGCATCGGTCGAACGCGACTTGTAGTTGAAGTTTGTTTCTCTTGCGTCTACCTTAAACGAATGTTGCAACCTGCTGCAACCTCTATACATAGGGTCAGTCCAACCGGCAAAGTTTCGCAAAATCAAATTCCACTTATTTCGAACATTCAAATTATGTTAAATCAGAATATTTTTTTAATCTCTGATACTCGTAAGTTTTAAATCTTAAAAAATTTGGATCGAATTTCAAAAAAAAAAAAATCAAACGTTTTAAAACAGAAAAAAACGAATTGAGACATTTTGATCATCAACAACACTACGCTGCACACCATCAATCGCTTGTTGTGTGCGCACTGTATGACATCTGACGGGATGTGTATTATCTTTCAGAACGTGATGGACACCATAAAAAATAAACGTGACGGACACCATAAAATGTTGGTAATGAGTTTCTTAAATTGAACCATATTTTTAAATCTAAATTTGAGCAATTTGCAAACGGTGATCCGGCGTGAGTCTCTTCATGATGAATAATCAAACCAAACTTATCTCAAAACAACCGAGAACTGTCAAATCGGTTGTACAGAAAACAGTGTTGCCAATTTAAAGTTCTTCGCCTCTAAAAAGGCACCCTTTAAATGTATGTAGTTTGATTTTGAATTTGACTTGAAACTCGGTGTTCGATTTAGAACTGCGACCACATCAGAGAAGAAAACCATGTATTTATATTTAATTTCGTTAATATCTGAAGTTCGAATATAAAGCTTCGGATTTGGCTTGAACTAGACATAATATTTTAAATATTTAGTTAGAAAGTAATTTTGAATTTAACCAAACTGCCATTTTCAATATTATAGCTGATTTACAAAGCGTTGATCAGGCCCGTTGTTATGTATGGATGTATAAGTTGTGTGCTAACGGATGAGTACGAGGGATGACCCCTTATAAATGAGAATCATGCGATCGGTAACGTTCTGCGTGCTGAACCGGAACGAATTGTGCAGCGACTCTGAAAGAAGGGCCACCATAATAACGTTCTACGTGCTGGGAGCCACCATATGGTATGCGCAGAGGTCGTTGCAGGCGACGATGGCTCCACGGTGTAGAAAATACCTTGGCTTCTTCAGTATGAAGACCAAGGCCAGGATTGAAACCGTTGGAGCCAGATTGTTGATGCAGTAAGGGGCCAGTAATGGCCTTTAAACACTGTATTATTTTATTTTTTGTATTGTTTTTTCAACCAGTTAGATATATTGACCATATTTGCACTTATTGCGGCCCTCGTGCTAACATCACAAAAAGTAATCTGCAAATCGAGCTGATTTAAAAAATCAGATCCGACAGATGAAGTATTTTTCAATTATTTCATAATATGGAGAACTTCCTGCTCTAATTATGATTCGGCGGTACAGAGATGATTTTATCAAATATCATCGAGAGTGATGCTGCAAGTTCAGCAAAATATTGATTCAATTCTTCTGCAACTTTAACTTTGCCTATACTATTATTATGTCATCAGTTTGTAAAACTAGTTTAGGTGCTGACTTTACAACACCATCTGCGTTATAGAGTGAACCTGATCTCTTCCTTATTTCCTTAGGTTTGCCGGTTTCACTTTTTAATTTATCGCGCATTTGTGTTGTAAATATTCATTGATCAGCCATTTTTTCTATAGATCGGCATAAAACTTACATGTTGCTGTTTTGGATGCATTTTCATTTATAAATCACTGAAATTGAATTTTATTAGACTTTAAATTTTTTCAAGATTTTGAAGTTACTTTGAAACTTGGTAAACACGAAACTGAACTGCCAACTAGTAGCGCTGCCAAGTTATCAGAATTTGCCATATATCTGTAAATACCCCCTTGAAGTATTCCCAGGATTCTCTACATTTATACTATCCCAGACTTTTTCAATTAAAAATATATATATACAGTTGATACCAAAATACTCATCCTAGACTCTTTTAACATGTAAAATTTGTTTGGTGTAAAATAAATTCTTTCGTGCGATTAAATTAAGGACTCTGTTAGCAAGCATTATGACAGCTTTGAAAATTTTTTGATTGCTGGAATTGCTACATATATAAATGTGTCACCTTTGCCTAATTTTCAAAATCACAAAAAAAAAAATCGTATGGCGATTGTATAGTGACCGCTATTTTCTCACAGCGATTAAGTTTGGGACCTTCTTGGCCATCATAGTGCAAGCGTTAATATTTTTTAAACCGTTGGAATTGCCGCAATATAAATAAATCTGCCGCCATAAAAGCTAAAATCGAAAAAAATCGTATGGCCAAGATTTAAAACAATCTTACAACGATTGAGTTTGGAGCCTTCTTGGCCATCACTATATGGCAGCGTTGATAGTTTTCTTGACTTTTGGAATATCCGAAATATAAATAAATGCGTCGCCTTTACCAATTCAATGAAAGCTAAAACCAAAAAAAAAAAATCATATGGCTAAGCTTTTGTAGTGACGGGTATTTTCTCATAGCGATTGAGTTTGAGACCGTCTTGGCCATAAATATGCCATGTAATGTAAGAGGTATTTTTAAGAAATTCTGGGATATAAGCCTAAGATAACTTCCAGGCGTAATTTAAATCTCTTGAATAGTTGCGACAATTTTTTTCTACGTATATGATGACAATTGGCTAGTAATTGACAAGAAATTTTATTAAAACTATAAAATTTGAGGACGAAATAATTATTTTTGATTTTTTTTTGAACGTTTGGGCTTGAATTGTATTTTTAAATAGAATTTGGAAATTCTGGAAGTTTTTTGGCATTTTTACCAAATATAATCGAGATGGAAGAGCAAAATCTTTGGCTAATATCGGCCTACCTACCGTATGAGGAGGAAAAAATACCACCAGGTAGGAGGCTCGAAAACGAAAGGTATAGGAGTCATCATGGGCAGTGATGCTAATGCGCATCACTATATCTGGGGAAGTACAAATATCAACAGGCGCGGTGACGCACGCCTTGATTTTATTTTAAGTATACTAACCTAAATATATGTAATATCGGCCAACCTTTATTACTAAAAATAAACAGGAAGTGTTGGACATCACACTTGTCTCGGATTTTATTAAGGAGATGGTATTGAACTGGAAAGTGTCCGACGACCATTCCTTTCCTTACCATTGTAACCTCCAGTACGAAGTGGATACAAAACCCACTAGCAAACCACCCTTCAGAAATAGGAGGAAAACTGATTGGGATTGTTTCAGAACCATTCTGGGTAACTTATTACCGGTATCGGTTCCAAACCCTCCTGCATCTACACAGGAGCTTGATGCTCTAGTAACCAAGCTATCTGATGCTTTTAACAAGGCCATGTTAATTGCATGTCCTATCAGTAGGCCCTTGGGTAAATCTCGGCGACCCTGGGACTGCTACATGGAACTCCTCAAAACCTTTAAGAACGAGCTGAGAGCTGCCAAGACAAGGGCATGGAGACTTTACTGTGGCAATATACAGGAGACCTCGGAGGCGGCCAGGCTACGCAAAGTACTATGTTCTAGTCCTTCCATCCCGAGTTATCTTCAACAACCGGATGGTTCATGGACTACATATAGTGAAGAATCTCTGGAGCGATTACTAGAAACGCATTTCCCGGAGTGCTCGGTACTACTCCGGAGAGACCCATGATAAATACGGGTGTAGACTCCGTAAGTCATATAATAAAAAGGCGAAATATCCTATGGGCAATAAACAGCTTTAAGCTATACAAGTTGGCAGGACCTGACGGCTTATCCCTGCGGATATCCAGCGAACAATTGACTTAACCCTACCCTGGCTGGAAGTTATCTTCGAAGGCAGCCTAGAACTCTGTCATATTCCTAGAAAGTGGACTGAAGTAAAAGTAATATTTATACCTAAGGCGGGAAAAAGTTCTCAACGCTATCCCAAAGACTTTAGGCCTATAAGCTTTTCTTATTTTCTGTTGAAAGCACTGGAAAGACAAATAGAGGCTCACATTAGAGGCTCAATCAAGCCGAGCGAGCTGTCGGGATCTCAACACGCATACTGTAAGGGACGATCGGTGGAAACAGCTATCAACTCCCTTATAGGCCCGATTGAGAAATCGCTTGAATATAAGGAATATTCAATGGTAACCTTCATGGATATAGAGGGGGCATTTAGCAACGTCAGACCGGGGGCAATCACTCGGGCGCTTGCATGTCTGGGGGTAAACGGATCACTCAGAGGCTGGATAGATAAATGCTTAGAGGCAGGATCGTGACAGCTTATCGATCTCTCAAGGTGGGGTTCTATCTCCCCTTCTTTGGAACTTGGTCATAAATGACCTATTACTAAACTTGGAAGGGCAAGGCTTCAAGGTGGTTGCTTACGCGGATGACGTTGCTATTGCAGTCTTCGGTAAATATCCTAGTACGCTGAGTGAGCGCATGCAGTGCACGCTTGTCTACCTCTCCGAGTAGGCACGCGGCTGCGGACTGAACGCAAACTCACAGAAAACGAAGCTGGTCCTCTTTACTAGGAGGCACAAACTTCCTCAGTGTGACCCGCCAACATTAAATGGTACTCGCTTGATCTTTACGGATAGAGCAAAATACCTCGAACTATTTTTGGACAGCAAGCTAAGCTAGAAACCAAACATCGTAGAGAGAGTAAAGAAAGCTACTATAGCGCCCTACTCCTGCAAAAATGCCATTGGAAAGAGATGGGGTATGGAGCCACAAATAGTACTCTGGCTCTACGTCTCAGTGGTCAAACCTATACTGCTGTATGGGGTTGTCGTCTGGTGGCCAGCGTTAAAAATTCAGGGGCTCTCAGGAGCACACCTACTCAAGCTCTGGAGGTTCCCTTTCATCTTACTCCCTTAGATATTGCGGCCGAGCAGCTTGCATCTTGCACAGCCATTCGGCTCAAATCCATATCTATGTGGACCTGTAACAATATAGAGCACTCATCCATCCTATGCAACAGGAGTATTCCGGAAGTTACCGACTACGCTATCCCTTTGCCAGCTGTTGAGATTAAATTCCAAACTGAGTTTCCCACCAGAGAGAACTGGGTGAACGAAACGGTTATGGAGAATGAGGCCCTAAGCCTCTTCACGGATAGCTCAAAAAGGGATAGAGGGGTTGGCTGATGGGTATTTTGTGAGGCACTAGGGGTCAACCTCTCTTTTCGTCTTCCTGACTTTTGCAGCGTTTTTGAAGCTGAACTATACGCGATAATGGAAGTCATTATCTTGTTGAAGTATCATGTAATATCTACGAGGGATATTCGCATTTTTACGGACAGCCTGGCTGCTATTAAAACGCTACAACCATGCTCCCTGACGTCGAAGGTAGCCCAGAACTATCTGGCATCTTTAAATGAGATCCGTTCAACATCCGCTTGGCGTGGGTACCAGGGCATTTCAATATCGCAAGGGATGTAAAGGCAGATGAGATGGCCCGTAAGGGTACAGCACGCTTAATAACCCAAAGCAGGCGGGATATAAAGATACCGCTTGCTTCATGTAAACTGTTGCTTCAGGAAGAAGCTATAAAAGAAACGAACGTCAGATGGTCTAACGCCAGTTCGTGTGTAATAACCAGGCCTGGACTAGACCGGCCTAGATCAGGCCGACTGATATCGCTTCGACGGCACCATATTGGTATGGTCGTGAGAGCTATAACGGACATTGTCTCATTGGGATACATGCGAGCAGACTGGGTGTCGCAGCCACGATTTCTGCCGCAACTGTGGTGATGAGGAGGAGGAGGAACATGTGTTCCATCTGCTCTGCACCTGTCCTAGTCTAGCTTACAGCAGAACAAAATTTATGGGAACTTCCCCTTGGAACGACCTCACGGATCTTAGTAATATCGGGATCCGGGACTTTAAACGCTTCTTGGTAAGCTCAGGATGGTTTAGCGAGTGAAGAGGAGGAAACTCGAATGTGGTACAGCTACGAACCAATTTTGTTTCTATGCTAGTCCTTTAGGACGGCCACCCTTACCTAACCTAACCTATTTGAATGATTCAAAATGGGCGAGGTAGCTATTTTGTCAGTAGTTTACCCAAATGAAAAGCTTAAAGTTAATGAACATAGTTGAAATTCCACAAATTCCACTATTTGAGAATCCTCTACGGAACAGCATATTACAGTTCTTATAATCGAGAAAATTTGGAAAAAACCAACGATTTAATCATTAAATTGGTTCTCTGTGTATAATGGAAGACGCATATGGATAAATTTCCCATGAAAAAATGTGTTCATATAATCGCGTACTCAAAAACCACAAATTTTATGGCTTTATTTTCCAAAAATTGCAAGTTTGATGTAAACCCCAATATCTGATTTAAATTACATACATTAACAATTTATATAATACATACAAACGTGTATATTCCAAAAACACATATCCGTCGAAACTAAAATTGGCCAAAAACATATCAAAAAAAAAAAAAAAAAAATTAAAAAAACTGTTGAACGCCCATTTTATTCCGCGAGAGTAAAAAATTGATGGTTTTAGGCATCAAAATTTCGCGAACCGAAAATAAAGCAATATACACACAATCGAAAAATAGTTGTTATATTAGACACTTAACCCAACACCACACGATCAATTTTCAATTATAGTGCTTTTCTCGTACATACATCATGTTTCTTGAATCTCGATTTAGTATTTTTTTTTCGATATGCGCGGTTTGGTTTAAATTTAAAGCTTTCTTGTACACGTAACAAAAAAATAAAAAGTTACAAAAATTGCCAGACAATAACCGCAAATTACTTACATATACCTACAACAAAACGAATACATAAACTCAAAGCGAAAGTAATAAGAAGTTGGGAATGAAGTTTTAAGAATTTTTTCGTTTTTTTATTATTAATAATAAGAAATACATAAATAAATAAATCTCTACAAGAATAAAAACTTGTTATAACAACTTTATTTTGCCATCATGATTTTTCGGTGTTGGCGAAAAATCTTAAGCGAAACATAAAATCATAAAAAATAATGACTAAATATTGTTGTGTTCAATTTTCTTTCTGCGCGGGGTTATGGTTGTATGTACTTGTTACTTAGCTTTTGGTATGGAGTTAAAATTATTTAAATTAAATCTTCTCCACATAATACAATTTTTTTTTCTAAGATACATTACATGCAAATGACTTCATTATATATATATAATTGAATTAGTCATTGCGTGCAGTAATACAGATAACTCGATAATAGTTAGGTACATTCATATTTTCGCCAGAGGGAAACAGCATTGTATATAGTATTACAACAGTTAGTCAGATTGCTTGCCACAATATCGTTAAAAGTTGGTTGAATTATGTACAGAAATTTATAGGGGGGCCATTCCAATTTCAGCAATATCTGCATATTTGACCAGACCAGTTCTTCTAAAGCACCTGTACTAATCGCTCGAACTATTATTGAAATTCATTAACTGCAGCGTTTGAAGACAACGGTGTCGTTAAAAAAGTAGTGCGGTTGAAACAATGGAATTCGTAGAAATTAAATAATTGCGAATGAATGCAGGACTACGTAACACAATGTTTGAAATTGTGGTCGAAGGTGAAAAAAGCCGGTTTTAATATATCGAGGCAAAAGGCAAAGACGTTTCGGTCGATTATGTAAAAAACATTTTGTTAGATAGATGTCGAATTTGAGCAAAGTGAAGAAGCAAAAGTATTTGCAGCAAAGCAAAGAAAGTTATATGGCAAATCATCGACAGAGAAAAGAGTAAGATAGTGTGGTCGGGGGGCACTCACATGTCTCGTAAATCTAAATTGCACGAACATGTTTCCCAAGAATACCACAACAGTATCCTTTGCTTGTCGTAGGAGGCGACTAAACCGTTGGATCGCTGGGCTGACGACCCGCATCGATAAAAAACTAAGCCGCTTATAAAGTCAACAAAACTAAAAATGGATACCGCCAAAATAAAACCGGACTCCCGCTCAAGTACCTGGATACTCAAGTGCATGAAGGAGTATCGGCTGCAACTCGTTAGAGACCAGGTGTCCCAGGGCTATACATTGTTCTACAGTGGAGATGACCTCGGAAATCTTGGAGCTGGATTTCTTCTTGGGCCGCAGGTAAAGAACGCTGTTTTGGATTTCCAAACAGTCAATAACCGATTGTGTAAGCTTCGCTTGCGCATGAAGTTAGCCAACCTGTCAATTGATTTGTGATTTCTATACCCGAACACGATGTTAGAATGGTATTTGGGGACTTTAATGCTAGAGCTGGCAAAAATCTGACCGACTTGTGTGAAAACATAGGTCCGTACTCCCGACACGGAAGTGCGACCGATAATGGTGAGAGAATGATGTACTTTGCGGGTGCTCATGATCTTAGAGTAGCAAGCACATTCTTCCCTCATAAACAGATACATCTATAGAGACATGGACAAATTCTCGCGGAACTTCCCGCAGCCAAATGGAGTGGACACTCTACTGACCTGCTTGATGTCCATCATGCGTCACAGACTGTTGTTGAGACACCTCTAATACAGACTGCGGATATTTGAAATGCGGAGCCATCCCATGAGGAATTCACTAAAGCCATTCAGACATTGAAACGAAACCGTTCACCTGGAGTGAACTGCATTAATTCGGAGCTCTTTATATTCGGAGGGGATACTGTGTGGAACTGTCTTTTCGACCTTATTCGATTAGTATGGCGAACCGAAGTTATGCCTGACGAATGGAAAGTGGCCGCGATATGCCCCATCTTCAAGAAGGGAGACCGCTTGAAGTGTGAGAATTATTGCGGTATAGCTCTCCTTTGCACAGCATACAAGTTACTATCATACATTGTATTGGATAGAATCACTCCTCTAGCGGAGGGCTTGGTTGGTGATCAGGTCTTTTCGCTGCGGATGATTCTATCTAAATATTATGAGACATCCATCCCCGTACATCAGGTGTTCCTGGATTTCCGGCAGGCCTATGATTCGATCAATCGAGAGAGTTTATGGTCTGCCCTGGAATACCTAGGAATTCCAACAAAACTGGTACTACTGTGTAGGATGACAGTGACGCAGTCTCAATGCTGTGAGAACAGGCTATCGACAATTTTTGTAGTTAACTCGGGTGTTCGGTAGGGGGATGCTCTGTTCCCGATACTGTTTAATCTCATGTTGGAGTACATCTTTCGTAAAACTCAAACACCGTAGCGTTGGACTGAATAATAACGCTGTGAAAGAAATACTTGATCCGCTTGTATAAACAAAATACCTGATCTCTGGTGTTAGGGACAATGGCACACCAGATTTTAGTAGTGGCCACCACACGTTTGAGGGAGTGAGGAGGTTCAAATATTTGGGTTCTCTTATCACTCACGATAACAGTGTGGGTGAGGATATTAAAGTGCGGCTGGCAGCTGGCAGTCGTTCTTTGCATCCTCTAAGGCCACTGCTAAAATCTAAACACTTACGTGCCGTGAAGCTGATCTTTACAAGGCGTTGATCAGGCCCGTTGTTATGTTTGGATGCGAAAGTTGGGCGCTGACGGATGAGTACGAGAGATGGCTCCTTACATTTGAGAGAAGAGACTCTGTATAATATCGAGATCAGAGATCTGATGAATATCCCCGATATTGTACATGAAGTAAGATCTCAGCGAGTACGCTGGCTCGGGCACGTTCTGCGTGCTGATCCGGAACGAATTGTGCAGCGATCTCTGAAAGGAGAGCCAACATTTGGTAGGCGCAGAGGTCGTTGCAGGTAACGATGGCTCCACGGTGTAGAGAACGAGTTGGCCTCTTCAGATTGTCTTAGACAGTATGAAGACCATGTTTGGGATCGAAACCGCTGGAGCCAAATTGTTGATTCAGTAAGGGGCCAGTAATGGCCTTTAAAACTGTTTAAAAAAAATCAGGCAAACATCTTAGTGTCTTAATCTGACTTAACTCAGCATATACCTTAACTATAACGGAGGCATGGTGTGTTGAGAAGGGTCTGCGTCTAAAATATATCTGTTTTGTACAAAGCATAGGAATACTCTTGATCCATTTTTTCCCTATCTTTTTAGAAGAACGATCACTAAATTTGCTCTTGCCAAGCACCTTCCTGTTGTCTTGGATAGTAAACTTTCCTGGAAGAATCAACTAAACTACAAGAAGAACACTAAACTGTAGAAGAGCTTTTGAGAAACCCTAGGGTTTAAGCCCTAGATGTTTTCTTTCATTTTTAACTCTCTGGTCTCACCGCTACTATTGTACACTCTCGTCTATAAAATCTTCCTTACAGAGCCATTACGGGAGCTATGTTTTCGACTCCACTTCTTGGTATGGAACCCATCCTTTCTTTGCCTCAGTTCCGCTCGTTTCAAATGCGGAACTAATAGCACTGACACGTAGTGTTATTGAGCCTGTGTACAGATACTAAAGCTGTACTTAATTATTTAGGAAACATTTGACTGTCGCCAAACTCGTCGAGAATAATAATAATGAAGTTTATGTCATATGTCATATATAGGTTTCAGTGGCTTGAGACTTTAAGCTATGATTAGGCAAGGAACTTCATTGAGAAGCCCAATTTGAGGTCAACGACGAATGGTTTATCTTTAAAATTGAGGTTTAATATGGAAGTTGGGCAAAACCATGAAAACCAATTAGCATTGGCAATGCCATTGTTAAAAGTTGTCAAAGTTCTAGTAGGATATTTTAAGTAGTTTTATAACTGTATCCATTTGTATGAGTGGCTATTTTTTTCAACCTATCCGAACCATAAAGGTTTTAGGCTCTAACATATGCATTAATTTTAACAATTACATTATTATAATTTATATGGAAAGAGACTTATGTAACCTGCACAAGATGGAACTAATTTATAATATTCCCCTTCTAAATAGTGAAATACACATTTCTTTGTCCAAATTTGACAACAACAACAATAACGCCAAACCTAAAAATTACATTATCATCAGTCATGATGACGTTGCTGCGAGTCTCTTCTTATACATATATATGTAGATGCTTCAAGAAGTAATTATTAAACATTTTTGTTTTGTTCGAAATGAATTAGAAATAAAAAATAACCGGACTATATTGTCGGCTGGTTGGATAGATTAATTTAAAAAACTTCTACAAAAAAATAAAATTATCTAGAATTTAATTTTTTCTAATCTAAATTGAAATATATATAAAAGTTAAAAATTTAAATTAATAGTTTTACTATATACATATACATACATATATGTAGTTTGTAATCTAAAACTTCTTCAAAACACGAACAGTTTCCTTTGTAGTCACCACCCTCTTCAACATTTTTTGTGGTATTTAAAAAAAAAAACAACATAAAAAATGAAATCAACCAAACAAAGTGGAATATATAAGAAGCGTCGTCGTATATATAAGAACAAAAAAAAATCTTAATTTAAAATTCAACAGAACCAAAGAAGTTTTATATATTACGAGTATGTTATATAGAAGAAGATAAATTTTAGATTTTTTTTTTTTTTTCTAAAATAAAATAAAAACAAAAAGAAAATAAATTTTAAAGTTGCCTATGGTGCTCCGCAACAACAACAATCGCGCGGACCATTGAGATATTTATTATAAGCACCCAGTAACGTATATATGATAGCAGCCATCATTAAAAAACAGTTTACGCTTTAAAATGATGATTAGTTTCGGTAGAACAAAACTAAAAAACTCGTACATAGCGAGTCTTGTTTTTTTTTTTTTTTTTTAATGTATTGATTCGTTCCTGAAAACATCTTCACCTTTTTGTTATGTCTGTATATGTATAGTGTACAGACATAATATATGTAGAGTACAAAAGATCTGGAGGACAAAGAAACTGTTTCTAAACAAGAATCTGTCTGTATACGTACATATATAGAAAATAGAGACGCGTTCGTAACGCTATAACGCCAAAAAACTCTAATCTTCTAGCTAATACAAATTAATTAATTTTTGGTGTTGTTGTTATTTACTTGAATTGAACACTGGGCGCTGTCTAGAATTCATGATGATTTATTTGATTTAATGAATTTTGAGTTAATTTACATATTATAAATGACAAAACAAAAAAAAACTATTTGTGTTTATTTTGGTATATAGTATATGTTTGGTGGCTTAAATATATGAGCAAATTATTTAAATTAGGTTTTTATGTCTAAACGTATATATTGTGATTAGATGCGAGATCTGATTAGGTAGGCCTAATTTATTTTTATAACTACGCTTGTGTTGGGTGCTGTATTTGAAATGGGATATTTATTTCAAGGTTGTTTTGTATATACACAAGATTTGCCCGATAGGTATAACAAGTTTATGTCCACTGACCTGTGTATATAGTGTGTACAAATATAAATTACTTCCATGTACACGTTTAAAAGTAATTTTTTATATGAAATTTACGTAAAGTTTAATTCAAATTATAATTCTCGGGCATAATTTGTAAAGAATTTTTGATAAAAGTTATGAATAAAATTTCTACCATGGCCGATCGGACACGTCTGCTAGTCAAAATCTAAATTGTGAGATTGGTATTCAATAAAGTGGATAGTGAACTAATAAAATCCAACTTCCTAAGGTTAACGATTGTAGATTATCATCCGAAATCGAACAACTTGTCATCACAATATGTGACCACAAAAAATATTATTTTCCATATTTCTTAATTTATGATCTCGTATATGTCTATCTAGATGACATTCTACTATTAGTTTTTTTATTCTATATACTTTCTATAAAAAATAAGATCACAACATAAATTTAATCGACGAATAAAAAAGATGTCGATAAATAATTATATTATATACATACATATATATATATATATATATATATATATATATATATATATATATATATATATATATATATATATATATATATAAAAGACAGACAACCTACCTATATCCACCTAAACTAAAAATGTTGGTTCTCCCAAAAAAATCCATATGTATTCCTACTTACATACATCACAAAACAAAAAAGAAGATCAAAATCTTATTTTTGTGGTCAAATTCTTTTGTTCCTTTGTGCCCTATACAAAAAATGCCGACATTTTCTTTACAACAAATTTAAATTGTTTTTTCTGTTTTTTCTCTAAACCTTTAAAACTTAAATAGTTATAATTTACAAAAAATCAAAATATTTTGAATTATCCTTCATCCTTAATTTATTATTATTAGTATGTATGTCTACTCCTCCTCCTTGCATCCTCCCTCATCAAAACAAGTCCTATATATGTATAGCTATTGTTACGAAATAGGCAAAAATAAAAATTAACTTTTTCCCATTTTCGGTAAAAAATGAAAGGATATAGAAATGAAAAGGAAGAAGGACTATAAGTCCATTATGTAATAGACAAGATAAGAGAAATTTAATTTTTTTCGTTGTTGTATATTATCTCGCATTGAATTAAGGAACATATAGTTTATTATAATTCAGATGTCCTTGCGCATTGTGTACGTATTGTGTTTGTATCACTGTGTAAAAGTTATACCTAAATCCTTATTATTTTATTGTTCCTATATCCTTACGATAATTTTCTCTTTGCTTTTTTTTTTTTTTTGCTTATATTTATCGTCATGGTTTTGGATGGAACACAATAAATATTTTGACATTTTGTTGTTTATATTCTGTGTGCGCATTGTTTACCTTTTGACTTGACATTATCTTTTCAAACCGATATAATGTTTCATTCATATACAAACCGTGGAAATTTTTTTTTTTTTTTTTTCCGTCAAACAATAGTTTTATGGAGTCGTCGAGATATATAGGTTTGGTTTTGTTGGTATTTAAGAATTTTGGTTGATTAAATCAATTATGATTTTGGGTTACGTTTATTTTCATTAATTTATTATATTGTTAATAATAAATATAAAACAGAGATATACAGATTTGATTTGTTGTTATATAAACGTACATCTGGCGAATGGATGAGATAATATTATTAGTTTCATAATGGATTGATTCGATGGTGTGTTGATTTTTTTATTCCCATCGAAATAGTTTTATTTATGAAACGAATGAATATATTTTATTGCTTGACACCAGGTTGTTTTATTAAATTGTTTGAGTTTCTGGAATAAACCTAGAATTTTGAATAATTCCAAAAGTGAAAGCTAAATTAATGAATTTATGAAGACCGCCAATATCTTCCTTTATTACTATAGAGAGCGCATTTACTTTTTCTCCTCCCTTCTATATTCATTTTCTTGTTGGATATTATAGGTCCGATTGTTCTTCTATCGTAACAATCCTCTTCCTGGTTTGCTTTCAATTGGCGTCTCCAAAATCTGTCTCCGAAATTTGTCACCCGGATTTGAGAATAGTTTTGCCACCCTATAGTAGGTAGAGATTTCTAGCGGCAAATTATGTATGCTTTTCTAAAATTTTATAGGATTGGTCGGAATGGTTTAACAATTTTTAGACAAATTTTTGATTCAAAATCGCTAGTGAGTTGAAGCATGTAAAAGCTATTTAGAGATAAAAGCCCAAAAATTGGTATGGAGGTCACTATAGAACGCGGTGCCTGATTCAGCAATTGTAATACATCAACGTGTAATACAAATATGTGTCTGCGATGTAGAGAAGTTAAAGCCCGAGTTTAGTTCTCTATACTTAATCGCAACACATATCTCTGCGTTATACAAATATTCTTCAAATTCAGTAATTTTGTGAAATGTATTAAAATAATCAGAATCATCTTAAAAAAATTGATTTATTCTAAAAAGACGATTTAGGCATTTCTTTTCAAATTGTCTTTGAAATACTTGGGCGGGCTATGAAATTCATGCAAAAATATCCAGTACAGTTTTACAAAATTCTTTGGTGACCAATTTAACTGTTTCTATATAAGTATATGCATATAAAATATACTGTTTCCAAAACTCGGGAGAGCAAGAAACTAATTTATGTAGCACACCGTAATGCGTATTTTAAAAGTATCAACCAAAACAGCTTCAGACCAGTTTATTACGGAGAAATGGAAATGTAGAACCGTGGAACCTATTGTCAATAAATATAATTTTTTTTCTTTGTCTCTGAGCATCTGATTCTGTTGGGTGCTATGGTTTCAGCTCTATCGGTTTCTATTAAAATAAGATGATTTTTACACAAAATAATTACATTTTAATTTTCGGCGACTTACCAGTGAACTGTTATTAATTTGTAATAAATTCTGGCCCAAGTTTTATCTCGATATCACAATTATATCAAAGTTACAAAGCGGCGGTGTAGGTTCAATTTGAAGTTACACCGCCCACGGTTTTCTCACGAACGGCAAGTGTAATAAAATCGGGACTTGGTGTAATAAATTGTAATAAATTTGTAATAAATTATGGGTTAGGTTTCGTTGTGACGGTTGTTGTGACTTACGTCCTGCGGATTTTTGTGCCAACCCAATAATTTTCTCTATTCACTTGTTTTTGTTGTTGTTGATAGGCCTAACAATTTCTTCTGCGCTGAGGACCTCTACTGACCTGAATCCACCACTACTTACAAATGGTGAAACTGAACCTGTAGCCGATTGAAAGCCATTAAAATTAAATATGAAATTATAAAAGCTAAAATGAAATACAAAATTCACTTATTTCAGCAGGCATGTAGAGTGTGACTAAGTAATGTCTAAAACTAAATAATTTTTTTAAAAACCATATTAGATGCATTCAACCATATATATCGTATGTACATAAAAATGTAAACATAAACATCCCTGACATGACTTTCGAAAATAAAATAATCACAAAGTATATAGTAATTATTATAAATGGTTGTTTCAAGAATTCCCAAAGGAATATAAAATATAAATAACACATTGATTGCATACATAAGTCACGTCACATACGAATTAACTAACTAAAATCAAGAACAACAACAAAATTATGTTGTGCTTGTTTGTCATAATATTATACGAGTATATCGTCGTAATTTACATTAAAACATGTATTACTGGTTCTATATATACGAGTATATATACGAATTGATTACCCGCTGTTATTTCTTATATGTATACATGTACCTATACGATATACCTATCAGCTAAAATCAAATTCTCGCAATCGTTAAATGAAAAGTTAAATTTTCTTTATTAAAATGTTAATTTACCATGAAAATTTTCACGATTTTTTGTTGTATCGCATAAAAACTTAATTACTATCCGTCTATATATGTATAATGTATACATGTGCCTATAAAACTAAGTTATGAACGTTCGTTATGAATGATGGAAGGAAACTTGCCTTTATTTATATACACTCCCGTATACGAGTTCATTTCGCATATCTAAACATTAAATTATCCACAATTGAAAATCTTTGCTATATAAGTTATAAAAGTATAGTAGTAGTGTATGTATATTGCTATATGTATAGGTATATTGCATGTCATAAAATATGGAAGTTTCAAATTTAGAAATTAGCATTTGAATGTTTTATTTTTGTTCGCGTACATATAATAACAAAGTTTGTTTATAGTCGTGCGGTTTAATCGAAATTAAATCGAATTTGCAAGTTATGATTGAACGATTAGAGAACTTGAATCATAATTAAGGTTCTAAATAAGTACATTTGTTTGTACAATTTATGTACGTGTATATATTATATGAGCGGAATGTTGATTTGCATAGAAGCTCCTCGGGCAGAATGATTTAAAATCGAGAAGCTGGATAGTATTTTACTGGTAGCACGACAATTCACAAAAAACGACAATTCACCGAAAACGACAATTCATCGAAAACGAAAATACATCGGGACTATACGACTATTCCGATGATAATGAATTCGAATTATCTGATGGAAATGCGATTGGAAAATGATTTTTCGATAAAGCTCTGGAATATGGTCATCTGGAACGATATCTATAAATGCAGTGTTTCTGTTTATTCTACAGGTAGGAGCCTTTTAAGTTTGTCTTAATCAATCAATCCCTCATACCATACGTTGTCAAAGGCCTCCAAGGCGATCCAAGAAAATCGTCGAGTAGATTTTTTTCTCTTCCAGCGCCCATTCAATAATATTTTTGATTCGATGGATATGTATTAGAATGGGTACTGCGGAATCATAATAGATGATTTAGAATAAGATTCCTTACGTCGATTATTGGTTTTAACCTTTTCAATAACAGATGCTCGAACAGTTTAGCCAAAGCTTTTATTGGGAGGTCTTTCAAGATTTGATCTGTTATTTAATCGTATCCAGGAGCTTTTATTGGATGCAGCTGGAGAGTTTAAGACAACTTCTTTATGAAATTGAACAAGCTCGTCGTTGTACGCCTCTTGATTCTGTCTCGTATTTGGTTCAAATATCCTTACTTATCTTTTTTTCTTCTCTGTTTCTTAATGGTATTCATTTTTAGCTCTTTAGTTGGCATCCTAATCACATGCTCTTCAAGAAACTCGCTGGCCTAAAAGTAGAGACATGTGTCCCAGGGCTATACGTTGTTATACAGTGGAGATGACCTCGGAAATCTTGAAGCTGGACTTCTTCTTAGGCCGCAGGTAAAGAAGGCTGTTTTGGATTTCCAAGCAGTCAATAACCGATTGTGTAAGCTTCGCTTGCGCATGAAGTTAGCTAACCTGTCGATAATTTGTGTATGTGCGCCGACAGAAGTCAGCCAGCCCCAAGATAAAGACTTGTGTGAAAACATAGGTCCACACTCCAACCGATAATAGTGAGAGAATGATGTACTTTGCAATTGCTCACGATCTTAGAGTAGCAAGCACATTTCCCTCGCAAATTGACCATGTTTTAGTTTCTAAAGGACGGGCTCAGGTTATGCAGGATGTGAGAACTTATCGGTCAGCAACCAAATACGAAGGCAGCGATCAATATTTGATCACTGCAAAGCTACGGTAGAAGTTTTCGTGCAACTCTGGGAACACAGCGAAACGCATGGAACGTTGCGACTGATAAGGGCTGATAAATGAAGATCAAAAGAAACGATATCAGGATCTTGTCAGCGACAACATTGAGGAAGCTAATTACCATTTTTACTCTGTGAACTCTATCTGGGAGGTACTGAAAACTTCGGTTGTCAGTGCTGCTCGACAGATTTTAGGTATAGGGAAAGTGAGACCCAAGAATGATTGGTTTGATGAAGAGTGTCGTCTTGCAGTTGAACAACAAAATATAGCCCATAGTGAAGTGCAACAACGTCTCACAATCTCGAGGAAAAACAAGGTTACTCTTACTAGGAGGGCAGCTAAACGGATTTGTAGACGGAAAAACCGAGAATGGTGGAAGGCCGAGTTTCTGAAAGTAGAACAACTCAGCAATGAGCTAAGTTTACGTAATGTCTTAAAAGGAATTACTGGATTGGACCATGCTTGCAAGCCTGCGTCAACTGCCATTCGGGACCGTGCCATGGAAACCTCTGTGTCAACATCGACGCAGTATTTGATGCATGGATTGGACACTTTACCGACCCGCTTGGTGTTCATCATGCGTCACAGACTGTAGTAGAGTCACCTCAAATACAGACTGCGGAGATGCGCATTGAGGATCCATCCCATGAGGAATTCACTAAGGCGATGCAGAGGACTGCATTAATTCGGAGCTCTTGATATTCGGAGGGGATAGTGGCCGCGATATGCCCCATTTTCAAGCAGGGAGACCGCTTGAAGTGTGAGAATTATCGCGGTATAGCTCTCCTTTGCAAAGCATATAAGTTACTATCCTACATTGTATTGGATAGAATCACCCCTTTTGCGGAGGGCCGGGGTGGTGACTATCAAGGAGGATTTCGTCCGAATCGATCAGTCACTGATCAGGTCTTTCCGCTGCAGATGATTCTATCTTCAGGTGTTCCTGGATTTCCGGCAGGTCTATGGTTCGATCAATCGAGAGAGTTTTGAGTCTGCGCTGGAATATCAAGGTATGCAATTGTTAACAAAAATGTCATTAAGAATTTTTGCAGTTAGCTCGGGTGTTCGGCAGGGAGATGATCTTTCCCCGATACTCTTTAATCTCATGTTGGAGTACATGAGTACATCTTATATCGCCAGTTCAATCAGGTGCTTGCATATGCAGATGACATATGCGTGATTGGACTGAATAGCAACGGAGTGAAAGAAATACATATGATCCGCTTGTAGAGTTGTCAGCTTCTGTTGGACTCCAGATCAATGAGTCAAAAACGAAATACATATGATGTGGACAATGGCACATCAGATTTTAGTAGTGTCCACCACACGTTTGAGGGAGTGAGGAGGTTCAAATATTTGGATTCTCTTATCACTCACGATAACAGTGTGGGTGAGGATATTAAAGTGCGGCTGGCAGCTGGCAGTCGTGCTTTGTATCCTCTAAGGCCACTGCTAAAATCTAAGCACCTATCAAGTGCCGTGAAGCTGAAGCTTTACAAAGCGTTGATCAGGCCCGTTGTTATGTTTGGATGTGAAAGTTGGGCGCTGACGGATGAGTACGAGAGATGGCTCCTTACATTTCAGAGAAGAGACATTCGTATGATTTAAACCCAAAATGCGAGATAGATGGCACATACCTAGCTCTGTACAATATCGAGATCAGAGATCTGATGAAGATCCCCTATATTGTACATGAAATTAGATCCCAGCGAGTACGCTCGGTCACGTTCTGCGTGCTGATGCGGGACGAATTGTGCAGCGATCTCTGAAAGGAGAGCCACCATATGGTAGGGGCAGAGGTCGTTGCAGGCGACGATGGCTCCACAGTGTAGAGAACGTCTTGGCTTCTTTTGGTTGTCTAGGACAGTATGAAGACCAAGCCCAGGATCGAAACCGTTGGAGCCAGATTGTTGACGCAGTAAGGGGCCAGTAATGGCCTTTAAACACTGTTTATTATTAGTTGGCATCCCGAGAGAATATTCCGTAAATTTGTTATTTGTATGCTCCCTCAGATTCTTCAGTTATGTCGGATTTCATCTCTTAAGTGTATTGTGAGATTGGTTAGACTATAGTTTGGTCTCGTGGAGCTTTAGCCACTTCCTTCTTGATCTTCTTCTTTCAGTACGCAACTCTCTGATTTCTATAATTTTTTGAACATCTTGGTTGTTCACCGATTTAATTTTTGTATTTCTCATTTGTAAGTCTTTGGCTACCGTGTAGCCTCTGTAGTTTTTCTGTGTTTAAACATTCGTGTCTCAAATGCTTTTAAGCACATTTTACGTATCGTTGTATATATCCATAAGATCGACATTTTTTACTCTGATGTATAAGTCTTTGTTTGTCTTAATGGCTAAACTTCCATTTTGTAAGAATGATGCAGATTTTTGATCATCACTTTAATGGGTCTTATTTGTTTATCTTCATATGTGTGCCATACAAAGGAACCCTCGCACCTAACAAACATTCTAGTTACTTCTCTATATGTGTCTCCGTCTTTAACGTTTATAGTTTGACTGAGTCGCTCTTTAGCAGCTTCATTTAGAAGCTATCTTCTGGAATCCATTTTGGTAATATATCAGATAGCACCTCGTAGGATTTTATCCCTTCAA
This sequence comes from Tipula unca, assembly GCA_951394425.1. Taxonomy (NCBI): domain Eukaryota; kingdom Metazoa; phylum Arthropoda; class Insecta; order Diptera; family Tipulidae; genus Tipula; species Tipula unca. The sequence continues at coordinate 177,755,579 of OX596382.1, read as the reverse complement.
TAACTATTGTAGGTGGAGCAGGTTGATTTCTAAAGAAACACCCTTTCGAAAGGCTTTTTAGGAGAAATATAGTTATTGTCATAGGCATTTTCCTTAGATTATTGCCTTGATGCATTTTTCGATCATTCCTTGCCTTTTCAGAAAATAATATTTTCGCATTCGGTTTCTGTTCTTCGGATGCCTTGATGACTTCCAAGTGGTGTGCCTTCTAATTTACTACGTGTACGAGTACAAGAAGAAGATGAAGTTTAATTTAAATTACTTAATTAATAAATTAAAGATTTTAAGAATAGGAAGATAACGATTTGTTATTGGAAGAATCTGAATTAATTAAGAAATTATTTGTTAGAAATTTCGAATGCGTCGGCGGTTTTATTGAGTAGGCCAGGTTTATGTAAAATTTCCAAATCATACTCTTTGAAAATGCTTGATAGACCGACCAAATAACTGCTAAAACCTGTTTCTCGAATACTGACATTTTTTTTTCAACTTTCGTTAAGGTATGACTAACAACGGAGTATAGGGAGTTCATCGGCTTTAAAATTTCGAAAATAGGAAGTTGTTGGATTGGCGGTGTTGAAATATCGGATTTAAGAATTTTAAATGCTTCATCACAAAACGGAGGCCAAACAAAAGGTACATTGTTTTTCAAAAAAGTGATTAAAGGAATTATGGGAAAATGCTTCACAAAGCGTCTAGTAAACTAGAAATTCAAGAAACGCTTCCCAGGATAGTTAACAATGGCGTTTATATTTGCGGGATCTGATTTCATACCATCGGGGTCAATTATATATTCCGCAAATAAGTCAACGACACTTTCTAGGTTATAATTTTAAGTTGAATTTTCGTTAACACTCGAGATCTTCTTTAAGGCTTAGTCATGTATGATTTTGTCGTTAAGGCATACTAGGCATTTAAGACCTTTGAAATATTTTGAAATATGATTGTGGTTACAATGACAATTCACCGAAAACGACGATTCCCCGAAATCGACAATTCACCGAAAACGAAAATACATGGGGACTACGACTATACCGATGATAATGAATTCGAACTGTTTGATAGAAATGGGATTAGAAAATTATTTTTCGATAATGCTCTGGAATATGGCCATGAGTTGAAATGGAATTATAAAATTTGAACTAGGCCAATCTTTGACCGATGATCATAAAACTTGTCATGTTGAATGAAATTCGCCGTTTCCTATTCTTAACATTTATAAGCAGTAACCAGCAGTAATCATTGTATCGAGTAAAACGGTAAGTCAATTATGGGTGGATATAAGCAATCGTTTTTATGTGTTTTAACCTTCTGGAACAAATATTTTTAACAAAAACCCGTTTCAGTAGAACATACAGAGTTTCATCGTAATATAACATTTTTTTCATTTCATTTTTCGTCATTTCATCATATTCGGTCAAGTACTGGCCTATAGTTCTGTTCAAGTTGTCCAGAGTTTTATCCAAAAATCATTTTCCAATCCCATTTCCCTTCAACGTGAATTGTCGATTTCGGTGAATGGTCGTTTTCGGTGAATTGTCGTTTTCGGTGAATTGTCGTTTTCGGTGAATTGTCGTTCTCGATGAATTGTCGTTTTCTGTAATTTGTTGATTTCGGTAAATTGTCGTTTTCGGTGAATTATTGTTTTCGGTGAATTGCGTTTTCGGTGAATTGCGTTTTTCGGTGAATTGGGTTTCGGTGAATTGTCGTTCTCGGTCAATTGTCGTGGAACCTATTTTACTATTTATATCGAAATTACAGGTTAACAGTATTAATTTGATAACAACTTTTCTCAGATCGTTAACTAATCAACACGAACAAAAAGGTGATTTTTTTTTTATAATTGACGTAATCGATTTAAACGTATTACAATTAGAATGTATGGTCTTATACGCCCCACATATCGTAATACTACATATGAGTCACCCTATATATGTCAGATAAGCATTACAATGTGCGGTGATTGTTATTTATGGAGTATTCTTAAACTTGTTTCGTATAAACAAATTACTTTCCATTATCCGTCGTCGACGGTCATCTTTTCAGGTATACGGAAGTATTTAAATATTTAATCTTCGAACTTCAAGGCGTTTAGTAATACGATATTTAAATAATGATCCAAAACTATTAAAATATAGCAATTATTAAGACTTTAGAGAAGCACCTACATATATATAGTATCTATAAATATCTTAATTCGTATACCATTCACAATATTCAATCAATTGCCCGCCCACAGAGCAAGTAACGTGTTAAAATAACGACCAACTATATAAGTCAACTTATCATCATATGTACTGCGGCTTGTGAGATTAGAATCTAGTTAGTCTTTAGCAGTTAGTTTATTTGTGTCCTTGTCTTACTCCATTACCGGGCAAATCGAGGACACACGGCTACAGGCCCGAATTAATTGACACATTGTTTAGCTCCGCATATCCGCCAGTACTGACATGAGCGGTTTTTCAGATGTTATAGATTTAGCCACTGTTATGTACATTTTTTTGTTATAGAAAAAAATAAAAATAAATTTACAAGAGCTCAGAATAGTTATTTGGAATACGAATGGGCTCCAACACATCCTAGAGCTGGAAATAATTCTATTTAAACAAAAAATTGATATATGTACCTATGTCTAATCTCTGAAACCCATTTCACTAACTCCTAAAGATTTTACCATGCCATCCGTCTATCAGAACAAGAGGCGGATCTTATTATAAAGAGAATTTAAAACATAACGAAGAGTTCAAAACTCGCACGGAATACAAAGAAATAAAATATATCAGCAATATGCTGCTCACCACGACATAATCTGAGAAGAGACGATTATGAAAAACTTTTAACACCATATAGGACTATAGGAGGTTGTTTTATCATTGGTGATGACGTCAATGCGAAAAACACATACTAGAGTTCCAAAGTTACTAGACCAAAACGGAGAGAGTTGTTTGAAGCAGGAAAAAAATTTAAATGCGACTTTCAATTTGGTGGTTCACCAACTTAGTGGCCAACAGATTTAAACAAAACACCGGACCTTATAGACTTTCATGTAACAAAAGGTATATCAGATAACTAAATTCGTTTGGAAAATAATGAAGAGCTTTCTTCGGACCACTCTCCTGTTATTATGACGGTTAGTGAAACAATAATTAAAAAAGTACTCACAGCGAGACTGTCTAATAAGAATACCAATTGGAAAATTTTTCGAGAATTATTAGAACTAAACATAAATCTTCAAGTACCAATCAGGAACCTCATACAAGTCAAAGAGGAAGTAGAAAGGCTATAATAGAAAACATACAACAAGCTGCATGGCAAAGAACATCTTTCAAAATCGCAAATAACATCAACTGTAAAAACTATCCACTTGAAGTAACAGAGTTTGCTGCAAAGAAACGTAAAGGTCGAAAGCCTTGGCAAATAAATCGAACGAAATATAATAAAACCGTCCTTAATAACGTATGTAACAAGTTGAAATCTCTGATGAGAACAGTCAAGAATGAATCAATAAGAACATATTTGTGGTCACTTACTATAGCCAAAAAGATACCGAATATTCCTTATGGTAAGCGACGAAAGTACTTAAGAGACCGACAAACTCAACGCCACTACTACTGAAATGAAGATGGAAGCTGGGCTTGAAGCGGTCAACCAAAAGCTGACTAATTTGCGAGACACTTAGAAGAAACGTTTCAACCATTACCCAGGCAAACTGCGAATGAAAATGTTATAAAATAGGAAATTCAAACTTTAAACATTATAGCTTTAGGTCCTTCAGACCGATATCCATACTCCCTACCATATTCAAGATTGATAATTTGAAAAAGTGCTCCTGAAGAGGATGAAACTCATAATGGTGGACAAACGTCTCATTAATGACCACCAGTTTGAATTCAGAGAAAACCACTCGACTATATAGAACAAGTTCATAGAATCACAGATACATATAATAGATCGTACACTAGAAATTAAAAAAAATATATTCCAACGATTTCCTCGATGTAGCGCAAGCAGTTGACCGAATTTGGCACAGAGGATTGGAGTTCAAGCTTATGCGGGACCTTCCCGAATAATATTATGAAACTTTAAGATTTCAGAATCCTACATAACCGATAAATACTTCCCTGTAAAATATGAAAACGAAAACTCGGATCCAAAGAAAATTATCCTAAAGGTAGCGTATTGAGCCTTGTCTTGTACCTCCTGTATTCTCGGGATATACCACAAATGGAGAATAAAACTGAACGAAACTAAATCTGTGTATGTGAACTTTAATAATAAAAATATTTCTACTAGAATCATAATCATAATCAACTCTAACTCTAATGAAGTATAGGAAGATGTGTTGGCTTGACCATACACAATACATTGATAAGATAAGTGATAGATCTCATATAGCAAACGGTGGCCTAGAACTTAATAAGCGTTTATGAAAGCGGAACTTGCATGAATAAAATGAGGCCAATATTGGTAACCTAATTTTGGACCTCCTCTGTTTAGTTATATTTTTATAATATTATAATTTAGTCTTATTATTTACATTACTAAATTTTTATTCCTCAATAGAAATAATTATCAAAAAAAAAAATCAGGTCCAAAATCATTTTTCGCTTAAGGGTCACTTTATGTTAGATTTGATAAATTTACATTCAAGTAAAGAATAAAAATATAAAAATTAAATCATGTTGAAAAAAAATTAGGGCCTTGTTTTTTTTTCATAATAATCAATGACGTATTGTTATTTGTAATTTAGTACAATCTTAACTTTTAGAAAGAATTGTTTTAAATGTTGATTACAAATAAATACAATGCACGTCAAATCGATTGAATGTTGCGCAAAAATGTAACGCTTTTTTCATGAATCACTTAAACAAGTTTTTGGTTCATCTAGAAAATTGTAGTATTTTCGTTTATGCTTGTTGGCCGGTTTATTTTGGTACACCTTGTCAGGAAATTTATAAAAATTATGACATAAAATAGGTTCCAATTTATCGTACAAAAATACAATTTTTAAATCAGTTATATGCCAAAATTGAACCATTAAACCATTATTTAACCCAGGTTATCAATACTTTTCATGTCCAAACAGTCCCATCCATATACTATAATTGAGTTTGCACAGCATTTATGAATTCTATATAACTCCAGGGTTGACATGTTCTACCATCACTTCGATTCGCTTCGATAGTGAACATCGCATCGAAAAAAGTGATAGTCGGTATGTTGTACCATTTTCGATGGATACTATAAAGGAACATATTTTCGAAAATGAAATGACGTTTGACATCTATTTTTAATACGTATTTCAACTGTTCAATCTGTCAATTATCTTGTAAACATAATAAATGTAAGTACGTTATTTATAAATCTCTACAATTGTTGATTTTAATTGTTTAATTATAGTAATGAATATGATGGATGAATCCTAATTTATTTATTGGTGCTATATCGACTTCACACGATGTTGATAGGGAGGATGGAGATAATTATATATACATAATATATACAATATTATATTGAACATTTGGAAATTTTTATATGTACTTTCATTATAATATAAAAATAAAAATAAATAATTTTATTTTTAACATAATTTAATTCAAATAAATTCAAATAAAAGTCAGTAATTTTCGCTTATTATGTGTATCACAAGCAAAAAATTCAGTGATAGATTGTCGAAAATTGTGATGGTCGAAAATGATACAACATACCATTTTATCGAAATCAGTGATATTTCATCGAATATCGAAAATTATGATGATAGAACATGTCACCCCAGTGTGCGGTTAGCAATGAACAACATTTTTCAAAACCGCAGAAACCACAATATACCACATATTTTAAGTAACCCACCCAATGTCAAGGATATAAATCCTACTCAACAAAAAACCACGTACATTTATATAAATTTGAAGATGACTTGTAGGACAAAATAACCATTTTATGTATCGACAAAAAAAATTTGCAGACAATTTTTTTTTCTTTATCGAATTCTCACAATCTTTTCACTCGTATGCTTATAAAATATAAATTATAATAAATAAAACAAAATATTTAAATAATGTTATTATGTCAACAAATAATTCAAAATCAATAAATTATAACACACAACTATTTTAAATAATATAGATTTTTATCAACACTTCCAACCATTCATACATACATACATACTCGTATAAATAAAATTATCTACTCTCTTAAGTAATGAAAAATTATGATTAATTTAGCGTTTTTCTTTTATTTCATTTAATTTCGATAACAAATTTCGAAAATGATTAATGACTTATTAATTGGATATATGTGTACAAAGATATATAGATTTTAAAATATATGTATATGACAAAACTGAAAAGTCATCTCAAAAAACAAAATTGTTATGGGCTGCGATCATATATTATATTGATCATGATGATGTTGATGATGATGATGACGGAACAATTAGGTAATCATATATACATATTATTTGTCCAAGTCGTTAGGTTTTATGGAGTGAATTGCAAATGTTTCATTAATATCAGAATTAATAATCATTAATTATTTATATTTGGACCCAGCAATTTGGGTTAAGAATTTGACCCTATATACTCGTATCTGTTTTAATGAGAAACGCGGCTACCCGCATTCTTCCCGTGAATATGCCATCAATCATCACCTAATTTAGAGTTAAATTTTTGGTGGTGCGATATAACTTTAAAACTAACTCTTCTGTTTTGTTAGTATACATTTTAGTCTCGAAAGTAGAATAAAATTTAACCCAACGTTAAAATTATTCAACTCAGAGTTTTATTATTCCACTTAAAAAAATATATAATATGTAAAATTATAATATGTAAATTAAAAATGGATACAAATAAAAATTAGGGCGTTGTTTAAAAAAAAAAATAACAACATAGCAAATATTATTACTAAAATTTAAAGATTTAAAAAATTGAATGGCCATTATTACTCTTTTCGGATTATCGATTAGGATTAACATTGAACAATAAATATCAACTAAAAACAACGCCCTGATTTTTTGTTAGAAATTTAAGTCAACAACTTTCTGCAAATTTTTAGCAATCGTCGGCTATTTAAGAAACAAGAAAGGTAAACCGCCGCCTCTATATACATTCGGCTCTATCGAGGTACTATCTACCAGGTGATAATAAAGTGAGTATACGAAAACTATTTTTAAATTACATTTTTTCTTATCTAAAATAAAATTCGGTAAAGAAATTACCCACCCGTTCAACAAGAGTCGCCTGTTAATTCCATCAAATGTTAAATATCTTCAAAATTCACAAGTTAAGATGTGATCTAGACGGAGAAGCTCGAATGGTTGCCAGAAGTCAAAAACCTTAAAAACTGAATGGTTTCGGCTTCACGATTTGAAATTCCGCAATAAAGGAGTCAAAGTGAACCAATAAATTTATCGCCGTGAAATTCTTGAAAAAATCGTTATCCATAATGGATTGGAGAAACATGTTTGGATTTTATCAGCGTTATGCATTCGCAACCGAACAAACTGAATTTAAATTCTTTGAACTATTTTGTCTGGCCGTAAATGAAGATTTAATTCTGCACCATACTCCATACAAATTTGAAGTCGTTACGTACGTACCGCCAGTGTCATGGCCTGGGATGAAATTCCTTTAGAAATGCTTCGAAATGATCCTGGTAACTTAAATATATGTCAATATAAGCTATTAATGCAACTGCAGGCTATTTTGAATGCATTCGATTTCAAAGGATTTGGACCAAAATGGATTGAAAATATTTAGAATTCAATCATTTTACTATTTTCCGAATTAGTTAGCGAGCAGCACAAAAAGTGCCCAATCAATTGGTGTCGGATGTGAGGTACTGTATCCACGCTATATATACCGGGTCATCATCAAAATTAAATCATTCCGGGAGGGAAATACATAAGTGCTAAAATTAGGACCCCCCCTCCTTGGGGGCAACTTGGAAACTTAAATAGGAGCTTCTATTTTTTATTGCAGATTCGGATTTTACGGCTAAAAGTACGTAGGATTTCCATGAAACTTTTTTTTCGATTCATGATAGGTGGCGCTGTGATGACGATATTAAATTTTTTTCGACTTCTCCTACTGAGAACTTTATGCATACGATTCTGCATAGGAACTGGAACGATTCTGCGGAATGCGACTAAATTTGCTTTCAAATAAATTATTTTTTTTTTGTTTTAAAAATATCGATTCAGGAGTATTTAACTGTACAAGAATAAATTGAAATGGTCCTGGTTGCTGGAGTCTTGATAATGCGGTCACTCTACGCTTCGTCCTATCCCAGATAGGATTCGGTTACGTGCTTCATTTTATCGGACTATCAAACAATTCACTGCTGATGGAAGTGTTCGACCGAAGAAAAGGACCCGTCGAGCAACAGTCACTGAGGAAAATAATGAAACTGATATATTGGCTGCAGTGGCTTATAATCCTCATATAAGTACACGAGAAATAGCTAGCGAATCCGGATTATCCCATACCAGTGTTTGGAAAATTTTGAACCGACTTATGTATCATCCGTATCATGTGGCTTTACACCAAGATCTTCGTCAGTGGGCGCGTGAACAAATACAGCAAAATCCCAATTATTTTCACTATGTGTTGTTCTCCGATGAGTCGTCTTTTACAAACCATGGAACGGTTTAATCGACACAACATTCATTACTGGAGTATTGAAAATCCACACTGTCTTCACCAAGTTGAACATCAGCGCCCTTGGACTGTCAACGTGTGGTGTGGAATGATTGGCAATCAACTCATCGGCCACCATATTATTAAAGGCAACATTATGCCAACATTATTTGAAGACTTGAGCTTAGAATTGCGACAGAACATGTAGTTTCAACATGATGGTTGTCCAGCACACTATTCGTTGGTAGCACGTGAAGTACTTGTTCGTAATTTCAATGGCCGCTGGATTGGTAGAGCTGGTCCGGTAAATTGGCCTGCCAGATTACCAGATCTTTTTGTGGGGCTATCTCAAAGACAAAGTATACCAACAAGTACAAACAACACGTGAGAATATGATTGAGCGAATAAGAAATGCTTGTGTCGAAATTCCAGCATACATGCACTGAGAAGCACATTATTGTGTACATTTATTTGAATTGCGGATTAATAAGTGCATTGAAGTCAAAGGCCATCATTTTGAGCATTTAATTAAATTAAAATATGATGTCCTTGTCGTTGTTCCTGGGTTACGCTAGAAGTAGCTTCTTGTTATTTCATTACAAGTCATTTTTCAGTAATTAAAAATTTAAGAAACACAATTTGTTTAAAACTAATTTCGAGTATTTACATTGAAAATGTGTTAATTTTAATGCAAATATATTGCAGAATCGTATGCATAATGTTCTCAGTAGGAGAAATCGAATAAAATTTAAAATCGTCATCACAGCGCCATCTATCATGAATCGAAAAAATGTTTCAAGGATAGGGGTTCCTATTTTAGTTTCCAAGTTGCCCCGATCGAAACTATTCCACGATCGAACAAGATTTCAGTACTGGACCTTATTCCTTCATGGTGTCGCCGCTAGTGCAGTAGCAGCTGTAGAGTTAACGGACAACAATTACGAGGTAGCCCAAGAGATTTTTAGAGCTAATTTTGTTTGTTAACAACTCGTTCACGCATTATTTCCTACCGTAGCGTTCCTACCGTATGTGTCTTCCTACCGTAAGTAACTTTCGCAGTTCTAGATCATATGTCAGAAGTTATTACACCTGCCAACGTCACAATTTCGTAACTGAAACCAAGTTGTGTTGCAGTTGTCGTTAGCCTGATTATTTGGTTTTAATACGCCCAGTGACACTTCGCAGTCGGTATTATTTGATTGCTCCACAAAAGTCCCAGTTAGCAAGAGTCTATATATTCAAAAAATGACTCCCCGTCTATTGCTTGAAAATTCAGGAAGCTCATTCATCCCAACGCTATGCAAGGGGAAGAATAACAATGCCGCTATATAGTAACGTCATCATCGCTTGATGTCGGCAAATCTATGACAACTTCGCTATCATTTGTTTATTTGACAACCCTAAAGTCAAAGTTGACTTGATCATTTTGGACAAGCGGTTTTTGAAAGATTACTTTTGGGCTTCTTTTCTGCTGAGCTTTATGACCGAATTTTATACGCGTCGGTAGGACTTTATTCATTTGATAGTCGAAGATCCATATACATACATTGAGTAATCAAATTGAGAAATTGTGGGACATTGAGAGCTTCCCTCATTCTATCAAATCGCATCTCAAAAAGATGAGTGTGAAAATCATTTCAAAAAATTTACCAAGCCTGATTCATTGTAAAACTTCCATTTTCAATTGATCCGATGATTCTGGGTGACTCCAAAGTATTGACTCCGACATTCTATTAGCCGCATCATTGTTACTTAAAACCAGAAAGTTCCACGACAAAATTGCGTATTGTTTTTGACGGATCCGCCAATATCTCAAGCGGGAAAGCACTAAATTCTATCACGATGGTGGCTCATGCCAGAGTGATCTTTTCTCGATTTCAAATTATACAACCATACTTCAGTCTGGTGGCAATGGAATTATGTGCCGCAGTATTAATGGCACAGCTAACACACAGGATTCACGAAAACGTATGTATTTCAAAGTTGATTGATTTTTTATAGGTCCGACTCGACAATTAGACTACATTGGATAAAGTCGTGCACATCCAGATGAAAGCAGTTATAGCTTCAAATCGTGTTACTACCGTTCTAGAAATTTCGAAACCGGAAAATTGGTTTCACGTACCAAACGAGTGCAATCCGCAGATGATTTGATTTCTTGAGGAATGCCGAAAAATCAATTCAATTTGATACCTGGTTGCATGGGCCTATGTTTTTGCTTTATGAGGCTCCTTTTTAGCCAAGGACTCGTGAAAAATTTCTAATGTCTGAAGTACTCGTAGTCTTCGAGGTGAAAAAACTGTACCCGTCATCGCTGTGTCAACCGAGGCTCCCGATATCCCGACTGCCATTAAATATCTTAACGACTTCCGGAAATTGAAAAAATGTATTGCCTATACATTCTTCGGTTCCAAATTACGTTTACATACATGTTTAGCGATCCTCGAAAATTGAAAGAATTGGATCGAGCTCTCATAACCATAGTTCGAATCATCTAAAAGGAATCATTCCCTCTCAAATATATGGGATTGAAAAGGAACATTTCTATAGCTGTTTCTGGACAAGGAAAACATCATTCCAGTTGGTGGTCGTCTTCATCACACCACCTTACGATATATCTCGAAACATCCAATCCCTAATTTCTATAGTTCACATAAATTTATTCTAATTTTAGTCAATTTCTTTAACACGGAACTGCTGCATTCACACAAGGATTATTGCGGTTTATATGAATAATTTTGTGCAAAACAGGTGTTCCAAGAAAGCTACCACCGAAACGACTTATCGACTATAAGCACAAACTTTTTGTACAGTTGGAGTAGATTTTGTGGGTCTGCTTTTTGATCATTACTGCATCTGCGGTAAGCCACTAACGAAGACAAATCTCGAACCTTTTTATTTATTTCGTTACAAAGGCAATACACTTGGAGCTGGCCTCGGACCTAAGTACACAAGCATTTACGGGATGCTTTACGTTTTTTGATCTGAGATTTTTGTAAACATGTATGATTTACATGTTATGATAATAATTTTATCGGAGTCAACTCTGACTTGCACTCCGCCAGTTTCTACTAATAATGTGCGAAACCGAGTCGAAATGTCCAAATTTCATCTTCGCCGTACAATATAGGCACGGTTAAATTTACATATGAAAAGTTAATGACGCTAATTAAACAGGTTGAGCCAGTTTTAAACTCTCGACCTCTTGGGCCAATGTAAAGGAACCGCTAGATGATCGAGTATATATACGATCCCTCTGACAACGGCAGTAGTATAGACAAAATCATCAGCAAATCTCGTATTTGGAAATCTAGTGGTCCTGATTGAAGAAAATTTATCTCCGCTGAAATTGAAGATTGATCGAATCGTCGAAATTTACTATAACGAAAAGAAGGTTTAGTTTGGGTGGCCAAAATAAAAACCGCTCAAGTAAATTTGTCACCTTCCTCAGAGTAATGTTAAAACAACCGAGCAAATAGCGCAGTGGTTAAAGCTGCGACGTTTGGATCGGGAGGTACCGGAATCCCAACAGAGGCGGGATGCAAAAGGGAGTTTTCATCTCCCTCGAGCTCATGAGTAAATGTATGAATGGATAGAATGAATGTTGTGTGAATGTAAGGTAAGGCTAAGGACCAAAAAAAAAAAAAAAATTATAATACAACTATGTCATTTCAAGGGGCTAGAACATTTCAAATTAAATTAAATTGCTCTGAATGTAATATTTGCCGGCGGCGCATTGTGGAACGACCTAGCTTTCAACCGCTTCCAATGAATGGTTTATTTGGCTTATAGTCATTGGAAACAATCAGGTTTCTGTGTTGGAATAAAATGGGTGAGAAATACCGGACCTTGGCCTATAACAAAAGATCGATCAAATAGCTGGGCTGTTCATTAGTATAAGGTAATTAAAAAAAAAAATCTCTACTAATGAGCATAAAACAGAGTTTTACGATGTGGTTTATTCTTCTTAAATTTCACAATACCTAACCATATCTTAGCGCATATATATACGTACATATGTATATATTGTGTATAATTTTCCCATTAAATCCCAATAAAATAATGGGACGTGATCATAAATAAATTTTCATTTTATATCTTCAAACATTTTTTTGTTAAACATGAGATTCCCTCATTTTCCAAAATGGAATCAAACGAAACCAAAAAAGACGTATAATAAAAATTAAATATAAAAACTATTTCTTAACTAATTAACTTGATTTAATCAAGTTCAAATACCTGCCTACCTATATATACTTATATACATAGGTTTGTATGCGTATATAAAACCAATTTTAACTTTAAAAATATTTTTAAATCGACGACGAATCAATAAAAATGATAATTTAATTGTTTATCATAAAAATGTCATATCAGATGGGTACCCTCCCCCCCCCCCCCCCCCCCCCTGCGTTGCTGGGTTTAACATTTTTTATTACGAATTTTAATTGATTTTATCTGTTAAGAGTTTTACAATTTTATTTTTATGTCGACTGGCTCGTATATGAATGTACAACTCTCTTCACTCTTGACAAGTTTTTGTTTGCGAAGATGTTTGCGATTAAAATTTATGCAATTTACAATTATGTATTATTAATTCTTTTGTGGTTATGTGTTATATTATATATTTATAAGAATTCTTGTGTTGGTCTTGTTATGTTAAGTGCGGAAAGAATACATTTCTTTTTGGTTTTTTTGGTTTTCTGTTTTTTAAATTTATGGAATTCAGTTCAACCGCGTATACCACAATTTTATAGCTTCATTTTGTTTATACAATTTGTTGTTAACAAAATAGTTATAAATTTTGTTTATGCCGTGTATGGGAATGAAGTATGTGAATTGGGAACATTTCACAGTGTTTATCAATCTCTATGATCCCAGCTATAATACTAAGTGCATTCTATTTATATTTTCATATCATTCTCAACTGTAATAGGCACTTTATGGAAGAGAAAGCTATACCAATAAAGACGTTTTTTGGTAACTCTACCATTAAGAATTTAATTGTCGACGCAATTGTGAATACAAAATTGAATAGTCGAGGCAATTGTGAATTGATAATTGCATGTAATATCGCAATTTGATTTATTTATTGAAATTGAAGTTCATCAACAAATTTTTCGGCATTATTTAAATTATCTGTTTGATATTTTATATAACAATATATGAATCAATGGACTTTGTTGATAAATTGTACAAATCTAAAACTTTCCGAGTGCTATATCTTTAAATACCAACTTATGCTTAAAATCACACATAAGGCACATACTGTCAAGTATCGAGTACTGTCCCAGTACTGGGTACCCGGATATTTTTCTGTTTTTTCGAGTATAATTCGGAAACGTGGGTTTAAATTATTCATACAATGTTACCACAAAGATCTGATTTTACCACAAAGAAAGATTTGAGTAGCAACACTATCGTTAATTTAAAACTGTTATAAAGTAGAGAAAATAGATAAATGTGTCTAGACTAATCTAGACTAATCGAATATTGTAGAGATTTCTAGAATGGTTAGAATATTTGGTATAAATACGCCACAAACTTTTGGAAGTAAATCACTTGTGTTTTAACCGTGAGAGTGCTAATAGTAATTAAAAGGAAAAAGTGAAGTGTTTATAAAGTAAAATAAAGTGTTATTAAAGTGTAATATAGTGTTGTTAAAGTGTAGTAAAATAATTATTGTGAAATTAAATAAGTGAAATAATTAAATTAGTGTTTAGTGTAAATAATCGGAATAAATAAATTTAGCGTGATCTAGAATTTACATCGTTTGTTTTATTCACAATCCAGTGATCGAACCTTGAATTTGGCAAGGCAAAAACGTAACAATTGGTGACAGCGGTGGGATTGTGAATTAAAAGATGATTCTAGACGAATTGAAGATTTCCGATTTAAAGGAGGAGTTGGAGCGATGTGGTTAGAACACCTCATGCAGAAATGGACTGGGGATCTTACCATGAACCAGACAAGTTCAGCACAACTGTTCGAGCAGTATAAGTCGATATTTTGCAGTACACTGGATAATAATGGAAGGGCTAACATGAAGAAGAGGTGAAATCATCAAACAGTCCATGGAGTTCAACTGTAGTGTTAGTGGAAAGGAAGGACGGGAAAATGCGCTATTGTGTCGATTACCGAAAGCTAAATTCAGTAACGAAAAAGGATAGCTACCCATTACCAAGGACCAATGACACGTTAGACACATTGTCAGGTGCTAGAATGTTTTCAACATTGGACCTGCAAAGCGGGTATTGGCAGGTGGAAGTCTAAGAGGAAGATCGTGAAAAAACGGCGTTCATTGTGGGTAATGGGCTATGGCAGTTTAACGTGATGCCATTTGGATTATGTAATGGCGCGGCAACTTTTGATCGACTAATGGAGCGCGTATTAAAGGGACTGCACTGGAAGACTTGCCTCGTGTATTTGGATGACATCATAGTTATGCGGGAAAGGATTTCGAAGAACACTTAAGAAATTTGTCAGAGCTATGGAAGCGATTGCAATCAGCGGGTTTAAAGTTAAATCCGAAGAAGTGCTCATTATTTAGAAGGGAGGTAAAATTTTTGGGGCATAAGGTAACGACCAATGGAATCCACACCGATGAGGACAAGATATCAGCGGTAAAGGACTGGCCAAGGCCTAAACATTTACGGGAATTACGGAGCTTCCTCGGATTGTGCACTTATTATAGGCGATTTGTGCCAGGATTTGCCAATGTGGCAAAGAGCTTTCATGATTTGACCTGGAAGAACAGAGATATTGGATTGGAATGACGAGCAAGGGGAGTCATTCAATGAATTGAGAAGGCGATTATGTACGGCACCAGTGTTGGCATACCCTATACCTGGTGTTAAGTTTATTCTTAATAACGATGCAAGTAATGATGGCACCGGAGGGGTGTTGTCGCAAGAAATTGAAGGGCAAGAAAGAGTAATAGCTTATTACTCGAAGATGTTATCTAAACCAGAACGTAACTATTGTGTAACTCGTAAGGAATTGTTGGCTATAGTGGAATGTGTGAAACATTTTCATAAGTACCTCTATGGCAAAGAATTTCATATACGAACGGACCATGGAGCATTACGTTGGCTACTGCAGTTCAAGAATCCAGAAGGACAGGTAGCGCGTTGGATTGACCGACTAAAGAGCTATCATGACCGAACATCGGAAAGGGAGTACACATGGAAATCCCGATGCATTGTCAAGACGACCATGTCAAGTGGAATGTAAGCACTGCGGGCGTATAGAAGCAAAGAAAGACGTTATCGACATCAGGCTTATGCAAATACTACCCGATAAGGAATGGACGGATGAAACGGTTAGGGACGAGCAGTTAGCAGATCCAGATCTGGCAATAATCATGCAATTTAAGGAGACAGGAAATTTGGTGTGAAATTGCGGATAAGAGTTCCAAAGTAAAGGCTTAGTGGGCACAATGGGATAGCCTCCAAATCGAGAACGGATGCTTAAAACGAATAAGGGAAAGCTAGGACGGTGATGTGAAACAATTGGTAAAAGTGGTGCCTAAGTCTAGGATTGCCGAGATGTTGAAGGAGTATCTCGGAGGGGCAAGTGGGGGTCATCTGGGAATTAATAAAACACTTGCCAAAATACGTCAACGTTTTTACTGGTCATGTAGACAATCTGTAGTGGAGTGGTGTCAAAAATGTGATCAATGTGCGGCGGTAAAAGGTCCCGCACTTAATAGTCGGGGAGTAATGCAGCAATATAACGTTGGAGCGCCGTTTGAAAGGATCGCAATGGATGTGGCAGGACCATTCCGGACTAGGGATGTTGGTAACAAATATGAGCCAGTAATAATGGACTATTTTAGCAAATGGCCAGAGATGTATCCCATACCCAATCATGGAGGCAACCACGTTAGCTGACGCCATGGTTAATAATTGGATAAGTCCAAGGAAGAAATTTTGAGTCAGTTGTATTTCAGGAAGTCTGTCAAATGCTCGGTATAAATAAAACAAGAACAACGTCTTTGCATCCACAGTCGGAAGGTATGGTGGAAAGATTGACACCAGCGAGATACCTTTTTGGAAATAATCTGCGACTACCCGGAGATCTAAAGTTTGAAGCTGTTCCATCATAAGCTTTAGATAGGCAGAATTATGTTGACCAGATTAGAGGAGAACTCGACAAGATACACCAGTTTGTACGAGAGAAGATACGAGTATCAAGTGATCGGATGAAGGCTCGATATGACATACGAGCAAATAATAAAGGTTTCGAAGAAGGAAATTTAGAATAGCTTTACAACTCACAACGGAAGAAGGGTTTGTCACCAAAGCTGCAACCTTCATGGGAAGGGCCGTACACCATCATCACCAAAATAAATGACGTAGTCTACCGGATTAAGAAAGCGCTGCGAGGAACGTTGAAGGTGGTGCATATATAGAGCGATTAGCGATCTACAGGGGAAGTGAGTTGGATCCTGTTCGGGTCGAATCAGGATTAGGTAGGGGGTAATGTTATGATCGTGGCGACATATAAATATTTAGAATTTCTGAATAATATTTGATATAATGGAAATATCGACAAGCTGTTTGATATTTTATATAACAAAATATGAATTATTGGACTTTGCTGATAAATTGTACAAATCTAAAACTTTCCGAGTGCTATATCTTTAAATACCAACTTATGATTAAAACCGCACATAAGGCTCATACTGTCGAGTATCGAGTACTGTCCCAACCCGGATATTTTGCTGTTTTTTCGAGTATTCGAATATACTATGGTATAATTCGGAACCGTGGTTTTAAATTATTCATACAAAGTTACCACAAAGATCTGTCTAAACGTTAATACGTTTATATATCCGAGTCAAAATAATAAGGGAATGACCATGGACAACATGAAATTATCTGATGCGGTGTTTGAATTAACCATCATTCGAACTTGAGAGAACCTTTAAATTTACCAAAACAAAATAATGGTTGTACGCACGAAATCAATTATTGGACAATTTTCTTATAAAAAATCCTACATCAATAGCCAACGAAGATGTATTTTGAGGGTCGAAAAATATATTTACAACAAATAATACGCAGTCTTGATCAACAACTACGAGATACTGCGATACAAAATCACCAAGCTGCAATAAATATAACAGACTAAATAATTGTAATTGGTTGTAAGCATCAGTCACGAAATTTGATTTCAATTGGGCTATTTAGGAAGACCAGGAAGAGAATCTGAATAAAATCTTTCATCTAAAATAAGATGTACAAAATATGTTGTCAAAAATACTTATCTTATTGAATTTATTGTATCGCAATTCATTATTGAGGCGATTTATTTTTATTAAAAACGAAATAATGTTTGTGTTATGACACAGACAATAAATGAAAACTAAATATTTTTTATATTCAAACGTCATCATTTTCAAGGATTCTTGGAAAGAACAATGTACCAATAAGACAAACAATTCTCGAATCTCGAACCACGCGTTCATGACAAAATCGCGGGAAAAAAGCGTGGGTTCACGGCAAACAGTCGCGGAATACAATCGAAAGGCGATAATCACATAAACAATTCTCAAATCCCACTTCAATCTAGAACCTGGCGTTCACCACCAATAACAGCGGGATTAAATCGAAGCAATCAGAAGTGAGAATGATATAAGCAATTTTCGAGAACCATATGTCACGGAAATACAAAGCACAAAATGTTAATCTACGTTTAGGCAATAGATTTATAGTTGACGCAGAATAACTAATAGAACCTTAAGGTAGTCGCAATCAACTCCAACACAAGCTGGATCAACTCAATGCTAGGGCGACACAAATCGAGTAGCTTCACGAAGTACTATTAGTGGATACCACTCACGAGGAAGAAGCCTATATGTACCATATTTCAGTGAAGCAGTCTTGATCAACAACTACGAGATACTGCGATTAAAAATCACAAAGCTGCAATTAATAAAACAGAGTACTGGATTCAGCTAAACTCGAACCAATGGATGTTCACAGTCATTAAAGCATAAACGGTCGACTTAATATGTGATCATCAAAAGTTACGACGATGATATGCAGCATACAGGAATCTTAACGGTAAATCCAAGATGTACCTTAAAATATGAGGAGTACTATGTAACAACCATTGAAGAAAAGATACACAAGGTTAGCTCGTCAATTATGGTATCAGTGAGACTTTCCAACAGATTACAGGATGGCACAAGATATTATGGGCTTGGGAGGTTCCCGTCTTATCTTACAGATATCAAATGAAGAGGTTTCACCAGAATCTATTGAATCATTCGCAGCAATGAACATCATATTCACCACTATATAAAGGGTGTTTTTTTATAGAGTTACACAAGTTTAAATCATAATAAAACAAACAAATATATTTTTAATATCAATGAAACGAGCTTTATTGGATAGAAAATTTTATGACATTAATGTTTAAATATGATTTCGGCCATGTGGCCAACACGGCTGGCGCGTACAAGGCGTAATCTGGAACACCAACTTTCACAATCTTTTCGCGGCATTTGCGGCCGTATTGCGCCAATAACTCTTCGAATGTTGATTTCCAGGTGTTCAATTGTTTCTGTTTTATCGACGTAAACAAGTGATTTTATATAACCCCAATGAAAATAATCAAATGGGGTTAAAACACACCGGCCAATTAATTGGACCATTACGCGAAATTATTCTATCATCAAAAGTTTTTTTTGAGTAAATCAATTGTAGCGCGCGCTGTGTGGCATGTGGGTCCGTCCTGTTGGAACCACATGTCAGCAAGATTAATGCCAGCTAATCGAGGTATGTAAAAATGTCTAATCGTGTCGCTTCACCATTGACAGTAACATTCTGACCATCATCGTTTTTGAAGAACAATATGGAACAATGACTCCGCCAACCCATAAAGCGCACCAAACAGTAATTTTCTGTGGATGTAATGGTGTTTCGACAAATGCTTGTGGATTATCCTCACTCCAAATGCGACAATTCTGCTTATTTACGAACCCATTCAATCAAAAATGGGCTTCATCGGAAAACAAAATTTGAATGGAAAGTCAACATTAATGTCAATTTGTGCTTTTAAGGCAAGATCTTTTCATAAAATTTTCCATAAAGTGGAAGGACACAACCCCAGTTGCTGAAAACGGCGACGAATTGATTGATTTGGATTTTCTTCAATGCTTTCCTGTACAACGGCTACAGCTTCTTCCGTGAGCGCTGTTCGGCGTCTCACGGGATGAATATTATCGTTAAGAGTAAACGTGGTCCGAAAACTATCAGTTGGCAACTCAAAGTTCTTTAAAAAATCACCCTTTACATATCAATTTATAAACTTGTAGTGATCGGAATAATCTTTGATATGGTTTATCAATGTCGAAAGAGGAAAAATCACAACAATCCGAAGACATGTCACAACGACTTCTTCCCCGTCCAGGAACCCTGCATTTTTCGGCCCCGAAGTATGTTCAATCACGAATATGCTTTAATTCAACATACATATATACATATGTGTAATATATAACAACAACCACTTAAGTAAACACCAGTGAAATGCAATTCGGCAATTGTATAATTTAACCACTCAAACAACACCAAAGTAAGGTTGTTCTTATTCTAATTATTAGACCCCACCCGAGCTAATCTAATAATTAGTCTAAATTTCAAATCTGAAATTTAACAGAAAGATTTAAGAATAAAGCCATTGGCACGTAGTTTTAATAAAAAAAATTAAACCTGTCCTAAATACGCGATTATCATAAATCAACTCGTATTCGGCTGTATACATTATTACTAAATACATAGTTCAATTTCTCAATAAATTCACAATGAAGACATTAATACGTCGCGTCTTCAGCTGACTTGTTTTTTACCGCACAGCCAAAAACTAAAAAAAAAAATTAATGAATTAACATTAAAAATTAATTTAAACAAGCAAATACTCAGTATAAATCTTGAGGACGGGCACGTTGTAATTAAATTTAAAATTTATATTCATTATTTCGAATTTTTTTAATTTTACGTGTCTACTAATTATTTAATTAATTTTATATATATATACATACATAAAATTATTGGTCATATAAAATTATATATATACAGAAGACAGAACACAACAACCATTTCTTGTAAATTTAATTAACCGTCTTAAGCGATGTTTCATTTTTTTTTTTGTGGTTGATTCACGCCGATTTTAAATGACAAAAATTTTGTGAACAACAAAAAAATCTGTATAATTTGCATAAATACGCCGTTTGATGATTAAACAAATTTTAATTGGTTGGCATTATTTTTTTACTTCCATCAAGTGGTCGTGGTATTACATTAGGGTAATCCTTTTCGATATCTAATTAATTGGCGCGCGAAATAGAATGGGCGGTTTCGTTTTTTACATTATCAAAACAATATTCTACCTATAAGTTAGTTGTCTATATAGAACTGACCTTTCCGGTTCTGTGTATATCATCACAAAACGCGATACAATATCAAAAAGTCATACAAACATTTGTTTTAAAATAATATGTACTTCACCTTTCCAAAGTTATGTACACAGTATATTATTATACCACTTACAAACGACACAATAGCACCCAAGTACTAAGTATATTTTATTATGGTAAATGTATATATATATATTAGAACACCAACAGCAATAACAACAACACCATCGCAGGGTAATAAAAGATTATCAAAATCTACTTAATTATTTAGAATTCTAACTCTATATGTACAGTACACTCTCGCTGCGTGTTATTTTGTTGAGTTCTTGGAGAATAAAATGCTCTTTGCGTGTTAAAATTAATTTAGTATTTTATTAGTCGTAAATAAATAAATAAGCATAGTAATGTAAACTAAAATAATTATTTATAAAAGATAATAAATTATTAATTCAACTTAAATCAAATCGATACACTTGTTTAGAATTGATGAGTGGATGGAACGTCCAATTTGCAATACTTTCGTTTCGTCTTTTTATTCTTTTATCTTCCAAATTTTCAATACAATGAACGCGTTGACTAAAATGAAATATTTAACTTACGTGAAGTTTCTAACAAAATTGTAACAACAGATAATCCTAAAAATCAACCGATGGGAATTTGTGGCATGGTTGGTGTCAAGTGCCATTTACCACTTAAATGAATTACTGATGTAATCGAGAAATCACTAGAAAGCAAACAAATATGCTCAACTATATTCCTATAGCAAAGAACATCAATCACTCCACTAGTAAATTACAGAGGGCTACTAACCTGATATGTAATTGGACAAAGAAATGGCGAATTAAATTATATGAAGCAAAATCAATCCAAGTGAACTTTACAAATCAAAATGTTAGCCATATACCAATAATGATAAACTCAATAGTAGAACTCCATGCAAACACTGCCAAATATCTTGGTATAAGATTGAGTTTGTCGCGGATGAAATTAAGCATCATTCAACAAAACACCTACAACTTCTGCACCAGCATCAAAATCTGGACATACGCTGTATGCCGACAACATCTCCAACAAGAAGACTGCAAAGAATCAAACCACTGGACTTATCGCGACCAGGAGGTCAGTAGACTTACTGTGGCGAAAAATCTGAGGGAGGAGTTACTCGAAACTGGGGATAATCACTTGATTACGCCGACTATCCAAAATACTTTATTATGCAATATAAATTACTAAATGGGTACAAGACTCAGTCGTAATATAAAAAATAAAAAAAAATTTACCACTCGTCAATACAATTTTATCAATCAGTTTTAAAATAAATCAAAAATCAGTCAATCATTTTATAACCATTTCAGACGTAGTTCCAAGTTTGCAGGATCCCTTACATTTTCCACTAGTGAGAATTTCCAGGTTGAAAAAGAAATTTTGGTAAGTTATATGGAGCTTCAGAAAGGCAATGAACAGTTAAAAAAAAAAAGAACCTGGGAAGCATTGGAAAACGAAGTAGAATATTAAAGAAGAATAGAAAATCGAACAAAAAAATGGAAAGCAGTATCCTCTCCATATATAGAAATGACAGAATGTTCGTAACCAAATTAAATTGAAACTCGGAAAAAGTTGTAAAAGTTAAAGAATTTAACGTGATGGCACCTCCGCCAATCAATATTATTGCGGGATAGCCGCAATTCTTAGTGATTGCACGTTCCACGTGCCGATCCTAAGTCTCGTGTCTGGGTACTTGAGCGGGGGTCCGGTGTTGTTTTGGCGGTATCCGTTTTTATTTTTGTTGACTTTTTATAAACACTTTATTTTTTTTTTTACGGATGCGGGTCGTCAGCCCAGCGATCCAACCGTTTAGTAGCCTCCTACGATAAGCAAAGGATACGGTTGTGGTATTCTTCGGAAACATGTTCGTACAATTTAATTTACGAGACATGTGAGTGCCCCCCCCCCCGACCACAGGGGCTATATCGATTACACCAATTTAAAATGTGGTATACGTTTTGAGGTAAAGCCTTTTTGCTCTATTGGCACTCTAATATGCCCACATTTTTGAACCAAATCAAAACGGAAGAAGAAAAAACAAAGCTACAAATAAAATTTAGGACAAAAGCTTTAGCAACTGTTTCAGCCTGTAGTGGCAATGTTATTGCTAAGATAATCATTGTTAAGTCACAAATGTGAGAATGAACTTATTGTTTTTTTTTGAGAAGATGAAAGTGGTTCAACGATATCTAGATATCAACTCTTTCAAAGGAATATTTTTTTTATTTTTATTCTCAATATTAGAAGAAGGCCTAATCCTAATTAACCAATTCCTAATAGTATCAGAAATTGGTAAATTAGTGCGGATGAAGTTTATTGAACTTAATTACGTCATTTAAAGTTAGGATCATTTTAGTAAAAAATTCACTCGCCTATATATAGAAGAAGGAAGTTTTTGAAATAACTGTAATAATTTTTTATGTGAATGTATTAGTGTTGATAATAAATAAATAGCATACATTCGGGCAGATAAATTGTATCTTATATTTTAAGCATTTAAAACTTATGTCCATCCAATTAGTAAACAAAATACAATATATTAAATTTTAAGGCCATTGTATTCACCATTTTCTAGCCGCACAACAGATTTTTAACTTGAATATTTCATATCCAAATATATAAAAAATACCGAAAAAGTCAGAAATATCAGCCCAAGTGCGGTAACGGCTAAAAATTATTCCGGACTTTTTTACATATTTGGATATGAAATATCTGTTGTGCAGTCAGAAAATGAAGAACACACTTACAAAAAAATATCAACCCGGTCACGGCCAATTTCAATAAAAATTATTCTATAAACTGCCCAATTATTATCCAAGTGAAATATCCAAGTTAAAAATCTATTAAGTAGCCAGAAAATAGAGAACACAAGGACCTAACAAAAAAATTGTAGGCTAATTGGGGTCACGGCCATTTTCATTAAAAATTATTCCATAAACTGTCCACTTCTTACGAAATTCGTAGTTTTTCGGATTGTTTTACATATTTGGAAATATGAAATATCCAAGCTAAAAATCTGTTGGGTGGTCAATAAGTGGAAACACAATGGCCTAACAAAAAATATCCAACATAAAAATTTGAGAACACTAGCAGAAATGGCTAGCAAAATATTTCCGCCCGAATTTATTATAATTTATACGATATATTAACACCAATACATTTACCGCATAAATTAAAATTTAGGACACTTTTAGTACAAACTTCCACATTGTGTAAATTAGAATTTTGAACATTATTATTGTACTTTATCATACGAGTACTTACGTATTAAGAATATAGTATTGTTAACGAAAAAAAATGTGTTTCTCTATGGGTCCTGAATCCAAATTGACCAATTTTAAAACTTGACTGTAAGTGTATGTCTGTGAGTATGTGATTAGTTTTTCTGTCAGCAAAAGCTTAAAACCTACCACAGATGTTTAAAAGATTTTTTTATTTAGTTAGCATCCTTGTGTTAAAATGCAAGTAACAGACTTTTGATTGAAATATAGTCTAGAAATTTCGGGATATTAAAAAAAAAATTTAAATTTAAATTAGAATTATTAAATTCTAAATTAAAATTTAGTTCATTGCATATGGGTTGCTATTTAACTTGTCTGTTTTGTGAATAATAGTAAAGTCATAACCTTCTAATTTTATTAACCATCTTGTTAGTTTCGATGATAGATTTTTAATATTACACAACCAAATTGAAGGCTTACGATTACTACTAGATTACAGTGAGACGTACTCTTGGTATCGCTGAATATTATTTTTCAACAGAACCCTTCTATCACAAGATGAATGTTTTATGTTCTTTTAGAAGTTCAGGGGCCCTACTATGACTTTCGCCTAGCAAAGGAAGAAAAAGGAAAACAATATTATAAATTTACGATAACCATCGAAAAATTTCGGCGAAAGTCATAGTAGGGCACCAGTTAAAAATTAGTCAATGGTAGAAGCATGCGGGGACAAAATTTACTATAATACCCAACAAGGCCAAGAAAGTATTTCACGTCACGAGTGTTTTTGGAGTTAGAGAATATTTTACTGGTTCAATTTTAGATGGATCACGGATAAACCGACGTAGCCCAAAACTTATACAAGTAATATGCGGGAATGTTCGTTTTCAGTATTGAAGGCAGTTTTTTCAAGGTCTTTTAAATCAATCGGTAGCTGATGGTATCGGTGAGCCAGATCGATAAAGAAAAATAATGAAAACGATTGGGTCCAAAATATCCGTAATATAATGTAATGGGAACGATTCAGTTAATTTCAATGAAAAAAAATATAGTCATATGATCGACATAACGACAGTTGTTCAACAGAAATGACTGAAATCAATTTAGGTTGCGTGTACCAAGCTAAACTTGGTATTTTGATAGGTTTTTACTGTAGGCTGTTTGATGTTTTGAAAGTATGTAAGTTAATGTTGTATATGATTAATAGTAAGTTGAATAGTTTTTGAAGAAAAGTCTAGTTTAGAAAATAAAATGCCGGAAAATTTCATTGGAATTTCGATAACTTGAAAATTTTAAATTTCTTGGCTAATCCAAGGATTGGTTCGAATTTCCAGCGTTTTTCAAATTTGGATTAGCATAGTATAGAGAACTGGATCCAAATGTTCTATTTCAATTATATGCTGGAAATCTGGAAATACACAAATTATTTTCTAGATTATGCGATAACGTTAAATTCAAAAATATTGAAGAATTAAAATCGGTTTATTTAACATTGAAACGATCAGAATGTTTTCAGAAAATTAAAATTTGTATCAGTAATATTGAAATTAGATGTATTAGAGCCAGAATTTACTGAATAATTAAAATGTTGTGCCTATATTGATAATCTCGGATACGCGTTCTGAGTACCTGACTGTTCCGATCCCTTCTTGTTTCCCGTGACTTGTGAAGAAGTATAATTTCCTTAATTTTGACGAAAATTTTGTCTTAGAGGTATTAATAGATTTTAATTTGAAATAAGTAGAAGTTTGTGACCTATTTTATCACAAAGCTGCCATTTTGTTGTAAAATCAATTATATTACCTCTTCTTCCAAGAAGCGATACTCATATAAGTGAAGTTTTGATATGATGAATGATATGATGAAATTCGTAATTGTTTTATGGCAATAAATTCTGTTTCTTGCCAAAAAACCGATCCAATGTAGACTGCTGCCGAGTCGATCGTTCCTCCTTTAAAAGTGCAGTGTATGGCGTAAGATAATTTATAACACCTCTCCGGATAAAACATGCGCGTTCAAAATCAGGGTCATTTTCGGTTAGAACATTTAAAGCTTGCGCAATTATTTCTAAATTTTCTTCTAAAATTTTTTTTTGTTAATATCTTTGGTTGCTCTACACATTCATCATCTTCAATTTCCGGGTTTCGGTATGAATCTTTTTCGATTTCGATTAAATCTTCATTTGAAAAGTCTGCACCATACAAATTGATAATATCCTCTACATCTTCGCTAATTAGATCATCCAACCCCACATCGTGCGCAGTTTGCACTGTTTTCACAATAATGGAGCGTAAATTATTGGCCACAGAATTTTCATGTTTTTTAAGAAGAATTTTATTCCAAACACCTCGCATGAAATCACTTGAAACTTCATTCCAGGATTCTCCGATATTTTCAATTGAATTCATCATATTGAAACTTTTCCAAAATTTTAAAATGCTATATTTTTGTACATCAACTGCTAGCAAAAGTTGTTTGAATGTACGCCGAAGATAATACGCTTTAACATCCACAGGAATGGTTTTTGAAAGCGCATATAAACTTTTTGAATGCCCTGGTGCATTGTCAATTATTAGAAGAGCTCTGGGTTCCATTCTCTTACTCTGGCAATAAACTTTGACAGCCGGGCAGAAATATTTCTCAAGCTGAGGGTTTTCCGAGTGATACAGCAACAACGGTTTCAATTTAATATAGCCTGAAGCGTTTCCACCAAACAAAAGAGTAAGGCAATCTTTGGCCGCTTTTATTCCAGGAGATCACTTCTCTTCTTTAGAAATGAACGTTTTGGAAGGCATTCTCTTCCAAAATAAGCCCGTCTCATCCACGTTGAATATTAATTCGGGAGGATATTTTTTCTCAACTATTAACAACTTTAAAGATTCGGTAAATTCTTTCACAGCACCTACATCAGCACTAGCGGCTTCACACTATTACTTTATGTGATTTTTGAATGTTTTAAAATTTTTTTTTGGGTTTAAAAAAAAGAGCGTTTTAACGAAACAGCCTTGTAAGAGGGAGCGTTCTATGAGGTATTACTGTATAGACTCAAAGTGCTCATTATAAGATTAATTGAGATTTGAACTGTTCTTTAAGACTTTTAGAACAGATTATTATACAATCGATTAAAAAATACAGTCTTATTCAAAGATGTGTGATACATCACTACAAATCACAAAAAAATAAATTAAATTATATTCACTATATTAAAACCAATTGGGATCTCTTCCAAACACAGTTAACAGAAAAACCAGTCCAAATAGAAGACGAATTAGATAAGCTCATCCATAATATCCAATATGCTGCGTGGGAAAGCACTCCAAATAATAGGCAGGAAATGAAGCGCAATGCTATTTATCCAGAGGAAGTGAGAGAACTTCTTAAAAAGAAAAGAAAAGCACGGAAGAATTGGCAAAAACATCGGAATCCTGAAAATAAAAGAGTATTTAACCATTTGTGTAACAAATTAAAATACCTTATAAAAGACATTAAAAATCAATCAGTTAATAAATACCTCAGCACTCTAACTGGGCAAAAAGATACTGATTATTCATTATGGAAAGCAACTAAGAATATTAAAAGACCTAAACTTCAGATTCCTCCAATTAAAAATAATGAAAATTGGGCTCGAAATGCTAAACAAAAAGCAGATTTGTTTGCAAATCACCTTGAAGAAACATTCCAACCTTATCCAAAACAAACGGGGAAATATTACACCAATAAATAAACAGGATGAAGTAAATATTACACCTGTAACATTGAAAGAACTAAAATGGGAAATTAAGAATAATCTGAATGCGTATAAGGCTCCAGGATATGATCTTATAACAGGTCAGATAATAAAACTGTTACCGGAGAGAGCGTTGAGGAAACTAGTGCATATAATTAATGCAGCATTTCGACTAAGATATGTACCAATGCAATGGAAAGTTGCAGAAGTAATTATGATACTTAAACCGAACAAACCTCCGCATGATAAAGCTTCATATAGGCCAATTTCTCTGCTACCAACATTATCGAAACTATTTGAAAAGGTTTTTCTTAAAAGACTAAAACCAATTATCGAAGAAAGGAATCTTATCCCTTCACATCAGTTTGGATTTAGGGAAAAACATTCTACGATAGAACAAGTACATCGAATTACTGATGTAATCGAGAAATCACTAGAAAGCAAACAAATATGCTCAACTATATTCCTTGATGTAGCGCAAGCATTTGACAAAGTATGGCACCAGGGGCTAGAATTCAAACTTCATCGAGATCTTCCGGAGCAATTTTTTCAAATTTTAAAATCATACATATCAGAAAGGCACTTCCGAGTAAAGTATGAGAATGAGTACTCCCAACTAAAAGGAATAACAGCCGGAGTACCACAAGGGAGTGTTCTTGGGCCAATCCTATACCTCCTATATACTAGAGATATACCAATTACAGAACAGAACAATGGCGACTTTTGCCGATGACACGGCAATACTTGCAACAGCAAAGAACATCAATAACTCCACTAGTAAATTACAGAGGGCTACTAACCTGATATGTAATTGGACAAAGAAATGGCGAATTAAATTAAATGAAGCAAAATCAATCCAAGTGAACTTTACAAATCAAAAAGTTAACCATATACCAATAATGATAAACTCAATAGTAGTACCCCATGCAAACACTGCCAAATATCTTGGTATGACTTTAGCTGCTAAGATTAGATGGAAGGAACACATAAAAAAGAAGAGAGAAGAACGAAATATAAAATTTAGAAAAATGCATTGGCTCCTAGGGAGACAATCTGAACTATAGCGATCCATAACAAACTGATGTTATACAAACAAATTCTGAAGCCTGTATGGACATATGGTAGCCAACTCTGGTGATGTGCCAAGAAGACAAATATCAAAATCATACAAACAGTTCAAAATAAAATTCTACGATGTATTGTTAATGCACCGTGGTACATTCGAAACGACAACCTCCATCGAGATCTCAAGATTGAGCTGGTCGCGGATGAAATTAAGCATCATGAAACAAAACACCTACAACGTCTGCACCAGCATCAAAATCTGGACATACGCTATATCCTGACTACATCTCCAACAACAAGACTGCAAAGAACCAAACCACTGGACTTATCGCGACCAGGAGGTCAGTAGACTTACTGTGGCGAAAAATCTGAGGGAGGAGTTACACTAACTGGGGATCACTTGATTACGCCGACTATTCAAAATACTGTATTATGCAATGTAAATTACTAAATGGGTAAATAAACAAAAAAAAAAAAAAAATATCCACTACGTTCAGACAACTAACAGATAGTACAAATGACAATCGAAAAACCAAATTTTTCTTTAATAAGAAATTAAGGCTACTTGATTTTTCAATAATCACAATTACTTTACTCGAACAACAAGTAATTTTGCTATCAATTCTACTCTGTTATCAGCATAAACGACCCTAAATAATGGAATTTTTTTTCATTTTCCGGTAAATGGTAAAAATTTGATCGATTTACCAGTAAATCAATAGCTTTTAAATGCATATACTCGTATGTATTTTAAATAAGTTAATATTTAAAAAACGAAAATACATTGGTTTTAAATCCACTTCAAGGATAATCAGTCCATAAGCTTCTTGATTTTATTTTAGCCACTGTAACATTTTTAAATCCATATGTTAATAAAATCTGTTGCATACTCTTCCTTGGTTTATTCACACAGAGGTTTCATACTGTAGGCTTAGGAAACTTCAATTACATCATCACATATAGGATTATCGCAATTTGGAAGTGCACCAATACTCCGTTTTTCGCTGCTCCGGTTTGCAACGTTTCAATCTGCGTTCATATATTAATTGACGGCAAAAAATTGCGCTTTGCGTTTTTTTCTGATTCGATTTGCGCTAATTTTAGGAAAAACCTATCCACCTCCCATTTTATATATTTACAAAAGTTTTTTTTCACAGGACGCTGAAAAAATTAAAGCTGCTATGTGCGAGTGCCCCATCAAGTTCTGGTTCTAAAACATTAACTCGGATCAGAAATCCTTTGTTAAAGAAAATACAATTTTTACTTACCAATTGGATTGAAATTCAAACTAAAAGAAAAATGCCTTTTTACAAGCAAAAGCTAAAAGTTTATATCAAGACTTGGCTAAAAATTTTACGTGCAATGAACGATATCACTAGGTTCAAAACTTTGTTCTGCAAGCGACTACCATCTATAACTTTTCTTTCAAAAACGGAAAAATGGGCTCTATACTATGCTGTATAAGATACATACTATAAAAAGTACATATAAGAATAATTACTACATTGTATAGTAGGTAATTCCAGTATTTGTTGTGTTAACAACTTTTCTTTAGGAAAATCTCAAAAAGTTTTCTTTTCGTAGACATCGTAATTGTAAACTCTATAGTATTGTTATAAACATTGGTATAATGCAGCGGATCTCAAACTCTTACATTTTTGTACCATCCGATAGAAATACAAAATTTTGGAGTATTGTAGAATCAATCAGGCACGAAGATCTGAAGTTGCTCAATTTTATATACACCTTGGTTCCAGTGAACTTTAAATTCTGAGTGATTTTAGATTTTATCCATTTTCAAGCAATATTTGTTCGTAATATTTTTTAAACTCATCTTGTATAGATCGTGAGGTTAAAAATTCGGTATTTTTTCATTCTTCAAACAAACTAAAATATTTGAAAACCATATATAAGTGAAGTTCAAACCATGATTAGAGTATTCCCTCCTACCAATCAAAACCAATAAAATTTAATATTGTTAAACCTCAAACAATAAAACCAGAGAGGCTATATATACGAATATAAATAGTCTTAACGAATAAATTAACTATATTATGTATCCTATTATCTAAGATATACATAACACATATATAGTTAGTTGTGTGTTGTATACACAGAAGAAGAATGATGAAGTCTATTAAAACCACATTTAGATATTATTGTTTTTTTTTGTTTGAAAGAACAGAACTTCATTAATTCAGATAGAACGGAGAACATTAAAAGTCATTATCAATTTACCATTATTATTCTGTTAATATACAAAAAAGCAGTCATAATTTCGTTTGGTTGTTGTTGAATTAATTTAAAAATCACAGCATAGGGTCCCCGTCCATATACATACATACATATACTTGTTTATAGAAATATCTTGTCGCGTTATCAAAACAAAAACCTATCCACCTCCCATTTTATATAATATATTGGGAAGACGCACAAAAAATCGGGTCCGTCTTTATGTACGTATATATACGAGTATGTATGTACATGACGCGATTTTAGTTTTTTGGTGGTTAGTTTCAGTAAATAAAACTTATGTACTTGGAATGTAACGATTTTCTTATATACGTCTTCACTGTATATATAGTGTTTCTGGTTAAAATTCTTGATCACAAATTTTTTGTTGGTTTTTTGAGTGCTTCATTTGTATCATTAGCTTTGGATTTTGTTCTGCGTACATTTAGGTAAGTTGTTTTGTGTTTCTTTCAATTTATTTTTTTGTTTTCGTTTTTCTTAATTTTCTTCATTGTTCATCTTAATTTTTGTGCGATTCGTTTTCTCAATTTTCTTTTGGAATTTATATGCCTATATCTCGAGAATCGCAGTAACACAAAAAACATGATCATTGTATTTATATTTCGCATTTTGGGCGAATTGATCGTTGAATTTGAGTTTTTGGAATTTTGTTGTTTATAATATATTTTTTTATTTATTTATTTGTTGTTTGTATGTTGTTTTGGTTTATTTATAATTTTTTTGTATTTTTTATTTTTATTTTCAGCACCAATCCCAGACAGTCTGCCATGTTTTAACCAAACCGAATATATATGTTTGAAAAAAAAATCTTTTAATTATCGAATTTTTTGGACACAAACCAAATAAATAAATTATATACGTATACATATATACGAATAAAATAAATAAATAAGTAAACAAGCAAACAAATAAAATTATAAGTTAAGCGCAGAAGAAATATGGACGAACATTTTTAACTGCAACTATATACATACGAGTATATGCATTGTGTGTTAAGTTTTAAATTGGTTCTTCTGCTGCATCTCGCGCACCGCAGAATAAGTTGTAACAAAATGTTTTTTTGTTATATTATTTTGGGTGAAACTGGTTTCTTTTTTATTTTTTTTTTATTTGTTGCTTGATTGTTAAATGTGTTACTGAAATTTTCAGTTCGTTTGGATTTTTTTTTTATTGCAGCGAAAATAATAAGTAGTTATAGCGTGTTTGTAATGTCTTTTTTTAGCTGGGCAAAAAAAAAAAAAAAGAAGATATTATTAAATAAAGTTTTGGCCGTGTTCTTTTTATTTCGATCACTTCATTGTTGACATGCAGCATGATATTATTTTGTATTAAGATTAAATTGATTAATACATGTCATTATATATCATATAATAAAAATAATCAACGAGAAACAATTATTGTATACATAAAAATGACTTGTACGATCGTACGAACAATTAGACGGAATGATGCATCAGAAAATCTATCTACTATAAATTGCTAACATTTTTTGAACATCCCACGAACTACATCTGTCGTACTGCAGATAAATTTAAATTCTTTCAACGCCTTTAAAAAAATTAAAATTGGGCGGATTTTACTCCAGCACTCAATGCCACTAATGAGCCACGGTGCAATACCCACATTCACACTAGTTCAACCCATTCATCCCATTTACACAAGTACAGTATACCAACCTGCGCATTGCATAGCTCCATGTCACCCTGTACAGTGACATGGAAGATGGGTCGGCCCATGAGTTCTACATTCCATCAGAAGGTAACAGATGTTTTCAATTTAATCACCGATCGTAATAGGGAGATGAAAAATCCCTTTTGCATCCCGCTTCTGTTGGGATTCGAATCCGGTACCTCCCGCGATCCAAACGTCGCAGCTTTAACCACTGCGCTATTTGCTATTTCAACGCCTTAATTGAAATTATTACTTTAAAAAACTAAATAAATATTCCATTGTGAAATACCTGAAAGCAACAATTATGTATTTATTCTTTATTGTGTTTTTCTAGGTTTTCATAAAAATAGGACATGATACTATGATACCGCCGAAGCCGTGGTGAACATTTGGCCGATATTTTCTTTCACACACAAACGTTATCGATTAATAAGCATCATACAATTAAGAAATCAAAATCATTGCAACGCAATGATTTTTTATTTACTATTCACATGATGATACACTTATTACCCCACCCTGTGTTTCGCAAACGACCGAATCTATGTAAATTTCTATTAATAATAATAATCACAGTTTTTCAAGGCCATTACTGGTACCTTACTGTATCTTCAATTTGGCTCCAACGGTTTCGATCCTCGGTATGTATACCTTTCTCAAATGTAAGGAGTCATCTCCCGTAGTAATCCGTCAGCACCCAACTTTCATATCCATATGTAACAACGGGCCTGATCAACACTTTGTAAAGCTTTAGCTTCACGGTGCTTGATAGGTGTTTAGATATTAGCATAGTATCCAGCCGCGCTTTTTTATATCGTGAATGATAAGAGGGCCCAAATATTTGAACTTCTCACTCCGGTAAACGTGTAGTGGCCACTACAAGAGATCATGTATTTCTTTGTTTTGGACTCATTAATCTGGAGTCCAACAGAAGCTGAAAACTTTACAAGCGGATCAAGTATTTCCTTCAGACGCATATTGTATCTGCACATGCAGGATATCTGATTCGACAGGCGATATAAGATGTTGCGCTGAGGTGTTTTAGTTTAACGAAAAATGTACTTCAACATGAGATTAAAGAGTATCGGGGACAGAGCACCCTTCCTGCCGAACTCCCGATTTGACCGCAAGAATGCTCGATAACCTATGTTCTCAAATATTTTATTTATTTATTTATTCTCTTAACCAATTACAATAGGGTATACAAATTTCTTAAACACTACGTACAATTCGGCTAAGAAGATAGGTTAACCAATGTCAACTGGCAGTCACAGTAGCGATACATTATATAATAGAATTAATTGTTGTTGTGTGGGGAATTAATTAAAAATTAAAAATTATTAAATATATTAAATAATTATTAATTAACTTTGGTTTTTTCACTTAGTATAACATAGAATGAGCATCAAACCATGTACGTAAGATTCTCATATCCGAGTTAATCAAGTTCGTAACAACAGCCGGATCATTTGCATTGCAGTAGGTTAATGCGATATCATCAGCAAATGCGGTAATTGTGACAGAAAGGTTTAGAGAAAATAACGAATTGATATAAATTAAGAACAGAGTAGGACCAAGTACAGATCCTTGGGGAACCCCATACTCAATCCTAAACGGTACACTATATGAGTTACCAATTTTTACCTTAAGTTAAGATAGGACTGAAACCAACTCAATGCAACACCCCTGAAACCAATAGACTTTAGCTTAGTCAGCAATAGCCAGTGGTCAACCATGTCGAAGGCCCGCTTCATGTCAATAAATACCGCAGGAACACTATTCTTGATATTTAAATTGGTCTGAACTTTATTTAGAAAGTCAACTACCGCTGCCATGTTGATGGTTGCTAAGAATGTTGTGTCGCTTCAAAAACGAATTCATTCGCCATTGCATAGCTTTTTCCATAATCTTCAATATAGGAGGTTGGATAGCTATTGGTCGATAATTGTCCATAGACATTTTATCACCTTTCTTAAATACTGGAATTACAATAGCAGTTTTCAATGTATCCGGGACAATCCCATTAACAAAACATTGATTTATAAAATAAGCCAAAATTGGAGTTGTACTGTTGATGGTACATTTTAACATATTAGAGTTAAAACCCAACATATCAATACTACATACTACTGTGTTTTAAGCTATTTGTGATTTTAACAATTTCAATATCTCCAACCGGGTCTATAAAAATACTGGTTGGATGTTACAAAATTGTTAGCTGTTCTTAAATCATGGACTACTTGTGAAAAATATTTACCAAATTCATTAGATATTGCATCCGGGTCATCGAACATTACTGAGTCTCTAGAGCAAATTTTATCAATGTTGTGCCTAGAACTATTTCCTAAAATACCATTTACAATCGACCAGGTCATTTTACTATTATTGCCACAATTTCTAAATTTATTACAATAATAACTATTTTTATCATGAGTGATTGCAATGTCTACCTTCCTTCGAAGTTTAACAAAATAATTACGAAGTTTTAAATTAGTGGGATGACTATTAAGTTTACGACCAATTTGTTTCTTTTTAGCCATTAAGTTTAATAAGCTGTCAGAAATCCATGGTTTCCGTTTAGTTTTTAAATTATGATTAACAACACTTACAAAGCAAGACACCGCAACACTATTGAAAATTGAAGCAAACTTAGAGGTAATTACATCTGGACTTCCAGAAACATAAATATCAGAAAAATTATGTGCTGCAACTCTAGCAGTAAAGTGCGTTTGATTAAATTTTGTGTATGTTATTGTTTTATTTCTAGGAGCAACACAAATATCAATGTTTACCAATATTAAATGGTGATCAGAAATATGTAAATCATATAGTAAAACTTCGAAATTACTTAAATTACTAGTCCGAGCGAAACAATAGTCAATACAGGTAGAAGTGTTATTCGTGACTCTAGTAGGCGAGTCAACTAACTTCGTGACTCTAGTAGGCGAGTTAACTAACGATTAAAATCCAAACGAAGACATCATAAATATGTAGTCATCGCTAATTGACGGTAAATTAAGAATTTCAATATTCATATCACCTAAAATGATTACGTTTTGTACTTTTATATTAGCCAAAAAGTCATTAAATTCCAATACAAACAAAGCCACTGTACTGGATTACAGTCTAAAAACACATACGAGAATATATTTCACCTTATTAATTATTACTGATAATTTTATTATATCAGCTGAGTGCAATGACACCAATTCATATTCACAAACCAAATTACAATCATAAAATGCACAGGACACCACCCCAGCCCTATAATTATTATTACAGCAACCAATACAAATGTAATTAGGAATATTATAGAATTTTAGCTCGTGATCATATATCCACGTTTCCGATAAAAATATTATAGACGGTAACTGTTTAAAACTGTTTAAGTTAGCAATACATTTATCAAAATTTTTGCGCAAACTGCGAATATTCTGATTAAAAACGGAGAAAAAGTTGGTGTTAGTTAAGTTACAATTTGATATGTTAGTAAAAAATGATGATGAGGATGAATTGTTACAATTATTATACGTGTAACCTTGAGATGAGGTAAATGAATTATTTACAGACATTAAAAGTATTTAAAAAACAAAAACAATCATTTTAGAAACTCAAGGTCACTTATGTTATCAATAATACGCACAACATCCTGCTCATTTCTCTTTAGACAAATACGACCATTACTCAACCAAACTTTTTCCCACTTCTTGGTTTTCTTTAATCTCCATGTTTCACATAAGCTGTGATTGATGTAAATAAGATTACCTGGCGATATACCACGCAAAGCAGTTGATAAATCTTTGATACCCTGTTTAACACGCTTTATTATATCCTTGACATGTTTATGGACGAACTTGACATGCACAATGTTCATCGGCTTTTTTGACGAGGATGATTGTCGAATTTTATAGATCAAGTCAATGTCTTTAACTTCTAATTTAACCTCTAAAATAGTGTTAAGCATTTGTACAACAGAAGATTGAAGATCTTGTTCATTAAATTGGGGTAAACCAACAACATCAATGCTTTTATCAAAGTATGGCTGTTCTGCATTAGACAATCGATAGGTTAAGTTACGATTCTCATTTCGAAGGGCATCATTCTCCTTAACCAAACACTCCATTCGTTTTGAAAAATTCTACTTCTTCAACGATCGAATGATATAACACAGCATTGAGACTGTGTCTCTGGAATACCTAGGAATGCCAACAAAATTGGTACGACTATGTAGGATGACAGTGACGCAGTCTCAATGCTGTGTTAATGTTGAGAACAGACTATCAACAATTTTTGTAGTTAACTCAGGTGTTCGGCAGGGAGATGCTGTGTCCGGCTGTCCCCGATACTCTTTAATCTGATATTGGAGTACATCTTTCGTAAAACTGAAACACCTCAGCGCAACATCTTATATCGCCAGTCCAATCAGGTGCTTGCATATGCAGATGATATATGCGTGATTGGACTGAATAGCAACGGATTGAAAGAAATACTTGATCCGATTGTTGAGTTTTCAGCTTCAGTTGGACTTCAGATCAATGAGTCCAAAACGAAATAGCCGATCTCTGGTTTTAGGGACAATGGCACACCAGATTTTAGTAGTGGCTACCACACGTTTGAGGGAGTGAGGAGGTTCAAATATTTGGGTTATCTTATCACTCACGATAACAGTTTGGATGAGGATATTAAATTGCGGTTGGCAGTCGTTCTTTGTATCCTCTAAGACCACTGCTAAAATCTAAACACTTATCAAGTGCCGTGAAGCTGAAGCTTTACAAATCGATCAGGCCCGTTATTATGTTTGGATGTGAAAGTTGGGCGCTGACGGATGAGTACGAGAGATGGCTCCTTACATTTGAGAGAAGAATCATGCGTATGAATTACGGCCCAAAACGAGAAATACGAGGGCGGATTGAAAAATAAGCTTCCTAGCGCTAAATGGCAGCACAAACACAAACATTTTTTATTTTTTAGAACTTGCGATCTGTCAAACGTCAGCTGTTAAAATTTCACCCAAATTCATCGATTAGTTTATTTGTTGTAGTCGTTTGAAGTAAGCAACTTTTGTGTTTCTTGAAAAATGGAAAAAAAAACGAATTTCGTGCAGTGATTAAACACTATTATTTGAAAGGGAAAACGGCGAAAGGGGCCAAAGAAAAGCTCGATAAACATTACGGTGAGTTTGCTCCGTCAGATTACATGGTAAAATATTCGATTGCTGAATTTAAACGCGGCCGAAGAAGCACTGCAACAATACCATCAACAGGAAGGCCAAAAGAGGTGGTTACTGAAGAAAATATCAAGAAAATCCTCGATATCGTTATGAATGATCGCCGAGTCAAATTACGTGAGATTGTTGAAATGGTAAACATATCATATGAACGTGGGTTTAACATTTTGCATGAACATTTGCATATGAAAAAGCTATCGGCAAGATGGGTTCCGCGTTTGCTCAGTGTCGAACAAAAACGAGTTCGACAGACCACATTCCAGCGGTGTTTGGACATGATAAAGCGTAATCCTGTTTATTTTTGGGGTCGATTAATTACTGTTGATGAAACGTGGGTCCACCACTACACACCTGAAACCAAAAATCAATTGAAACAATGGGTGGAAGCTGGTGGAAGTGCTCCGAAAAAGGCAAAGGCAGTGAAATCGGCTGGCAAGGTTATGGCCATTATATTTTGGGATGCACACGGAATATTGCTCATGGATTATCTTGAAAAAGGATCTACAATCACAGGAAAGTATTATCGTGCATTATTGGATCAATTGGTTGATGCAATCAAGGAAAAACGACCACAATTAAAGAAGAAAAAATTGCTCTTTCTTCAAGACAACGCACCGGTTCACACAGCATTAGATACGATGTTAAAATTACGTGAAATACGCTTCGAATTGGTTGATCATCCACCTTATAGTCCAGATTTAGCTCCTAGTGACTTTTTCCTGTTTCCAAACTTGAAAAAATGGCTCGCAGGACAAAGATTCATCTCAAACGAAGAAGTGATTACCGAAACTAACGCGTATTTTGAGCGGTTACCAAAAAAGTTGGAATATCGTCTTACTAAGTGTGTCGAAGTAAAAGGAGACTTTGTTGAGAAATAAATTGTTTTTGGCAAAACAAATTTTTATTTTCCTACTTAGGTAGCTTCATTTTCAATCCGCCCTCGTATATGGTACATACCGAGCTCTGTACAATTTCGAGATCAGAGATCTGATGAAGATCCCCGATATTGTACATGAAGTAAGATCTCAGCGAGTACGCTGGCTCGGGCACGTTCTGCGTGCTGATCCGGAACGAATTGTGCAGCGATCTCTGATAGTAGAGCCACCATATGGTAGGCGCAGAGGTCGTTGCAGGCGACGATGGCTCCACGGTGTAGAGAACGAATTTGCCTCTTTAGATTGTCTTAGACAGTATGAAGACCATGCTCGGGATCGAAACCGTTGGAGCCAAATTGTTGATTCAGTAAGGGGCCAGTAATGGCCTTTAAAATTGTTTAAAAAAAAATCGATATTTCAAAACTTTTTAAATTAGTAAATAACTTTTCTTTTTCGAAATATCTGTTGAAGATTTCCATTGGTGGTTGCAGAAATAACGAACTCTACCGCATTATTGTTACCGATGTAAATATCAAAGATGATTTGATTGTTATTAACATTCTTAATAGTCAAATAATTGTTGTATTCCATAATCGGTAAATAAAAAACCTATAGTTCCATTCCAGGATGCTATATTCTAGAATCGTATTCATTGTACGTCATTCTCTTTATATATAATAGACCAACGACACCGGAGGCACGAGAGTGAATACATTTTCAGTCTCCTAACTTAAGTATGTAAAGAAGCGAAGAATAGTCAAACTGAAGTTGAGGGAGTCTTTCTGGAATATGCGATGTCACTGTTAGGATATAAATCTAAATGTATTGCACTGAACTTTACCGCAGCTGTAAAGAGATATACAATATTTCTGCACAATAAAAGAACAAAACTATATACTTTTATTATAACAATAATAATAACACATTATTCATATTGTACATTATAATAGTTTATATTTTTGTTGTTGTTGTTATAATATCCATGTACATAATAATAATAATAATAATAATTCTCTAAAGGTAGATATTTTATAGAATTTTATGGTGTCGGTTAATTGGTTTTTATATCTATTGTAAATCAATGAAATTGAATAAAATTATTTTTCATAAATAAACTAAACAAACAAGTAGTTTTTTATACAGTATATTTATATATAGTTGTGAACTGTGCGGATTACAACTTATCGATATACGATACGCAAACGCATAAAATAATTTTCTCAAGTTCAATAAAACCAATTAAAACATTGTTTGTGTATCGTAATTTATCGTATACATATATATCGTTTACCCTATGCTGCTATATTATACGAGTAGATAGTAAATAAATGGATGTGCAATAAAACTATTATATATTGTTTAAATATTAATAGTTTTTGTATTATTAATAATTTTACACGTTTTTATTGTATTTCTCTCTCTCTCTCTACGTGTGTTATTATGACTTTAATAATTCGATGTTAACTTATGATTCTTGTGCGCGTTGTGAATAAAACTAATATTTTACATACCAAATAAATTTAAAACGTGACAAAAGCAAGAATTCAGTTTTGTTGTATAATAGTTTAACCATAGTTCCAAACTAGCTGACAAATATGTTCAATAAATCTATAATTTTAGTATTGGAAACTATCAGCTACCCATTTAAAATAATAGTCATCACCCATCAAATAAATAGTAGCTCATACAACACAGTTTGACTAGCATATTCTAATGAAATAAGAAAAAAATTACACGGTAAAAAAAATTAACTATTTTTAAAACTATTTGACTGCGTATAGGTAATGAACAGTTTCAGTTTAATATGGAAACTTTTAAAGGTTTGGAAAAATAAACACAGATGTTTGGAAAGGTGCACTATAAAGTTTAAAACTTATGCTTAAAAATTGTTACTTTGAATTAGCAAAGTTCTAATTTAAAACCAATAATATTTAAAACAAAACAAAAACGTATGTATATTAATAACATTTGTTCGGAAACAAAATACTAGGGTCAAAAATGTAATCCTATAGGTCTAGAATATATACTCAGTAGTGCACAATCTAATAACAAAATCATTTAAAAGAGTCAACGAAGTTTTGAAACTAAACTCAAACGTTTTAAAATTAAACTCAAATGTTTTATCTAAGCTATTTGCGGTTTAAAACTTTAACTTAATGGTTTTAGTTTTTAAACTTTCAGGTTTTCTACAAAGTCCTTTCTAGATTTAAAAATAGACGAGATATCATTTATTTAAAACCGAAAAGTTTAATATATATATAAATATATATACATATATATATATATATATATATGTATATATATATATATATATATATATATATATATATATATATTTATATATATTTATATATATATATATATAATATATATATATATATATATATATATATATATATATATATATATATATATATATATATATATTTGTATTTAATAAGTTTTACTGGTGTTAATTTTAATTTATAATTTATTTCAACTTAAAGAGCTTTTCTGTCCTGGTTTCCTGAAAATGAAGTTTTCTTAAATTTAAATAAAACTCGTTTTTGATATTTTTATTTTTATTAATTACTTAAAAATTAATACAAGTTTTTGAAAATAAAAAGGTGTTTTTATTTACAATAATTGTTTGGAAGGATTTTTTATTGTTTAATGTTTCGAAAGAAATAATGTTTTTAGTATTCGATCCGGTTATTTCGTAATTGCAGTATAATTCATTAAATTTTTCATTTGCAGTTTTCAACTGCTTACAAACATAGCAAAAAAATAATTCCATTTTTATAAAATATATCCTATAATATATAAACTAAAGTTTAAAAATTAAAATAAAAATCTAATTAATAAATGTTTAAAAATTAATTAATTCACAATTGCTTGATTATTTCTCGCTTGACTATATATATTTGAATTTTTAAAAATAAGTTAAAATTAAGTTGGCTTTATACTTCCAAGAATATCTAATCGGCTACAGATTTGGCGTAACCTCGGCGATAACTTAGCTTTAGAATTCAATTTGTAGACGTAGTTTTCGAAGGAAGTAAAAAAGTATTTTAAATCAGGATCGTATTCCACTGAGAAAACAAATATTGCACAGAATAGTACATTAAATGCTTGAATAATTTTCGTAATTACTTGGTAAACATATTATCTGTCGATCAATGGCTATGAAATATTGGTTTACAGAAGATGTCGTCGATCTCACTGCAATCATGTATGGCTGCTTGTTTTCATTAAAATATTCCTCTTTTGGTATCTGAAACTAAATGATTTGTTAAATTTAAAGTTTTACTTAAAGAAATACTAATCTTACAGTTTTAAAAATTAACAGTTTTTCTATTTTATTTACAAATGATCCTGAAGAACTCGGAAGTAGTTTTAGCAATGCAATTAACGCGAGTGTAGGAGTATTCCACTCTTCAACTTCTAAAGAGTTTCCAGTTTCTTTTAAAATTGTAAGAATATTCTGCTGTAATATTGACCACTTGTCCCGTAGTTCTTGGGATTCTCCAAACTGATGATCGAAATCAAATACTATCTGCAACGGAAATAATTATGTATACAATTTTACAATATAGTCTAAGAAACTTAAAAAATTAACAATTCTGGATCCACGAAGAAATATGGAAATTCTTCAACTAGATTCCAGTTTTGAACAAGTATAGCTTTTCGTTCCTTAACTGTGTTTTTTAAATAAAAGTTTTAGTTTATCTTTTTGGGCCGGAAGAATTGAATTTTTCAAATATTTAAGATCGTCGGTAGCATCGTATAGCTCGGAAGTTCCAGTGGCAGTGAAGGCGAAGACGATGAATTATTAAATTTCTTTGCATTGAAATTTAAATTTTTTAATTGGCTTATGAGATAACCAGTATTTTGGTCTGGATCAAAAAATAATTTCTGAAATAAACATAATTATTAATTAAAAAAAATTAATTGGTTTTTATTTGAAATGATATTATTGTTAGAACTTTAAATTTAAATTACTTACAGCCCCGCCGTAAATGCTCGAAGACTTAAAGCAAGGGAAAATGTCCACTGCAGCTTTAGCAACTGCTAATTTGTCGTCTTTCGATGGTTTATCTCCGCAATGTAAGACTAAGTATCGTCCAAGAATTCTCGTCAGTAATTTTCTGGATTGGTCAGTAATATACTTATCTTTAATGAACTGGTCTAGTATACCGCTTCCACCATTTATTTTAATGTGCTGCCTGATTGAATAATAAAGTAATCACGATAAGCATTGATCATATTGGATTATACTCATTCTATACATACTTCGGTTGTAATATATACACCGGCTCCAATCGAACAATAACTCCGCTTTAATATTGTTGCTATAAAAATATCAAAAATAATTATGTGCAACTGTTTCACGTATAATTAAGTTGGCATTTAACTCATACCTGGCTGTTGGTCTGTCGTGCAGAGTTCTAATATAAACGAACAACAAAATAAATATTGATGAAATAAAACTGTCACCAATTCTGGGTTTAAATTTTCTCAGTATTTATCACGAAAATATGCGAAATTATCACGCGGTATATTAAAAAGCCCACAACTAAATAAACAAAGAAGAAAAATATTATTTCAATGTTGGCTTGGCCGTATTTAAAACTAAAACGAATTTACCGACAATTAATTTATATGCATATACATATTTTAAAATAAATAAATTGTGAATGCAATAAAATTTATTATATATTTTAATATTCCTAAAAAATGTTATCAGATTTAATAAAGTTTCGTTTAAGTACAGTAAAATTGAAAAATAATAAATTAGTAATAACCTCACTTTTTTACTTACTGGATTTTCCTTATTTTCATATGTCGTAACATACATTCAAATGGCATCCAAATACATATCGAAGTAAACTAAGTTTAGAGTTTATTTAATTACATTTTATAATATG
This sequence comes from Tipula unca, assembly GCA_951394425.1. Taxonomy (NCBI): domain Eukaryota; kingdom Metazoa; phylum Arthropoda; class Insecta; order Diptera; family Tipulidae; genus Tipula; species Tipula unca. Next base: position 177,711,528 of record OX596382.1, on the reverse strand, counting down.
GGTTACATATGTAAACATTTAATAAATTGTAATTAAATGAATTTTGATAGGAAAAAACTGAGACGAGTTAAATTTTAATTTTTTTAAATTTTAGTTAAAAATAGTTAGACGAGTACAAAAATTTTCAGTAAAAATACATGCAAGATCGAATCAATCAATTTCTTGTCACGTGTTTTTAGTAGAAAATTTCGTAGAACAGCACAAATGAACACTAAAAAAAATACACTTAATATAATCATAAAATAACACCTAGATATACATAAATAAATGTATATTCTAAATTTGCCATATATGCAATGTTTAACGAATATTCACCATAACCTCACAAACTTTACACTCAATAAACACTAACCTGATAAAACAATATCTTCGAAACCAATTTCAATAGACTCTGTATTGAATTTCTGTAACACGACATATTTAAATTTATTATTATATTTTATTGGAATCACCCTTTCAATAATGGAATTCATCTTTTAAATTTATTATGTTATTAATTTACCACCAAATTAAAAAAAATTACTTTTGATACAACAAAATTAAAACTCACTTTATTTTAACACTGCACTGATTGAAAATCACTGTTGGAATGGCAATCGATCAAATTATAATGCAAGTAGTAAAAATTTATAAAAAATACTGGGAATCACTAAAAAATATTTTTTTTTAAATTTTAAACCTTTTCATACAATATTTAAACTTTTAAGTGATAAATTATAGTATTTAAAAGTTTTGTTTTATGGAGTGTTTAGGTTTAATAGAACGGGCTATATGCATATTATGTATATTGACTTTTTCCACTGGAAACCAAACTCTTAAAGTTTATTATAATTGATATCGAAACAAAAAGGATTTGTTTTTAGTCTTTTAGTTTTATTTACTAGTTGGAAATATTTAATGTTTAAAATTAGCACTCTTTCAGTTTTAAATGAGATATAAACTTTTCAAAGTTTAAGAAGTAGCGATGAATTGTTTTAAAATTTGGCAAAACTATTAAAGTTTAAAAAAAAGTTTTAAAGTTAGTCTCGATTTTTTACCGTGTAGGGCGTTATTGTTTTATCATAACGAATGAATAATAAAATAATTTTTAAACATTTCAATATGTCTGAAAAACCATCCGCATTATTAGCCATAATGAACACAACGCCCTAATTTTTATCGCCATCCATTTTTATATTGTTTTTAATTTAAATATTGATTTAAATTAGTTTTCTTTTAAATAGTCCTAAATGTTGATTACAGATGAATAAGTTTGTCATTTAATCGATTGTAAAATAGGGTCAATCAGAAGACGTAGATATTCTACTGCAAAAATTAGGGCGTTGTTTTTAATCCATCACGTACCAAATACGTGGATTATTTGATTTGATTTGATTGGAATGTTCGACCAATCATTAAGCAGGATCTCCCGGAGATGGCTGGACCTCACCGAACACCCGTTTACACATAACATAAAGAGGATTTGGGCAGGATCAGTTAGTATGATAGAAATGGACTCGGTTACAGACACCTGGGTGGTCATTCTGTGGTGCGCTATCTCACACGTTAATTTGACAGTTGGAGACTTTTTTTGGCGATATTATTGTAAGGGGAAAAGTGTACAAATCCAACCCTGCGAAATGAATTTTATGGGGAAGTTGGATGAATCAATCCTCAAAACAAGAAATATGAACATTTTTTATCGAGTGCTATTCATGGTAGTGAAATCACTATAAAAATAATTTTTTTAATAAAACTTATTCGCGTGAAGTTTGTCCTAAATTTGTCCTAAATTACAAAAACAACAATTAGGACAAATTTAGGACAAATTTCTCGCGTCTGTTTAGAAGTGTGAAGTTTGTCCCAATACTAAATAAATTTGTTTGTATTAGTGACAATAATAAACAAAATTCGGATAAACCGATCAATTTTTAAAAACTATTTGTCTTATTAACAAACGAAGAAAAATTAGCATTGCTCAAAGACAAGAAATCTAAATACAATAATATTCAACTACAAAGTTCATGCCGATTCAAATAAAAACGAATGCCAAATTTTACTCAAGGTATAAACGAAAGCATGAACTTGCTTAAAATAAATGAATGGAAACCTTAATGTACCGATTAAAAATAACAATCCTCTATCAGCTGCTAACTGACTTCGGACTAGGGTGTATATACATTTTTGGGTAGCTGAGGGCCATATCTAACTAAAAAACATTAAAACTTTCTTAAATCTAGAAGATAAGTATCTTAGGACAGGGGTGTTTTATCACATTGTTTGGTAGTACAAAATTGAAATATTTAAAAATTTCTCCTACTAAACCAGGGATCGCACCCAGATAGCGATATACATTTTTGGGTAGGTGAAGACCATACCTAACTAAAAAATATTAAAGCTTTCTAACATCTAGGAGATAAGTATCTTATGACAGGGGTGCGTTTTATCACGTTGTTTGGTAGTACAAAATTGAAATATTTAAAAATTTCTCCTACTAAAAGAGGGATCGTACCCAGATAGCGATATACACTTTTGGGTAGGTGATGACCATATCTAACTAAAAAATATTAAAACTTTCTTAAATCTAGAAGATAAGTATCTTAGGACAGGGGTGCTTTACCACTTTGTATGTAAGAACAAAATTGAAATATTAAAAAATTTCTCCTACTAAACCAGAAATCGTACCCAGATAGCGATATACATTTTTGGGTAGCTGATGACCATATCTAACTAAAAAATATTTAAGCTTTCTTAAATCTAGAAGAAAAGTATCTTTGGACATGGGGTGTTTTATCACGTTGTTCATATGATTGAGGATCGTACCCAGAGAGCGATATGTCAATTGGAAGCTAATGACTTTATCTAACTAAAAAATATTTAAGTTAAGTCGTAAATATTTTTTAGTAAGAAATATTTTGAACCAGGGTTTTTATTTCGTAGTTGGTTTTAACTGTGATTTCGACCTTATCGGTCTGACCGTAGTATCGACTATAATAATTACGATAACTATAATTCGTCGTTTATTATTTACCGGTATTCGGTTTCACCGTGTACATCGAGTTAATTTCGATTTTGACATTGATTGAGTCTTTAATTTCAACTTACAATTCAACCTTGACTTTCGTTTCACTGTTTCTTATCGACTTTACTTCGACTTTGACTTCGATTCTGTATTTGGTTTCGACTATGAACTCCATATTGAAAGGTCGAACTTTGACTTAATTCGATTTCGTTTGTTTTAATTGTTTTCAGTTTTTATTTACTTTATTTACATTTTATTTTATTTTTTATTTTTTTTTTTTTTTTTTGGATTTTTAATAAATTTTTTAGATTTTTTTTTAAATTTTTACATTTTTTTTAAATTTTTTTTTATTTTTTGTATATTTTTTTAAAAAATTTTGTTAAGTTTTCATAATTTCATTTTTTCACTTCTATCAAAATTAAATTTAAGTAAATTATCTTTTACAAAATATACATACACCACCTTCAATTTTCAAAAATTTGGTACAGTTTTTGTGTATAGACCGTTTGCAAGATAAGCAATGCACAGTTTCATTGACATCTTCTAAATGTTTCTCAAAACAGAAGAAGCAATGATTTGCTACTGAATCTGAGTTTTCAGAAATAATGTCTTTCAGATATTCCCTATATCCCTGCAAAGCTTTATTATTATTTTTTACGACATTAGCATGGATATCTGCAATATATTTTTGATTAATGATATAATCGACTGCATAAATAATGTGTACACCACAATTATATCCATCTATCTGTTGCGGCAAGCCACTATTGCCACTTACTTTGAATTTTTGTGATGGTTTTTTATAAAATTCTAAAACTTCATTACCAAAATGTTTTAACTTTTTAAAAATCCTGTTTAGGATTTTGCCAGGAGCTAATGGATCATATGTAATAATCATTAATTTTTGAAAATCCAAAATTACTAAAACAAACTGATTGTTCTCGCAAATAGGGACAATTACATTCCGGCTACCTTCATCGGTGAGGCATAACTCAAATTGTTTATTTGCATCTACCGCGTTATAAATTATTTTATCATTCATAATTTTTGTGATTTGATACTGGTCCAAACAAATATAATTTGAATTTTTTATAATTAGGTTTATAGACACGTAGACTGCTTCGGTCGATAGAAAATTTTCATTGAAAAGGCTTGTGAATGAGAAATTATAAAAATAAGTCTCAAATAATTTTGTACTATCAAACAATTTGATAAAACACCCCTGTTCTAAGATACTTATCTTCTAGATTTAAGAAAGCTTTAAAATTTTTTAGTTAGATATGGCCCTCACCTACCCAAAATTGTATATCGCTATCTGGGTACGATCCCTGGTTTAGTAGGAATTTTTTTTTAATATTTCAATTTTGTACTATCAAACAACGTGATAAAACACCCCTGTCCTAAGATACTTATCTTCTAGATTTAAGAAAGCTTTAATATTTTTTAGTTAGATATGGCCCTCAGCTACCAAAAATTGTATATCGCTATCTGGGTACGATCCCTGGTTTAGTAGGACACATTTTTTAATATTTCAATTTTGTACTACCAAACAACGTGATAAAACACCCCTGTCGTAAGATACTTATCTTCTAGATTTAAGAAAGCTTTAATATTTTTTAGTTAGATATGGCCCTCAGCTACCAAAAATTGTATATCGCTATCTGGGTACGATCCCTGGTTTAGTAGGAGAAATTTTTTAATATTCCAATTTTGTACTACCAATCATTGTGATAAAACACCCCTGTCCTAAGATACTTATCTTCTATATTTAAGAGAGCTTTAATATTTTTTAGTTAGATATGGTCATCATCTACCCAAAAATGCGGCAATATTTCATTTTCAATTATTCTTATTGCAAAATTAATACTAGTTTGTGAAAAAATTCATAAAAACGAGAGATTTATAATTTTTACTAATACATTCTCAGATAAAAAAGTTAGGACAATTTTAGGACAAACTTCACACCCGTTAAAACTTTATTTTATTTTTTAATTTTTGAATTAAATATTCTAAAATTTTAAAATAAAATTAAGTAAAAAAATATAAATAAATTCTTTCTTTTTTGTGAAAATTTTATTTTTATATATCACTTAAGAAAACGACAAAAAACCCACGAACGAGTTGACAATAAAATATTTTTTTTACCTAAACTAGAGAGTGACGCGAATGATAGCGCAAGAGTATATGTTTGCTTTAATATCAGAAATGCGCGGTAAACACGGAAGAAAAATGTCGGAAGTAAAAAGAATTACCATAAAATCGGTAAAAGGTAATTTGAATAAATTCCCAAAATTTGAAACACACTATTGGATGTTTTAGCAAGTTGTTCTAAGGACGATGACAAAAAAGCCGCACTACAAAGCCACGGTAAAATACTGGCCGTTGTCTTTGACTTCCAAGATATTGAAATGCCCCAATATCTCCGTTTTATTACAAACGAAATTATAATTCATACAGTTTCACAATATATTGTTCAAATACCAAAGGGTACTATTATGTTTGGCACGAATGCCTTGCATAAAAGTGGTTAGATGCCTTAAACAATTTATTGAAAGGCAAGGCAAATTACAAGCCACATCACAGCACCACGTGGCCAAGATGAAGGAAATTTTCTTTCAATTGATGACAATGTTTTCAAAGTGATCAGCTTTAATTGAACAGTTTCCCTCAAAAATTCACATTCTTATAGCTGCAAGCAATATACAACGTTATCGGCCGCCAATTCCTCAAATTTTCATAGTTCCTTAAATCTGATCGTTATGTTCCGAAATAACATTGAATAATTATTGCACCACTCCAGAGGCTTTTGAATTAATTTATATCCATGAACACCATTACCACATCAAGCTTCAAGTTTTACTCAAACAATTCGAAACAGTTTCGTTAACAATTTAATTTGACTTTTAATTATTTTATCGTTGACATTTATAATGGAGTAATTATTTATAATTATGCCCAATACAATATTCGTTTATATGAATTCGAGACCATTTTCCCAACATCATAAAAAATAACGCATTCATAATTTAAATTTATTTCGAGTACTCCCCCACTATTATTCCAAAAAAAATAAAAAGTCAATAAATTACTCACGGACAACAAAAAAACGACTAGAGCTATATAGTATAAATGTATTGAACCCAATAATTAAGTATTTTAAATTATTCAACTTCAAACTATAAAATATTACAACAAAAAATAGAGAATTTCCATTTTATCGTTACAACAAAATAAAAACTTCTATAAATATTTTTATTATGTTTTCCGTGTCATTATTTCCATTTTGATATTTATTTATATTTTAGTTATATTACTATTATTATATTACTATATAACAACAACAACAAAACTATCCATACACAAGAAGCCAAGCACACAGCACCAAACACAACGCAAATGGAACAGTTAAAAACTATAAAAAAAAAACAAAAAAATGGGAAAATGCAAATTTTTTATTATTATTTCGTTGTCGTAGTTGTTGTTGTTGTAGTTGTTGGTTGATTTTATTCGTGAGATAAAGACAACAAAAACTAAAAAGTCATATTTTTGTATTTAAGGTTTTCAAAATTTAAATTTATATTTTCTTATTGAAATATTAAAAACTATATAAACGCTAATTTATGGGATGGAAATGTACATATACTCGTAAGAACTAAATAAATTTTATTTAAAAGCGATACGCGCGCGGATACATACATAAATGATTCATACGTTTTTGCTTAATTAATCTTGATAGGTTGGATTTGTTTATTATGTTTTATGTTATAAGTTCATTTATTGGTCAAGCGAACCATTAAATTTGGATTTTATTATATTTGTAAAATAATTACACTGGTACAAGTGGAATTACATATTTAGTATACGTATTTCTTATGTAGGGGTGCGGGCTCTGAGGGGGTAGGGTACAGCTCCTTCTATAACAATATAATTTATTTCATAATCTAATCCTCGTAAAAATAAATATTATTAGTTAACTTTTCAATTGTGATTTTATAATAGAAACTAAATTTTTTTTTTGCAGGCCACCAACAGATGCAAGAGACTTGGTTGTTCAAAAAATGATAGAATTCACCGGTTGAACTAACTAAATGGTCAACTGTGTCCGGTTCGAAAAATATGAATAACAAAAATTGTGCAAGATTATTTATAATTGACGTTTTCCCTCGCTTCCAACAAAGCACCTAGGGTACGATATTCTAAAAAAAAACGTTAAAACTTGTTTACAATAAAGTTTTGAGTACTCTTGGACATTTTCCAGGGGTTTAAGTTCTGATGAATTTTACTATTAAATCCGGTAATGTCCACTGATACTTGTTTATATTTTTGAACACTGTGGATCATCTAGAATCTGTGTGGCCAAGCAATGAGTGATGACTCATTTTTACAGAATTAAGAAATAGTTTCAGTGTTGTGAATAATTTATGTCAGTGAAGCTAATACTAAAAAAAATAACACTGTTAAAGTTGGCTATTTCTCCAATTGGAGTTTTATTTATATGAAAATAGGCATTTGAGGTGTTTTGTAAACTTTGTGTCGCCAATTCTAGAGATAATCACATGCTCTCGAGTCCATGGAACCTCGCATGTATATTTTCGGATAGTTTTGACAAACTTGGATTTTTGTGGTATATCAGACTGAATTCTGATGAATTTTACTGTTTGTTTATAGTTGGTTTACATGAATTGGATTTTTTATGATATCCCCGGATACTGCCTTATCTGTTCAGATAGTTTAGGCTATTTAGAATCTTTGTGGTCAAGGAAATTACATTTCCATTAACTTTACTATTTATTTTACAACATTTAGAATTTTAGTGTTTTGTATCATTTTTATTAATTTTCTCAATTGGATTTTATGTTTTTATTTTCCGATTGAAATAGTTAAATAGGCAATAAAATCTGTACCTCAAAATAATTAACAACTAAAATTCTATTCTTTTTCATAGTAAATAAAAATTTTGGTAGATAGTTTAATTTTGCTAAATATTTTTAGATAGTTTAGGCCATTAAACCATTAGGGCAACTATTACACCATGTGGTGTACTATAGGCGAAAGCACGGCGCTAAACAACTGGGCCGGGTTAAGGTGTTAACCCTACCGTGCTGATAACCGGCCAGGCTGGGGGCCCAGTCTAAAAACTAGCCCAGTCTCTAACGGTGTATCCGGATACTTGGCGCCCTCCGGGTCATGTAGTCTTACCTGTGCATTGCGGATCTCTCGGCACAAGTGGACCTCCTTTCTCCGCTACTCGTGAGAACTATTATGGTAAATCAAAATAGTAAACAAAAAGAGACCGGTGCTCATAAAAAACCGGAATCTAGTACTGCGGAGACATCGGCCTTTAGGCCCGGTCTCCAAAGTGCAATTAAACCAAAGAACCTCGAAACCAAAGAACAAAGGCACGAATGCTGCCGCTCCATCAGTGTCAAACTATCAGACCAGGAAGAGAGCCTGGCGCATGATCTCTAAGATCTGCAGCGGGTTCCGGACGATGTTACCAGGCCCTTCAACGAGGTGCTAAAGGATCACCTGATCATGGCAGTCGTTGACAGGGCTCAAGAAGATGGGAGCATTACGGCCCTTAACTGGAGGAAGGTGGATAAGGCCTTAGCCGCCATCTTCCTAAAAATCATGAGGGAGAACCCAGGACCTGTTCCGTCCTGCCGAGACGGAGAGTGGCATCGGGGTAATGCTAAACTGACGGGCAGTCAGTTGTGCCGATGAGAGGTCTGTGACCCTCTACAAAAAGGCGATCGACAGCCTAGGTGAAGTCTGGCCGGGGGCCAAACTAGAAGTGATGACAAGGGAAGAAATTTCCTGCAGGCCAAGGGCGCGAGCCTGGATTCCTGCGGAGCCAAGTGATCGTAGGGAGATCCTGGAAATGTTGAAAATCAGCAATCCGGATTGGCCAACGGAAAGGGTTCTTAGTATAGCGAATACATAACATTGAATGATTGATACCGCGAGGTGTGCTATACTGGATTCAAGCTATTTGTAGGTATATACGATTTTATTTAAGAACTAGCTGTACCAACTAAAATAAATTTGAAGGAAAGACATTATACAAATATTCAATTCAGTTTGAGTCATTTTATTGATTTTGATCATTTCGAAAAAATTGTGACATGGCAGCGTTTCGTTTCAATTCGATATTTATTGAAGTGCTGTGGGATACACAATATTTCTTGTTTTTCCATCTGGTGTGTAAACGAATAAATCAAAAAGTTTTCCGGCGCGTGAGCAGGCCACATAGAGCTGCCCATGTGAGAAGCATGGATTCTCCAAATTTAATCCACGCAACGATTGTCCTTGTACTTTGTTGATAGTTATTGCGAAAGCAAGTCGCACCGGGAACTGCAAACGTTTGAATTCGAATGGCATATCTGTAGGGAGCATTGGGATACGTGGTAACAGTACGTCTTCACTTTTGAATTTACCAGTCAAAATTGTTGCCTGGATAACATTGTTCATCATTTTCTTAACTGAAAGTCTGGTTCCGTTGCAAAGCCGTGGTGGATTTTTCGCTTGATTTGCCAGGCATACTGCCATTTTGGTAGTATGCCTGGCAAATCAAGCGAATTCAAGAATTGAGTCGTTTCGCCGGGTATTCCATTCTGAATAGTGAAGTTGATGGTATTGACATCAATGTTTTTGGCCGCTAATATTGCACGTGTAGTGAGCCACTGATGATTTTTGTAGTTCTGTGCAATGTTTTGGAAAACTTTTTGAACCAATTCGTCTATGCTTTCTGTGATCTTTCAGAAGTTTGCTGGCAAGGTAGATGTTGTGGCACAAGGCACATTGTGTAGATTCATCAATTGATTGTTTTGCAAAATTTCCAGCCGATGCATCCCGTTGTAGTTGTACACTCATGTTTATTTTCAAAGTCAATTTCTGAAAATGACGCCATAAAACTGATGATTTGACACATGCATTAAGTTCATCAGCTGGTGTTGAAAGTGGTATAACCGGCAGTGTTTGTCGAAAATCACCAGACAGCAAAATGAGTGCGCCATCGGGCGTTTCCTCTCAAATCGTCCCATATGATAATTTGAAACGTTGGGAGTACTTTGCCCATTCCAGAGTTTTTGCGGATGTTGCTTGTTGGTGCCTCAGTATTTTGTAAATTCAACGGCAGTTTCAATGCTGAATGCGCTGAGGGGAATTTGAAGTGAAAAAAATCAGCATTCGAGAATTGTTGAAATCGATTTTAATTCCACTCACGATGACATCCGAAAAAAACTGCAAAGCAAATGCGTTCGGAACGTCAATCAGCAGTCAGATCCTACACATACACATTCGATGATCTTCGTGAATTCACTGTATACAGAGAATGAATAAAATCAGCTCACGGAAACTACGAAAATTCAATTTGATTGAATTATTTATCTAAATATTGTCTGTTCAATGTGAGCCGGACATGAATTTCACAATTTACATAAATTCTTATGTCATCCACAACTCGAAACGTCATCATTCGTTCTCTGTTTTCGTTTCAAATCAATTCAAATCAGCATGTCAGTCACGGTAATATATGAAATTCATTTAAATGACAGTGGCGCCATCTGTCGAAAGTTGGTCGTTCCAACTCAGAAACCTTCGTGGGCTCATGCACAACAACTTTGCTAAAGATCATCACATGATCAAATGCTTAGTTTACGATTCTATAAAGGACATACAGACAGACATTCATTTTTATATACATATGTACAATAGATTAATACTCTTTCTATATACCGGGTGTTTCTTTTAAACTGAGACGATCAAATATCTCGAAAAATAGCCACTCTACGGAAAACATGTCCATAATCAAAATTTAATCATACCGCGGGGGAAATACATTAGTGCAAAAAAAATAGTCCACCAACCCCGCTTTGTAGGTGGGCGGGGGTAACTTTTAAACTAAGATAGGAATCCATATTTTTTATTGCAGATACGGATTCTACGACTAAAAGTACGTATGATTTGAATGAAATAATTTGTTCGGTGATGATAGATGGCCTTGTAATCGACGAAATTCAATTTTTTCAATTTCTCCTTCTTAGAACACACGCATTCGATTCTGCAATACGTTTGAAATAAAAAAAACATCACGTTTTCATTGGAAATACTCGAAATTTGTAATCAAAACAATTTATTCAGTTTTGTAAATCTAAAATAAGTGTTCAAAATGATGGCCTGCGACTTCAATGCACTTATTAATCCGCATTTCAAATGATTGTACACAACTGAGAAGTGTGTCTGGTTGAATTTCAGCACACGCATTTCTGATTCGCTCAATCATGTTCTCACGTGTTGTTGGTTTTTGTGTGTAAACTTTGTTTTTGAGGTAGCCCCACAAAAAAAAATCTGGCGCAGTAAGATCTGGTGATCTGGCGGGCGAATTTATCGCACAACCATCATGTTGAAACCACATGTTCCGTCTCACTTCTAAGCTCAAATTTTCAAGTAATATTGGCAGTTCATTTTCCAAAATGGACATTTTTTCCGTAGAGTGGCTATTTTTCGAGATATTTGATCGTCTCAGTTTAAAAGAAACACCCGGTATAGTTATATGTAGTTGAAAGAATTATTAAAAAAAAAACTAATTTGGAATCATTTGGAATAAAAAAGGAAATAAGCCCCAAACATCGGGCTGACCTATATAAAAACTTAACTTTGAACCAAAATAAAAGAATAGCCAAATGTCAGCTATTGTTATACCGCACATTTTTAAGAAATAAAACATTGTTTCACCAATAAAACACGGCTAGTATGTAATAAAACCATAAAATTTTCAAATATTGTGTGGTCTTATCGCCGCTCTCAGCGCACCGCAACGAGCTAAATTAATAAATCAAAAATAATTATTTAAATAACGAATCATCATTACGATCCGCGAGATCATATATATATAAGGCAACAAAGTAATTAAATCATTAAAGCAATAATATACCATGATTGCAACAATAAATATTGTGCGGTTAAATAATAATTAGACAACGCAAACGCCATAAGCCTCAAATATTTTATATTTTCGTTGACTACTCGTATCTATGTATGTAGATGGTTCCAAGTAACAAAAAAAATGTTCAAGAAGCTCTCGAATTATATTAAATTAAATTTACTTACATAACACAAATTAAGTTTTATTGAATGCTTTTATAGTTTTATGAACTTAAATAAATTAAAAAAATATCAAATTTCAAATTCTAAATTAGATATTATATAGCTCTACAGCACAGTAGATGACTATATATGATACGCACGATGATGATGGTGCGCGAGTTTGATATGATGAGATGAGGACATTATGAAAATTTATGGCTTGTTCAAATCAAATTTATAGAGGACAAATTTGGCGCCGATGGGAAAGAATTCAAATCTGTTTTTTTTTTTTTGTATATTTAATGATCGTGTAATAAATACTTTATATAGAGACCACATACTGTGTTCAACAGTAAGTATTATAATTTATATAGTAGAGTTATATAGGTATATATACTATTGAATACAGGAGGGTATAATACACGCAGATAGTTTTTCGTTTTTTAATTAAAATATTTGTTTTAAGCGACGAGAAATACGTTATTGTGCATATAGTTGATTATTGAAGATAAGGTGAAATCTGTTGACCATCTTTTGCCATTTTATGTAAAGTTTTAATTAAAGTATAAATTATATCGAATTATATAGTTTTGATGTCTAGCTGCTAAGTCGGTATTCGCAGTTTTCCAAGAATTTTTCTGCCATGAAACTATATTGAAATATTAATTTCCAATTTTTTTGTAACAATTTAATTTTTCTTATTTTATTTATGAAAAAGGCTTGGCTCTTATGTACGAACAACTAATATTTTTGTTATTTATTTGTTTACAAATATATATTACATTGTTTATGTTTTAAAAGCATGCGGGGAGTAGAAAATGTTATGGAAATATATGGTTATGCATTATAGTGAAACGTTTATAATATATACTTTTGCACTCGTGTATACACATTTTTGTATAAATAAATTATTATATCAATAAAAGTTTTATAAAACATTAAATGTGGGATGATTGTCAATATATCACCGAGAGAAAAACATTGTTGAACCAACAATTAAAATGCTAATTTCAACAATTCATGGCATTGGTTTTCAGCCAAAAAGAAGATTTTAGAATTTACTAGAAAATTGTCAAACTTTGTTTTAAAAATATTTATAAATTTAACAAATAAATTGTAAATTATAATTAAATGATAATAGTACAATTAAACTGTAGAACTAACCATTTGTTTGCATGAATTCAATTAAACAACAAAATTGTATTTTGTACAATTAAATAGATAGTAAACAACAAATTTGTCAAATTAAATAAATAATAGTATATTATTTTAAATATGTAAAATGTTAAAATGACAAATAAGTTGTATTATTAACAATTAACTTGCAAAAAGGCTCTTCATCTTTTCGCACCTGACGCCATAGCTAATTTAAAAAAAGGTTGCACACCATAAATAATTTATAAAAAAAACAACAATAATTTGTATTACAATAACAAACAATTCCTTTAAGCCTCTATTCCATTGTGAAAAATTTACTGTCAACAAAAACAAAATGGGATAAAAATATAGATTTGCTGGTGGTGCGAAAGAAACAAATACCATCATCAGCAAAATTTTACTGGAGAGAAAAATGTGTTTGGTTAGTGTGTTGCCATAATTTATTATAGAAAAGTATCAAATAGTATTTTTTATGGCAACATTTATTTACACACATCGACATAAAAATTGTGTGCGAATACGAATTTTGTTCACACACACTCATGTAAATTTTATTTGGATATTTTTATAGTCAAATGTCATTTTGTTGTAGATTTTTTTTTTAATATTTAATTCGTTAAAGTTTTAGTGAAAATTAAATATTATAAAGTAATTTAGTGTTGTTTTATTTTTTGATATTTCATTTTTAATAAATATTGTGAATATAAATAATGGAAAAAGATTACGGTAAGTTGGTTTAAAATTATTATTGACGATTGGAAATACAAAAAATCCATATGATTTGAATAAAATGTCCATATTTCAAATTTTTCTACTTAGATCCAAAAATATATTAAATAATTTGTATCAACCAATCGTCAATTGTTAATGAATATCAATTAACATAGTAATATATATTTTTTTTAATTCAGGAGGATAAAAAATACACGTTCTGGAAAACGTAAGGATAACCCCAGACAATGATTCCCTGAAAAGTTATTTTTCTAGCTGGGATGAAGAGTTCACTGTAGATACAATTACTGGTGCCACAGTTGAAGAAGAAACAACATCAGAGTTGTTTCCAGAAACGGCTTCAGTAAGATCCACACCATCGCATGACGATCTGAAGAATCGTATCGGTATACCAATTGATAAATTATGAAATAATCTATTGAAGGCATAATAAAATAATTTTATCTTTTCAGAACTAATTGTTAACGCAGTTCGATCCAGACCGCCCTTGTGGAACATCAGGGATTTAAATTTTAGGAACAGGTTGATGAGAAGCCGGCTATGGGAAGAAGTAGCAAATGAATCAAGTAAGTTATTAGTTTTTTTAGAACCATTGGAATTTTTAATTTAAAACTTTGTAAATTCCTATATAGATCTGGAAAGCAACGCACATAATGTCTCAATGGTACGAAAAATGTGGGACAGCTCAAAGGCCTCGTATATAAGATCCAAAAAACGTACACCTAGTGGTTCAGCAGGGGGTCAAAAAGAGTACAAATATAGTAGCTTGATGTCTTTTTTAGATGATTCAAGCGAGCCAAGAAGGAACACATATACATATATATACATATATATATATATATATATATATATATATATATATATATATATATATATATATATATATATATATATATATATATATATATATATATATATATATATTTATATATATATATATATATATATATATATATATATATATATATATATATATACGTATATATATATATATATATATATATATATATATATATATATATATATATATATATATATATATATATATATATATATATATATATATATATACATATATATATATATATATATTTTTTTTTTTTTTTCCCAGTAGGGGGGAAAATCCTCATGGACGTTGTGCCGGACTCTTACCGACTAAAGAACCCCCTACCTCAGCTCCTCGCAGCGCTCGGTACCACAAAGTTTGCATTACTTCGACCGCTGGATGTCTATTGTCTCCTTGTTTGTTCAAGTCGTTGTACCAACTATTATCCTCCTCTACCATCTTCGAGATAATATTCCGTGGTTTCATCTCTCCTACAGTATCGGTACACTTCTTCCTCGTTTCTTCCCACCTTACACAGTACAGTATCGTATGCTCTGATGTGTCGTCCTCTTCACAGTATGCGCAGTTAGGAGTATCCTTAATATGAATTCGGTACAGATAGCTATTGAAGCAGCCGTGACCTGTCAGGAACTGTGTCAGATGAAAGTTCGTCTCCCCATGCTTACGATTCACCCATTCCCTTAGACTCGCAATGAGCTGTCTGGTCCATGATCCAGTGTCGGCACTCTCCCAACGTGCCTGCCATTTTTGCATTAATTCCTCTTTGGCCTCAACGCTTGGTGTTCCCTGAAGAACCGCTAGTCTATATTTCGCCATTAAAGTGGCCGGTGGCATGTTTGCTATCACGAAAGCTGCTTCCTTTCCTACCGTTCTGTAAGCACTACATATACGCAGTGCCAGAGTACGTTGTACGCGTTCGAACTGCTCGGACGCCCTTGCAATATCTAAAGCTCGTATCCAGATGGGTGCTCCGTTAAGTATTGCGGATAAAACAACCGATGAGAGCAGTTTCCTTTTTCCGGCGCTTGGTCCACCAACAATTGTCATCAATCCGATGAGCCCTTTTGTTGTCCGGGTCGCCTTTGTCGTAATTTACCTTACATGCTCTTGAAAGCCGCGACGGTAGTCTAGCCATACACCCAGGTACTTGATGTGGGTTGTCGGTGTTACTTTAACTCCTTCCACTTTGAAGGAGATGGATTGGAGCACTCTTCGGCCTGCCATTACAACCGCTTCAGTCTTTTCTGGAGCCAATTGCATCCGATGAATACGAAACCATCTGGAAATCACCTCTACTCCCGCTTCCACTCGTTCAACTAGTTGCTGCTCGTGTCTGCCAGAGACAACAAGTGCTAAATCATCATCCGCGTACCCCACCAAATTAGCATCTTCGGGTAGCTGAATTCGAAGGATGCCATCGTACAAGATGTTCCAAAGCATAGGTCCTAGGATAGATCCTTAGGGAACTCCACTCGTAACCTCCATTTGAGTTGCTGTACCTCCAGCTTCCACAATAATTCGTCGCTCACTCAGGTAGCTTTGAAGTACCTTCGTCAGATATGGGCTAACTTTGAAGTTATTTAGTCCTTTTAGAATTAACTCCCAGGATGCGCTGTTAAATGCATTTCTTATATCTAGTGTAATTACTACTGGGATGCGCCGCGTATATTATGTATCCTCAGCGGCTGCATCTACAAGCTTCATAACTGCCGCTATAGCGTCTGTTGTGGAGCGCCCTGCTCGAAATCCGAATTGATTATTAGCAAGTCCGCCGGCTCTATCAACTTCGTTGGCCAGTCTGTGTAACAGCAAATGTTCAAAGAGTTTTCCGAAAGTATCTAGCAGGCAAAGTGGTCTGTACGATGTAGGTACACCATCCGGTTTTCCGTCTTTTTTTAGCAGAACTAGGCGCGCTATTTTCCAGATACAAGGAAACTCCCCGTTTTCTAGGGCTAAGTTCATCACGTGTAACACCTTTTTTGGGTGGATTTCTGAAGCGATTCTAACGGCCTCTGATGGAATGCCATCTGGCCCGGCACTTTTTTTCGTTTTGAGTTTCCGCCATGCCATAGAGAGTTCCTCAGATGTAAAAGGTGGGATCTCTAGCGGACTTATATTTCCATGTTGCACTAGGTCATGCATCGGGAAGAGAGCAGCCACTACGGTATTAGTAATATCTGGGGAAAGTGCAGGCGTTTTTTGCCCAAACTTCTTCATTACAATCTTATATGCGTCTCCCAAGGATCCTCTTCGATTGTGTTACAGAGGGATTTCCAGCATTTCCTCTTCGATTCCGCTATCGCCTTCCTCATGTAGGCACGAGCGCACTTCAGGTTTTGTTGAAAGTATATGTCTGCTTATCCGCTAGTGCGCCTATTCTGCCTGTTCTCCCTTGTAAGCCTTCGCCTGGCATAATTACAGCGTCTGCGAAGTTCAGCGATTTCCGGAGTCCACCAGTAAACGGCTTTTCGTCCATTTCGATCCCTAGACTCCCTCTAACGCATCTTCACATGCTCTTCTTGTAGTTGCCACTAACTGTGCTGGTGATGTTATGCTAGAGGTGTCAAAATGATGTTGAATCGCGCTCCGAAGGCGTGTTTGACTCCTTACTCCGACCTGCCAGCCTCGGTTGATGGAGACACTATTCCCCTGTAGTCTAGCTGGTACAGCTGTGTTTATTCCGAATATAATATATCGGTGATCGCTGAGACTTTCCTCGTCTAGGACTTTCCAATTCCGGATTCGGTTTATGTTATTTTCAGAGACGAAAGTTACATCTAGGTAGGAACCATAATTTCCTCTTTCGAAGGTGGGTGATTGCCCTGTGTTGACACTGCTGAGGTTACAGGATGCAGCCCAGTCCCCCAAAAGTTTCCCTCGATTGTCTAGTACATCTCCACCCCATTCCGGGGATTTTGAGTTAAAGTCGCCCGCAATAATCAAATCCTTGGTCTGGTTCCTGACTATTAGGCTGAGTTCGTCCAGTCTCAGGGTGAATTCCTCCATAGAATTGTTAGGAGAAAAGTAACAGCTCATAATGATAACGTCCTCTAGTTCTACCCAGACCACTCCCTTTCCTTTACCGGTTTTAGTAAGTGCAACGTCATTTGAAAGCACGATTAGCGCGGCATCTTGATCTAAGTCGGCCAACCAGTTTCCTCCTAGAAGTGTTCGCCGGTTTGGCTCGCTCACCAGGGCCACGTCTACCTGCATTTTACGGGCAGTAGCGATAAGGAGGTCCTGGGCCGGCCTACTGCGATGCGTGTTAATTTGCATCACTCGCATACTGTGGCTTGCTCTCCTGTTTGTTTTATTGTATCTACAGGCGAGTTCTCTGCCTCCATGTTCTCCATAACCGGCTTACGTTGTGTTTGGCGGCACTCTTTTCTCTTATGACCGTCCTCACCACAGTTAAAGCAGAGGTTTCTACGGTCAGGTCCATCGCAACTCCTTGCTGTGTGCCCTCTTCCCCAACACCTATAGCAGCGATGGTCATCGATACGCAGTTGTATCCGGCAAGAGATCCATCCTATTCGGATGCGCTTACGCTCCACCAGCTGCCTAGCCCACGGTATCGGCAACTTTACCGTGGCGTTCATCGTATTGGAGTGGGTAGGCCTCAATGAAATCACGATTATCTCTTCAGTATGACCCCCTTCCAGTGCCGCTTGGACATCCTTCTTTACATCGTCTGCGGCAGTTCCTGCCTCCAGGTCTCGTATGTGTATCACTGCCACGCCTTTTGGTGTATCGCCGTAACGCCCGGTACTTTTCCACTAATTGACTCCCTTAAGCATTCAGCTTTATTCTTACCACCCTTCAGGTGGATCATAAGATCATCTGTCTTTGTCTTTTTTATGGCGGTTATCTCCACCCCTAGGTCATTGACATCGATACCATCTTTCACCGCTTTAAGTAGCTCATCGTACGTTTTTCCCTTCGCTTTAACTATAACTGCCTCTTTCCTATTTCTTGGCTTCCCTTTACGTCTTTGGACCTCTGTGAAACCTTGCTCTGGTTCAGGCAGTGCGGGCTGTTTCGGCTTTTCCACTTTCGCGTCACCTTTCAAAGTATTGCGTTTTCCTCTTTCTGCTCCCACGCAGATTTTGATGCTCACTCCACTGTCGCTATAACAGCATTCCATTATCTTACGCAGCTTTAGCCTGTCTCTGACTGATGAAGTGATGCTCAACTCTAGGCATTCCTGGGAAGCGGTCTTCATTCCTCTCGCAAGCTCGATGAATTGCGCCTCAAGTTGCTTATCGTATACCTGTTGATCAACATGGCCAACTAGCAGAGTACGTCCATCATTAGCTGCAATTCTTCAGTGATTGGTTTATTTCCGTCAATAAAAATTGCTCTTGTTAACGTTTCGCAGTCCATAAAACTGTCGCGGCTAATTTGTGTTACCCGAAACACTTTGTGTGGCCACTCCTTTGAGACAATCGCACTGATATCCTGTGTTGTCATGTTTGAGTTAATCATAATGCAGAGCTCCTCGGTTCTCTTTTCAATCTCATGTGTGTCCCTTGTTTGCGTGGACCTCTCCTTCGCCGCAGTTTGCTTGTGCATCGGGCTTAGATCAGTTTGGGTCGCTATGCTCTGCTGTAACACTCGTTGGTCATCATTATCAGTTCTGCGCTTCTTCTCGGTTACGGACGGCTGGCTATTCCAAGTCTGTAGCGTCTGTTTAAAATTGACTAACTTATGTGCAGCCATTCTTACCCTCGACGCCGAATCCTTTATTTGATTTTTAGTTGTCGGATTAGCCCTCACCAGCGAGCTCAATCCGCTGGCTTCCTTTTCGATCTGGTCTATTGTCGCGATTGGCTCTGCTAATTCGGCTTCTGCGTCGCAGCGACGTTTCGTGCCACTCCACATTAAAAGCTCGGGAACCGAGGAGTAATGTGGTGGAGATCTACCTGTCTTTTTTGATGGTTTAAATATGTTATAGCTTCCATCTTTGTTTCCAGTAGTAGTTCCGGGTGCCTTGGCCTGGTCACTCGCCAACAGCGTCCTTCCACTTCTTTGCGGTTGGTTGTCCCCCACAGAATCCGTGGGACAGCCCTCCTGAACAGAGGAGTGGGATTCCCGAAGTAAATCGGTACCCACCTGGGGTAATTTATCGTTAGAACCTTCCGCCATAATTTCCCTTTTCGGTTGTCTTCGTATGATCCCTGGTTAGCGTGGATTTAGCAATGTTGATATTGGTGTACCACCTTAATTTAAATTGAAAAAACTCATCGACCCAATAATTTTGGCCGGGAGTGTAAATAAAATAAATAAAGAAAAAAAAAAGAGCTAACACTGCACTTTTAATTTTTTCACTATGTTCAATATGTACTTATATAAAATAATTAAAAAAAATAAATACAATCACTGCACTTTTTGCTTATTTTTATTTTATCGCATATTCACCGATTCCACGTCCAAACCCTTCAACGATTTTTCGATATTTTTATATATATATATATATATATATATATATATATATATATATATATATATATATATATATATATATATATATATATATATATATATATATATAGATATATATAGATATACATATTATTATACATACATCATGATACATATTTGTTTCAGGACAAAACGTTCAGGAGGAGTCTCTGGAATTACAGCTGCCACTGCTGTTCCTGCCGCACCCGATGCAATAGAATCTTTTTTGAACTCATTGAACCCCTATTTGGAACAATTACCAACGCTGCCAAGGCTTCGAGCACAACAGGATTTATTGAATGTTGTAATCAACGCCATAGAAGTGGAGCAAAACCAACAAAACATTTAGGGTTTAATTATTATAAAGATAAGTATTATTCCATATTTTTAGTTTAATGTTACAAATGTTTTATTGTTTTTTTTTTGTTTTTAGAGATTTACAGAGTGGCGGGGACGTGTTATCTGATGGAATATATATTACAGATGGAATTATTATTATACATATATACCTGAATTAATATTATTATTATTTATTACATATGTACATATATATTATATTATTATTTTAATTTTTACTATTAAGGTTTTTATGCCTAATGGAGTTCTTATTATAATTATCTTCCATAATAAATAATAAACAATACAAAAAAAAGTTAATAAATGTTTTTAAAATTAAAAAAGTCTTTTATTTGTTTGGTGAAAAAATACTTACATATAAGTCCCGATCCCCGAGTACAAAATAGCTACGTGAAATGATCTCGATAACTTTAAAATTTGGCCATCGTACATTATTCTTAATTCCACTTTATTATATAGCGAACGTTGAAATCAAAGACGGTAAGTTTAAGAGGGAAAAAGATTATTCACAAAGCAAGATTCGAATCACTACAAAAATGAAAATATGATCCATAGTCGTCAATTTTCTCCTATCTCCTTAGTAATTGTCCCTATGGTCCCTTGAGGTTCGTTATAGACAAATTCGACTGTATATTATATGATTATATTGAAAATTTTAAAGGGAAGACAATTCGAAAAATAATTCATCCACACACTTCCGGCAGTTTCAAAAAACATATTAAAAAATTAATTAAATACATTAATAAAATACATGTTCACCATTTTGAAAACCGTACCATATTAAATTTGGTATCTAATATTCGACAAACCTAATTATTTCTTGCATCTTCATGTTTAGGGCGACGCTATGTTAATGCTCTCAAAAACGGAAAGACTAGAAAACGCTTGGGTTCATTGATGGCCGCTTAGAAAAAGATGGTTTGAAAGTAATAACTACATATTTATTTTTATATTTTATTTTTTATTTATTTACTTTTACTGTAAGGAAAAGCACATATGGAGCTACAGGACACAATTAAATTTTAAAAATTAATTCTCCATTAGGCATAAAAACCTTACCAACCACAAAATAAAAATATTTTACAAAATTTTAATAATAATATACATACATGTTTACATAATATGTAATAATAATAATAATAATATAATTATATTAATATAATTCAGGTAGCCCTAAAAAAAAAACAACAATAAAATATAAGGATAATTTTATTAAAAATATGAAACAATACTTATCTTTTCAATTCCTTGAATCCTGCATACGTAGCCGCTTCTGAATCTGCCATCTTAAATCTTTGTATACTGCCACTCTATCTGCCCTTCGCCAGAAAAATAGTCAGCAAATTTGTCGCGGTTTATTTTTGCTGCATTTGTTGAATTCCTTTTCGTTGATTCAAGGGGCAATATATTATTGTTAAGGTTATTCCAAGAACCTTAAATGATTAAATAATGATATTTTTACATATATTTTAAGCTTACAGTATTTATGAATTAAAATATTTACCTGGTAAGAAGACACCTCTTACTTCACGATTTATTAGATCGGGAGTAACATAATTACTATTTTTCTGCTTTAACCAGTTGTGTAGACAGACACAACACTGGACAATATCCTCCACCAACGACAGATCGGCAATAATTGGTGCTCGAAATATTTGCCACTTAGAGCAAAGGATGCCAAAACAATTTTCAATTATACGACGAGCACGGTTAAGGCGGTAATTAAAAATTTTTTGTTTTGAGCTTTGCATCGTCGTATATGGCTTCAACATGTTCTCGTGTAAGGCAAAGGCATCATCGGCCACAAAAACATATGGAGCAGCTGTAAAATTCTCGGTTATATCTCTCGGTTCAGGAATACTAGAAAAATTATATAAAATATAAATTATAATCTTTACTACTTTTTTAACTAACACGATACTTACGGAAGTGTTTTTTCGTAAAACCGTTTTCCAAACTTGCTCTCCGTGAAAACACCTCCATCGCTCTGATGACCAGCAGCACCAATATCACACATCATGAAATTATAATCATGATCGCTAATCGCCATTAACACAATGGAGTAAGTTTTCTTATAATTATAAAATTCGGAGCCGGAATTATTTGGTGCCTGAAATAAAATATAAAATATTATATGAATTTAGAAAATTTTAAAACTTTAATTTACTTGAATTGTGACGTGTTTTCCATCGATAGCTCCTATGCAATTTGGAAAATTCCATCTGTCGTTAAATCCAGATGCAACTGTCTTAAAATATTCAGCCGTTAGTTCAGGAAACACTAATCTTTTCAATACTGATGTAATGGCCTTAGTAGTTTCACTTACGATTCGGTGAACACTAGTTTGTGAGCACTTATAAGCAATCGCCAAGCTAGTCTGCGATTCACCCGTAGCAAGATATCTACAAATTAATTTTTTCAATTGATTAACATATTAGATACATATTTTATAAATTAAATATGTATTTACCTTAATGTAACCGCCAATCTTAAGATAGGGCTCAAAGGCTCCCTCACTGTTTGTTTTTTAATTATTGGTCCAACCATTTCCAACAATTCTTCGAATTCATTCAAATGCATTCGGGTGTAATTATAAAACAGTTCTGCATCTTGGCGTAGCTCAGTAAATACACAATTAAATCCACCAGTCCGGTCTCGTTCCAAAAAATAAGGACGTACCCAAACTTTCCTTTTTTTTTAATTTTTTTTTTTTTGTTTTCCGTCGGTGAATTCAGAACGCATTTTCATTATATTCAATGGATCTAAAAAATCCATATCATTTGAATCGTCCAAATTATTATTCATTATTGGTTTATGAATAAATTAATTATTATTATCTTTATGATTAAATGAATAAAATTATATTTCTCGAAACGCACTTTAAACAAGAAAAAATTTATGAAATTTTTTGGTTATGTTACAGAAGCTGTCAAAACGTAACCATAAAAGTTTTGCTATAAAATAAAAAATAAAAAAACTACTATCTCTGTCACACTAATGATTTTTTCTTATCTTTCTCCTTTCGTTATGGCAACAAAAAAATGTTGTCAGTAAATTTTTCACAATGGAATACAGGCTTTATTTTCGTATTCCAAAAATTCATTTTAACATTATAATTTTAAGATTATTAATTCTAAAAAGTTTTAACTTTTACATATACCTTACCACTAATTATTTTATGAAGGTTAATTGGTGGAAATTTAAATTCATCAATAGAAATAATTAGAAAGATATTTTGAATTTTGCTACCTATTAAATAGCAGTTGAGATGACCATTGTATCCAATTACCTCATTTGCAGAACATACTAAAAATGGCTTGTTGGTAAAAATAAATATATTTTCGATTTCGAATATTTTTTCCAAGGTCGAGTCTTTAAAAATAAAATATTTCTTACAATATTTAGTACCCTTATAGTCAATAGATATGTGATCAGTGTAGTTTTCAGGACTATTAACAATCTGAAACAAGTCATGTTTTTTATTGTTCGAAGCATATATAATATCTTTTAACGTCAAGTTCGATATTTTTGCATTTGAAATAGTTTCAAATACATTATTAAATACTATTATATTCAATTACATACATTTCTTTGTTTGAGAATTTGAGCCGCAAAAATCAATGAAAATTTTAAAGCAACAGAGTAGCTAACATTAATACGCGATGTTATAACTTTTGAATACGCTTTTAACTGTTGATGCTTGCTTTCAAAACGAAAAGACCACAAATACTTTAGTGGACATAAAATGATGTTTAGGTTTTAAACTATCTTTAAATAGAGTAAAATAAAGGAATGACGCCGTACTAAGTCATTTAAATTAATAATTAAGTCTTTGTTCATTGTTGGACTAAGCACCATATCTACGAGACAGGTCCCCTACAATGAGTGGAAAAAAAGAACCAAAGCACCATGTTTCACGAGCAGCCTTATGAAGAATGTTTTTTTTTAATGTGTTCCAGTTTTAATGGAACTGAAAGGTTGCCTATCTCAATTTCACCATAGTCAAAATGTTGCTTCCTAAAATTAAGCAATTCAGACAACTTTGAATGCAACATTTGTATAATTGGTTGAACCAGTTTTTTCGATAATGATTAATTTTAGTATGACTAGTGAGATGGGATATATTTTCAAACATTTCTTTACAATGGTAACAAGTATACATTATAGGAATTATTTTTTTAACTCTGTTATTAAGCTTGAAACCGCTGAAATAGATTTATCGTAGTCAGTTGTGATTCCATAAAATATTTTTGAATGAATAACCACACGTTATATGTGACTGTTTCGGGTAAGTCAAGTTAAATACGTGAATGATTTGAAGCACAAATCAATTGCAGCGATAATAGAAAGTTGTATATAGGTGGTAGTATCAATTCTCACAATAAATTTGGAAGGTAACTCTCCGTCCATTAATACTACCACAATTGGTTGCAGTGTTAAATTTTTGACTTTATGCTCCTCTCATAAATTCGATATTTTTTCTTCAATAGCGGCTTCAGCTTCGACGAATAAAAATACGCTGTCTATGGAATCTTGAATTGATGGTTCCCAGTGAGGTTGTAGGAGGTAGTAAATAGTGAATGAAGAATCTGGAATTAAAATATATTTTATAAATATTACACATTACACATATGTACATTAATTTAAAAAAATATTTTACCGGTATGAGCAGTATCTCCCAGCAAGAAATTGTCCTTGTTTTTCTTTACTGCAATTAATTCAATTAGCTTTGGTACATTTTGTCTTAGAGATTTTTCCTTGTGCATTCCCTCGAAATCAATTTCGATCTATTAAAATATAGAATCCAAGTAAACTAAAGAAATGTACTTAGGATGAATGAGAAAGTGCTAACTTACCAATCGGTGACCATCACGATCCTTGTACCTTGGCCAATCTGTAAAAATTGATGAAAGATTTGTAGCTTTTGAATTTAGAATTTCCGATCGCCGCTGTTTGATTGTGAGTTTCCAACGCTCTTCTACCGTTGTCCAAGGTTCGTTCTTAAAGTTGAGCCAAAGTTTGTCACCGGAGTTGTTACTTGTATGATCTTATAGAAATACATATTATGATCCTATAGAAATACATATTAAACACACATATATAGAATCAGGAATGTTCGTCCATCTAATTGGAAATTTTTATACAATTCAATGTATTTTCGATGTTTTTTTTAAATGAACACAGAATTTACAATTTAAAAAGAATTGTATATATCGTAACCAAAAAAACCACATTTTAATGAAATTTAAAATAAATTTAACCAGACGAGCAACATTCCAAACAAAGTAGTTAAACCTAGTATTAATTATATTTTTTCGGTGGTTATCATTTAAATAGT
Source organism: Tipula unca (assembly GCA_951394425.1). Classification (NCBI taxonomy): domain Eukaryota; kingdom Metazoa; phylum Arthropoda; class Insecta; order Diptera; family Tipulidae; genus Tipula; species Tipula unca. The sequence goes on along the minus strand of OX596382.1, from coordinate 177,685,548 downwards.
TAAATTCCTTCTGAAAATTAATTTTACTAGTGGCAAGATACTCTCCTGACAATATCTCTAGCAAGTTCTAAATTATATAATTGTAGTATACATAGTTTTAACTTAAAATAAGTTACTATTACGAAGTTGGTCAAAACTTGTTGCGAGGGGAACGGAGATGGCGGGCAGGTCCCCGTTGGTGTGGGGACCGACTGTCCAGATGTCGGTGTAGCGCTCCCTGAAATTTGATTTTATTGAATCCACTGTGATACAGACGAGGTTACAGAAAGCGTTTCTGCTGTTGGTATGGTCAGGTGCCCCTAAATTAAATTTAAATTTGAGCAACATCATTTTATATTATTTTAATTCAATTTTTTTATTTACGTTTGCACTCAAAAAGACGAGTTTTAAATTTGGTGCGAACTCCAATTATTGTAATGTGCGCATCTATGTCTGATTTCTGATGTTTTTTAAATCTTCAGCATCAATTTGATTCTCTGAATAAATGAAATACATATATCGTCATACTAGTGCTTACTTGGTGTACATATCTCCAAAATCGTATTTTTTGAGTTAGATATTAATTTATACTAAACCAAACATGCTCTTTTTAATTTTCCAATTCATTTTGTTGTATCTCCTTTAGTTTCATAGATATTCAGAAGTTAATTTAGTGTAACCGCCATTATCGTTACTTTTTACAAATCAGTTTTAGTGTAACTACCATTTGTGTTCGTTTTGTATGCAGTTGAACAAAATGTTGTTGAATAATTAGGGAGTTTTTTTGTTCAATCTCAACCGTTTTTTTAATTTAACTCCTACAATATTAAAATTTGTAATAAATCGTTTTTTTGTGTTTATCTCCACATTTTGACCAATCTAATTAAAGGGTTTTCATCACGTGGTAAAAAACTATATAAAGGAAGAGAAACACAAAATAATTTTATTCTACTACGAACATTCAAAGGTAACACATCACAATAACATTAAAATAATGCTAATTTGTTCATAAAAAAAAGGAAATAGAAAGTAATCCTCATAACGGTGTCTCAAATATTAATAAAAACAGTTCGCCTGTATGCGATATGCCAGAAGATGCATCTCGGTAAGTATTAAATATAATATTATATAATATTTTATATGTAAAAAATTCAATTAATTTTATTCCATATAAGAATTATGAACGAGATTAATTTAGAAGACGATATTGATAGTTCTTTTGACGACTCGGATGTTGACCCTGATTTTACGCTTCCTTGCCGAAACCAAATCAACGTTTTTAAGGAAAGTATGAAAACTTCAATTTCACTGTATTTTATATTTACATTCTAAATTTTACTTTTATTTGTATATAATGTAGAACAATCAAACGAACTGTTAAGTTCTCCATTGCCTGATGTATCTAATATATCCACAAAATCACGAAAGCGTAAGCGAAATGTCGACGGTTGGAAAAGAAATATTTAAAAAAGACATAGAAATCAAGGCGAATCCTATTGTGATCAACGAGGCCTACATCGGGCCAGAATAGTTCATGCTTCATGTAGAGATGGATGTGCATACATGTGTAATACAAATTTTCCTGAACCAGACCGTGAAATTATACATAAGGCATTTTGGTCTCTAGATTCAAATGTCAAATTAAACTTCTACCGAAAATTTACGAAACAAACTGCTAAAGCAAGGACGCGGACCAAAAATGCGATATCACGACGAAGTGATACATATGAATATTTTTTCGAAAAAAATCGTGTGTTGCTCAGAGTTTGCAAATTTTTTTTTTTAAACACCCTTGATGTTTCGCAAAACCGGATTTACTAATATTACCGAAGTAAGCATTTACATAACGTTGGCTTGTCTAAACCAAGAAACCAGGGCAATCATACAAAATATAAAATCTCAGAGGATCAGCTAAATGGTGTTCGCGAACATATAAAAAAAATTCCGGTAATTTTTTTAAATGATTTGGTTATTTTATAGTTTATTTATTTAGGTAATTGATTCACATTAAAATGTCGTGCCAACTCGTCTAAAAAATATCTCGAGACTGGACTAAATGTGAACAAAATATACAAGTTATACATTAATTCGACTGAAAACCCACTGAAATTGCACATGTACTCAAAAATATTCAATGAGGAATTTAATTATTCATTTTATAAGCCAAAAAAAGATCAATGTGATCGATGTGTACAATTTCTACTGTTAAATAGTCTAACCGATATGGAGAAACAGGTGTTCGATGCACATCGACTTTCTCATAGCCTAGTTAAATCAGAGCGCGACAGTGATCGGAAGTTGCGGGAAGATACCACAGCAGTTATTTGTTACGATCTGCAAAATGTTTTTCATTACCAAAAGCCAACGTATCCAGTTATTTTTATAAACGGAAATTTAGCGTTTATAATCTAACTGGACATTGTAACAAAAATAACGTGACGAATTGCAGTATTTGGCACGAGGAACTAAGCGGTAGATCAGGCAATGACATTGCCTGGGCTCTAGTCAAAATATTAGAAAATGTCGTTATAGACAATCCTACAGTGAATAAGTTGATCCTTTGGTCTGATTCTTGCGTACCGCAAAATAAAAATCGATTGGCAACATTAGCCATTCTTCAGTTTTTACGCAAATTTCTCAATTTCATCGAATATACCAAAAATTTTCTGAAGCTGGGCATTCCCGGATCCAGGAAATCGATGCGGTGCATAGTAGTATCGAAAAGCATTTAAAAGGAATGGAAATTTATAGTCCGGTTACGTTACTAAAACTTTTAAATGTAATGGATTTTAGTAAAGTTAAACTAAAACTTATACAATTGAAGTCGATTGATTTTTTAAACTATAAAGTGGCCTCTTCTTCGTTGAATTTTTCGCCATTCGCTTCCATTAAACATATTGTGTACACTGAACCTTTTTTGTTAAAATTTCGTAGGGAGTTGACTGGAGAGTTCGAGGATTGTAACATAATGAAACCAACGAAAACACGCAAAAAATTAGTACCAACAATGTATTAGCTCTGCCCGATATAGTTAATCAGAGATTTGTTTATAAAGTTTCCGTTGAAAAAGCAAATGATATTAAATCGATGTGCAGATTAATGCCAGAAGTTGATGTACGGTTTTATTCAATTTTCTTTAAATAAACTTTTGCGATATTATTTAATTGAAATTTAATTTAATTCGTTTTATGTACTGAATTAATTTGTATTACTTAATTTGTATTGTCTAAGTCTATGAATGAGCTTAAATTTAATAAATGAATTACTTTAAGTAAAATCAATAATCCCTCGTTTATTTTATTTTAGAAATCATTAGTTTAGAGATAAGGAACTTCTCGAAAACTTAAATTAACCGTCCTCGAAGGTGGATATTGAACAATTTTCCATGCTAAAAACCAAAATTATTTTTTGAGGTGAGTCGTGTGTTTTGTTGTAAGTCCACGAAATATTTTCACTTGGTGGACATAAACTAATTTGCCGCGAAAATCAATTTATATGTTCCGATTTTCCATAGAAATAAACAGTATCCTGGATATAGTTTAAATTGAAAATGATTGCTAGCTATTATACTCAAAGTTTAATCAAGTAGTTCTATCGAAACTACTTATAGGTTCAGCCAAAACACCAGAATTAACTTCATTTTTCTCAATACTCAAAAAGTGTCGCTTAAACCAAGTAAGCACTGGCATGACGACCTATATATATATATATATATATATATATATATATATATATATATATATATATATAAAACATGTGTGTTTAATAAAAGCATTGATGTACCTAGAAGAATACTGCTTAACGATTCATATAAATTCCACGACAACAAAATCGCATCTATGGCACTTATTGATGCTACCACAGTATCAGTACTGAAATTGCTCGTTGTATTCGTACTCGTCTTTTCACTATAGTATCGTAGCTCTCATTTAAAGATGTAGATGTATGTGCTTTGTAGGTACCCACAGAGAACAATTTTTATAAATAGTAAATAATGGTGTAATCATTTTAAAAATAAGAAATTCTTTAAAATATTCATTCATTCATTTTTGCAATTTAGTAAAACTTGTAAAATCAACAATTTCAATTTGAACTTACAATTCGATTTTGCGTGAATTTTTTTAAAGAAATACAATTAAAATGTTGGTTATAATATTTTCTGTTATTATTTGTAAAATTTTAATATGTAATTGTAAAATCAACAAAAATGGTTGTTAATTTTACTAGATTTCGAAATAAATACTGTTAACAATTTAAATTGTAAAATTTACGGTTTTTTTTACAATGTTTTCCTATCGGTGATGAAAACTAAAGCGTTGTGTTTTTGAAACACTCTAGTCTAAATATGTCTTTCTTTAATAATTAATGATTTCATTTTTATAAATTCTAAATATTCCGAAATTATCTTAAAACAAACATGCAAATCAAACTTTAACATTAAATCCTATATACTCAAAATTATTATTATTTTTTTTTTAATATTTGCGCTAATTCGAAGATATTCACAAACAAAGAATTTTCAAATATCTAACATACAGATGCGGAGAACAAAATATTTGGAGAACTGAGCTTTTGCTGAAGATTTGGCCTAAATCTGCGCTATATAGCAACAAAAACAATTTCCTCTTATATGCGCTAGTGCGCAAAGCAGAATGTCTTGATATCACCATCACGACGTGTATATGTATATATTTAGGTCATACTAAAATCGGTTGACCTAAGCTCCGTAACCCTAACTTTTCCAAAATTGAAATATTTGTCGGATATAGTTTAGACAGTTTTAATATGTTAGCTTTGATATTTTAAAATAAAATGAATAATTAGTAATGCACGCTTGAAAGAACGCTTGAGTAATTTGAAAGAACAACTCAGTAAATTTCAATTTCAATTTCGTTAACAACTCGAAAAAAAATAATTCAAACTACTAATTATAAAAGCTCGATTAGTAAAATGTTTGGAGGTTTTCGAAGTCAATGGAAGCACAAACATTTGAATCACTATTTGAAATTTCTTCAAAAGCTCAGTGAACTAATAAATTAATTTTTTTTCTGTTGTTATACAGGCAACCAATTTTCGCTTTAATTGAATTATACGCATTAAAATTATTAAAACTTTCAATATTTTTGATAATTTGTCTAATTCAAATTTTAGCATTAAAAGTATTCTGAAAGCTGAAAATCATGAAGAAGCCCTCACGGTCTCCTATTCCAGTAAGTTAATTAGTTTTTAAATTTAAAACGGTCATTTAATAAATCTCTAGAAGCTTCATTTGTGCGGTGAATCAAAAACCATTAGCTCAATACTGAATAAATTAAAGCACGTTTGGCTTGTAACTTGAGCATCTCGAGTTATTTAAATATCAAACAAATCATTAAATTTAAATTTTAAACGTCATATAATTCTAAAAGCTCGCTGGGTTAGGTTATGTAGGGTTCTGAAAAATTGAAAATAAAAAAAAACAAAAGCATCAAAAACAATTTCCTCTTATATGAGCTAGTGTGCAAAGCAGAATAACACTATATATAGGTCATACTAAACTCGGATGACCTAAACCCCTTAATCCCTAACTTTTCCATAATTGAAATATTTGTCGGATAGCTTAGATCCAATGACATTTTGAAATATACATCATTAAAGTGTTAGCTTCCTAGCGTTTTTCAAAGAAAATTTGGAAATTAATTTATTCGATATAAGTTATGAAAAAGTCACGTGGTTATATTTGCATTGAGTCTCATCGCCTTGGTTTTCCTGCGATCTTTATTTTAAGATTCTTTTTCAAACCGTTGTGGGGTTTGGACGTGGAATCGGTGAAGTAAGCGATAAAATAAAAATAATTTAAAAGTGCAGTGTTAGCTTTTTTTTAAATTTATTTTATATACACTCCCGGCCAAAATTATTGGGTCGATGAGTTTTTTGTCAATTTAAATTAAGATGGTACACCAATATCAACATTGGTAAATCCACGCTCTATGGAGATTGGCCTCTATGGATTCTGACGAGGACTATCTGGTGCATAACCAGGGAACATCAAATCCTGTCGGTCAAATGAGTTACGAGGAACCATTTTCATTTTAAAAGGCGCACTAATCAGAACAAATCCCAAGATACGTTGGGGAATCGTAAATCAGAGTTGATTGATGACGCGTCATCTATTATTGTCGACGTTGACGAGTCGACAATGCGTCGACAATAAGATGTCAGCGTCATCTATGTCGACAAATTCATCAATTCGTCGACAATAAGTGGTGGTAATACAACACAATTAACAAGTGGCGTATATCTTGAGTCAGACTCAACGTAAATCAGGTCATTTCTCAATGTTCCGAACCAGAAATTATTGATGTATCTAGTGGCACAAGCTCAAAATCTCATTTTTTCGGCATCTAGTAAACCAGAAATTTCATCGAGAAATAATTACTTATTTGCCAATGCTACGCTAAATAAATTAACAAGACAAACTCTGACGAAATCATGGAAAACAATAAATTCTCAAAAAAAAAGATGAGCGGATTTGTTCACAGCCTTACTAAAGACGAGGAAGGAAAGATAAATGAACAATCACTTTCATCAAAAATGCTCAATTAATTGTATGATAAATCTGTACATAATATATCCGCAAATTGCAGTAAAAATTCGGTTCTGGTTATTGACGGATGGAAAAATCCGGCCAATAATTCAAAAACCGTTGTAAGGATGATCCATAATATAACCGACGAAAAGGCTTTCTTAAATGCGTGGGATTTCACAACAGAGTCTGAAACTGGAGAAGCGTTGGCCGACGTTGCCATAGCTCAGTTTATCCTCAATTTATTTCTATGTTCTATGAAATTAAATTAAAATTCAATTAAAAACATTTGAATATCGAAAAATTATTTATTGTTGACATTGTTGACATATTTGACATTGATGACATTTTGTTGTTTTAAATCAAGACGTCGGCAATAACAATTGTCGACTTGTCAATAATTGAATAGTTGACATGTCATTGTCGACCTCACCATCGCTGATTGTAATACTCGAATGAGTCAAGCTGAAATGGATAATATCGATACTTTCCAAAAGAGTCAGGTTCTACCGGGGTCTCCTACGAGAGCCTGTAGCACATTCACCACGAACATTAACAAAATAAAACCTACAGAATTTGTGGAGTTACCGAGAAATGCTTTTCCAGAGGACAATAATTGTTCTAAAAAAGAATTGCGTAAGATCAATGCTGCATTGGTTGAATCTAATAATTTAAATAAGCAATTAAATGATACAATTGGTGGATGTATGAACATATAAGGATTGTTGAAAACGAAGTTAAAGCCCTTAAAGCAAAGGAAAACGTTGATTCTCCTCCTACCCAAAAAGTAATGGAACAAGAATACCATACGGATGAAGAAGAATTAGCTCACGAAACTGAGTGGATTAGAGTCAAAAGCCAGAGAAAAAAGGAGAAGGAATGATACACCTACTCCTCCTCAACTAAAAGAGACAATTCCTAAAATAATCCAAAACAATCCAAACGAAATTACCTCCACCACCCCCAATAGTTATCGATGGAGTTAAGAACTATGATCTACTGTATGGGAAAATTAAAACAATAACTAAACCAGATAAGTTTAATACAAAATTGATGAGTGGAAACAACATCAAAATAAACTTAGCAGATGGTGAAACCTACAGACAAATGACAAAAATATTAAGCGAAGGGGGACATTCTTGGCATACGTTTGAAAACAAACAAATCAGACCAATTAGGGTAATGGCTAAAAATCTGCACTCTACATGTAAACCAGAAAAACTAATTGAGGACCTGAAAGGGAAAGGTTTTAATGCAACTGAGAAGCATCAATTAAGCTAAAACAAAGAAGTAAGGATCATCTGAACATATAGATGCTGACATTCAGCGCAGATGATGATATTGAAAAAATACATCAAATCAAGTACATCTTGGGATGCAAAGTCAATATTGAGCCCCTAAGAAGATCTAGGCTTATACCACAATGTAAAAAATGTCAAGCATATGGACATACTAAAAATACTGTAACAAAGAACCCAGGTGTGTCAAATGTGCAGGTAAACACCATACGAGAGATTGTGTCAAACCCACAGATGTAAGTCTAGATGCGTACATTGTGGAGAAAACCATCCAGCTAACTACAGAGTAATACAAATGTAATAAAGAAGCAAACTGTTGGAATAAACAGGCATGAATTATTTAAAGGAGAGTTAAGGCGTAAAGCGTTGATAGCCTCTCAAGCAGAAGTGGGCAAAAAAACTTACGCTCAAGTAATGATGAGTATTGAAAACAAACAAAAAACTCCTCAAACAGACGACATTAATCAAATATTTAAGCTCATATTAAGCAAACTTAATACTTTTGATCAACGATTACAGAAACTAGAATACAGTACTAACGGAGCCATCCCTAAATAAAGCCATGTCTAATGACTTAAGAATTTTATGCTGGAATGCCAATGGACTCCAGCACCACCAACAGGAATTGCAAATGGTTCTGGACGCAGAGAAAATCGATGTCTGTCTCAACTAAGAAACTCATTTCACTAGACAATCAATTATCAAATTTAGAAATTATAAAACATATCACACTATTCACCCGGGAAATACTAAGGGAGGTAGTGCTGTTATAGTTAGAAATAGTATTAATCACTTCGAGGAATTAAAATATGAAACAGAACAAATACAAGCAACAGCTGTTAATTTCAAGACGTGTTATTGGAATTTACTGCCCACCGAAATACTCTCTAAAAGAAAAAGATTATCTTGAATTTTTCAGTAAACTACGGAAAAGATTTGTAATTGGAGGAGATTTTAATGCAAAAAATATCCACTGGGATTCTAGACCAACAACAACCATAGGGAAAGAACTCCTCAATGCTATCAGAAAATACGGTTGTGAAGCCTTATCAAATAGTAAACCGACCTACTGGCCAACTGATCCAAATAAAATACCAGATCTGATTGATTTCTTTATAGTGAAAAATATATCTGTAAACTATATACATATAGATGAAAGTCTTGACTTAAGCTCTGATCACTCCCCAATACTTTTGACATTAAGCGAAAGGATCATTCAAACAGAAAGCTATACACAAGTTCATATGTGACAGCAGTCAGCTTGGGAAAACACTCCTGAAGTTAAAAATCAAATTAAGGGAAACAACTACCCTAGAGAAATTAGAGAGCTCTTGGTAGAAAAAAGAAGGGCATGGAGAATATGGCAACAAACTAGAGCCCCTCAAGATAAAACTAAGCTAAACAATCTGACTCAGCTACTTAAAGGGGAAATCAAAGATTGGAAAGACGAATCTATCAGTACCTACCTCAGAAAATTATCTAATGATACAAGTACTGATTAATCTCTCTGGAGAGCAACCAGAAGAATTAAAAGGCCAATAATGCAGATTCCTCCAATCAGAACAGAAGATAACAAATGGGCCAGAAATAACGAAGATAAAGTACGAAGTTTTGTTGAACACCTAGAAAAAATATTTGAACCACATGATGAACAATCATTGGAAGCCGAAATAACAATTGGAGAGGTTGTACAGGAAAGTGAAGAAATCCTACGAGCAACACCACAAAAAGTCATGTATGAGATAAAAACAAATATGAATCCGAGAAAAGCGCCGGGTTATGACCTTATCACAGCAGAAATTTTAAAAGAACTACAAAGGAAAGCATTATTAAAGGTCACCAATATTATAAATGCTGCCTTTCGATTGAAATATGTACCCAGCCTCTGGAAAATTGCAGAAGTAGAATTATGATTCCTAACTCTGGGAAACCACCACACAAAACTGGATCATACAGGCCAATATCACTATTACCAGTTATGTCTAAATTCTTTGAGAAGTTATTAGTAAAAAGACTAAATCCGATAATTGAGAGGAAAAACCTGATTCCAAATCATCAGTTCGGTTTTCGCAACCAACATTCAACATTAGATCAAGTACACAGAATACCTAATATTATTGAAAGAGCATTAGAGAAGAAAAAAGTCTGCTCAACGATATTCTTAGACGTTGCACAGTTAGGCACGAAGAACTTAACTATAAGCTAAGAACTGTTCTACCAATGCAAATCACTACAATATTAGAATCATACTTGAAAGAGAGATTCTTTAGAGTAAAATTAGACGATTCCTATTCTGAATTGAAAGAAATCAAGGCAGCAGTACCGCAGGGCAGAGTATTAGGTCCGGTCCTATGCCTATTGTACACTAATGATCTCCCTGTATTAGAAAACAACACTTCTGCGATCTTTGCTGATAACACGAAAATCTTAGCTGTTGAAGGTAGCAACGAAGAATCAACTCAGAATTTACAGTTAGTTAGTACTCAAATGCATAACTGGACCAAAAGATGGCGAATTAAACTTAACGAAACTAAATCAGTTCACATCAATTTTACAAACAAACGACTCGAACATATTCCAGTTACAATTAATCAAGAAATAATACCGTATGCCAACACGACTAAGTATCTTGGCATGACACTAGCTGATAGGAAGGAGCTCCGCTCTATCAACGTACATTAAAACCGGTTTGGACTTATGGCATCCAACTTTGGGGTTGTACCAAACAGAGCAACGTGGAAATCATCCAAAAATTTCAAAACAAAGTATTAAGAAACATCGTTGATGCACCATGGTATGTTAGAAACAGAGTCCTCCATAGGGACCTTAAAGTGGACACTGTTTCAAAGGAAATCCAAAAAAATGCAGTGAGACATAGGCAAAGGCTTGAACAATATGTTAACACTGAGGCAACTAAGCTGTTAAACAACACAGATATTGTACGCAGGCTCAAACGAACTAAACATTTTGAGCTACAACATACAGTAAAAGTTAGAATAAAATTGCTCATTAGTCCAGGTGACTAGATTGTAATAATTGTTTATTTAAAATATTTAAATAAAATTCAAAAAAAAAAAAAATGTTTATTTTAAGACCCACTTCGTTAGCTAGATCTGACAGCTGTTGTTCTTTTTGCTGCATGTCGGAGTGTTTGTGTGTGCGACCAAGCATATGTCATCCGCATAGTCTGGACCATTGAATTTACCTGTTAATCCCCATTGAATGCCATTTGAGGACGTGTAATTACGGCATGACACTGTCTAATACTTTCAGGAACAGCATTGGCCAGAGTATGCATCCCTGTCTTACTCCTCTAGTGATGTAGTATATTTCACTTTGTGTATGTTCATATTTATTGTGTCAAATGCGCATTCGAAATCGACGAAGAGTAGGTATAATGGAGAATTCTTATCGTTGGATTGTTCTATGATGATACACGAGTTAAGTTGATGTGATCAATGCAGCTCTTTCCTGATCGGAAACCAGCTTGCTAATTTCTTAATTTTGCATTGATCGCAGGAAAGATTCTCTCAAGGATGATTCCTCTGGCAACCCTGCTGCTGCCTATGAACAGCTGATTTGTAATGCAGAAGTCGACGAGTCTCACTCCGTTGTTGTTTCGTACTGAATCCAATGAGTTTTTGCCCGCATCATAGTCGTCAGGTCGGTGTTGTCTGTTCCAATTTTTGTTTAGAAATCTCCTTGTATTATTTTTACATAATTCTTGAATGTTCTTGCTATTACGGCTTATATAAGTTTACTTGAACCAAATTTGAATAAAAGTTGAATAAGAGTTCGAATGGAGTTACCAAAATTAGGTGTAAAATGAATTCTAGCTTTCTTAGAAAAGTTGGCAGATTTGTTGCATTTCTTTAGGTTGCGGAAATTCCAACGGTCTAAAAAATATCAACGCTGGCACAATGGTGGCGAACAAGGACTCAAATTTAAGCGAAACGACAATAGAGCAGACCCTATAAAAGCTTGGTCATACGATTTTTTTTCGCATTTATTTTACTTTGAAAAGTTAGCAAATACACCACATTTATTTATATTGCGGAAATTCCATCGGTCAAAAAATTATCAACACTGGCACAGTGGGATAAGTTCAAGGGGGTCCAGTACAGGTATGTTAACAATTTGAATAAAATTTGATTAGAAATCGAATGGAGTTATTAAAATTATGTTTAATTATGTTCACTCGAAACCAATTGAAAATCACAACTTAGATGGCAGTTTGTATTTAAATCAAAATATTAAAAAAATTTGATTTGAACTGAATTGAACATCTACAATTACATAATTGTTGAAATTGAAACATTTTTTGTGGAACGTAAAATTAATTTGTAAACAATTTAACAACTAAACTGACGGGAATAGATTGAAGTGAATTTTCGCGAATTCGGTAAAATGAAATTTTATGGAACATTTGTGATCACATGATTATTTACATAATAATTAAACATCAAACTCAAGTTTGAATACTAATCAATTGAATTAATGGAATAACACATTTTGAACACTAACTAAAATTGAGGAGAAGCTCTAATCTACGCTACTGGAACGTTTAAAATGGTATCGCCATTCACTCATTTAACCTGTATAGACTAAATATACTAAAACGGTAAGCTGCGAACAAACATAATTCCAAATCAATGAATTTATAAATAAAAAGAAAGTATATTAAAAAAGCCTACCTAAGTATCAAATTTAGCTCACTGTGCGTATATCTAGATAATCAAATAAATCAAAAAATATTCAAACAAAAATATCTGGTTATAGCTATTAGACACTTAGACAGCCACCAAAAATATAAATCACAACAACAAATATTATGAACTGTCACGTTAAATTGACACTTTATCTTAATTTTTAACCATTTTTGTTGTTGTTGTGTTTCTTGCGTTAATTCTTTCAGCTCTCAAAACTATATACAAAATTACAAAAATTTGTTGATACCGGTTAAATTAATTTCTTATTTAAAATAACATAAATTTAAATAAATAACATTTTTGTTATAAACAAAACTAGACAACAAAAACCATTTTTGACACTCCTATAAAAAAAAATTAACTCCGCGCACATCGCACGCAAATACATACATACATATGTATACGCGAGTAACATTATACACATTATAAAACCAATTTGGTTAGCGATTTTGATTGCCATTTAAAAAAAAACACAAAAAATGTCTCAAAGACACTCAAAATATATAAGAAAGCAAAAAAAAAAAAAATAAATAAACAAATTCAGGTGCAAATTAAATTGGTTAATTTAAAAACGATTTTTTGTGTTGTTGTTTTGTAGTTGGTTGATATTTTTTGTTGTGTGTTAATTTGACTAATGATAAGCTAAAAATTTACATTTATATTTGAACGACTCGCGCTTATTCGTATGTATCCATATGTAGCTATATATATGTAGGTATATGCGCGGTTGATTGAATATTTTTGGCTGGGCGTTGTTGTTGTTGTTGTTGGTATTATAATTTATCTGTCACTTTTATAAATTTATTTATTAGAAATTTAAAAATTGTTTTTTTAATTAATTAATTAAGTATTATATGTATTTATTATTGCGGTGTTTACGGTTGTCACTATTATTATTTTGGTTTTAATATGTGTGTGCGATAGTGCGCGGGTTTAAACACTCCTCAGCTAGTATATACATAAAACAAATTGTTTTTGCAGACATTTTACTTTTTTGAATTGGGGTTTTGTCATTATGAGTTAATTAAATATGGTATGTAAATGGCCGACTAAACGGTTGGATCGCTGGGCTGACGACCCGCATCTGTAAAAAAAATAAGCTGTTTATAAAGTCAACAAAAATAAAAATGGATATCGCCAAAACAACACCGGACCCCCGCTCAAGTATCCGGACACGAGATTTTGGATCGGCACGTGGAAACGTGGAACCTGCAGTCACTTAAGAAACCAGGAGCGTTAGAGGGCCTACGTGCATGGCAGAGTATCGGCTGGAACTCGTTGCTCTTCAAGAAACTCGCTGGCCTAAAAGTGGAGAACATGTGTCCCAGGGCTATACGTTGCTCTACAGTGGCGATGACCTCGGAAATCTTGGAGCTAATGAATTCTGTTTTGGATTTCCAAGCAGTCAATAACCGATTGTGTAAGTGACGCTTGCAAATGAAGTTAGCCAACCTATTGATAGAAATGCTGGTAGAAATCAGACCGACTTGCGTGAAAACATAGGTCCGTTCTCCCGACACGAAACTGCAACCGATAATGGAGAGAGAATGATGTACTTTGCAATTGCTCATGATCTTAAAGTATAGCAAGCACGTTCTTCCCTCACAAACAGATACATCTAGAGACATTGACCCATCCTCGCAAAACTTCCCGCAGCCAAATTGCCCAAATTGATGTGTTGAACGAGCTCGGGTTGTGCAGGATGTAACAACTTATCGGTCAGCAACCCAATACGTAGGCAGCGATCATCATTTGGTCGCTGCAAAGCTACGATGAAAGTTTTCGTACAAGTCAGGGAACACAACGAAACGCAAGGAATGTTTTGACTATGAATGTCTGATAAATGAAAATCAAAAGAAACGATCGACAATGATGAAGCTAATTACCAGTCTGACTGCGTGAACTCTGTCTGGGAGGTAATGAAAACTTCGGTTGTCAGTGCTGCCCAATAGACTTTAGGTATAGTGAAAGTCAGACCCAAGAATGATTAGTTTGATGACGAGTGTCGTCTTGCGGTTGAGCAACAAAATATAGCCCATAGTGAAGTGCAACAACATCTCAAAATCGCGAGGAAGTACAACAACTCAACAATGACCGCAGTTCGCAGTTTCGTGTAATTTCTTTAAAGGAATTACTGGACTGCACCATTCTTTCAGGCCTACGTCAACCGCCATTCGAGACCGAGATGGAAACCTCTTTGTCAACATCGACGCAGTACTTGACGCATGGAGTGAACGCTTTACTGACCTGCTTAATGTTCATCGTGCGTCACAGACTGTGGTTGAGCCACCTCTAATACAGACTGCGGAGATTTGCACTGAGGTGCCATCCCATGAGTCATCCCATGAGGAATTTACTTAAGCCGCATAGTGGTATAGATTCGGAGGGGATACTTTGTGGGACTGTCTTTTCGACCTTATTCGATTAGTATGGCGAACCGAAGTTATGCCTGACGAATGGAAAGTGGCCGCGATATGCCCCATCTTCAAGAAGGTAGACTGCTGAAAGTGTGAGAATTATCGCGGTATAGCTCTCCTTTGCACAGCATACAAGTTACTGTTATACATTGTTTCGGATAGAATCACCCCTCTAGTGGAGGGCCTGGTTGGTGACTATCAAGGAGAATTTGGATCAGGTCTTTTCGCTGCGAGTTATTCTATCTAAATATTATGAGACATCCCGTCCGGCAGGCCTATGGCTTGATAAATCGAGAGAGTTTGTGGTCTGCCCTGGAATACCCAAGATTTCACCGAAACTATGTGATAAAATGGCTCTTTTCTTGCATATTACCTACAGGCTATCGACAATTTTTGCAGTTAACTCAGGTGTTCGGCTGGGAGATGCTCTGTCCCCGATACTATTTAATCTCATGTTGGAGTACATCTTTCGTAAAACTGAAACACCTGAGCGCAACATCTTATATCGCCAGTCCAATCAGGTGCTTGTATATGCAGATGACATATGCGTGATTGGACTGAATAGCAACGGAGTGAAAGAAATACTTGATCCGCTTGTTGAGTTTTCAGCTTCAGAGTTGGACTTCAGATCAATGAGTCCAAAACGAAATACCTGATCTCTGGTTTTAGGGACAATGGCACACCAGATTTTAGTAGTGGCCACCACACGTTTGAGGGAGTGCGGAGGCTCAAATATTTGGGTTCTCTTATCACTCACGATAACAGTTTGGGTGAGGATATTAAAGTGCGGTTAGCAGCTGGCAGTCGTTCTTTGTATCCTCTAAGGCCACTGCTAAAATCTAAACACTTATCAAGTGCCGTGAAGCTGACGCTTTACAAAGCGTAGATCAGGCCCGTTGTTATGTTTGGATGTGAAAGTTGGGCGCTGACGGATGAGTACGAGAGATGGCTCCTTACATTTAAGAGAAGAATCATGCGTGTGATTTACGGCCCTAAACGCGAAATAGATGGTACATTCTGAGCTCTGTACAATATCGATATCAGAGATCTGATGAAGATCCTTGATATTGTACTTGATGTTAGATCTCAGCGAGTACTCTGGCTCGTTCACGTGCTGCGTGCTGATCCAGAACGACATGTGCAGCGATCTCTGAAAGGAGAGCCACCATATGGAAGGCGCAGAGGTCGTTGCAGGCGACGATGACTCCACGATGTAGAGAACGACTTGGCCTCTTCAGATTGTCTTAGACAGTATGAAGACCATGCTCAGGATCGAAACCGTTTGAGCCAAATAGTTGACTCAGTACGGGGCCAGTAATGGCCTTTAAAACTGTTTAAAAGAAAAAAATACATAGTTTTTGACACATTCATATAAATGGTCATGCAGTATTGTTTGTACTTAACTCATATATTTTTCTTTAACATCGCTAGTTACTGGAATGAAGCTTTGGATAAAACAAAGAATGACGGCCAAATGAAAAATAATTTCAAGCAAATTAATACAGACCTTGGTAACATCCAGCTGCTGTCATATCTACTTTCGAAATCACTAACAATATACAACATACCCAAAATGGTTTCGAGTGATGAGTGAGAATGGTCCATTGAATGTCCCAAAACCTAAAGCCGGAATATCTTTTGAGTCAAGCGGAAATGGACAGATATGTAAATGTTCAATCTAAAATAAAAATCCGATATAGCGCTTGGCAACCGGTTTTCAACCTTGGTAGAAACCGAAGAACTTGCTGAAGATCCGCCTTCAGATAAACCAAAAACGGAGAAATTGCCAACAATCCATTTGCGCGAGGAATCAAATATAGAGATTTAGTAAAACTAATCGAAACATTATAACCGGGGGAAATTCTTTTTTATTTCCGGTGTTAAAAGGGGAAATATTAAAGAAACTAAAATTAATCACTTTGCCAGAGCTGGTAAGCGATTTTATAAAAAAAATGATAGGAATGAAAATTAGTTTGCAAGTAACATTGAAAATATTTATCGTGAACGGTGCGGTGTGAAGTCCAAACATGAAGAAACCTTGGAAAGCATGGCGTCGGTTGCAAATAGTAGGTCCAGGAAATTGTCCCATCTGTTACACTACTACGGTTTAGTTGAGTTGTAGTGATGCTAGGAAAGTATAGTTGTAGAGAGCGTACACGGCGACGGCAATGATCGCTGAATTGGTCACTTTGACACGAACAGCTATGGCGCTTCGTGGCTAGGATGACAGGCCACCAATTCATTAGGAACCGAATTCATAGTAATGAGTACACTGCCTCTAACCCTGTTAATGGTAAGCCAGGTCTCGCAGCTTATAATGATGTTAAAGGCATTGTATGGAAATGCCTATGTTTATATATATAGTGTACAGCAATGGAAAATAGCTCAAACTATGAAAGCTGCATGGACAGCCGTAATCTGCGCCGTATGAATATAACCTGTACATGTAGTCCACAGCAAAACTATCTAAATACCAAAATAATTATAGACCAAAAATCATCCACGCAAACATATTATAGCCAAATGACAGCGGATACATAATTCACTGTAATGCCAGATACAATTTTCAAAAACATATTTTTAATTTTATTTTATTGTGATTTCAACACAACAATAGCAAATAATTCATAACGATTAATTCAATAAACTATACGAAACAATCAAATATATGTATATGTATGCGGCCAAACAAACTATTAATAAATCAATCAAATATATGTACATTCAAAACACACCATCAATATGTTGTGTTGCGCTGCAAATTATTTATGATATTGTTATTGAAATTCACATGATTTTCAACTCTTGAATATAAATATATTGTACATAGGTACAAATTATCTAATCAAAATAAATAATTTATCAATTTTATATAGTTTTTAAATAAATAATTTTGTTATTATAAAAATAATTCCTACCTCTAATATAATTATGACATGTTGTTAATATAACATGACATATGACATGACATCCAATATATTATGTATGTACATTGTATAAATATAATAATTTTCTAACCACAAACAAAAAATTAAATAATTTACTCCATTATTACCTTTTTATTAACTACATACTTACATACATACATATATACACTATATCCAACTATACCACAGAAAGATAGAGGTGAATGAATCACGTAAGTGTAATTTGTCTTAGAAGATTTTTTTTTCTACATACAAATTTCTACAACAAAAAAATTAAACAATTTAGAAATAAATGTATTATTTATACATACAACATTATTGTTTTTTAATTATATGTACAAATATTATTAAATATGAGAACAACGAATGTTAGATATAATTAGAGATGCACGGTTATTTATGCGGTTGCCGCGATTGCGTGAAAATATATGGGAATGTCAGATTTATGATTTGTTCGTTATGTAATTTATACCCGGGTTTAAATTATAAGCTCATTATAAATGTGGTCTTGTTATATATTTATATATAAGCCCACGATCTTATTATACATACTATAGTTCCGGTGTGATGTTAACTTTACGAGTTCCCTTGAATTTTTCAAATAGTTCATTCATGCCGAGTTTATACGTTTCTATCTTGCTGCAAAATGTTCACCGACCATATATAAGCCAATCAAAACAAGCCATTTCGTAAACAAATTTCCCCTTCCAAATTAAAATAAATTTCAAATCGATGCAAAATGTGCAGCAGGCTGGCAACTGCTACAAATTAAAAATAAGCTCAAATTATCACTCATTATGTCAATTTTAGCTCTTTTTCAATTAATTTTTTTTTGTTGCTATATCTTGGCGAAACCGAAATGTCATTGTCGTCTTGACGTTTTTCGGTAAATCGATTTCGACTTGCGTCTTCCTCAGTACCTTGTTAACTATCTAAACAATTAATCTAAAACATTAAAATGAATAACATTCATTTAAACTCAATTAGTGAACAACCAAGTGATATTGTGTACAACTATTACCATTCATTATTAAAATTACGTGTAAATAAAATAAAAAAAAAAAGAAATAGTTAACAAGGTACTGAGGAAGACGCAAGTCGAAATCGATTTACCGATAAAAAATCAAAAATAAAAATTGTCACCATAAGGAAGAATTAAACTATAAAATCAAAAATAAAAATTGTTTTATTTAAAATAAGTTATATAGTGACAAAAGATTACACAAAAACATTAAAATGAATAACATTCATTTAAACCCTTTGGTTTAGCCTGTTGATTTTTGTTTTCGGTGTCCAAGAATATTATGAAGTCGGAATTGTTACAATTGTCGTGGTAGCATTTTTACAAATAATTATATCGCTATGCTGTTACTCTAGTGTTCACAGTAAGTAAATATCTCTTAACGTAATTAATTGATTAATTATTCATGCTCGTATCGATTATATAGGCGAAAACTCCACAAACAGCGGTGGTGGCAAATGTAGTACCAACGTCTAATAATGGATCATCCGAAATGGTCAAACTGAATTCTACGCGGTTGAAAAACGATAAGAACGATGTAATCTACTGGTTTGTGTTCCAGAAAACCAAATACATCTGGGATGAAGATAAAAAGCAATTCAGAGGGCTCGAATTTCCAGTTCATAAAACGTATCGCGAATATATTGAATCGAAAGGACATGAAGATGAGAATGAAATTAGCTAACCGAGAAAACATATGGCAAGAATCAGATGACCATGGTTGTGACAGAATTTTATCAACTATTTATTGAACGTGCCACAGCTCCATTTTTTGTTTTCCAAACATTTTCTGTCGGTCTATGGTGCTTAGATGAATATTGGTACTATTCTTTATTCACATTGTGCATGTTAATTGTATTCGAGTGCACGTTGGTTCTACAGCAGCTAAGAAATATGGCCGAAATCCGTAAGATGAGCAATAAACCATACATGTCACATGATCAATAAAATTTATTAAATTAATTAAAATTTTATTTATATGTACTTTTATACTTTTATTTCGATATATTCTTAGGTCGTTTGGTTTTCTAATATAGTCTTAATGCTTGATTATTATAACCTTCTTCTGGTGCATCCCTACAAGGTACGCACATACATACAATGATTCAGTATTTAGAGTGGGTTTGGTTGTGAAATTACAGTGTGTACAATTCCCTCTCGAAAGATTTCAAGAATCAAAGTTTTCTGCAAAGAAATTACCAACAGTAGTATTTTATGTGATATATTATCATCATACTTGCTTTGCAAATAACATCAATTTATTTACATTATGTCAAAATTAGGTCAATATTATGTCAAAATTACGTCAAACTGACATAATTTTTGACAACCGCAAATTGAGCAAAAAGCCATGTACCAACATAGGAGAATAAAAAGTGGCTAACTTCACCCCGCTTTGCAGACAATTTTGCAGCAAGATACAAATGCATAAACTCGCCATCAAAAAAAAATCTGAGGCCTTCTATTATATTTCAACAAATTTTGAAGGAATACAGTAGCCAAAATGTACACAAAAATACAATAATAACAAAAAAAAAATATTTATATTACTCGATGCCAAATTTTAGTCAACTTTTCCAAGCACTCACATAGTAAACCACACTGAAAAATGTCTTGCATCTGTGCTAAACACTTTTTCGTGTATTATGCTATGTGAGTCCCTCATGAGTCCAACTAAAATATGTTATTGAAATTTGATTTTTTTTAAAATTTTTATTTACTTTAATTAATAATAAATAAAGAGTCATCGATTTAAAATTTCAATCGAGTTTTCTAGCACTCAGGTAGTTATTGGGAAGGTCATATAAAATTTGATATAGTAATAATAGTTTTTTGTAAAGGTTAGGTTAGGTTAGATTAGATGGCTACTACGGCACACTTAGACCAGTGACGGTCCATTATGATATCTTTAGTGGAAACAGTTAGAGCTACTTGTGTACATCACTTTAAATTTTTCGAGATCCGAGAGGCTGTCAATTATGAACCTACCCATATAGCTATGTTTTTGGCTTTCTAGAGCCGGGCATGAGCATAGAAAGTGTACTAAAGTTTCTTCCTTCTGTTAAAACCATTTGCATCTAGATCTAGCCTCCTCGCATTTTCTCCAACATGTAACGATCATGGAGTACCATGCGTAGATTCGACGTATATGCGAACTGCGAATTAAATTTCTAAATTTCGCTTAATGTTATTTTTGTGTAATAGATTTTTTTTTACGAACTCGTCCGTTTTTCGGTGAGTGCAAAAAAAAAAAAAAAATAATGATAATAAGAAAAAATTAAATAAAAAAAAGAGGAAGGAATTCAATTGATTGTCGGTGATCGACCAGAAAAGTTAAATTATAAAATTATGTTAATAAAATTTGAATTGTTAATTTTTGAGTAATTTTGATAATGTTTTAAAATAAAAATAAAAGTTATTAAAAATTAAAAATTTATAATAATATAATAACTTAAAAATGCAAGAGAACTAGCGATTGCAAATTTAAAAGTCAGAGAATTACCTATGCCAAGTTATTAAATATAAAGAAAAAAATTATCAAAAATAAAATAGTGAAATAAATTGTAAACTAGTATTGTAAAGCCAATATGGCACAAAGAAAAAAATTACGATTTATAGTTTTTTTTAAATGATAATAAATAAACTATAATTATAAACTTTAAAGTTAAATGTATCAAAACTTATAACAAATTAATATAATACACAAATAAAAATTATAAAAATTGAAGTGAGATAAATGGTTTGTTTTATATATATATAAAAGAAAATTGAAACGACCTACGATCATTGTATATACAACTAACGTAATTAAAAACCTACGACAATTGTGACGACATCCCACCAAACAGGGAATTCCATAACGGGGCTACATATATCATTAAATACAACCGAAATAACCAGATTGCAACCAACGGCAGTTTCGATTACCAACACCAGTACTCCAGTTTATGAAGCGGATAATACTAGGCAGGGTGGCGTAACCTTTAAGTTAAGTAGAAACTTTTTTTTGTATTTAATTGTGGTGGCATATTAGTTTAAATATTTCTTTTTGGTTGAATTTTATTTTTATTTTATATTATTATTGTACAAAGCTTCACCAGCCATTAAATGGTTAATTTGATTTTTCTGGTCGTGAATATCTTCGATATGTTAGCTTAGAGAGATAAGCCAGGGTGTGAGTGCTTAATGACCGTGCTCAAGAAAATAATTTTAGTACGATAACCTATAATGACGTGGTGATTAAAGAACCCGCCAACCGGAAGATGCTACCCATCTATATTTTTAAGATGTCACCACGTGTAGGACATACCTACGTTATACGTTACAAACAGGCAGTGTCCTGTGAGAATCCCCTCGATTGTTCTTAATTCACGTCTTCGTAGGGAGATTAGTGTATTGGAGCAGATTATCCTTGCTATGCTACATGTAAGTGTGTTAGTCCTACCTTTCGTTTGCTGTTGCTAGCAATTGGAGAGTTGTACCGTGCCTAGCTAGTTTGCTCGCCCTGCTGTTCCCCATAACCGAGGAGCTACGCTCTCCGGATGTTGAAATGATCATTCATTTCATTTAGAGAAAAGGGGCTATCCAACGACCCCCTTGACGTCAGATAAACTGATTTCATCAAGGATATTTATTTACAAATTCGCGATCCCACTCACCCCATACGCATAAGTTTGTTTAGTTTTTCCAAGACGTTAGGCTTCCAACTGAACCGGGCTTTCCAAGATTACGCCCAGAAATTTTGCTTTATCAGTAAACGCTAGTCTTATGTCGTTTAAGGTAGGTAGGTCTGCTAGCGGGATTTTATAATTCCTGGTAAATAATCTTGGACGAAGTGATTGCCAGTCCTCATCTGATGGCTCATCTTGTGATGATTATAGGATGGCATTTTGGATTACCTCCTTAACCATGGTAAGTGTTTTCCAGAGACTGCAATCGTCATCTGCATACGCATATAGTAGAATCTCCCCCCTTCCCAGTTCCAACAGCAACCCATTGATTGCTATGTTTCAGAGAATAGGGGACAGAACTAGAAGGCGCCCTAAATATCGAGTAACGCCACCAAAGAAAACTCTTGCGAGTATATTTATTTCTCAATCCGTCCTTTTACAGTACGCGTGTTGAGACTGTGCCAAGTTACTAGGCCTGGTTTTAGTCGTATATGAACTTCTATCAGCCTTTCCAAGATTTTCAACAAAAAGGATGATAGAGTTTTAAGTCTTAAGTCCTTTGTCCTGATCTTGGTCTACCTCTTTGGAATACAGACCAATTTTAAACACCCTTTGAAGATTACTTCCAGCCAAGGGATAATAATCGACGAATTGTTTTGAATTTCCACTGGTATGATTCTTCCGGAGCAGCCGATTTATAAGGTTTGAAACCTTTAAGAGCCCATAGGATATGTTTTTAGTTCCGATACCTTCTAAGCGCGATAAATGTGTTTCTCCATGAGTGCTAGTCTCTATCGGGTCGTCAAAGCTTCCTGGAAAGTGAGTTTCGATGAGAAGCAATCTTGGAACCGTCTGGTTTAATTAAATAACGTGGTTGGATTAGTAGAAAGAATCTTTCTAAGGCGAGAGGTCTTGGAGATTCCCTCCATTTTTTGACAGAAGAGTCCAAACGACCTTCTCTGTGCCTTCCTTACTTCCTCTTATAATTTCAAGTCCTCCATATAGGAGTCCCAATCCTGAGCCTCTCCCGTATATTTTGCTCTATTAAAGGCTTTCCTACAAGCCTTATGGTAGGTTCCCAATTCCTTGAACCACCATGTTACTTTTTGCTTGCCCATTGGCTTAACTATAGGACAACCAGCATTGAAGGGCTGGTTGTAGGCGCTAGTGATAGTGTCTAGTTTATTCTTCTAGGATTCCCAAAAGCTTTGCGGGTAGCAGGGTAAACGTTAAGGCTAAAAGTTCTATAAGTGGTCAGAGAAAAAATTTCTGTCGCCACCCTCCATTCTCTGATCATGTGATAAATAGTCTAACAGAAAATCCTCGTCGGACACTAGGGAAAAGCGGCTGCCCATCTCGTCTTCTAATTTAGCTACCTCGGAAGGCCTCATTGATTAGATAACCTCTCCTCCTTGTGCAGCTGTTCACATGCGCGCGTGTCAACCTTATCTTTTTTATAGATTCTGCGAGTAATCGACCCGATGCCGAATTCGATTACTCCCTTAGTGTTAGCAAGAGGAGCCAGGGACTATTGTTGAACAGCAACGCGGATTAACTAGAGGCCTGCTTGGCATGTTCTTGCTGTACTAGCCTCCAATTTTCAATTGTAAGACCGAGATTGCTGATTCTTATTGTATTTAGGATCTCGTCGGAGCTAGCCGGTTCAGTTGCTTGGAATCTCTAGCACGATGTCACTAAACAGCTTCAAGATGTCACTAAACAGCTTATATTTATGAATCTTGTGAGGAGTTTCTTCTTTTTCCGACTGCAATTTGGGCCGTTTGCTATATCGACTGCTTCCACCTCATCCTGGCGCAGCTCACAGTATTTTTGGCCTATTCCGCGGATTCTTTCTACTCGACTGTAAGTTGCCCCTTCGGGGGTTGCAGCCCCCCTTTCCAGAATTCCACTTGTGCATATTCTGCCTATTGTCGGTTCCTGTAGCGAAGCTTCGGCAGAAGAACGTTACCGTTCCTGTGTCGACTTGATTTTCCTTGGGTGGTTCCGCTGGTTCCTGGTTTTGGTGCTATGGAGTCATCCACCTTTGGTGTTGTGAACGGAGCCCTACCTTTACTTTTCGAGTTCTCCCTCGAGTCCTTGTTTTTTTTAGTTTTATTGTTACCTTTGTTCATTTATTCTCATATTTATTCTCACGATTAACGAAGAAATAACGGTCGACTTGCGTTGAAATCCATATACGCAGGTAAGGTTACTTATAGAGTAATTTGGAGGTCGCCAGGTATCCAGAAGGCTCCGTTTGCGACTGTACTTTGTTAAAATGGGTCCTCAGCCTGGTAACTTATCACCACGGGCCGCGTGACACTTTAAACCGGCCCATCTGCGGTCATTTATCGTCACCCGCCCCACACCTAGGTCACTTTTACCCACCCGCTCATAATGAACGTGAACCTGGACTTGACGTAATTGTAAAGCATTTTGAACCAAAAAAATACTAATCGAAAAATCGTTATAATTTTCGAATGAATATTTCATTTTTTTCAGGTATGCCATCTTAAATGAACTTTTGCCGTATAGTCTCAAAATGCGGTTAGTTGGTGTTGTAATGTATGTTATGTTACTAAAATAAATTCTATATCTGCCAGTGGCTGTAACAAAAAAATCGTTGTCAGTCAATGATGCATTTTCAAATTCATCAAAAACTGAATATCAAGATCAGAAATTTAATCTTCGGATTCGGAAGATAGGTGTGCTCAGCACCGTCAATATCGTCCATTTGAAAATCCGACACTACCACGACACGTTGAGGAAATATATATTCCATCAAACTCCAGACGAGCTTATCCAGGAATCGTGTCGAATAGATCGTCTAAAGTTATCCGATCCATCAAAAATTCTTAAGCTGGTTAAATTATCAAAATCACCGACGGCACTTTTGTTCGGCCTCATCAAATTCGTATAAAACCGTTTTATGTATTTCTTTTCGCCTAGGAAAGGTAATTTCCATTTTCCAGGTAATAAATAACTATAAATAAACTTTTCTGCTTTTTTACTATATACCGCAATTTACCATTTATAAAACTATGTATGTATATTGTATATATAATTCTGGTTGGCAAAACTATAAAAACCGAACGTGATGAGTTTTTATTTTTGTATTTAAGTAATACATTAAACTACAATAAATTATTATTCTTATCACCAAATCATCATATTACCTAAGTGTATTATACCTGCTATATATATATACGATTTTTACCAACCGCATTTTCTATAAACCAATTTTCCCATTCCAAACTGTTTAGTATAGTGTATAGTTGTTATTGTTGTTGTTGGTATACATATATACTTTTCGAAAATAATTTGAAATACATCGTATAATTTTCAATTAGCAAATCATATATCATTTCCGTTAAAAATGTTAAAACGCTAAATATATAGAGAAACTCCATCGCCACTATATCATCGCTTTTTTCACCGCCACCGCTATCACCGCAATTAGATCCGCACGTACATGAACCTTTGTATATATATATTAAAGTATATCGCGTATTTCTTTAGTTCCATATAATGTACATAATTATATGCATTCATATGTATAGTTTATATATGATTTAATTTTTTTTTTTGTTCAATTACCAATTTAAGTACCTAAAATACACATACACACATATGCTTGAAATGAATATTTAAATATTCTTTGGTAGTCGTATATTTATACATTGAAATTTAACTGGATGCCAAATTCATGTATGAATTTAAATTGCAAAAAAAAAAAAATAATAATAATTAGGGCGTTGTTTCTATTATTTATATAACTAGATCACTTTTCAATGTAAATATGGTTAATTTTCATTTGTTTTAATTCTAAGATATAGTCACCATATAATTTTTGTTATATTGAACGTCATTGCGGTCGTTATGAGTTATAAAATCAACGCCCTAATTTTTATTTTCATTCAATTTAAAGTAAATTTATTTTCATATATCGTTATATCACATAATTCTTATTTATATATCATGATTTTAAATAAATAAGTACGTTAAATTTGCACCGCATTAATACAACACTTCCTTCAGCAACCAAACTCAAATGATTCATCCATAACAGTTCGAGGACAAATTAGATAGACAGAAAAGTGCAGCATACATGCTAAATATAATGAAAATAAATTTTGAAAATTTGAAACGTTTACAGGTTTTCTAGTAAAGTAGAGTAATACTCTTAAACGAACAGAATCAATTCATTTGTATGAAATCGAGACATTCGGCTCAAAATTGTAATCAATAACTCAATTTCTACATTATCGAGCCAACAATCTACCACCATTATGCTCATGTAGAAATAAAAGCTTTAGCAGCTAGTTGAACTATACGAATCTCGCAGTTTCTATAAGTTAAAGATGGGTTATAGAACATTGGCCTGCGATCTCAACAATACTTTGTGGACGAGAAATACTCTGATCCTATTTTTTGGCACACCGGAGATAATTCATCTGTTGCTGGTCCAGTACTAATCATTTTTTCAATAGCAAAAAATCCATCAACCTCCAACTAATCAACAAACACAAGAGGAGAAACAAATGGCTGAAACACATTTGAAGCAAACTGTCAGGCGAAACAAAGAAGGAAGATTTATTGTACGCCTTCCTTTTAAAATTAATGGTGGTTTGGGACGTTCATTCCACATAGCTATATAGAAGCAGATTATACGCAGTGGAAATTGAAAATAAATGCACCGTTTTCAGGAATATTAGAACTTGAGGCCCCACTATTCAACCCACATTGTGAAGTATTTTGCTTTAAATTCAGAACGTACAGGTACGTTCTGACAGCTGACATTACAAAAATGTATCAAAACGTTTTACTTGATTCCCGTGATGTTGACTACCAGCTCATTCTGTAGCGAAAAAAACGAGGCAGAAGATATAAAAGTTCCAACTTCTCAATGTCACCAAGGGAACTGCGTCTGCCCCATCAAACGAATAATTCAAAAGCAATTGAACGTGAATAACCTACTTACAGTAGGTGAATTTGTAGATAATCTGCGAATCGGTAACTGGTAGTTTTCCTCTACACAAATGGATGTCTAATTGTCTAGATCTATGTGATACCTGCAACAAATACCGGCCAACACCGCTTTATAAGTTTAAACACTACACTCAGAGAAATTTTCGGGTAGAATAAACCAAAAATCTGAGCAAATATGACCCAAAAATATGGTTAATTTTGCGCCAACCAAAGGTTTGGTTAGAAAATAACCAAATAAATTGGTAAAACATATTTTTTTTTAAATAACCAATACCTTGGTTACCAAGAAAATTACTTGTTTAATACAACCAAAACCAGCTAAAAAAGAAAAATAAATTTAACCAAAATATTTAATTCAGTTAAAATAAATTTTGTTTATATTGAACACAAAATTACGGTAGATGAAACAAAGTGTTTAGTAAACTTAACCAATATGTTTGTTATATTGAACAAAATATTATGTTATATGAAACAAATTATTTGGGTAAATTAACCAAAATGTTGGTAATATTGAACAAAATATTACGTTATATGAAACAAATTCTTTGGGTAAAGTAACCATAATGTTTGGTATATTGAACAAAATATTTGTTATATGAAACAAATTCTTTGGGTAAATTAACCAAAATATTTGTAATATTGAACAAAATATTACGTTATAGGAAACAAATTTTTTGGGTAAATTAACCAAAATGTTGGTAATAGTGAACAAAATTTCATGGTGAATGAAACCATCTTTTTGGGTAATTTAACAATATTTTTGTTTATATTAACCGTATGTTTCGTTATTATTATAACCTCACATTAGCACACATAAAATTGATTTAGTTAAAATCAGCTGCTTGTACTGAAAATTATCTGAAAGGGGTCCTGAAGCTGATAAAACCTATTCTCTTTGAAAAGCTACTAAAATATATAAGAGGCCAATAATCCAAGTGCCCCTATAAGGAACACAAATGGAAAATGGGTGCGACCTAATGATGCAAAGCCGATCTGTTTGCACAACACCTGGCATCAGTATTTCAACCAGACGATATACAATCTAGAATTGATTCTTAACCAGCCTATAGATTTCTATTAAACATCAATAGTGTTACCCCACTAGAAGTCACACAAGAAATAGATATTAATTTGAATACCGAAAAGTCACCTGGTATTGACGAAATTTCGCCAAGACTGTTTAAGTAATTATCAAAGAGAGCTTGGTTCCGATTTACATATGTGCCTGAATATTTCAAGCCTGCACAAATAATCATTTCAAGCCTGCACAAATAATCATTATAAAAAAATATTGTTACCAACTATCTCAAAGTTGTTTGAGAAGTTATTTTTGAAACGACTAAAACCAATGATCATTATACTTGATTTCCAGTTTAGTTTCAGGGATAAACATTCGATCCTTGATCAAATTCATCGTGTGACCCTAAAGATAGAACCAGCATTTGAAGAGAAGGAATATTGCCCTGCCGTATGTCTAGATGTATCACTTTCGATAGTGTGTGGCATGAGGGTCTCCTCTACAAGATAAGTAAATTAGTCGATCTCGATTCCAGATTGGACTGGAACGTTGTACAAAAAGCTGAGGAAATTAAAATAAAAAACGTGAAATGTGTGAAATGTGTGAAATGTACTGGCTGATAGAAAAAACATTCTAAGCTTATAGCCTGTACGGTAAGCACCTTATCTACAAATCGAATATTAAACCATTCTGGACGTAAGGTATTCAACTCTGGGGCTGTACTAAACAATCAAATCGTTTAATCATTCAACGTTGTCAAAACAAATTTCTACGTGCAATAACAAATGCCAACCGCTATGTAACCAACGAGGAATTACTTGGTGACCTAAATGAAGTGATCCAGGAAGTTGCCATCAAACAAGTGCGCGTATCATCATTAGTAATAAATTGTCATGTGATGAGATTTGGAAATTGGTAAACTGAACTTTTTTCCCCCAGTTTTCTTAATTTATTATCCAGAATATTGATTTACTCTACACAGAAAAAAATTGTAGCAGCAAATTTCAAATAATATGTCATTAAAGTTAAACATAAAATTCTGTGGAGCTGATCCTACAGAATTTTCAAATTGGCCATATAGATGCTGTATTAAGCTGTATATGGCCAATTAGCAAAATCTAAAAAATTAAGCTCTACCGAATTTTAAATTTTTTTCAAATCTATATTGCTTCGAAGGACTCTGGCGATCCGCAAAAACCATGGGATTATTTTTGATTGGTATAAGATAGATCCAGCAGCAGTTTCTCTGAATTTTCTCCGTAACCAAATTATAATTGATTAGAATGATACAATAAATGGACTAAGTTGTAAAACCCTGGCAAACCTAAAAAACTGGGGGATTTATTTTTCAAATTGGGAAATAGGGCCGTTCTAACTCATCGTCTGCATAGCCAATTGGCAAAATCTCAAGGATCAGGATTTGAAATTGTCTGCTACAGTTTTTTTTTATAAATGCACATACATACTCATTTATCATGGCTTATAGTATAACCCTCCCAATATATTGACTGTAAGGACGGCTCATTGCTCATTTTTGAAAAAATCGAAGACTGCCAATAAATCTCAGATTCGATCAAGGACGGTAGATTCCAAATCCAGTACTAACGTTAGTGCGAGAACCATCTGAAAAAAAAACTATAGACTCACTTGTCTAATTTATTGAGAAAATCCTTTGACATCCACAATTCCTTTGATGGATAAATCACCTAGAAAAAATGGGAGAAGTTCAATTCAGGTAGTGTTCTATCAATAAACACAAAAGTTTCTGGTAAAAAATAAGGATTATTTTTAAAAAAAATGTCAATACCCCATGATAAAACCGAGAACAGTTCACATCCTAATACATCTCAAGCGAGACGCTTCAGAACAAGCACTGCCTAGAATACAAGTGCGTCACTGAAGAAAGGAAAGAATGAACTCCATATAGCAAGATGAGAAGTCGAGAGTATATAGCTCCAGTGATGAATCGTGTAATCGGTCTCCCACACAGAGCGGGAACGGATGGATCCAAACTACTACTACTATACATGAAAGACGGAAGACGCTAAATGAGCTTCTTGCCGCAAGACAAACAGGGCTTTTGACCATTCGTCACGCAGAAAAATTTGTACCTTATACAAAACAGCTTTGAACCTAATGATGAAGAGAACTGTCTTTAAACTAAAAATAAATGAAGATCGCCCAACTAAATATGCAAAATGCTAAAGCAGTTGGGCATGAGATCAGACAATCTATTGACAAAAAAGCGATTGACATACTCTGCATGCAGGAACCATACGCGGTTAAAGGGGTTAAAGGTTCTTAACATTTCACAGTTCTGCGACACAAACTGTGTGTGTGTCGCGGTGAGATCTAACCTAGGCAGTTTCTATCTGGACAGTATTTACTATCCAGTGGAATATGTTAGTAAATTTGATAAAATCATTGATGGTCTTAAAGACCATCCTATTATCATTACTGGCAACTTCAATGATAAGTCTAAACATTGGCACAATAAGGACACAAACGAGAGAGGAGTCCTCATTGAAAAATTTATAGCAGGAAGTAACCTGTTCGTCATCAACGAAGATGGGCAGTCAGTATATATTCTCACAACGGGGAGTCAAATATTGATCTCACGCTCATGACGGGCGGTCTGTTAAGAAAAATTGTAGGTTGGTCCGTCCATGAAAATTGGATATCAATGTTCGGAGAACACACATAATGATTCCCAATAAGTATAGAAAGTGCCTCGGTATGCCTTAAGGCAGGCCAATTGGGAGTGTTTTTAGAGCCAACTAAGTAACATCTGGCAAAGCCTGCGGCTAAAGCGGGATAGCGATATCGATAACAAATAATAACAAGTTCAATTAAAAAAGTCTGTAGCGCTACTTTACCACGTAAACGTGCTCGAAAATTAAATTATCTTGTTGGTCTCCGGACTTAACCCAATCAAGAAAACTGGTTCGTAAGTTGCGCAAGTCATATCAAAGAGATATTCCGAAACTCGGAAAAGTAAAAGGCTTACCTATGTGGTACACCGCAAAGCGTATTTTAAAAATAAATATTAGAGACAAAAGCCAAATGAGCTTAAAAGATTTCATCACGGAGCACGGCAATGCTGAACCGTGCGGCTTTGTCTACAAGTTCAGCACAGGTTAATTGAAAACGAATGAGGTACCTAGTACCCTGGTGAGCAGTGGTGGACAAACAACAATTTATTGGGAGTACACTACAAAATGCTTGCTCAATACCTTGCTACCCGACGATTTTAAGGAAAATCTTGCTCTGAGAGGCAAAGAGAAATCCACGCCGATCGTAACTCTGTACCAACTACACCTAGTGTGAGCTACTTCAATGATGAAGAGGCCAGTTCTAGACAATATCGAGGTGGAGGTGATACAACGTGCTTGGCCTATTATTAGGCCCTGTATCAGCAACTTTATGAATACTTGTCTTAGCAAAGGTGTATTTCCCAAAGCTTGGAAAAATGGTCAATTAGTTATCCTTAGGAAAACCGGAGATAGGTGTCAAACTGATCTAACATCCTATAGACCTATCGTGCTGTTGCCTGGCCTAGGTAAATTATTTGAAGACTTAATTGACATCAGGTTAATGGACATATTCCAGAAAAGTGACACCTACAGTGCCAAACAGTTTGGCTTTAGAGAAAATAGATCCACAGAGGACGCAATGATCAAAATTATCAATATAGTCAAAGAGTCGAACCAAAAGTACAATCTTGGAGTTTTCTTAGATAAATCTGGCGCGTTCGACATCTTGTGGTGGCCCAGCATAATGAAGGAGCTAAAGAGATTCAATTGCCTATGCAATCTCTATAACATCATTACCAACTTTATTTCTCTGAAAGGAAAGCCACTGTTATTTCATGTCATGTCATGGCACACTTGAAAAAATTGCCAATAAACGATGTCCGCAAGGCTCCATTCCAGGTACACTATACTTATATGTATATATGTACCTTTGGAATATGGTCTTCAACGGAAGCATGAACCAAGAAGTCCAAGAAGTGGCATCCGCGAACGATAAGGTAATACTCTTTTCTGGGAATTCAAGACAAAGTATTCAAGAAAAAGCGCAATTAGCTATAGACAGGATGGTAGACTGGTGCAGAAATTACAAAATGAAGCTATCCTCTACAAAGACAGTTATGGTCCAACTTAAAGGTTAACTGGACTTTAGGAGACCACCATAAATGGCCAAAGAATTAAGATGGTGAAAACTGTTAAATGGCTGGGAGTTGACGTCGATGAACGACTTGGAGTAACTTCACATGTTAAAAGATTCGAGGAAAATAGTAAGTTCGCTGTGTTGACACGAGTTGCTAAAGAGATAAGATCTCGAGTTGTTAAACTAAGGTCTCAAGCAACGTATTTTGTCAATAATATACGAGGACCTTATGGTCTCTTCATTGACATACGAGTGCGCGGCATGGGTAGACAAAATGACCTGTCACCATCGGCGTACACTAGTTAGTGCCCAAATAAGTATCTTGCTCGGAATTATCAAGGCATACAGAACAGTATCAACTGGCGTCGTTCCTGTCTTAACCGGCATGATCCCTATTGATATCCTCTTATATGAAAAATTTGCCAACTACAAGATAAGCAAAAGACAAGACGTGAGCTACGGAAACGTGATAGTATAAGGCGATCAAATTCGGCCAAAGTTCATGGGTTCTCAAGAGGTAAATAAGAAAAGAGTTTGTATCAGTATGGCAAGATAGATGGTCGCATTCAATGGATGGCAGAATAACATATAGTTATCTGCAAAACATTGAAGCGTGATTAGAGACGAAGATTCCTCTAAGCGTATGGTTTACCCAAATGTTAACGGGACATGGGAGAATGGCCACCTATATGCACCGACAGACCTGTGAATGTAGACAGGGCGAGGATACCATAGTACACATCCTCTGTGATCTAGCTCAAGAAGCTGGAGATCAACTTATAACAGACTCAAGAGTTGAGTGGCCAGCAAGTAAACTTACTTTAATGCTGCCAAACAACCTCAATTCTTTCAAGAAATTTTGTGATAAATCTTGAGTGGTAGGTAGATCAAAGACTTAGTACACAAGATTTTCATTTTAAGAAAAATTGTAAAGCTAGTAAATATGAGACGAGTATGCGTCTCCTCGATGGCAGGGACGGTAACAGAGTAACCTGGCTATGCATACCAATATAGTTGTAATATTTTAAGAATTGTAAGTCCGCGTTGGACATGTTAAAGTCACGTCCACCTGGCTTGGTTTTTCAAATTTAAGAATCAATACAACTATTTACTATACCTCGCGCGCATATACAGAATAGAAATGGATTTGAGCATTATAAATTGAATGGATACCAGTAGTTTTTATACATAACAAATTTATTTAATTTCAAAACACGTCAAACTCTTATCTCTTCTAATCTTTAAATTTTCAAAAACTCGTAACAAATCTAATCGATTAATTAAAGAGCATTAACAAATAGAAATTTGATATTTACTAAATTGTAACTATAAACAATGATTTCGAGACTAGAAAAACACTGTATCTATCTATGTATATACATACCACTATGTATATATGTATATAGCTAGGCTAGGAGAGGTACGTTGGTGTTTTAATTTATTATTCTTATATTTTCGAAATCATTAAACGAGATAAGATGGTTTCAATTTGTGTTCATGTTCTTTCTTATATACATTATATTCTTCTGTTTAAATGTGATTTTGAAAATTTATTGTTGATCATTAATATTTCGTTTATACTTATATATAAGATATACCTATGTATATAAACAAAAGAGACTATTATTGTTGTTAATATTATTGTGGTTAGCATTATTTTGTATCTCCAATCCAACCCGTCTCCCGTATATACGCCGTGTAAATAATGAGGATTGATAAAAACTGTTTATGTCTTAATAGCATCTTATATAAATATATTTGTATGTACAACCTCAACACATTAATTTATTATATATGATCGTAAAATTATTGCCCTTGAAAATTATTTCCAGTCGTTATCTCATTTACCAATTTCAATTAACTTCTTAAACGTTTTCGTCCACCACTGGTAGGTATATATACTCGTATGTATTTAAGCAGATAAGAGAAAACGCGAAAGCATAAAATAAATTAAATTCATTTAAACAGATCAATTTATGTAGATCAACATCATTCAAATATTGTTCATTAAAAAATAAAAGGAAACTTCAAGATTCTCACAATTTCGCAACGCATAGAGGCTATATAACACATTCCTTAGCCTTAGCATTAAAAAAAAATTGCACGAGTGATAACCACGCGATATCTCACAATTTTTTATGTTTATTTTTTATTTTTATTATCCTTTACACCACCAAAAATTGTTAGTTGTCTTACATAAAACGAAACCAACAGAATATATATACACAAAACCGAAGATAATCTATCTCTGAATTGCCAACGTTTTCTTTATTTTTACGAGTAACAAGTAAAATTTTTATTAATATACCAACAAAATTGAATCAATACACGAGTATGTATAAAAAAAATTATTTCTTCTTGGGTGGTCCACATAATCTTATATACATATAGAGGTATAAGAGCTCAAAAACCAATCTCGCAATAAAATATCTTACATGCATTTAACAAACAAACAAAATATAAGCAAATTTAAATGTAAAGCGGCATTTTTTCAATAATCCGTTTGTTAAATCGAGCCAAACTCTATACTTATATATACTTATACATATAAGACGATGCGCGAGAAGACCAAAATACAGAAGAAGAACTGAAAACAGAAATTGGGTAAAAAAAAAAATTTATGACGATCGCACAAGACACTAAATCTATGCTATCAATTTTCCTTTTTTTTTTTTTTTGTTATGCTTATCTTGATTTTATATTTTTCCTAGAACATGATTCACAAAAAAGAAAATCGTTATAATTCAAGAACCGCCGAATGTGTAAAAATGTTCGATTTATATTTTTTTAAACAATTAAACCAGCTTCCCGTTTTTACAAATCGCGTCTTATTCAAAGAATCGATTGGTATATACATATGTTCATCATAAAACCACAACCGCGCGTATATACATATGTATACATAGATATTTGCTAAGTACCCTAATACAAATTAGCAACATGATGAGATAATTAATCATTTAGTTCATTATTTAAATAAGTAAATCGCGTAACTTAAATCCCCCAAAAATAAATAACAAATTAGATTTCGAAGAATTCAGTTTTTTAATAACCGCGCGCATATTCAAAATTAATGATATAGCGCGCAAATATAATATCATCTCATCTCGATCTCATTAATGAGATTAATTGACTTTGGTGCAAATTGATTGTTTTTGTTTTGATGGTCGATGTGGGGGTAGATCACTCATTAAAATATATTTCGCGCTTCAATCATAAGCGCCGGGAATTATATACAAAGTATTTAGCGAACAAAAGAATACTAAATCGGTCTCAATTCATCAAACTGTCATATTAATATTATAACAGTTAACCTTGAAAATTTTTGTTAGGTATCTTATACGTTTAATCATTTTTAAACTCCTTATTTGTGGTTGTTTGCCCAATGAATATTTCTTCAAATAAAAATAACAATGATAGATGGCTGTAATTGTTAAATTAATTCTAATATTATGAATTGACCTTGTGGTCTCGTAAACCTAAATTGCACGAACAAAAAATAAGCTGTTTATAAAGTCAACAAAACTAAAAATGGATACCGCCAATACAACACCGGACCCCCGCTCAAGTACCCGGACACGAAATTTAGGATCGGTAAGTGGAACGTGCAGTCACTTAAGAAACCAGGAGCGAAAAGTGGAGACCATGTGTCCCAGGAATATACGTTGTTGTACAGTGGAGATGACCTCGGAAATGTTGGAGCTGGATTTCTTCAGGTAAAGAAGGCTGTTTTGGATTTCCAAGCAGTCAATAACCAATTGTGTAAGCTTCGCCCACAGAAGTCAGGTATAGCTCCAAGATAATGACTCATTTTACAATGACTTGGATAATCTGATGGGATCTATACCCGAACACGATGTTAGAATGGTAATTGGGGACTTTAATGCTAGAGCTGGCAGAAATCAGGCCGACTTGTGTGAAAACATAGGTCCGTACTCCCGACACGAAACTGCGACCGATAATGGTGAGAGCATGATGTACTTTGCAATTGCTCACGATCTAAAGAGTAGCAACCACATTTTTCCCTCACAAACAGATACATTTGGAAACATGGATCCATCCTCGCAAAACTTCCCGCAGAAAAATTAACCACGTGTTAATTTCAAAAGAGTGGGCTCGGGTTGTGCAGGATATGCGAACTTATCGGTCAGCAACCAAATACGTATAGGATGCGATCATCATTTGATCGCTGCAAAGCTTTTTTTTTTTTTTTTTTTGGTTCCTTTATTTTACAATCTATCTCCTCTTTAAGAGACATTCAGTAAACTTTGTGTCTTTTTACATTGTCTTGATCGGAGTATTTTTACCCATTGATAAAATCTCCTTACATTATAATTAGTTTAAATTGATATAACACATTTAACTACGATTGGGTCGATTGAATATAGAGAATTTAAAATTTATTGTGTTTGCTTGTGACTAGGATCTGTTTGGCAAATCCAAAATTTTGTGACGTTTCAGCCTTTTCCTCGTTGTGGAGTTGAGTAGTTTGTTCGCTAGCTCGTTTGGATGAATTGACAATCTTGACTGATACCTGGTACTGGAGTTCCTAATTTCTTCACGTATTGTTGGTACCTTTAGGTCCCGATGAATTATATCGTTTGACACGAACCACGGTGCATCTACTATGATTCTTAGAATTTTAGACTGGAACCGCTGAAGAATGTCCAAGTTCGAGTTGCTGGCGGTTCCCCACAGCTGTATAGCATATGTACAGATAGGTTTTATTATCATTTTATAAAGCAATAGTTTGTTTTCAATCGATAAACTAGATGTTCTGCATATGAGCCAATAGATTTTGGACAGTTTCATTCCCAATTGCTTTCTTTTTGTCCATATATGTTTACGCCATGTTAAACGTTTGTCGAGGTGTATACCTAAATATTTTACTTCATCAGATTGAGGTATGACCTGGTTATTCATCTGTATTGATGGACATGTGCCTCTACGCATTGTAAAGGTTACATGATTAGATTTTGCTTCATTAACTTTAATTCTCCATTTTTTCATCCATACTTGGATATTATTAATATTCTCCTGCAAGACTTCTGCTGCTTTGTTGGGGTCTTCATGTGATGAGAGTACTGCCGTGTCATCTGCAAATGTTGCTACAGTTACTTGATTGCTTGTAGGTATATCTGCGGTATATATTAGATATAATATTGGTCCAAGCACGCTGCCCTGTGGTATACCAGATTTAATTGGACGGATATTTGAGTATGCATCCTGATGTTTTACAATGAAATGTCTGTCCATTAGATACGATGTTAATATTCTGTAGAAATCATTTGGTAAGCATTGCTTGATTTTGTATTGTAATCCCACATGCCACACCTTATCAAAAGCTTGTGCTATGTCCATGAATAGAGCAGAACAATATCTTTTTTCTTCCAGAGCTTCTTGAATTGCTTGAACTATTCTGTGCACTTGTTCTATTGTTGAGTGTTCTGGCCTAAATCCAAACTGATGGCCCGGAATCAGATTTTTCTCCAGTAAAATGGGCTTTAGACGCTTAAGCAGTAGTTTTTCAAATAATTTAGAAATAATTGGAAGCAAGCTTATAGGTCTGTAGGACGTAACTTCTTCTGCGGGCTTTCCAGGTTTTGGTATTAATATTACTTGTGAAACCTTCCATTGTATTGGGAAATATCCAGTTCTAAGTATTGCATTAAATATGTAAGTTAGATATCGTATACCCTTATCGGGTAACTCTTGCAAAACTTTTCCTGTGATGAGATCATATCCTGGCGCCTTTTTAGGATTTAATTCTCTCTGTATAACTGTTTTTACTTCTAAGATAGAAAATTTCATAATTGTCAGATTCATTTGCAATGGTGATTCCAAATAGCTTTGAATGTTGTTATTCTCTTCGTCTGTAGTTTCTGAAGGATATGGTTGAAATACCTTTTCAAAATGGTCTGCAAATATTTCAGCCTTTTCTTCATTATTTCTCGCCCAGTGACCATTACTTTTACGTATCGGTGGACCATGCTGCTGTGGTTGTTTCAGCTTCTTGGTCGCTTTCCATAATGAATAATCTGTGTTTTCTGTTGGTGATAGTCGAGATAAGTATTCTTGTATTGATTGGTTTTTTTCATTGAGCAGCAACTCTTTTAACTGTTTGGTTGCTTTGTTTAGATTACGTTTATCTTCCGCTAGTCGATATTGTTGCCACTGTTTTCTAAATTTTCTTTTTTTTTTAATCATTTTCTTGACAATATTTGAACATCCCCTATCCTTTTCTTTGTCATTTTGTTCTGGCGTTGACTTCCAAGCTGCCGAATGGATACATTCATTGAGATGTTCAACTGCTTCATCTATATCACTCTCTGTCTTTAATTTGATGTTTATGCTTAGTTTCTCTGTTACATTATATCTGAAGAGGTTCCAGTCAGTTTTATTGTTGCTTAACATCGGCTGTTTCTTTGTATTCACTATCTTTGTACCCAAAGTGATTAAGACTGGCGAGTGGTCCGATGACAGGTCCAAGCACGGCGCAGCTTTAATATAATTACTGGCGATTCCTTTGGTGACGCAGAAATCTATGACATCTGGGATCTTTCTCCTATCACTAGGCCAATTGGTAGGTTCACTGGTTGAAACATGATGAAGATTATTTTTTTGGATTGACTTTAATAACTCACGGCCTCTTGTTGTAGCCAGTCTTGATCCCCAGTCTTGGTGTTTTGCATTGTAATCACCCCCTGCTATAAAGCAATGACCACCCAAAGAACTAAAAAAATGATCAAATTGTTCCATTTTTATTGTATGTTTTGGTGGGCAGTATATGGCCGAAATGGTTATGGGACCTAGCCAATCTTCTATTACTACAGTAGTTGCTTGTAGATGCTCCTTCTCATACTTTTCTACTTCGTGGTGTTTAATTATGTTTTTGATTATAACTGTAGTGCCACCATGTGCCGTTCCATCAGGATGATTTGTGTTATAGATGCTGTATCTTGGTATTTTTAGGAAACTTCTACTGGTGTTATGCGTTTCAGATATTAGCATGACATCAATTTCTTGTTCCATCAGGAAACTTTTAACTTCTTGTCCATGTTGCGACAAGCCGTTGGCATTCCAGATTGCTAATTTACGGATTCTGGACATTGAATGATTTAGACACAATGGTCGTTAAAAGGTTAAGGATAGTATCCATTTTGGTCATTAATTTTTCCATCATAGTTTCCAACCGTTGTGTGGAAGACTGCTGCAAAGCTATGGTGGAAGGTTTCGTGCAAGTCAGGGAACATAGCGAAACGCATGGAACGTTTCGACTATGAAGGTCTGATAAATGAAGATCAAAGGAAACGATATCAGGATCTTGTCAGCGACAACATTGAGGAAGCTAAATTTTAGACTTTAGGTATATAGTGAAAGTCAGACCCAAAAATGATTGGTTTGATGACGAGTGTCGTCTCGCAGTTGAGCAACAAAATATAGCCCAAAGTAAAGTGCAACAACGTCTCACAATCGCAAGGAAAAACAAGACTACTCTTACTAGGAGGGCAGCTAAGCGAATTTGTAGACGGAAAAATCTAGAATGGTGGAAGGCCGAGGTTCAGAAAGTGCAATGGATTGCACCACACTTTCAAGCCTGCGTCAACTGCCATTCTGGGCCGAGAATTAAACCTCTGTGTCAACATCGACGCAGTACTCGACATATCGCATGGTCACTTTACCGACCTGCTTGGTGTTAATCATGCGTCACAGATTGTAGTTGAGTCACCTCAAATACGGACTGCGGAGATTTGCATTGAGGATCCATCCCATGTGGAATTCATTAAGGCCATGCAGAGACTAAAATGAAACCGCTCACCTGGAGTGGACATTGGATAATTTGTGGAATTGTTTTTTCGACCTTATTCGATTAGTATGGCGAACAGAAGTTATTGCTGACGAATGGAAAGTGGCCGCGATATGCCCCATAATCAAGAAGGGAGATCGCTTGAAGTGTGAATTATGCGGTATATCGCGGTCTCCTTTGCACAGCGTACAAGTTACTGTCCTACATTATATTGGATAGAATCACCCCTCTAAGAGGGCTGGGTTGGTGAATATCAAGGAGGATTTCGTCCGACTCGATCAGTCACCGATCAGTTCTTCCCCCCGTGCACAGGATTTCCTAGATTTCCGGCAGGCCGATCAATCGAGAGAGTCTGTGGTCTGTGCTGGAATATCTAGGAATGGCAATACATATGGTACGATTGTGTAGAATGACAGTTCCAAGCTGTGTTAAAGTAGAGAACAGGCTATCAAGAATTTTTACTGTTAGCTCGGGTGTTCGTCAGGGTGATGCTCTGTCCCACATACTCTTTAATCTTATGTTGGAGTACATCTTTCGTTAAACTGAAACATCGCAGCGTAACATCTTATATCGCCAGTACAATCAGGTGCTTGCATATGCAGATAACATATGCGTGATTGGACTGAATAGCAACGGAGTGGAAGAAATACTTGAGATAGTTCGACTTCAGATCAATGAGTCCAAAACGAAATACCTAATCTCTGGTTTTAGGGACAATGGCACACCAGATTTTAGTAGTGGCCACCACACGTTTGGGTGATGATATTAAAGTGCGGATCAAGTGCCGTGAAGCTGAAGCTTTACAAAGCGTTGATCAGGCCCGTGGTTATGTTTGGATGTGAAAGTTGGGCGCTGACGGATGAGATGCGAGAGATGGCTCCTTACATTTGAGAAAAGAGTCATGCGTCATGATTTACGGCCCAAAACGTGAAATAGATGGCACATACCGAGCTCTGTACAATTTCGAAATCAGAGATCTGATGAAGATTGTATATGAAGTAAGATCTCAGCGAGTACGCCGGCTCGGTCACGTTCTACGTGCTGATCCGCACCGAATTGTGCAGCGATCTCTGAAAGGAGAGCCACCATATGGTAGGCGCAGAGGTCGTTGCAGGCAACGATGGCTCACGATGTAGAGAACGAGTCGGCCTCAGATTGTCTTAGATAGTATGAAGACCATGCTCAGGATCGAAATCGTTGGAGCCAGATGGTTGACTCAGTAAGGGGCCAGTAATGGCCTTTAAAACTGTTTATTATTATTATTATTGCATGATAGAAAGGAAACCATATATTGATCATAATTCCACATTACATTTGGATGATTAAAGTCACCTGGTACTAAGACTAAGTCATTTGATTTTGTGAGATTAATTAATTCGTCCACTGCATCTGCCGTATATTTCTACTCGGTGGAATGTTTGCTGTATAAATAAACAGATACTTTGATTTTTACGCACACGTGCTCGATAGATGATGGAGTTAAATTTATAGCAATACTGGACACCACATTGAATGCACTGCGATAAGACTGACATACAAACCACTATAGTGAACGGTTCCATTTCATTTCTAGTCTTCTAATGACTCCACCATTTTGGCCTGTATTTATGACTGTTCCATCACAAAGAAGAATCGATTGAATGTTCATCAAAAAATTGAATAATGTTTTCACTCCCTGCAGCACCTGAACCAGACCGAGGAGAAAGAATTATGACTAATATATTTAGATCTTGGTTCTTGCATCAATACATAATGCTCTTCGATTACATTTCTCCGGTAGTTCTTATGTCTAATAAATTGTTGTACAAGTTTTTTTTTTTTTTTCGGGCGTCGAAATATAATCCACTGATTTTACTGGATTCATAGTTCGTTAGCATCTGTAGATTGGACCTTACCTTTATTCGTTGCCATCTTATCTTCATTCGATCTGGAGTAATTAGCCTCACATTTTCAAGAACAGCAATAGCAATTGCAGCATAAGCTGTGTCTGATACACCGGTACGATCACAAGCCGTCGCTAAGCTGGATAATGGTGTTCGCATTTGCCAAAAATCAGTTATATTCAGTTGGGGTTTTTGGTTTATCAAATGATGAATCTGAATTAACTCCTGCTAACCTAACACCTGTTTGAGAAGTAGCGATAATTGGTCAATTTTCCTCAGTAACTCAGCGTTACTATCAAAAATAAATATATATATTTTAAGGCAGCATTTCATGGGTGGCAACACAAAGCTTACAGTAGCACATTGAAAATAAAAGTTTTAGTTTATAACAGATGCCAATGGCGTCGGCTCAAAATGTAAGTTAATTGCGAATAGCGTTTTTAACATTTTCTTAGAATCACAATACGCAACTTTATCGCACTATTACGATTCATTTAGAACTAACAAAAATTTTCGTTGGTGGGGATCTAGTGATATAAGATGTTCCACTGAGGTGTTACAGTTTTACGAAATATGTAGTTCAACATGAGATTAAAGAGTATCTGCTCCGCACCAGTTTTGTTTGCTTAGATTGGAAGTCTCATTAGATGGAATCATCCGCAGCGAAAATACCTCATCAGTGACTGATTAATTCGGACGAAATCCTCCTTCATAGTCACCAACCAGCCATTATACTTCGGACAGATCGCCAGCCATTGTACTTCGGTTCGTCATACTAATCGAATAAGGTCGAAAAGACAGTTCCACAAAGTATCCCCTCCGAATATCAAGAGCTCCGAATTAATGCAGTCCACCCCAAGTGGAAAGTTTTTTCGTTTTAGTCTCGGCATGGCCTTAGTGAATTCCTCATGGGATGGATCCTCAATGCAAATTTTCGCTGTCTGTATTTGAGGTGACTCAGTCAACAGTCTGTGACGCATGATGAATACCAAACAGGTTGGTAAAGTGTCCATTCTATGTTTCGAGTACTGCGTCGATTTTCACACAGAGGTTTCCATGCCAGCCCCGAATGGTAGTTGACGCAGGCTTGAAAGTATGGTGCAATCCATGCGTTGCATACGTTCCAAGCGTTTCGCTGTGTTCGATCTGTACGACAACTTCCATCGTAGCTTCGCAGCAACCAAATAATGATCGCTGCCTACGTATTGCTGACCGATAAGTTCTATGACATCTAACACAACCCGAGCTCGTACTTTTGAAATTAACACGTGCCTGCGGTAAATTTGGCAAGGGTCTGTCCATGTTTCCAAATGTATCTGTTTGTGTGGGCAACATGTACACGCTAAGTAAAATTTTGTTCGGGTTACTAGATTTGATTAGAAAAATTGTTATACTGGCAAGATAGATATTTTAGCACTCATAAAAAACATTATACAGGGTGTCCGCCGGGAAGGTATACTACTGTATTTTGCCGCCATTTTGGTAAACGTTAGTCTTGACAGTTCATATTTGGCAGTCGTGAAGTAGACACGTGGCAAATTTATTATGGAAAAATATTCGATAAACCAACGTGTTTTAATCGTTAAAACATTTTATCAAAATCAATCATCGATTCCTGTGACGATGAGAAAGTTACGTGAAATTTTTGGGAGGAACAACGTGCCAACAAAACGCACTATTTATCGTGTAGTGAATGATTTCGAAGAAAGAGGCTCTGTAGGTGATAGGCCCAAGCATGGGCCACAACGTACTGCAAGATCGGCTGAAAACATTACTGCTGCTCAAGAAAATGTTCAAAACAATCCATCAATCTCAATTCGACGCCGTGCTCAGGAGCTTGGTCTTCAAAGAACAAGTTTGGCCACAATTATGCACAAGGATTTGCATTTGTCTCCATTTAAGATTCAGTTCCACAAGACCATTTACGCCGCCGTACATATGCCAATAGGATGTTACAGCTCGCCCATGACAACCCCGATTTTCATGAAAAAATCATAATGGGCGACGAGGCACATTTTCATTTGAATGGATATGTGTCACCTTTACATCAATTAAAAGTGACAGTCTGGTGTGCAATTTGGTCAGGAGGAACCATTGGACCTTACTTCTTTCAAAATGAAAACGGCTTGATTAACATGTGGTATCAACAAGACGATGCCACATCGTATACAGCCAGGATTACAATGGAATTACTGCGAAACCTCTTTCCACAACAAGTTATTTCAAAAAATGGTGATGTTGATTGGCCTCCACGGTCGCCTGATTTGACTGCTTTTTTTTTTCTTTTTGTGGGAATATCTGAAAAGCAAGGCTTATGCAAAC
This sequence comes from Tipula unca, assembly GCA_951394425.1. Taxonomy (NCBI): domain Eukaryota; kingdom Metazoa; phylum Arthropoda; class Insecta; order Diptera; family Tipulidae; genus Tipula; species Tipula unca. The sequence continues at coordinate 177,640,772 of OX596382.1, read as the reverse complement.
AAACCAGAAACTCAAACAAAATACTCGTGATGAAATTAATGAAATACCGCGTGAAATGTGTGAGAATGTAATGAAAAATGTGCTCAAAAGGGCTCGCATTTGTGAGGCTAACAGAGACGGACATTTATCTGATATTGTATTCCATACATAATTGCCGACATTAAATACAACATTTATCAATATAAGATCCATTCTCTTTCATTTAATCAAAAATTATAAACAAACAAAGTAGTATACCTTCCCGGCGGACACCCTGTATTAAAACATATTCTGTTTTGAATACCGCCTATGTTTGATACCATTTTAAAATTTGTATTTGTGTCGTAAGTTTTTCTAATAGTTGGTCAAATTTCTGCAGTACTTTTTATTTCCCGTCAACGTTACTTGAAAGTCATGTAAATTTGGTTACTTCATAAAATCAATGTTTTATCATTTGACAGAAAATAACAGAGATTATAAAAATAATTTTATTAGAAAGGTACTCGTATATACACTCTTTAAGATAACATAAAACTAAAAAATAGATAAACTAACTCAAACTCTTAAGTTTTTATTTTGAATTAATTATTTAGTGGCTAGTAATTTTTCACGCGATTTCAGGTTTTGTATTTTGGTCTGAAATGGTCCGCTCAGACGCGTGAAGTTTTTCCTAAATGTGTCCTTAATCATGTTTTTGCGGTTTTAGGTCAAACTTCACGCGATCAAGAAATCACCATATAAAACCAAATTATATTACAATCAATGGTGAAAAGTAATAATGTCTCCAGAAAATCCGGTATTGTTAAATAAAGATAAAATAATAAAAATTGTATTACTAAAACCTTCCTAAACTAAACATAAAGGTATCTTCACACAGGCAAATACAGAAAATATACGTAATTATTATAATCAAACCAATTAATCTTATATCTATTTCCCTACGTGTATGTACAGTACAATTTCATTACAAAACATAAATAAAACTTTTCATCATACCTCTCATCTATATATACACATATACGAGTATATCCTCTCCCATCAGCTATATAAATGTGTAATTTTCATTTTCATATATGGCTGGGGCGGTGGCGACGGCGGCAGAGGATTTAACACAAAACACACCATCGCGCATATATAATGTTTTATTTTATGTAAATTAATTTCAGGTTTTTCACTTACTAACACATTATTCACAATAAATTTACCAACAACAACAACAACAACAACAACAATTACAATACGAAAAAAAAAATTATTTTTCATGAAAAATAAAGTTAAGTTGGATAAAATACAGAAAAAAAAGCACACAAAGCGTGCCTTATCATTTTTGCCACTTTAACACTGCATTCAAATTCGTATTCGGATTTTTTTGTTCTCTTTTATGTACTGTGCTATCTGGGAAAATATTATTTTTTTTTTTTTAGTATATAGAGGGAATGAATATATAATATTTAAATTATGTACTCGTATATGTACAACGCCAGTACATATCGTGCGGTATGAGAGAAGAATAACATAAAATGGGAAAAATATGAATTTGGCGTACATAAAGAAGTTCTGAATGGGAAATATATGAATAAATAGAATTTCTGTGGTGCTTTCATAAAATGTATATATTTATTGTTTAGGAGCTTTGTTGAATTTTATTATAAAATTCGGTTTCCAACTTTTTCACACGCACGCAGACGTTTGTACTCCTCGTGTATTGCATGCAAAAGTCAATTCTATACAACTTAGAAAATTATTAAAATAAATTGAAAATGATTTGGGAAATTGAGAAACATTTCAATCCAATTAAATTTATTTTTTATTTTTTTTATTACAACTGCGAGACTACGCTCAACTAGCGATTTGTCTTTCAACTACAAAATTTACATTTCTTATAAATTTCTCATATGATCGAGTGTAACCCAATGGTTATTTTTTAGTAAAACGGTTGGAACCTACTGAGGTTCCGCACTCAATGCTACAATGGGCCAACGGTGCAAACCAAGAGGATCTATCCAAAATCGCAGGAGCGGACTGCAATCTTATCAAACTATAAAGGTTTGAACAAAGGAATGGATACTAAGTGATCTACGTTAAAAGATCCGGAAAAGAACACTTGGGATCTAGCTCCGACCAAGGCCGGACAGCTGCAGAGGTAGTGTAAGCAGTCGTCACAAAGAGCATCCTGTGCTAGTCCCATGCGTTGGAGATGAAACTTGAAACGTCCATGGCCGGTGATAAGTGCGACCAGAATTTTTAGTTGGTTCTTTTTTAAGGATAATACATTTTTAGTGAACCTCAGGTTGGGTTCAATAATGAGGACGTCACGGCCATCACTTATGGTATGGAATATTTATCGAAGCCTTCCGGCTTGTAAACTGATTGTAAAAATTCTGCAATCATGTTTGATATAATTTGTGGATCACAGGATTTCTGTCCATTGAATGGTATATAGTGGGTGTACTCCGTTTGAAGCCTATTTGATATAATTCATACGCAGTTACAACCCTTAAGCCAACCCGAAGTGCAGCGTTTGCTTGATTTCGATATCTATAGACTCACCTAAATATGAATAAAATGCATTGTAACGGAGTGGTTGATCGGCCGGATGATATTGATCAAAAGTGTAGCCATCTACTTATATATATACTTGCCGAGTGAGTTGTACAAAAAGCAGTCTCTATGATGCCGATGGTTTGTGACGTTTATTGGGTTCAATAATGAGACGTTTCACCTTTCGACAGCTAGAAGTAGAACGCCACTTCAGTCCCCAGTTCAAGTAGACCGAGCTTCTTAATAGCGTTTTTACCACCATTGAAGGACAGCGGAATTTCTGGTTCGGGGCCAACAAATTTACTACGCGAACCAGCTTTCGCTAAAAAATCACCAACCTCATTTCCCTCAATGCCACAATGAGCAGGCACCCACATGATCCTTACTCTCGCGTATTAGAGCAAGAGAGATTAATGTTGTGCTTGCAATCTTTGACTAGTTTTGACAGAGTCAAATGATTAATGAGGCTATTAAATACGGCTTTACTATCTGTGCAGATAATAATACCCCTCCATAAATTGCTAAACTTAAAGGCTTCAATCTGTGCAGTGTTTGCCCAGACTACCCGAGAATCTTACCTCATTAGGACAGAAAAATCCAAACCCTGCACTACCTTCTGAACGAGACCCATCTGCAAAAAAAACTATCGACTCAGACAGCTGTACATAGAAATCCTGAGATAGTTACCATTCTCTCGAAGGGAAAACGACGGAGGAAGAATTGGTAAAGTTAAATTCAGGCAATAGCCTGTCATTCACTATTTCCAGCTCCGGAATATTTATAGATCAACGACATCATTTTGTTGGTCAAACCCCAGGAATTGCCAAAGGCCCTTCTGCTTTGCCAAAAAACAGCAATGGCCTTTTCCGGCTTATAATCAAGGTGAAATTTTCAGGAGAGTTTACTATCTAGAATGACACCTATAGGTGCTTAACGTGTTCTGTCCTTGTGATCCCTTTATACCAAAGAGAGTGGGAACAGACAGATTAGTACTGTCTCTACGTCTTGTAAAGACAACCAGATCAGTCTTTGAGGGATTGACGTACAACTACTTTTCAAGACACCATACCTCTACCATATTAAGGGCGTTCTGCGTCAGATCAGATAAGACTTTCAAGTATTTATACCAGAAACTGTCAAAACAAGATCATACGTGTAGCTTTGCACGATAAACCCTGATCGCTGCAATTTATCAAGTAGTTCATCGATAACCATGAGCCACAGCAAGGGTGAGAGAACCCTTCCTTGATCGGCAGCCCTTAGCTACTTTGACCGACACAGCTCAGTCTAAATTATCCGAGACTTAAGCATGGAATCGATGAATTTAATAATGGTTTGATCAATATTAAAATTGGTACACGCACTTGTGGTCGTGGAAAACGAAGTGTTATCAAAAGCTCCCATAATTTCCAGGAAGGTACCCAATGGTTAGTCCCATAATTAACTAAACCTATTAACTAATTTTAATTTGGTAAGGTCACTAGGTCAAGTGGCGTCGTTCTTTGCTTCTTTCAACGACAGAATTATCTATCATATGGCGAATATAGGGGAAACCCCTATGTGATGATCTTCATATCTTGTGTATACCACGCAGCATTTACGATGCTACGAAAAACCTTGTATTGAAACGTATGTTTGTTTGGTACATCCCCATGAGTTGGATACCGTAGGTCTCAATACATTTTTCTGAACTTTATGTTAAGTTCTTCTTTTTTCTTTTTAGCATGCTCTCTCTACTTAAGCTTGGCATCGAGGGTCATTTATTTATTCTGAAAAAAATCACAAATTTGACTTGAGTCAATACATTCAAATAATAAACATAGAACATTAAAAAAGTGAATAACACCACGTTAAAAGTCGAATAGATGGTAAATTTCTATAACACTCTTAGACATCATGTTTACCGGTTCATTGTGATGAAGGAACTCACGTTCTTTCAAATTCCTACGCGATGCCTTTATTTTAATTGATTCCAGTATAGATGGTGCATCGATTTGGTCAAGTAAAATATTTCCAACAAAAGAACCTTTAAAATGCTCTCGTCTATTATCCATATAGTGTTGTCATGCGATAGGTTTTGCAGCCAGTAAGATATGGTGGTAGACGCTTCAGGTTAACATATGGTACGGTAAATCTTGGTCGTAAATACCACCCATCTTTCCACGTTATACAGCGCCATAGACATTTTTCTTTTTGTAATTTTCAATGTCACGGATATGTTCATCGTAAAAAGGACACCAGACATTAACACCATATTCAAGTTGAGTTCTCACATAAGCGTAATACAGAACCTTAATTGTCTCTAAGTCATAAATATCCCCCGTCCACCGCTTAATAAAACCAAACATGGAATTAGCTCTATATAGCGATGCATTGTTTAATGTACTTAGTTATTGCCGATGTCTTCCTGTGTTTTTAGTATCAGCGATGTTTTCTGGTTTTCAACAGTTCACTTTAGAGTGTATTACATCAGTAATGCCGTTGATGAAAATTATAAAGATCCAAGGACCAATATAGGACCTTGTGGTGCCCCTGAGGTAGCTTCAACTATTTCTGATCTTCTATTTCCAAGCTCGATATACTGAACTATTTGGAGAAACCGAGGTAATCATTTCATGTAAGCATTTCATCATTACAATGACTGATGGAGTCAAAGGCTTTCGCAAAGTCATTATAAACAACATCAACTTGTTTGTGCTGGTAAATTCAATGAGATTTGTGGATGTTGATCTTTGTGACATGAAACCGTGCTGATACTGTGATATAAATCGAGGACCCAACGATCTGAATGAGTCCAGAACCAGTTCAAATAATTTGGGTATTGAAGAAAGTGATTTAATCCCACTATTACAAGAAACATAATTTATTGCTCCAGTTCACAAGAGTAATTGCTAGCATTGTGAAATCTTTTAATAATGAAGCTGGAATGCGATGAATATCCTCCGGTTCAATCCGTGGTGTTATACTTTTAACATATAATTGCTCGACAGAACGGTTGGATATTTAAACTAACTCACTTGATAATGATGCATGGACGGCTATAAGTATACTCCTCCACCAGTTTCTTTAATGCTACTCGCTTGGAAAGAATTCCGAACTCAGGATCCCCTTATTGAGTGATGTTTCACAGATGATGTAAATCAGCAAGAGCGTTTGTAACAGAAATTTGTGAAATTGGGCAGCTTTCGATGACGTTTTTTTAACATTTTGGAAATAAAATGATTGGTTCGTAGTATTTTGTTATTTGGCTATCGAGGTAGTGTTCTTATAGTTGATTGTTTCCAAGTTATGTTCAGGATTCTGATTGGGGGCTGTATTTGATCCAGATTTCACACTGACATGGTGGAGGTTCCGTTGGTTATCAGTTAAAGCGGTTCGTATCATCGAATGCCACTGGTCCCCTTCAATCGGTGAATAGTAATTTATCGGTTTGTGTTGTGTGGCTTGGCTGAAGTTGTTGAAAAAATTATTTTTTTTGCCCCCATTTAAACCTTTTTCACTAGAAGCCCATCCGCCCATAATTTAGATGTTAGTGCCGGTTGAAAAGACTCTTCCGGCATGTTCATTTTATTTGATACGTAATCGTATTTCACTCTATTAGATGATTTTCGAGTGATTTTTTGTACGATCAATTCATTCGTGGTTGCTATCGTAACAAAGAGCCAGTGACTTGGTTGGACTACCCTTATGCTGAAATCATTATTATTTAACTTGTGAGTTCTAACCCGGTATGGTGCTTATTACTGAAATTTCTGGCAGTGCTGTTACAGGAATTGGCTTAGGTGTTGTAACTACTGGTGTTAAATTTTTCGATGCACTTCATGGGGAGGCTCGCTGGACATGGCCCGTGTGACCAGCCGTTCCTCCCCCGTTGCAGTGAAAGGTTGGTAGATTGTAAGCCTTTGATATGCAAAGATAATATGCGTGGATTTCGTCTCATTAAACTTGATACGCCAACGTTTTGTCCAGTTACAAACCGCATTGTTAATCTTCTGGAGTTTCCTGGTCATCTGCAAGTGTGGGTATGATTCCTTCATTTGTGGTTGGTAAATCTCTTGTATATAGTAAATACAGATTTGATAATAAGATACTTCCCTGCGGGACACCGGCAGAGATTTTCTATAGTTCGGAGTGTTCATTCTCGTATTTCACACGAAGTACCTTTAGCAATAATTTTTCAAATGTCTATTGGATCTATTGGTGGTTTATCAGGTTTTGCTAACATGATTATACTTCTGCTACTTTCCACTGTCGCGGAATATATTTTAATCGAAAGGTCGCATTGGTTATATGTAAAAGCTTACGAAATCCTTTATCAGATAGAGCCTTGATAATTTGGTAAATAATCAAGGTTATGCACCTTGGGGCTTTTTTAACATTCATGTGAGAGTTACTGAGTGTATATCAAGCTCATCAAGCTTGTGAATTAACAATATATTTACGTTGACAGATCATTCATCTTTTTGGGACCTCTTGCCCAGGTCCCATCATCCTATGTAAGAGGAGGCACTTGCATTTTGGGTCTTTTGAGTCCTTTCGTCGCATTCCACAGTGAATAATCAACAATTTCTTCATCAGTTAAGCTAACTGCAATTGATTGATTCATTTTTAACTTCTTTATGAGGGGATTTGAGACTGTTACATAAATTGTGAAGAACTGTTCGATTAATTCGCCAGGTTTTACGTGCCCGTCGTTTTTTGCTTATCAGCTATCTAACTACCATTGTGTAGGATATGTAAAACGACTTCTTATTTAATATAATGAGGGTGCCTTCCAAAGCAGCATAGTGAATTGTTTCATTTAGTTATTCCAACTGATGAGAATTTTTTATCGGTACCTGGAGATTGATTTTTTCCTCCATTAGTTCACAAAAGAGTTCCCAGTTGGTTTTTGAATTGGTTAATCTGGATGCACTTTCTCTTCGAATTTGGTAATTCGACTGACGGTCATGATCACCGGTGAGTGATCCTATAATAGGGAATTGATGTTTTGTTGGTCCGGTATTAGGTCCGGAATCTTAGCTGCGTCATTCGGCTAGTATGTTGAGGAACCACCAGAGTAAAATTCATATTTTGATGTCTTAGTGGCTTGAAACAATTTTTTTGTTTACCTGAAAATTTTACACAACTCGGACCCCGACTCCAATATCTTTGGGTGTGATTAAATCCCTGATATTTTATTCATTGGGGTATGCGGTATAAGTATATGAGTTAAAAGTATTAATTTTTCAAAAGTCACTGTTTAAGCGCTGCACCGCATATAGTGTTCGTCAGTAACCGATTTCATCAGTGACTGAATTTCTGGGTAACTGGTTTCGTCCACAATATTTATTGGTGGGAGTGGTTTTTCTTTCGGTTGCACCATATTTGGTGCAATGTTGTTGGTAGATTTACTGCCGTTTGATTGATTGACCTCGAATTGAACAACTTTTGGTTCGATACTTGTAGTTCCGCTACCATTTAATTGTTGAGCCTCAGGTGAAGATTCAGCTTTTATTTTCCTACTCTTCCTGGACTGGTCTATCTAATTCATTTTCATTAGTGATGTAGTTGATTACTCAATTTTAGGTTTTCATTTTCTCGCTTAAGATGCTCGATTTCTTCGCTTAGATTGAAGAGGTTCATATTTTATTGTTCCATGGCAATAGTTCTTTCACTAGATTCAGCTAGTCGAAACGTAAAATTTCCGCTGTCATCACTTCATGGCATTAGTAAAAGCATCGGCTTGACCAGCTAACGAATTGTTACTTTTTTCGTTTATAAGTTATCTTCCTATATTTTTTCTTCTTTGGAACAGATTTGATGATCCGTGATTATGCAATTTACCAAATATGCTGTCTTTTTCAGTGCGTAATAGCTCATTTACACCTTCACTTTCCCCTATCGCACTATCTACTGTAGTGGCCAGGTGGTGTACTACAGAATAATGGTCGTTGAATTTTGACGATTGAGAGTCCACTCGTTCACTCCTGACAGTCGCCGGTACTGGGTTAAAGGCATTTTTATTACCAATTAAATCATATAATAAAAAAATATAAAAATTAAGAGGCAAATACTTTCATCATTTCAAATTGAAATGATCATACATAATTTTTCGATGGACGTCCCAATTCGATTCTTGTACGTACGATATTTGTCAATAATATATAATAATAAATATCTTAAATACCTTCAAGGCATATTTTTGTAAGTTAAAAATAAATTGATATTCAATGATCAGTCGTACATATGTACTCGTACATGTATACGTGGTTTCAATAGATATTATGTTAACATAACATAACATTATGCATACGTCTGTTTCTTGTGTGTACTTCCAATTTGTACTAATTTTATGTGTTTACAGTTGCTGCGGTTAATCGTTATAATTTGAATACATATGCCAGTTTAACAAGTTTTTTTGGCAATTATTTGCTTGTTTAAATAAAAAAACAACTCTAAGTACAATGTATCAGTCAGTTTTTCGGTGGAATGGGATTAGGAATTATTCTTTGTAAAAAACAGCTAAAAACAATAGTCGCAGTTGTATTTGAGACACGATTGCAGGTCGCGGAACTATACGTGTTACAGCAAACAGTAAAAAAATATATCAAAATAGCTACTTTTGACACTGCCAAATGAATGTAAAATTTGTATCCAAAACATGTCGAATTTCATTATAATGGTCTAAGAAATTACAAAGCCCTGTTCCAGTTGACCATAATATAAAATTTCTTTATTCACGATTTTCGAACCCAATTAACTTTAAATTTGTCAAATTCATCATAAACGGTTAAGAAACTGGTCAGTTTCAGGAACTATTGAATGTCGAAAAATAACTTCAACTTTTCTCAATCCGAATTCGAAATCAACTTTTTGTAGAATTTGAATTGTTTGGTGAAATGACATTTTTTAAATTAGGAATACGAAATTCCAGTTTCAATTTTTGACCAAAATTTATCGAATTGTAAATTTTTTATTCAGTTTTGAAAGTTCCTGGTGATTTTTAAATATCCACCATTTATGATTTTTATGATCTAACTTTACGTATAAAATTCAGATTTTGAAATTTAAAATCTTTCGGAATGTCGAATTTCGTATTTTTCTAATTTTGAATTTTAGTAAAACTTCTGGATTTAAGAACTGTGTTATCTTCAATTTTATTAAATTTTGATGTGATTTATAAAATTCAAAATTTGGAATGATTTACTTCCAATTTATTAAATGTCGGTGTCAATTTCGATAAAAATTACATTTTGGAATATTTTGAGAATTCTGTGAACAAAATTTCAGTTTATTTAACTTCTAAAACCAAATTTTACAATATTAAATTCTAAATTGTAATTTATAATTATCGGAATTTGGAAACATTGAATTTTTTATTCGAGTCAATATTTAAATCTTTTCAATTAAGCGTACTCCAGAGGGAAAGTGTTCAAATAATTAAATTCCAAAAACAAATATTTGGAATAAATGCTTGTGCAAATTTTCTATCCTCTCTTGACTTAGACTTATTGGTGTTTCATAGCAAGCAATTCATTTGCTCTAATCAAATGTAATTTTACTCGAGTACTCTACCAAACAAACTAGAATTTAAAATTAATTTCAATAAAAAAATGTTTACATTTATTTTAAACTCGCCACAAAAAACTATATGGTAGGCCAAGACAGTTGAAACTTAGGCCGTGTGTCAATAAGTTAAAGAAACAGTTAAAAATTAAAATTATGACAGGAAAATAAAATGTTTCGTTCATTTTATGATGAACAAACAAAGATTAAGTGTTTTCTGTCGTAATTTTAATCTTTAACAAATTTTTTAAATAATTGGCCTAAGTTAAAATTTAATCGCAAAATTTACAAAATTTGCAATTTTAAAATATCTTTATCATTCATTGTTTATCGTTCAAGAATTATATTAAATTAATTTTTTTTTTTAAAATTTAAATTGTAATCTTTTGAGAACAAGAATTTAAATTTCTGTTAAAGCCACTAACGATTTTAATAATTTTCATTTCCGATTAAGGAATTTATAGTATTTTTGAATAATTCTATGAAGAAGCATTTCTTTCAATATTTCTAATTTATTTTTTATTAGATTTCAGGTTGACTTTTAGTTTTTAATTGTTTAGTGTAGTATTATTAGCCAATTTTACAGTGTTTAAAATTTAATTTAATTTTAAAACTTATAGAACGAGAAAAGATTCCGAAATAAATGTAAGTTTTTAATCAAAATTATTGATTTTAAATAGTTTAATATTTTTAAAATTGTTAAAATTCGTAATAATTAATAAAAATCCATCAATTTCGATTTTAATTTAAAATACAGAGAAGAATTTAGATTCATGACTTCATTAAATTTTGATGACTACTAAAAATATTAAATTGTATCTTAGAATTAATACGAATTTTTTCAAACCTAATTCGATTTATTTAATGAAACATGTGTTATACAATTTTATAAAGTTTGGAATTGTGAAGATTTCAAGTTCTACATTTGAAAAATATGATATGTATATGAATTTGGCCAGGCCCAAGAATCTTTAAATTTCTAACAAAGAATTTCGAATTATTTTTTCGAATTTTCAATTCGGAATAGTTTTAAAAATAGTACTTTAAATTTAACATTTATACAATTTTTTAAATATTATTGATATATTAAATTTGTCAAAAAAAATTTCAAAAAAATTAGAAAGTTATTTAAACAGTCAAATTTATAAAATTTAAAAGTTTAAAATGTCTGTACGATTTAATAAATCTAAATTAATATAAATTTTAAATTTTAATTTGTAATAGTAAGAATTTTAGAACACGAATTAAAATTTTTATTGAAACCAGCAACGAGTACACAAATTTTAAATTAAAATTTTTTTCAAATTTTATTATTAAGCATTTCTTTCAACATCTCTAATTTATCTTTTATTAATTTTAAAATTTTCTAATACATATATACATATGTATATTAAAAACCCTTAAAATTTTAGAGCTTAAGTTCTAAAAATCGAAGGTTGTAATACATAAACACATATGTATTCTAATTATTATTAGAATTACATTTATTCTAATTATTATTAGAAGATCTTTTTTTTTTTATGTTTTTTACAAATATGAAATTTAAAAGATACTAAATTTTTTTATAAAATATAAAATTAAATTTAAAGAGTACATAAAATGGAAAGTAAAATTTTAAGAATATGTAAAAAAAATTTTAAATTTATTTAATTACATTTAATAGATCCCTAATATAATTCCTTTAAATATTCGTATGAATTATAAAAAAATCTATAATATATTGATAAAACGAAAAATAAAAATTGGGGCTTTTAGAATTTAAATTTAATTTAATTATTTCAGGTTTTGGGAATTATTGATTTAGTTTGAAACAAAATTTTTGCATTTATTAAATACTATAATTTTAAAAAAATCTGTAAATTCCAATTGAACTGTGTTAACCATTTTAATAAAATTACGTAAAATTACTTATAAATTAATTAAACTATTTAAACAAATTCATAAATTTTACCAATTTAAAATATATTCATCATTTACAGTATTTTTAATACCATTCCAGAATTTACGATGATCTAATAATTTTATTAATTCGATTTAATAAATGTATATCTATATAATTTTTTAATTTAAAATTTTAATAATAAAATAGGTAATCTTTAACGAATTATTTGCATTTAATATTATTTTTACAAGAAGCACTTATTTCAACATTTCTAATTAATTATTTGTTAATTTTCAGTTATTTTGAAATACATATTAGTATGTATGTATAAATAAATGATTAGAATTTTATAGACATTTTTCAAATAATTATTTTGATTTCAAGTTAAATTTCAGTTTATATTGTAATGCTATATTATCACCCAAGTTTACAGTTTTTGAAATTTAACTTAATTTTAAATTATCGATGCAGAATTCCAACGAATCCAATAATTTTATTAATTCGAATTTTTAATTTAAAATGACAATAAGATTTTAAGAACACCGATTTAAATTTTAAATAAAGGCAGTGAGAATTTTAATAATTTTCATTTACAAAAATGGACAACATAAAAACTTTAAAAAATTTTAAAGTTCTTTTTTTTATTAAAATTTATCGAATGTATAAATAAAATATCTTAAACTTAAGAATTAACAAAAAACTTATTAGGATAAAATTTTTTTGCTCAACTTACGATAAATAGAATTTATATTATTGTACATTTTAAGATTTGTATGTTAAAAAATATAAACAATTTCAAATTTTCGACATAACTATTAAAAATTTTCAAATTCTTCTTAAATAATTAATTTCATAATCTGAAAAAAAAATTTTTACCATTTACAAATTATTTTTATTTATGGCTAGTAATTTAAAAAAATTTAGAGTTGAAGTTTTAAAATTTAAATTTGTTTTCAAATTTTTAATTTAAAAGAAACTGTTTTTAATATATAAATTCAAATTTAAAGAGTTCATAAAATATAAAAACGCTTAGAATATTACAATTTTTCTGAAATTTTTAAATTTATTATTTTTAAGTAGATTTCAGGTTGAATTTCAGTTTTTAATTGTAATGTAATATAATTACTCAATTTTACAATTTTACAAATTTAATTTTATTTTAAAAATGATAGAATGGGAAGAGATTCAAAATTAAATTTAATTTCTTGAAAATATTTTATTCTAGATTATTAAAAATTTAACATTTTTAATACAAATAATTTTAAACATTTTTCGAATATTTTTAATAACATATTTTAAATTAAAAAGTTAGCAGAAAATTAAGAATAAAATATGATTAATTTGTTTTAAGAGAAGTAGAATGTATTGCTTTTGGCCATTTTAAAATGTTTATGTTACAAAATTAAAATTTGAAAGATATTAAATATTTTTTTTACAAATTTAAAATTTGAAAGATATTAAATATTTTTTTAAAAGAAATGTTTAAACGTAGAGTTCATAAAATGGTCATTGGTCAGTAAAGATTATGAAGTCGCAAAAATTTAACTTCTCTTATTTTTTTTTTTTTTAAATTTTCAAAACCTTGGAATTAATAATAATTATTTTTAAACAGAACTCAGTTTGTTTAATAAAATATATGTGTGATAAAATTTTGAAAAAGTTAGAATTGTGAAGATATCCAAATTATAAAAAAATATGTTGTATGAATTTGGCCAGATCCAATAATTTTTAAATTTCTAACAAAGAATTTCGAATTATTTTTACAAAACTAAACTCATTTAATATTTTTTTTTGAATATTTAGAATTATGCAAGAAATTCTAAAAATTCGAAATTTAATATATTTCTTATATAGTTCCTGAAAATGTTAAATTTAATTTAGTGATAAAACGAAAATTAAGGATTTTGGGTTCTAAGAATTTGTACTATTTTTATTTTTTCATGTTTTGAGAATTATTGATGAACGTCAATTTTGAAGCAATTTTTTGTTATTAAAAAAATTTAAATATTATAAACTCATACGGAACTTGAACCATGTCAACTTTCCTTCATTCCTAAACAAAATTATAATTATCGTTCCAGAATTCAAATCGATAATAAAATAATTATTTTTAAGCGCATAATAACTTTTATTTTCAAAATTTTATAAATTTATAAATTTATGATTATTATTTTAGAATTTAAGTTCTAAAAATCGAATTTTGTTATATAAAACTTTTAATATAAAATTTTTAATCATGTTTTTATTAAATGTATGAAAATTATTAAACAGTTTTTAAGTTGAATTTTGGTTGAAGATTAACAGTTTTATTTTAAATTAATTTAAATATATTTCGAATGTTTATAATAAAATATATTAAAATCAATATTTAACAGAAAGTAATGAATATATTTTTATACAATTTTTTGAAAATTTTAATAGAGAAAGGATTTTTAATTCTATTCTGTACATGGGTTTTATGTTAAAAAATATATAAGCCTTGAAATTTTAAAATTTTAATTAGGTCTTAAAAATGTGGCGCGACATTTAAACAATTTGTGTATTTTAAGAATAATAGGATTCTAACAAATTTGTAATATGTAAAAAAAATTCAAATTCCTCTTGAAATCTTAACCAATTTATTTCGATTTAAATTAACATACACTGATTTTATATATAAGGCGATTTATTTAAATAAAGTTCTAAGCATTAAATTTTTTTCAGATATTAAAATTAAAAGGTACACAATTTTAATAGATGAATTTGAATTTAAATAGTTCATAAAACTGTCAGTAAAGTTTTACGAAATCGTTAAAATTTAATTTAACAAAAATTTAACATTTTTATTTAAAAAAATTTTCTTTAAGAGCCACGTACATCAGGAGTTCTAAAAATCTTAAATTAAAATAATAAAATTTATTTAGAATTAAACATATGTTCTTGAGAATTAATATTTCTAAATTTAAATGAACAATTTAACATTTTTATTACAAATTTAATCAAATATTTATCGAATGTATAAATAAAATATTTTAAACTTAAGAATTAACAAAAAATTATTAGGATAAAATGTGATAACATTTTTTGCTAAACTTACGATAAATAGAATTTATAATATTGTACATTTTAAGATTTATATGTTAAAAAATTTCAAATTTTCGAACTTTAATTAGATTTGACGCAGAATTTAAAAACTTTGTGCATTTTTTGAATTCCATTATTACAAATTTGTAACTATTAAAAAATTTCAAATAGCTCTTAAATAATTAACTTTGTTTTAAATTTACCATTTACAAATTATTTTTATTGATGGCTAGTAACTTAAAAAAAATTAGAGTTGATGTTTTAAAATTTTAATTTTTTTTCAAATTTTTTTATTTAAAAGAAACTATTTTTAATGTATAAATTCAAATTTAAATAGTTCATAAAAAACATATATGTATGTGTAATAAAAACGCTTAGACTATTAGAATTTTTCCGAATTTTTTAAAATTATCATTTTTAAGTAGATTTCAGGTTGACTTTCAGTTTTTAATTGAAATGTAATATAATTTCTCAATTTTACAATTTTACAAATTTAATTTTATTTTAAAAATTATAGAATGAGAAGAGATTCAAAATTAAATTTAAGTTCTTGAAAATAGTTTATTCTAGATTATTGAAAATTTAACATTTTTATTACAAATAAATTTAAACATTTATCGAATATTTTTAATAACATATTTTAAAATTAAAATTTAGCGGAAAATTAAGAATAAAATATGATTAAATTGTTTTTGATTGTTTTAAGAGAAGTAGAATTTATTTCTTTTGACCATTTTAAAATTATATAAAATATATCAAATTATAATTTTAGCTTAAAAATTAAACCAAAATTTGAACAATTTTTATATTTTTGTAAGGCAGAATTATTTTTTTTTATATTTATTACAAATTTTTTGATATGAAAAATTAATTTTATACATTCAACTTTAACAAATTTATGTCAACAAAATTTACATTTTTGCTATTTAATATGACAAATTTCAAATATAAGAATTATCGTTCCAGTTTCCAGAATTAAAAACGATAATCCAATAATTTTTTTATTGTAGGCAGTAGGAAAGTAGGAAAGGATTTTAATAATTAGGGTTTTTAAAAATTAAGAAATTTACTGTTTCCCTTTATCGAATTTTCTAATAATTTTGTGAACTAGGATTTCTTTAAATATTTCTAATTAATTTTAAAAGTTTCAGGAGTTTTAAAATACATTATTGAATTATAGAATTTTAAAGGAAATTTATGAAATAAGAGTTTAACATTTTTATTACAAATAAATTTAATCATTTGTTGAATATTTACAATAAAATGTGTTAAAATTAATTACTAACTGAAAATGAAGAATAAATGTTGAATAATTTTTTTGGAAATGAATTTAAAATTAATAAAATTTTTATAATTTCGGAATTTTAATTACGCACAAAATTTAAAAAATTTGTGTATTTTTAGAATTCCATTAACAACATTTGATTTTTTTAGTTTTTTACAAACTTAAAATGTAAAAGAAACTAAATATTTTTTTAAAAGAAATTTTCAAATTAAGGGTTTAAAAACGGTCAGTAAGAAATCGTGAAACTTTTACAAAAAATTAAAAAATTTTAGTTTTAAAAATTTTTAAGTTAAAATATCGTTAATTCTTGGATTTTTTAAACAGAATTCTCTAAAAAAATTTTCGAGTTCCAACAAAGAATTTTGAATTATTTTTTTAAAATTTAGAAAATAATCAAAAAATACAACTTTAAAAATTGGAAAAATTTCCGTAATTGTAAGAATTTGTTTCAAGTTAATAATTATATAATCTCATACATATAACACAATTATTCGTAATATTTGACCAAAAATATGATAATCTTTTAAAATATGTTGTAAAGAATGTTGCATAGCACGTCTTATCTACATAATTTAAAGAACATGACAATCAATATTATTATCAACCCGTTACCTGCCCAGCTGGCCACAATCTATTATAGCTGTTTTGAAACTATTAAATATTTTCTTTTTATTAAATTTTCTAATCAATTAACAAACAATTTAATCCAATTCATCTTCGTTTTGCATATAAATGTAATTTATCTCTAATTTAAACCACTTTTAACGCGACATCACAGACTCTTTTTCTTGTTGTATGTATCTTCTTAAATTGTGAGAAAAAAATTTCAAATATTTCTTCTGTGTATCATCTTTATACCTACCTACCTATATACATATATACGTATATCACTCCAACTCTGCATACAGTATATGTATATAAACGCGCGAAGAAGAAAGGTATAAACCCAATCTGAATGATTTCTGGAATATAATTAATTTTCTTCTTCTTATGTATACGAAATTGTTCGTTTTTATTAATTAACAGAAACTTATTTAGACAAGATAAATTAATTAAAGAACTAAATCGGTTTTTATAAAAATTTTTGCTTTTCTTTAGTTAAATATTTATGCATGTATGTAAGCTTAAAGCATTTTATGTTGCACATAAAATACGCGACGACATAAAAATTAAAAATACAAAAATTGAGTGAGAATTTACAAGATTTACAATGAATTGAAACAAGAAGAAGATGCAGCATGTACATACAATATATATATATAAATTCGATTCGCTTTAGATTTAATTTAAAATTTGTATTAAGAGTAGTTGTGGTAGTAGTAATAACCATAATAATGATAATTCTCGCGTGATCAACATAATATACAATTGCAATGGTTTTAGTTGCGAGTCGAGCGCTATTAAATGGTTGGTTGATTTTTGTCGTTGCTGATGTATACTGATTTGCGCTGCACTTAACTCCTTCCTTTACTTATTTATAACGATTGCATTTAATTTGTTGTTTGCTTTTGTTTCAGACGAAATAAAAATTAACTGTTTGCATTTAGCGTATAAATAGAAATAATAAGACATTAAATTGTCGGTGTGACGACGTCTTTTGTATATGTGTATATACATACATAGAATTATAACTAAGTGCATACAATTATTTTAGTTATACATATATGTTAGGTGTTGTTACGATTCTTGCTTGTGAACACAATTTAAATTGAATCGATATGTATAGCGCGATATTGCGGATTATTACATTAGCGCGGGTTTGTTAGTTTCATTTGCATATATACATTAGGCCTAATTGACATTTGGAGGTGTTAACAATTATTTATAAAACGACTGCAAATTGTCATTTAAAACATTCAATTTAGTTCACATTTGAATTGTTAATTGCAAACATATTATTCTCGATACTTTTAGCCATAACGCAAATACGCATTTTACTTTAATTTGAATTAAGTGATAAAATTGGTCTTTTTTTTTGGTTTTTATTTAATATTTTAAATAAACAATTATATTACAATCTAATCACCTGGACTAATGAGCCATTTTATTCTAACTTGATTTACTAACTATATTTACTATAATAACTTAATTTACTATATTTACTAAAATTGATGAGAATTAATTTAGTTTCGTTAAGTTTCATTCGTCATCTTTTGGTCCAGTTATGTATTTGACTAAAAGCTAAATGTAAATTCTTCGTTGCTATCTCCAACAGCTAAGATTACCGTGTCATCAGGAAAGGTGGCCACAGGGTTGTTTTCTAATACATGGATATCATTAGTGTACAATAGGTATAGGACCAGCTCTAATACCTGCCTTGATTTCTTTAAATTCGGAATAGGAATCGTCTAATTTTACTCTAAACAATCTATCTTTCAAGTATGATTCTAATATTGTAGTGAATTGCATTGGTAGTACAGTTCTTAACTTATAGTTAAGTCCTTCGTGCCAAACTTTATCAAAGGACTGTGCAACATCTAAGAATATCGTTGAGCAGACTTTTTTCTTCTCTAATGCTCTTTCAATAATATTAGTTATTCTGTGTACTTGATCTAATGTTGAGTGTTGGTTGCGAAACCCGAACTGATAATATGGAATCAGGTTTTTCCTCTCAATTATCGGATTTAGCCTTTTTACTAATGACTTCTCAAAAAGTTTAGACATAACTGGTAATAACGATATTGGCCTGTAAGATCCAGTTTTATGTCGTGGTTGCTCAGGTTTAGAAATCCTAATTACTTCTGCAATTTTCCATAGGCTATCCAAAAATTTCAATCGAAAGGCGGCATTTATAATTTTGGTGAGCTTTTATAAAGCTTTTCTTTGTAGTTCTTTTAAAATTTCTGCTGTAATAAGGTCATAACCAGGCGCTTTTTCCGGATTCATATTGGTTTTTATCTCATACATGACGTCTTTTGGTGTTGCTCGTAGCATTTCTTCACTTTCCTGTACAACCTGTCCAGTTATTATTTCGGTCATCATGTGGTTCAAATATTTTTTCCAGGTGTTTAGCAAAACTTTGTACTTTATCTTCGTTATTTCTGGCCCATTTGTCATCTTCTGTTCTGATTGGAGGAATCTGCATTATTGGTCTTTTAATTCTTCTCGTTGCTCTCCAGAGAGAATAATCAGTACTTGTATCATTAGATAATTTTCTGAGGTAGTTATACTGATAGATTCGTCTTTAAAATATTTGATTTCCCTTTTAAGTAGCTGAGTCAGATTGTTTAGCTTAGTTTTATCTTGAGGGGCTCTAGTTTGTTGCCATATTCTCCTTGTCCTTCTTTTTTCTGCCAAGAGCTATCTAATTTCTCTAGGGTAGTTGCTTCTGATAATTTTCTTTTTAATTTCAGGGGTGTTTTTCCAAGCTGACTGCTGTATGTTACATATGAACTTGTGAATTTCTTTTCCCAATTGTTCCTCACTCGTTAGCGGAACCATTAAGTTAATTTTTTTTTCTAAAGACAGTCTAAAGCATTCCCAATTTGTTTGCTTATTTACTAAATTAGTGTAGCTTTCTTTTTTAATGATCCTTTGACTTAATGTCAAAATTATTGGGGAGTGATCGGAGCTTAAGTCAAGACTTTCATCTATATGTAGCTAATTTACAGATATATTCTTCACTATAAAGAAGTCAATTAGATCTGGTATTTTATTTGGAGCAGTTGGCCAGTAGGTCGGTTTACCATTTGATAAGGTTTCGCAACCTAATTTCTGAAAGCAATGAGGAGTTCTTTACCTTTAGTTGTTGTTAGTCTAGAACCCCAGTGGATATTTTTAGTTTACTGAAAAATTCAAGATAATCTTTTTCGTGTAGAGAGTATTTCGGTGGGCAGTAAATTCCAATAACACTAATATAGCTAATTTTGGTCTTGCTATTAACAGCGGTTGCTTGTATTTGTTCTGTTTCATATTTTAATTCCTCGAAGTGATTAATACTATTTCTGATTATAACAGCTCTACTTCCCTTATCAGTATTTCCCGATTCGAATTTGTCTGCGTTCAGAACCATTTCCAATCATTCTTAAGTCGTTAGACGTTGTTTTAAAATAAAAGCAGTCTAAATCTACATATTATAGGGAATTTCACAACTTTTTTTAAATTTTGCCACGTTTTTTGTTGAATAATTTATTTTTATGATCATGTAATTGTAAATTTGTTCTAATTTAGGTTAAAAGGGTAGTTTAAATAAAAATGTATAATAAAAAAATCGTCAGTCTTAAAAGCTAACCCGTTTTCTAAAGTGAATTTTTCTACAAATTTGAATAGACAATAAATCACAAGAAGACAAAAATGTTTAGCTATTTATGTATTTTGTTTGTCGAAATTAGTTGAAATTTAAAGATATTTTTGACCAAAAAATTCAGGAGGATTTGGACGTGATTTTGCCACAAAATCTTGATGCAATTACCGGTAAATCCAGAAAATTACCCCTTTTTGGATTAAATAGTTCTCGAATTATTCGAGAATCCAAAAAGTTACGGAAGATTTAAATTTTAACTTTAGTAAGCTAGTTTACAATGGCTGTTTCACCACACTTTGACCAGTGACGGTGCGTTATAATATAGCATCTTTTTAACGAATACAGGTCCGAGTTTTTATTGCCCATCTATACATTGTATAGTTCCGTGTCCAGCCTGGACTGGCATGACCGATAGTTCGGCTCATCTTTTGTGCACTCTAACATTTTCATCCTGATCGAATTCAAGGATGAGGAAACAGTTTTGTGTCCTGCCTCTATTGGGATTCGATCTCAGTACCTCCTGATCAAAACGTCACGCTTAAATCACTGTGTTATTTGCTCGGTATACTTTTAACTTTAACTGAATCCTAAAATTGTAATTATCTTGGTTTCCAATTCGTATTTCTCTATGCCGAGCTTTTTTGAGTTTTCTAGATATGCGCAGGATTTAATTAAAAGTTCAGCGGGAACTAAAAATTTTCAAGTGTTTTGATTTCCAACTCGTATTTTTTTCTGGCTTACCAACTGTATTCGGGACTGTATTATTATTCCAAGTGTATTAAAATGTAAAATGTTTCGGCATTTCTGGAGCCTACAAATCGTCGTGTATTAAAGTGTTCCAATAGACCTTTTTTCCAAAAATTGGTTTTTAACGTATAGTCTTACTAATTCAACTATGCTGTTTCAGAATCTTGTCATCAGAATATTCTGCGATATTTGGTTGTTTGTAAAATCCATAAAAAGCGTGTCGTTCAACTCTAGAACTGTGCTTTATTAGCCATATATCTCAGCGAACAATTTACTATTTTTAATCGGATTATGTTAATCTGATCACTGGTGTTTAGCTGACACACAGACGCAATATCTTGACCCTAGGCTTTCTATTCAAAAATGTATCGATTGTGCAAATCTGAAAATAAGTGAAATTTTACAAAATCGACACCACAAGAAATCACTGGCGTTGCTTATAAATTTTGCGAATTCATTCAATTATTGTATGAACCCAATAATTCAACAGTGTATGGGTTCGGTGTCCATTGCGCACAGCGTAGTCCCAATGATCTCGATATCTCCGAGTCCAGGGATAGTGTCTCCTGAGCGTCTTCCGGGATGCTTTGGACATCTGGGTCACCAGCAATAGGCGGGACACCACTAGTGGCTTCCCCACCTGCTGCAGTTGCCCCAGGTCTGTCAGCCTCATCGCGCTTATAGATTTTGAGCGTAATCGCTCCAAATCCATAGCTGACCAGGCCTCCAAATTTTGCCAAAGCTCCCACGGATTCTCTGTCGATGATTATGACGGCCGATCTGTGATCTGTTTCCGCCTTTACCTCATCTAACCTGGCAATCTTCCAGGTGGCCGTTGGCAGATCCGGATTGCTGATTTTTAACATTTCCAGGATCTCCCTAGGATCACCCGGCTCCGCAGGAATCCAGGCTCGTGCCCTTGGCCTGCAGGGAATTTCTTCCCTAGTCACCACTGCTAGTTTGGCCCCCGGCCAGACTTCCCCCAGGCTGCCGATCGCCTTTTTATAGAGGGTCACAGACCTCTCATCGGCACAGGCAGTCAGTTTTACGTGACCCCAGTCCTGGGTTCTCCCTCATGATTTCTAGGAAGATGGCGGCTAAGGCCTTCTCCACCTTCCTCCAGTTAAGGGTCGTAATGCTCCCATCTTCTTGTGCCCTGTCAACGATTGCCATGATCAGGTGATCATTTAGCACCTCGTTGAAGGGCCTGGTAACATTGTCCGGAACCCGTTTCTTTTTAGCCTCCGTAGGCGGTTCATCATCAGATCTCTGCCTTTTCGGCTGTGAGATCACAACGGAACCCTCCTGCTTTGGCTCAGTGATACGTCTTGCCCACGCAAGCGTATCCTTGTCTCTATCCGTTCTCTGCTCCAACGGAATGTTACAGATCTTAGAGATCATGCGCCAGGCTCTCTTCCTGGTCTGATAGTTTGACACTGATGGAGGGCCAGCATTCGTGCCTTTGCCCTTTGGTTTCGAGGGGCCAGCCTCATTCGGTCTTATGCCCCTAATTGCACGTTGGAGACCGGGCCTAAAGGCCGATGTCTCCGCAGTACTAGATTCCGGTTTTTTAAGAGCACCGGTCTCTTCTTGTTTTTTATCTGGATCTTCCATAATCGGTCCCACGAGTAGCGGAGAAAGGAGGTCCACCTGTGCAGAGATCCGCAATACACAGGTAAGGCTACATGATCCAGAGGGCGCCAAGTATCCGGATACACCGTTAGAGACTGGGCTAGTTTTTAGACTGGGCCCCCAGCCTGCCCGGTTATTAGCACGGTACGATTAACACCTTAACCCGGCCCAGTTATTTAGCGCCGTGTTTTCGCCTAGTACACCACATGGTGTAATAGTTGCCCGGTGGTCACCACGGGGAGGTAACACGCACACTTGTGGAAGCTGCAAGATACGGAGCTGGCAACAAGTGCCAACTTGATTCCCCCAGACAGCTTCTCACCAGACCACCAAAAAATTGCTATTTACTGGGATCCAATACGGTGATCCGTTTAAAAAAGGAATACACCTTTTTCGAAGTAGATTTAAATTCTATTTAGTGAATTCATTCCTATTTAAAACATGGTGACCCACATTTGGTGACCCATGTTAGGTTAGGTTAGGTAAGGATGACCGTCCTAAAGGACTAGCATAGACACAAAATTGGTTCGTAGCTGTACCACATTCGAGTTTCCTCCTCTTCACTCTTTAAACCATCCTGAGCTTACCAAGTAGCGTTTAAAGTCCCGGATCTCGATCTTACTAAGATTCGTGATCGATCTTACTAAGATTCGAGAGGTCGTTCAAAGGGGAAGTTCTAATAAATTTTGTTCTGCTGTACGCTAGATAGACTAGGGCAGGTGCAGAGCAGATGGAGCACATTTTCCTCCTCCATTGTAGATACTACATTATACTTCAACCAGTTCATGACTTCCATTATCGCGATCAGTTCAGCTTGAAAAACCCTGCTAAAGTCGGGAAGACGAAAAGAGAGGTTAACCCCTAGTGCCTCACAGAATACCCCGCAGCCAACCCTTCTATCCTTTTTTGAGCTATCCTTTTTTGAGCTATCCTTTTTTGAGCTATATTTGAAGCTTAGCGCCTCCTTGTCCATGACAACCCCATATACAGCAGTATAAATTTGACCACTGAGACATAGAGCCAGTGTATCTCTTTCAAATGGCATTTTTGCAGGAGTAGATCGCAATAGTAGCTTTCTTTACTCTCTCTACGATGTTTGGTTTCCAGCTTAGCTTGCTGTTCAAAAGCAGTCCTAGGTATTTTGCTCTATCCGTAAAGATCAAGCGAGTACCATTTAATGTTGGCGGGTCACACTGAGGAAGTTTGTGCTTTCTGGTAAAGAGGTACAGAGTACCAGCTCAGAGAGGTTGCCAAACGCACACCGCATGCGCTCACTCAGCGTACTAGGATATTTACTGAAGTCCGCAATAGCAACGTCATCCGCTTAGAGGATAAGCTTATAGGCCTAAGGTCTTTGGGAAAGCACTGCATGCACTCACTCAGCGTACTAGGATATTTTCTGAAGACCGCAATAGCAACGTCATCCGCTTAGAGGATAAGCTTATAGGCCTTAAGTCTTTGGGAAAGCAGTGATAGCTTTTTCGCGCCTTAGGTATAATAAAACTTTTATTTCAGTCCATTTGCTAGGAATGTGACAGAGTTCAAGGCTGCCTTTGAAGATAACTTCCAGCCAGGGTAAAGTTAAATCAATAGTTCGCTGGATATCCGCAGGGATAATGACATCAGCTCCTGCCGACTTGTATGGCTTAAAACTGTTTATTGCCCATATGATATTCCGCATATTTACTATATGACTTACGGAGTCTTCACTCCTATTTGTCATGGGTCTCTCCGGAGCTAGCACCGAGCACTCCGGGAAATGCGTTTCTAGTAATAGCTCCAGGGATTCCTCACTACACGTAGTTCATGAACCATCCGGTCGTTGTAGATAACTCGGGATGGAGGACTGGAACATAGTACTTTGCGTAGCCTAGCAGGTCTCCTGTATGTTGCAACAGTAGTGCCTCTAGGCCCTCGTTTTGGCTGCTCTTAGCTCATACTGGTAGGTTTTAAGGACTTCCTTATAACAGTCCCAATCTGCAGCAGCATTTATGTTCATCGCTTTCTTGAACAATCTCCTGCATCTTATACGAGTACCTTGGAGTTCTCTCGACCACCATGGTGGCTGAGATTTACCCAAAGGCCTACTGATAGGACATGCACCTAACATGGCTTTGTTCAAAGCATCAGATAGCTTGGTTACTAGAACATCAAGCTCTTGTGTAGATGCAGGTGGGTTTGGTACCGATACCGGTAATGAATTACCCAGAATGGTTCTAAAGCAATCCCGATCAGTTTTCATCCTATTTCTGGAGGACGGTTTTTTAGTGGGTTTTGTATCCACTTCGTACTGGAGATAACAATGGTCAGAAAAGGAATGGTCTTCTGACACTTTCCAGTTCAATACCCTCTCCTTAATAAAATCAGAGACAAGTATGATGTCTAGCACTTTTTGCTAGCGGAGGACCAGCATTAGTGCCTTTGCCCTTTGGTTTCGAGGGGCCAGCCTCATTTATGGTTATGCCCCTTTTTGAACTTTAGAGACCGGGCCTAAAGGCCGATGTCTCCACAGCACTAGGTACCGGTTTTTTAAGAATACCGGTCTCGTTTTCCTGAAGTCGCCAAGTATCCGGATACACCGTTAGAGACTGGGCACCACATAAACATGGTGCTCCAGTTTTCCCGGTGGTCACCACGGGGAAGTAACACGCACACTTGTGGAAGCTGCAAGATTCGGAGCTGGCAACAAGTACCAACTTGATTCCCGCAAGACAGTTTCGCACCAGACCACCGTGACCCATGTTACATTACCAAGGAAATACCACAGTGGTTATAGTTGAGACGTTTGGATCGGGAGGAACCGGGTTCGAATCCTAATAGAGGCAGCAGGACACAAAGGTGATTATTCATCCTTGATTTCGATCAGGCATGACGATGAACACATCGATGACCCTGGAGAGCATAATAATTTAAAAAAACAAAGAATTCATGAGCCGAACTATCGTTCATGTCAGTAGCGGGTTAACATCACTTTTAATTGTGTATCTGATCAAAAAATTATGGCAACATTGAAGTACATAATGCAATAATTACCTAATGACAAACATCTGCATTAATAGTAAAATATATAGACAAAATAACAAAACAATATTAATAATATTAATAGAGGTCAGTGGATTAAAAAAAATTCTCCAAAATTGTAAACAGCTGATAAGGCACCAAAAATATTTAAATTTTTAAGAATATTAATTATATTTTTCAATTTTCGACGCATTATTAAATAGCCTAAGTATTAATGTTAACCAGGTGCTTTTAAAGATGAAAAATGATGGTGCTACTCTATCAGCAGATTAAAATTTTTGTATTTTTTAAATAAAATTGACATAAGCGCGGCAAAAATAAAAATCTCAAATAAGATACAGATGCGGAATGTAATATATTTTATTTTATCTTTCTATATATACATAAATTTGCAAAACATTTCTGCTTGCTACTTTTAAATATGCACACATATACATAAGTATGGCTATTGAGTGGTGAAACTACCACTCCGCACGGTAATTAGTAATTTACTTCTTATCACGCTTGTTTTGTAAATTGCCAATATGTTCACCTCATTTAAATACATTTTCTTCTTAATTTATTTTAATTCTATATACGAGTGCTGTGCTATAAATAAGTAATTATGACTATAGACATATAATTACACGGTAATAAAATAAAGCGCGCAAATTTTTTGTATGAGTAAATTGGCAATAGAATTTAATTATTTAAAATTACAAAGGTATTTATTCGTATATATATATATGTATATATGCTAAAATCATAAAATAAGATATTAATTATAATTTGTGTTTCAACTATATATATTTTGCTTAAAACTAAATTAAATATATAAATATAATTATAATTATATATTATTACAAAACGTAACTGGTTTATTTTATAAACTCAATCAAGCAACCTCGTTATATTTTTTGTATTAATAGAATAATTAATTTTAATTAACTGAAAATAATAATTGTTGTTTTTAAGGTAATTAATTTAATTTCACTTTAAGCGAAGACGACGTCCGCAAGTGGAAAATCATCGTCTTCTTGACCATTCGATATTTTATTATATATTTTTTTTTATTAATTTTTATAGTTATGCGCGCGGCGATTTCAATAAACAAGATTTTTAATTTAAGCTCGATTATAATTTATATAAAATCACGACGATATTGTGAAATTTAATATAATTATTATGTATATGCGCATTATTTTAAGTAGTAATTAATTAATTTGCAATCAAGCTTATAAATTAAAAATGGTAAATTACAAATGTATTCAATATATGTACATGGAAGGAATGTACAGTAACCAAACCGATGTACAAACCGATGATACAATTAATACAATGATAATAAAAATAAATATTAAAATTTGTAAATACCAAATTTTAGACGACCTTTTCAATCAGCCACATAGTAAAACACACAAAAAATTGTCGCGTATCAGTGCTAGACAATTTTTCATGTATTTTACTATGTGCGCTTCGCAAGCATGACTAAATTTTGATATCAATTTTTTTTTTAGCAAATTAAACTTGCTTTAATAATCAATTGTACATGGCATGTTTCTATCAACCTTCCTCTTCCAATAGAACAAATGTACTGACTTTTAGTCGCAAGGTTAAGGTGTCGGGAGATTATACTCGACCAGCATATCTTGATCGCAATGCATACATGATAAACATTCTAAAATGCACCCGAATGCGAGTTAAAGACCCGACCTAGAAATCGATGTCTGTTTAAGCAAATTAAATGATCTGAAACTTTAAATCATGGAACTTACAAATCAGAGAGAAGAAGATTTGTGGAATTTGGTTCGTCAAATTGAATCGCGTTTGTTACATGTTTTAGGTCGATTACAACGAGCCACAATCTCACCTACGTCCGAATAAAGTGCTCAAAAGGTTCTTAAAGTGTGTCAAAAATGTCAATCAAATATGAAAATGTGTTTGGAAGATTACGGACAAATTAAACGAATCAATCCAGAAGACTAATATTATTGACACCTCCCCTAACATGGAACCAGGGACTTCAAAAACCCCACTATTACCAAGGATTACCTCAATCAATGACCAGCGAACTTATTTACCAAGAGCATAACGCTCCGTCAGCAGCACATGGCGGACAAAAGAAAACCCTAGTAACACTTCGGCGATTATATTTCTGGCCTGGAATGCGTCGTCAAGTTCAACAATTTATTAAATCTTGTGACATCTTCCAGACCACTAAAGCTGCCAACCAATTACTGCGTTCACTAATGACTTCACCTAAATTCATAGAGCGACCATTTCAAAAAATCTATATAGATCTTTTGGGTCCTTATCCAAGAACCAAATCGGGCAAAACGGTAATTTTAATCATCGTGGATCGCCTTACTAAATTCTGCATTCTTAAAACGCTTAGCAAGGGGCTAGCCGGTAAAATAACTGAATTTATCCGTGATGAAATATATTTTTTGTACGGTGTGCCAGAAGTACTCCACAGTGATAATGGTGTCCAGTTTGTAAGTAAGGAATTCCAAGCGCTGTTGACAGAATTCAATGTCAAACACGTAAAGACCGCCATTTACTCGCCTCAATCTAACGCTTCGGATCGCGTAAACCGTTCTATAGTGGCGTGGCGGCCATAACAGCTTACGTCATGTCGGACCACCGTACTTGGGATCATCATTTAGGAGCAATGGCCAGTGCAAAAATAAAACAAAATTAAATTAAATTATAAAAGTGTTATTTGCGAGTATGGTGAATTGAGTGAGTATGGTGATACTAGAATTCGAGGTGCCTGTCTTAGTGAATGCTATACTCGTCTTTCACCTGATAGTTAAGGTAGGACTACTATAATATAGCACTATATATTATACAGTGTAAAGTTAAAGTGTTCCATATATAGAACCATGAGTATTCATGTGTACACCTTTTCCACTGTTTTTAGATCCAACGGTCCTTATTGCGGTCCGGAACACCGTTTTAAGTACTACGGTCTTAGACCATATCTATTGGGACAAATTCCACAGACTGCAATTCCGTCAGCTGAATCTTGCAGATTAGTCACTGTACCACGTCCTGTAAATATCGAAGAAAATAGCGTATAACTTGTCCAGCTGCTTCTTCTCCGATTGAGCTGAAATTCATAAAAAAACGGATATTTTGTGCCTAGGACAGGGCGACTAAGTGAATCCGCTATAATTATGTGTATAAGTGAATAATTTATGCGTGCAAGTTGTGATTGCCTTGTCCATATATTATGTATTAAATTATTAAAATAACGTTATATATGAATATTTAATTAGTGTTGTAAATTAGATAATAAGCTAGTAAAAAAGTGCTTTAAGTCTCAATTGAAAAAAATTAAAAGTGATTTCAGATTTTTAATACGCATGTGATTTGGTTTTAGTTGAAAAAAAAAAAAAAAAGATAAAAAAAAGAAGAAACGGGGATGGAAAAATCAAAATTTAACCTTGGCACCATCAAAATTTCTTGTTTCGCGAGGAAAAATAATTAAAGTTTTCACTTACCCCTCAAATCTGCAAAGCGCTCTGCGTCGATGAGGAAATTGAAAAAGAAAGACACACTGCCGAAGCTGCTAGCCAAGGTTAAATTTTGATTTTTCCTTCCCCGTTTCTTCTTATTTTTTATTTATTTTTTTGTTTTTGTTTTGTTTTTCACATTAACCGAATGGAACCAGGGACTTCAAGAACCCCACTATTACCAAGGAGATCCACGTTAGAGAAATTACATGACCAGGTTCAAACAAAAAGTCTAGCTAAAACTCACCAAACAGAAACGCAAGCAAAAGTGTTAGAATCGGTTGATAGCATTAAACTGTAGCGGTCCTTTTTCTCACGAAAGTTCTCAACAACAGAGGTAAAATACTTAGCCTTTGACAGGGAACTCCTCGCTATTTATTTAGCCATTAAACAGTTTCACTGTTTCCTGAAAGGTAGACAATTTACTGTCTACCCGGATCATAAGCCTTTAATCAAAGCAATAGTCTCCCTGAGCGAAAAGAGTCCACGGCAGACTCGATACTTTGACTATATCGCTCAGGTCACGACGGAGAAGGTAAGCAAATCGTGGTCGCTAACACATTGTCACGGACTAGGGGTCTCCATTCTACAATAGACTCCGTCAATCTAGCAATCTCTTAAAAATCTAGCCCAGACACAACAGTCTGACAATGAATTACTCAAACTATTGAATAATTCATCACGCCCTGAGACTGCCAAATTCAAATTTGGACCCACCATCCTTCCAGATTTACAAATTTATTTTGAAATATCAACAGGTGTAAATCGACCATTTGTGCCAGCATCTCATAGACATGTAGTGTACTCTATTCAAGATAGCACCGCCGCCACTATTGCTGAGACGTTTGTCGAGCAATACGTTTCAAGAATTGGGATACCTCTTGAAATCATGACAGACCAAGGCAGTCCATTCGAGTCTAAACTCTTTTCCGAACTTACGCGTTTACTAGGCGCTCATAGAATTCGTACCATTGCCTATCATCCAAAGGCATATGGTATGGTCGAAAAATTCCACCGACAACTTAAAGCTTCGCTCAAAGCTCGAGAAAACACTATTAAATGGAGCACTGAGCTTCCTATCGTCTTGCTGGGAATACGAGCAACAATAAAGGATGAACTAAAATACTTCCCAGCTGAACTAGTTTATGGTCAAGCCCTCAGATTATCAGGAGAATTTTTCGAAACAAGTTCCAAGGATAGTTCCGATCCACATGACTATGTCGAAAAGATTCGTGCAGCCATGCGCAACATAACTCCTATATTGACACTCGCAAGTCGACTAACCCGCCTATTTTTATTCCCAAGTCATTAAACAATTGCGAGTACGTATTCATTCGTATTGACAGAGTACGAACGGGTCTAACACCTCCGTTCAAAGGACCTTACAAAGTCATTCGTCGTTTTCGTAAACAATACATTCTTGATGTAAAAGGCAAGAATGTAAATGTTTATATTGACATATTAAAGCCGGCATACAGTATCCTAGTTGAGTGTAACTTAGTATTTAACCAAACAACTCCTAGAAAGTCTGTCCGATTCCTAATTAATCCATAATTACTTTTTATCCCAATATCCCTACCACTTACCTTTTAATTTAGGGGGATTTTACTTGCAGGGGGGTGATGTAGCGGTCGCAACAATATACAAAATACTTCTCGACTGCACGACAAATTATTCGCGCGCGCAAAATATTTGGCGCAAAAAAACCAACGACAAGATAAGTTAAAATATCAACTGATTAATCCAAAAGTTTCTACTTACCCTTCAAAAGTACCTGTTACAATTAATACGATTCCTCAAGTCATATATTCCAACCCAACCATTACAACTCAATTGTCATTAATCCCTCCAACCGAGCGCTTTCCACTATTCACGAGTAAAAACAGCATACCATACTCTTTAGTATTATCAACAGCCTCAGCATATACCAATTTAGCCATACCTTCTTCGAATGTTACCTTAACTTAGAATGTTTCAAATAGTCGACATCGTTCCCAGTATCGCAGTTCAACTACTCCTGTTGACATGTTTATTTTCCAATGAGAAACCGTGGCAAAGTCTTTAAATTTATCAGAAGAAAATTTGCTCACAGAGATGAGTTCAGTATTATACGGGGATTAGCATTACAATGATACTGGACATGTAGGCGTCACAATTCTGTTATTCTTGGCTAGAAATTAAAAAAAAACAATTTATGGAAGGAGTTAGACGATCTGATTTTGAAATTTCGCGGGAAATCGAAACTAGAAAGCCAGCAGGTTTTTAGCATTACTGAACAAAAACTTATAGAAATTCTCATTGAAACATGAGGAGTGGACTGCAATATCAGTTAATAGATAGACCTCCATTAATGGGTTAATAGCAAGTTGTACTGCCAGGGAGGATATTTGAAGTGGGCTTCGAATCGACCCTATATCAGCGTTGTGTCACAGAAACGCTGTTAATGAAATTGAATTTATGGAGTTTGACAAATCAAACTTGGTTGGTTCGAGAACCAGCAATTGCAAGACAGAAACGTCGAACAGGATTAACATTGGGGTTCTGGAGGTATAGTGCAGCCAAACTTTAATCACCCACGTCCACAGACTAGCCGAGCACTTGTATGTTACAATTATGACAAAAAAGGTCATACCTTTAATGATTGTCATTTTGTTTCATTTCGTTGGTTTTGTCATCGATGTAAATGTACGGGAAATATCCAACGGGATCAGTGGACGATTGGGATTCACAGAACCACGAAAGTTGTTATCCCCAGTCAATCAAAAGGGATATACTATTACAAACGAAAGAAGCTGCTTACTTGCAAAAACTCTTTGGACCAGACCATATAAACTCTCCTAATAATATTGGATAGTATGCAAATGCATCCAACTTCAATTTCAATCATCAGGTAATAAAATCGAGACTACATCAAATAAATCCAATCAAGTCAAAAACAACAAAAAACGACATTCCAACTCTCATCAGCGAAGGCGAACCCGACTGTATTGGAAAAACCGCAGGGAAGGAAACTCAGAATTAGTTAACTCAGTTATCATGGATATTTCGCTAGATCCCAGGCCATAAGCCCAAGGTTTAATTAACGGAGTTATACCCTTATACTCGGGTTTCTATTTTAGGAGCTGGAGCTGAGAGATTTTTAAGGGATCCAGATGTTATATTCCATAGTTCTTCATCGTATATTAATGCTGCAAATGGACCATCAAAGCGAGTTTTTGGGTATATCTGTGCTTTAGTGCATTTTAACAATAAATGCCACACAAAAACCCCTATATCTTTGTATAGATTTTTGAAATTTGTTACGCGTTATACACCTGCAATATGTTCCTTAAATATCGAAAATCAACCTAATTTGTTAGTGTCCAATTATCATGTACTCTTGCCAGAAAATCAACTAAATCTTAACCTTGCGATTGAGAAGTTTCCATTTTTCTGTAATAAGTCGGCCTAGAAAAAATTTATCTAAACCGATCAGAGATTTTATTCTATATATCCTGCTGTTCTAGCTGGAATTGGAACGAATGGATAACATTAGGCGTAATAGAGAAAAGAGAATAGTCAGAGTAGTCTGTGCTCTCCAATCACTCTGGTATCTAGAGCAAATGGTAAACCTCGTATCAGCCTTGATGTCCGTGAATAGAACAAGGCCACCGTTAAAAATGCGTATCCACTCCCACTAATCGATGGATTGTTGGGACGATTGGATCAACCTAGATATATGTCTTGTATCGACCGAAAGGATGTCTTTTGGCAGATCCCATTGGAGCAACAATCCAGAGATAAAACCGCTTTTACCGTACTTGGGAGACCTTTGTATAAATTAACGGTCAAGCCATGCGGATTGTGTAACGGCCCCCAGAAGATGTGCCGCTTGATGCACAGAGTGATCCCGCATCAACTGCATCACCGAATCTTTGTGTACCGGGATGATCTCTTGGTTACATTGGAAGAAAATTGAACCTTGCTGGAAGAAGTCGCTTCTCATCCAAAGATCTCTGGATTAACTATTAATATGGTGAAGTTTATTTTAAAGAAACTTTGGATCCATCAGAGGTGATAGATGTCTCCCAACTGATCCTGAGAAAGTGCGAGCGATTGTGCAATTCCCCAATTTCTGAAAACCTATGCTTTGTTATCCGCCCCGCTCACTGATCTTTTGAGAAGGTTTCTAAAATTAAGTGGTCAGTAATGGCTGATTTCGATTTTAATCGTTGCGGGGTTTGGACGTGAACTCGATAAAGTAAGCGATAAAATAAAAATAAAATAGTCAAAAAGTGCAGTGATAGTAGTTTCTTTTTTAATTATTTTATATACACTCCCGGTCAAAATTATTGGGTCGATGAGTTTTCTTTTTTTTCTTTTAATTAAGGTGGTACTCCAGACTGGGCCTCTATGACTTCTGAGGAGGGCCATCTGGTGCATAACCACGGAACACCAAACCCGTTCCAAAGAAGACCATATATAAGAAGATCATCAGAAAAAAGTAGCAACTCGTTCGTTCTAGGAGATATTAATATGACTTTGTCTTCACCAACAACTAATGTTGAAAGCGAAAAAAGCACACTTCATAACCAATTAAAAAGCCTAGAAGAGGTGGTCTCAAAATTGAGTAATGCAATTATCCTATTAAAGAGAGAAAATGAAGACCTGAAAAGGATCATCGAATCAGGTAAAGAAAAAAACAAGTCTGTAATGAATATAACAATGACGAAGAAGAACTCGGAAGAGAAATAGGAACCAGTTCCCAGTGGATACTAGGATCAAGAAACACAAGAAAAACCGCCACATTCAACATGGCAGTTTCAGATGAAGAGACAAAAAACAAGCCCAGAAAGAAACAAAAATGTTGTGCAGGGAAAGCAAAATCGACATCAAGTAAACCAACTACTCAGTGCAAGATGAAATTCCTAACACAGTGAAAACAAAACAGCCTCCACCAATAAACATAGTTGGTATTAAAGACTACATAGTTGCTACTAAAGGCTGTCAAGGCTCCTGATGATCTCAATTACGGACAAAGATTTCAAACTAGTAGCACTGAATAATGATGTTTGGCAGGTAAATGTTCCAGACTCAGATACTTATAGAATCTCTCTATGAAGCTTAATGCTGATAAAGTTCAGTGTGATACATATGAGGACAAGCAGGAAAGACCAAATAAGGTTATGGCTAGAGGACTACATCAGACATGCGAGAGTGAAAATATAATTGCCGAGCTGCAGAGTAAAGGATTCGACTTTATGGATGCTGCAAACATCATTAAAAAAGAGAAAAAGGTAGATGAGAAAGGCAACAGTGTCGTCACAAAACGCTGGCTACCGCTATTTATGCTAACGTTTGGCAAGGAGGAAAATATTTAAAAATTTCATGATATTCGAGCAATTCAAAATATGAAAGTCAGGATAGATCCAGTGAAAAAAAAGTCTCTGCAGATAGTCCAATGCAAAAAATGTCATGGCTTCAATCACACTCAGAGATACTGTGGACGTATGGCAGGATGCGTTAAATGTGCTGGTAACCACCTTACGAGCACGTGTACATTAGATAGGAACTCAGCTCCAAAAGGCATTAATTGCAAAGGTTAACATCCAGCTAATTACCGTGAAAGTCTGATCTAAACCGTAGAAACCCTGCTAGTGCAGCCCGACCAATCAACAGACAAAGCGGGAATTATATAAATTACGAGGAAAAGAATCATATGCACAGGTGACCTAAGATCAACAGGCAATAAAAGCGAAGGATAGCAACGACAGCCAAATTTTGATAGATGTCGTTAAATGCATAGATGCTCTAAATAAAAAACTTGATGAGAAGGCTGCGACCAATAAACTCATATTTGAACAATTGAGAAACTTGTCATCTTCCAACACAACTAGAAAATAAAAATAAAAATAAATTGAAAAACGCTCAGAATAGTAATTTGGAATGCGAATGGGCTGATCCAACACATCCCCGAGCTGGAAATATTTCTATTTAAACAAAAAATTGATATATGTCTAATCTCTGAAACCCATTTTACTAACTCCTCATATGCCAGAATACGTGGGTACAGATTTTACCATGCTATCCATTCATCAGAGGCGGATCTGCCATTCTTATTAAAGAGAATATAAAACACAAAGAATCTATGCAAGTTAGAACAGTCAAAACTCAGACAAAGTACAAAGAAATAAATATATCAGCAATATACTGTCCACCGCGACATAATTTGAAAAGAGCCGATTATGAAGAACATTATAACACCATGGGAGGTTGTTTTATCATTGGTGGCGACTTCAATGCGAATAACACATACTGGGGCTCCAGAGTTACTACACCAGAAGGGAGAAAGTTGTTTGAAGCAGGAAAAAAAATTAAAATGTGCGATTCAATCTGGTGGCTCACCAACTTACTGGCCAACAGATTTAAACAAAACACCGGATCTTATAGACTTTTATGTGACAAAAGGTGTATCAGATAACTATATTCGTTTGGAAAATAATGAAGAGCTTACATCGGACCACTCTCCTGTTATTATGACGGTCAGTGAAACAATAATTTAAAAAAAAATCACAGCGAAACTGTCCAATAAGAATACCAATTGGAAAATTTTTCGAGAATTATTACAACAAATAATAAATCTTCAAGCACCAATAAGGAACATTATACAAGTCGAAGAGGAAGTAGAAAGGCTAATAGAAAACGTATATGCTGCGTGGCAAAGTACATCTTTCAAATACGCAAATAACAACAACTGTAAAAACTATCCACTTGAAGTAACAGCGATTGTGGCAAAGAAACGTAAAGCTCGAAAGTCTTGGCAAATAAATCAAACCAATGAAAATAAAACCGTCCTTAATAACCGATGTAACAAGTTGAAATCTCTGATCAGAACAGTTAGGACTGAATCAATAAGTATATATTTGTCGTCACTTACTAGCCAAAAAGATACCGAATATTCCTTATGGTAAGCGACGAAAGTACTTAAGAGTCCAACAAATTCAACGGCACCAATTAGAAGTGAGGATGGAAGCTGGGCTCGAAGCGCTAAACAAAAAGCTGACTTGTTTGCGAGACACCTAGAAGAAACGTTTCAACCATTACCGAGGTAAATTGCGGATGAAAATGTTAACCTACTGAAACGATCTGATGAGCTTGAAATACAAAGTGTATCTCTACAGGAGCTCAAAAAGGAAATTCAAAATTTAAACATGATAAAATCTCCTGGGTCGACCTCATAACCGGACAAATCATTCAAGAATTACCAAATAAAGCGATACGTAAACTTCTCCATATAATCAACGCTGTGTTTAGACTAAAATACGTTCCAAGGCAATGGAAGGTGGAAGAGGTAGTCATGATCTTAAAACCTAACAAACAATGTAACGATAAAAAGTCCTTCAGACCGATATCCATACTCCCAACCATAGCCAAGATTTTTGAAAAATTGCACATGAAGGGAATGAAACCCATAATGGTTGACAGAAATCTCATTCCTGACCACCAGTTTGGATTCAGAGAAAACAACTCGACTATAGAACTAGTCCATAGAATCACAGATATAATAGAGCGAACACTAGAAACTAAAAAAATATGTTCAAGCGTTTTCCTGGATGTAGCGCAAGCACCTATAGCAACATATGCTGATGATACTGCGATTTTGGCAGTTGGGAATAATATAGAAGAAGCTAGTAACAAATTGCAAAAATCGACAAATTCAGTCCACAATTGGATAAAAAAATGGAGAATAAAACTGAACGAAACTAAATCTGTGCATGTGAACTTTACTAATAAAAATATTTCTAATAGAATCCCAATCATAATCAACTCTAAACAAGTTGCCTATGCAGATACGTCGAAATATTTAGGTATGACGCTGGATGCCAAGTTGAAGTGGAAAGAACATGTCAAAAAGAAAAACGAAGAGCTGAACATGAAGTATAGGAAGATGAATTGGCTCTTAGGTAGACATTCTGAACTATCTATACACAATAAATTGCTTTTATGCCGGCAAATACTGAAACCGGTATGGACCTATGGTATACAGCTTTGGGGCTGTACCAAGAAAATGATTCAGACGTTCAAAAACAAATTACTTCGGAAAATTGTAAATGCTCCATGTGGTATATTAGAAATTAAGACCTCCACCGAGATTTAAATATGGAATACATCGATGAAGTTATTACGTATCATGCTCTCAAGCATGATTCACGCCTCCACAAGCACGAAAACATCGAGATATGCAATATGAAATAACGGCTGATTAGGCCTTTGAAACGCTGAAAACTGGCTTGTCATCCTCATCAGTCCTATAGCAAATTCGGTTTATAGTAAACCATTCTGCATTCAATGCTACGCCAGCACAATAGGAGTAGGTAGCGTATTGTTCAAACTCGATGCCGACGGGATAGAACGTCGCGATGGTTTTTGTGTCGCAAAAATTAAACGCAGCCCAGAGGAACAATTCGGTTTCCGATTTGGAATGTTACGCTGCCGTGCTGAGCTTAAAGAAATTTGGAACATCAATGGCTTCCCATTTACTATCTATATATACAAACTACGCCAGTTTGCAGTGGCTGATTTTGCAAAAAGACTTGTCCAGGCGGCTAGCGTGCGTTTTAAGCACCAATCGTTTAACTTCCAGACCGGTTATCGAAAAGATTCACAGATTGTGGTCCCTGATGATTTATCGCGTGCCTTTTGCTCGCAAATAACAACATCTTCCGTGTGCTACGGAAAATACAAATTCTAACACGGTTCACAATAATTCTAGCATGTTTCCAACACTTCCAAAAATTGATCTTGGTGAATCGCATATCGTCTACATCCATTGCGTGGATATGCGGAAGGAAGTTCAAATTAAAAATTCGCATATATGTATTTAAATAATAGACGTATATAGGTTTATACTCTCATAATCATTAATACTAAATTTAAAAGATTACCAGAATCTTGAAAAGATCCTATGAACTATATAAAAATTGAATATAAATAAAACAACATGGTTTGTATATAAGAAAGCTAACTTAAAATGTTATAAAATAATTAAACACGAACCAAATAAAACTTTTTTAAATAATTTCCAAAGCTGCGGATAATAAAAATATTCAATCCAATTATCCCAATCACCGAAAAATATTATGTATTTCTGCCGTTTAAGTACCACTCGTTAAACCAAACCAAAGTTTCTAAAGAATATCATCATATAGTGGTACAGTATCTACACAGAGTATACACGGCTAAGAAATTATTTATAAACCATCGCAGACATACACAAATAAATTTATTATATTTTCATGATCCCAGAACTGAACAACATTTTTAAGATCTAAGATGTACAAAATAAAAATTAACAAGCTGTTTGTCGAATTTTCTTTAGAACTTTCGTTTTATTCTCGCATACACAGTTGCATATACATACTCGTATGTGTATTTTCGTTGCTCTTCTTAACCGCATAGTGCCTAAAAATATTTTAACAAAATGCTCTGCACAATGATCGCGGCGCCTGAATTTATACTAAATACTATTTATGGTTCTCTTTTCTTCAGACATAATTTCATTCCCTTCCACTGACTATATCATTCGCACCAACCCTATATCTTGCTGATTTACGTATAGCGCATTATGCATGTGATTTGCTTAGTTGGGCTTTCGGGACCTTACATTTGCGGTTCTGGATTTGCGTTAGCTTTGTTTCTATTTCAGGTCCAGCGACATCTTAAAGCCGGAGAGTTAACCATGGGGATTGCAATGAGTGCGATTTGGAGTATACAGCTGTCTGGACTGACATTGAGTAAAAAGCTGTCTAGACTGGCATTGAGTGCAATTTCCGAGGAGCCCAGCATCGGCTAGGGTACACCCAAAAGGCCCAGCTCGGCATCAACATATGCAGAAACAGTAGCCGATCCAACTGTAAAAAAACTTCTGCGTGCGGGAAATGAACGCAGCCATTACTCTCAATGAGGAAAATCTGCGTCTTTTTCTAAAAGAACTTGGTGGTCATATTCTCGAGACGGCTAAATCTTCTGGTTTTGTGCCGCAATTGTTAGGTTGCTACCGTTTGGTTCTGTCGGTAGATCGTCAGAATCAAAAACGCTTGGGCGGGTTGTCAATTTTCGGTTGATGGGCCCCCGAAGCCTCTGATACTGCACTCATTGATTCCTGGGCCACTTGAGAATCTAAGTTTAGTTATTACTAACATCGGCATAATGAACACATGACTGGATCCGGAACGTCGTTATAATACGTCCTTGAGAGGATCCATTTCAGGGTTATCTCAAGGCCGTTGCATTATGATTTATTCTTATATTTTGTTCACAGCTGGTCTTCATGATAAACAGATCAACCTGCAACATAGCAAATCAGCCTCTTATGAGTTGAAGCGGCTGCTTGCTATATCGCATACAGATTTTAGTCTAATCCAGGAACCGTATCTCATTAATGGTGCGGTTTCTGGTTGAAATTCGAAGTTTGGCTGCAGGATTTTTCTGGAGTCCACCGTCGTTAAAACCAGCGCGTGCATTTATATTTCTAATGATAGTGATGCCGCTATTTTTAATGAATGCAGCACGGGTGATCTTGCGGCGGTGCAAATCACTCTTTTAGACATGTTTATGCTGGCTCATGTTTCAAACTTGTCATTACATCAGCCTATTTATCCCTATGATTCCACATCTCCCCCTCTTTCAAAGGAACTGGTGAATTTTGTAATTTGGTGTAGGGTCAATAAACTACCTCTCGTGATTGGTTGTGACGCTAATGCTCATCATACCATTTGGACTGATTCGAACACCAATAATAGAGGCTCCTCTGTTCAATTATATATTTACTTTTCTGAGTTACAGATTCTCAATGTTGGTTGTGGGCCAACGTTTGAAAACTATGTTCGTAAAAAAATTATTGGTATTAGTTTGTTCTCTATATGACCATCGTTGACTTGAGTCTAAGTTGGAGGGTGATGGATGATATTCTCACCTCTGTTCATAGGTGCATCTCTTTTAATATGTAATATAACGTAATAGGAAACTTACGAATTTGGATTCATTCTCCACTGAGCTCGTTTCACTACTAAATTTACCTAATCAGATTAGATCTATCACAGATCTTGATTTGCAGGCAACTGTACTAACGAACGCAATCTCGACTGCTTTTGAAAAGTCTTGCCCTCTTAACAAGCAAAATAAGGGCTGAGTGGAAAAACTTATGTGAGGAAATTGATAGCTTATCTGTTCTCGCTAGACTTCATAAAACTCTGGCTCAGAATGATACTTGTAGGCTCGATATAGGCATCGCCTACCTTCTGGCAAACTCACCTCATGGATGCGAGAATTTGGTGAGCTACACTGTCTGTTGTCTGTCCACTCTCCATGGGTTCTGACATTTTTATCAGTACTTCAGATTGGAACTTAGCCGGTAGACTGATTACTACTGATGTTCTACACTGGAGTGGTTTCTCGTTTGCACTTTTCTTTTGTACTACTGACCCAAAAGCTTTTAGGCCATTAGTGTAACCTCTAGTTTTCTTAAAGCTTTAGAGAGGATCATCGACAGATTTATTAGGAATAATTATTTAGCTACCTCCCCTCTCATTAACATGCAACACGCTTACAGAGCTGGCAAGTCCTGTGAAACTGCTCTACATGAACTCGTAACTATAATCGAAAGATCAGTTAATTACGCAAAGAGTTTCTTGTAGGTACCTTTCTGGACATTGCGGGAGCTTTTGATAGGGTTTCGTTTTCTTCGATCACGAGTTGGTTTACCAATTTTAAAAATCAAACCATGGTTAGATTCATCGATTCTATGCTCAAGTCTCGTATAATTGAGACTGAGCTGGATAGCTCATCATTGTCCGTGAAAGTAGCCAAAGGCTGCCCACAAGGAGGAGCACTCACTATTGCTGAGGCAATGTTTTGACAGTTTCTGATAAATACCTGAACGTCTTATCTGATCTGATGCAGAACGCCCTTATATAGTGGAAGTTTGGTGTGTTGAAAAGGGGTTGTACGTCAATCAATTTAAAACTGGTGTGGCTGTCTTTACCAGACGTACAGACAGTGCTAATTTATCTATTCCACCCTATTTGGTAGAGCAATTACAAGGACAGAACACGTGAAGCACCTAGGTGTTATTCTAACTCTCTTGGAAATTTCAACGAGATTCTAATCAGCAAAAAGGGCCCGACCCCCAAAATGATTTCTTTCATCTACAAATCACTGGTTTTACATTTACTGTTGTATGCATCAGTTGTATGGTGGCCAGTTGTTAAACTGACGTCTTCATTAGCAAGGCTGGATGGATTGCAGATGACAGCCTGAAGTCCTATAACCGGTAAAATGTCGTCTACTTCCCTTCTTGCTATGGGAGTCTATTCTATGCTTGCCCGAATTGCAGTCTTTCACTCTTGATACTGCACGCTCTGATGCGGTTCCAAAGAAGTTTATTGAAGTGGTGAATGACAGGCTATATTGCCCGAACTTAACTTTACCAACTCATTCTCCGTCGTTTTCCTTTCGAGAGAACTGTTGCTCTCTCAGGATGTCTATAGACAGTTGTCCGAGTAGCTAGTTTTTTTTGTGGATGCCTCTCGTTTAGAAATCAGTGCAGGGTTTTGGATTGTATTGTCCAAAATATAGGCTCGGATTCTCGGGTAGTCAGTCAACGTATCACACTTGGGCAGAATGATCTTTGCGGCGACTGTCTGGAGGATGTGAACGACTGTCTTTACTATGTTTGCAGCGGTCCGGCCTTTGTCGAACCTACATAGATTCCAAGTGTTCCCTTACGGATTTTTGAACGTAGATCAGTTATTATCCATTTCTTGGTTAAAACTTTTACAGTCTGCTAAGGCTGCAGTGCGCTTCTGCGAGTTTCACCACGAAGCCTTTGTGGCATTAAGTCCGGAACCTCTGTAGGTTCCAACCGTTTTAATAAATAAAAAAATTGAAAACCCCATACCTTTCAATACTTTGACATATTAAACTTTCAAGTTTCAACTGAAAGCATTCAATGTATCATAATTTGCGGAAGCTTAGAAAAAATTTTGAAATTTCACAACAACCAATTTTGATAGAAAGTTTAATGTCGAATTCGGTTTGAACAAATGAATGAAGTTTATCGAGTGGTTTTATGGAAAAAATAAAATCCACTAGCTATAGCATGTCTCCAAACAGCACATATAGTAGATTTGATTGTATAGCAAGTCAAAGCAAACTCAAATGTGACATGTTAGTGTATGTAGATAGTTTGAAATGCATTCACAGCCGCACATAAAATCCACCCACGCTAAAAAACATTTAAATTAAATCTCACAGTTAAAAGTTGTACAGATATATGTTTATATAGCGCCACACTGGCTAACCGATTCTCA
This sequence comes from Tipula unca, assembly GCA_951394425.1. NCBI lineage: Eukaryota > Metazoa > Arthropoda > Insecta > Diptera > Tipulidae > Tipula > Tipula unca. The sequence goes on along the minus strand of OX596382.1, from coordinate 177,597,985 downwards.
TCGCGCCCACCAGACGATAGCACGCACCATTAGGGTTAACAAAACGATTGGAATAAAGCACAAGAAACAACAACAACAACAAAAATAATCGAGACCACACACGTTGAATTTATACGGGAATTGTTGTTGTTTTCGATTTTTTTTTTATGTGCTATGGATTCTTAAATAATTTTTGTTCGTCTTATATATTTGTAAATTTATTTGTACCGCGCGATCTTTCTGTTATTATTGCTATTATTATTTTGTTGTTGGTGTTTTAAGTTTGTTTGTGAAATTGATGATAAAATTTTTTTTTTTTTTTTTTTTTAAGAAGACCAGAACGCGAAGGAAGGAAGGCAAAAAATAAGAGCTCACTGAAGTTTAATATCTAAATTGTAAGTTTCTTATTTTAGTTCTTACAATTATATATTATTATGTATATTATGTATATAGTTGGATGGTATATAGAAAATTGTATATATATATATATATAAGAAGAATTCACAGAATATGTAATCAGAAATGAGAAGAAAACGACTTATATTAAATGTTAAATGATGTTACTTGATAGCACCCAATAGTAAGATAATATATTTATATGGATGGATATATTCGTATATATATATACAAAAGAAGAAGGAGAACAGATTAAGAGAAGGTGTTTTCAGTGTGTTTTAAGATTTTTATTTTTTTTTTATTTGATTTTTTTAAGAATTATAGTTTGCTTCATTAAGAGAATGTTTTTCTTAATTGTTGTTGAATACCAATATAAAAATGTACTTTTTTGTTGTTGTGTATATATTGCGCGTTTTAAAAGAATCCATAAAGTTTTATATGAGGTAAGCTTTTTGTGCTGGGTGCTATGATATCATAATTTGGGGTGGATTGGATATATAAGATAACAAGTCTGTCAACATCAAAATTTAAATGAGTATTTTTATTGCTTGATTGCTTTATTGGGTAATTTGATTATATTTATAAACAGAATGTTGATGTGTTATCAAATTTAAATTTAATTTGCATTCCGAGATTTTATTTGGCTGGTAATTTCTTTAAAATTGGGCAGGTACAATATATGAACAAAAAATATCTGAACTGTTTAATCCAAAACCTCCATAATTCGAATTCTAACTGGATTTGTAAATCCAAAATGTAAATAATTTAGATTTGAAAAATTATAGTAAATGGTTTTTATAAAAAATATAAAATTTTGATACCAACTTTTAGTCGACCTTGCCACACTAGCGTGTATTCGTGTATTTTCCTCCACTTTCCGAAAGGTTGACTAAAATATGGTAGCGTAAAATTCGTTTTGGCTCATCGGATACCCCCACATATTCGAAAACTTATTCTTATATTGCATTAAGTAAGTTAAATTCTATTACTGTATCCGACCAGTATCCGATATCAGAAATCAATAAAAGACTTTCTAATGTTGGTCAAAATAGATATTTCACAATCGTCGATCTGATCGTCAGCGGATTTCACAAAATTCCACTTAAGACATAGGACATAGAAAAAACGGCATTCTCAATCAATAATTGCAAATTTGAATTTCTTCAACGCCCCCTTTAGTATATAGATGATATTACAATATTCGGGAAAGAACAGGAAGAACATCTTTGAAATTTAGATCGGGTCTTTAAAACACTGGAGGAGGTCAACATGAAAATTCAGTTGGACCAGTACAGATTCATATAGCAAGAAGTGGAGTTCATAGGCTTCATTGTTGGAGTAAACGGATTAAAACCCAACCCGGAAAATGTAATTACTATTATCAATTGACTGCCTCCCAAAAATCTCAAACATTTAAGATCTTTCTAAAGACGCCTCATAATATGCAAATCTTGTAAAACCCTTGACATCTCCCTAAAAAGGAGAAGATGAACGCGTATTCATCCTCCTCCAAACCCAAACTAATTCACCTAAACAAGGAAGCCCTAGACGCTTTTGAGAAATTAGCAAACACCCTCGTGTCGGAGAAAGCATTATTATCCCACCTTAACCATCCAATCGAAACCATCCTCTTGCAGGAGGATAGGCCAATAACGTTCATCTCGAGAACAATGAGTGAAACCGAAGAGAATTACGCCACAAACGAAAAGGAAATGTTAGCAATCATCGCCCCGATTCTCTAAAGAATTTCTTGTATGGCTCACGTAAAGTAAAAATTTTCACGGACTATCATAGCCACTAACGTATGCCAAATTTACGTATTACCAAATCCGGTAGAGACAAACTCACTAAAGTCAACTGTAGAAGCTTTAATTAACATTTTTCGTAACCAATTGGTGGTAAAACTGAACGAATTTGCAAATAGCAATTGAAACAGTTTTTCGATCTTGTCACACGAAACACATTTTTACTCAGCCAAGTTTCACCAAACGTGAACTAGTAAATATCTTCAAAAGATATTTGAAAGCCAATATTGTCAATGGACTCCTTGCCCCAGTATCACTTATGGGAAAAATACAACAACTCTACCCTTTTCACTGCAAGAGTTATAAAATTCGATTTACACAGACTATGGTATGTGCCAACGTATAAAACTGAATTCATCTGAATTTATTCGGAGCAACCAATCTATTACTTTTCGTTCTTTAAATTTAAAATATTGAAATCAACGTCACTAAAGGTTCAATCCAATAAATTTCAGGACTAGTTGTTAGTTTCTACTTGATTCGCACTATATATTGGTGATACTAAAACCACACAAGCTTTTCATTTTTTACGGGCTCCAACAAAATCGGAGTAATACTCCATACCATACAACCTATATAAAGAATGTAGCTTATTACGCTGTTTTTTGAGATGCAACAGCTCATTGTTAAACCACGGTTCCCGAAATCTGGTTTTTATTTTTGGTTACGTATAGCTGATCCAGGAATTTGCCTCGACTGTTACTAGTACGGTTTAGCTGAGTCGTAGAGATGCTAGCAAAGTAGTCGATGACAGACAGTGTTCTTTCGTCAGTGGAAGGCGGTATGAACATGCCATCGACGTCAAGCCAATCTATATGTCGGGCAGATTAAAGTCGCCCACAATGATAAGTTGGCCATTGGGACGAGCTAAAGGCATCACAGTGAGTCAATGAAGTGTATGATCATTTTGTAGTAATTCAAGTTGGACCCATAAAGAGCGTACACTATGCAACGACGATAATCGATGAAATGGCCACTTTGACCCGATAAGCTGTGACTTTGAGGCCAGGATGACCGCCACCATCTCATTAGGAAGCGAATCTTTCACCACCGCCTCTAAGTCTGGTGCTAAGATCGTATCTATCCTTTCTGTGGACAATATAGATGGAAAATATTTAAATCATTGTTAAGCACGCCCAAACGACAAGCTTTTGCTTTACCGCGAATATAATAGAAGCATTGTGGTATCAAATAGAGGTGACACTATTATAATCAATACGATCGCGGTTTACTTTTCAGATTCCAGTGCTGTTTGTTTCATTGTAGCCAATGGAGGATTCAGAGTCATCAAGTGATTGTTTAGTAGAGCATCTCGCGTTATTGACCGCGTACGGCGTAACTGACTCTCCCGAAAATTTGTATTATGCCAACTTTGAAAGGAAAGTATACTAAGTTAAAACTATATTTGTTAATTTTTTTATTAAGTTCTAATTACGTCTAACTTCACTCGCATCTGCATATAGATGTTAAACTGACGGTGCAAGAGTTGGCCAATGCCTCGGCGGCTTGGTTAATAATAGCACTAGCTGTGAGCAGACTGTTCAACGGTGAATCAGTTGAAAATTTGGCTGCAATCTATCGAAACTCGATTAGTTGGATTAGCTCTAACCCATATTCACCGAGAGATTTCGAATCAAATAAAATCATTCGGAGAATGAGGAGTGCTCATTGGTATCTACGGGTAGCGAAGGGTAGGGAGGAAATAAAATACTCCCCGCGGACCAAACATAAAGGAAAATGCAATGGCAGCAACGGAAACAAATATTACCACAGGTGGTAATCCAGGTTTTAACTTGGAAACTCCACCCTTCTTGAAGAAGGCCGGTTCCATGGATTCTGGGGGGAACCAACCATTGCTAAAGGAAAGATCACGATCGGAGAACTTTACCGAAGAAAACCCAGTTACTAACCCTTTTGGAAAGAGTTCCAAATTGACAAGATCACCAACAAGATACGGTAACGAATATGAAAAGGAAAATTTTGAACTACGCAGAAAGCTATGCGAATTTGAAAAGATCACAACTAAGCTAAGTAATGATTACATGATACTTAAAATAGAAAATGAGGAACTTAGAAAAGCTCTAACACCTGCTGTAACAGAAGAGAACTCAAGAATAGAAGAGCAAAACGTAGCTTAAAACGTAGCATTTGGCGGAAACGTAGCCATCGGTCAGAATGAATATGTCACGGACTCAGATGAACTTAATTCTGAAGTGAATTGGGTGCTAAAAAAAAGAAACAAAGAAAAAAGCGACGACTGAGCAAATCACCCTTTGTATCTCCAGAACAAATACAAGAAAACAAGGAAATAAAAAATCAGAGTAAAAAGGTGCAACAACCCAAACCACCACCAGTCATTGTGAATAAGATTGAAAACTACAATGATATACGAAAAACGATGGATTCAAACCAAATACAATACAAAACAACGATGCTCAGTAGTGGAGATCTTAAAGTCAATGTCCCAGACGAGGAGAATTATAGAAAACTGACCCTTTCACTTAATGAAAAGGGAAATACATGGTACTCTTATGAGGACAAAAGAAAGAGTTTCCTGGAAAGAGGTTAGATGAAGACATACAAAATATTTATCAAATAAGGTATATCCTCAACATGAAAGTGGAGATTGAAGCTTTACGAAAATCAAGATTGCTCCCGCAATGCAAAAAGTGCCAATCATTCGGGCACACTCAGAACTACTGCAATAGAGACCCAAGATGCATTAAGTGCGCAGCTAAGCATTCCTCCAAAGAATGTACAAAAACCAGAGAAATTCCGGCCAAGTGTGTAAATTGTGGAGAGTCACACTCCGCAAATTATAGAGGATGTATAGTTACCAGAGAACTACAGAAGATGAGAAAAAATAATAACAACAAAAAGGACATACCAAAAGGCAAATTAAAGGAGCCAAGAAATCAAATAGAAAAGATAAGAAAACCTGCTTATCAAATAATTCAAGCTCCAGGTATCTCATATGCTGACGTTGCTATAAAGGGGGAGTAGAATTGAAAAACGATTTTGACCGTTATAGTGAAATGTTGCAAACAATTCTAAACCGAATGGATGAGCAAGAACAACAGCATCAGGACTGCTCCTGTCACTCATACTTTAGCATGAATAGCGACATTAGAATACTAGCATGGGGTCCCAATGGCTTATTGCAACATCAGCAAGAATTGCAACTATTATTGGACATACAAAAAATTGATATCTGTCTCATATCCGAAACACACTTTACAAAACAATCGTTTATAAAATTTAGAGGTTATAAAGTATACCATACAATACACCCAGAAAATACAGCCAGAGGAGGAAGTGCGATAATTATAAAAAGTAATATACAACATTACGAAGAGAAAAAATATGAAACAAAAGAAATACAAGCAACTACCGTCAGCATTAAAACTAAAAATCAGTCATTAGCCGTAACGGCAATTTATTGCCCACGGCGATATAATCTTAAAAAATTATTTTAAATAAAAAACTTTTATTTTTGATTTTATAGTTTAATTTTTCCTTATTGTGACAATTTTTATTTTTGATTTTTTCGGTAAATCGATTTCGACTTGCGTCTTCTTCAGTACCTTGTTAACTATTCTTCAATAATAGGAATAGTTAACAAGGTACTGAAGAAGACGCAAGTCGAAATCGATTTACCGAAAAAATCAAAAATAAAAATTGTCACAATAAGGAAAAATTAAACTATAAAATCAAAAATAAAAGTTTTTTATTTAAAATAAGTTATATAGTGACAAAAGATTACACAAAAACATTAAAATGAACAACATTCATTTAAACTCAATTAAAAAATTACACTACCTACACTTCCTGGAAAGCTTAGGCGATAAGTACATCATTGGCGGAGACTTCAATGCGAAACAAACTCATTGGGGATCAAGAATAATTACTACTAGAGGTAAAGAACTTCTTGGAGCTATGACAGAAGTTGGATGTAATTGGCATTCAACTGCCAAACCGACATACTGGCCAACAGATAATAACAAAATACCTGATCTACTAGATTTCATTATAACTAGAAAACTTCCAGCAACTTATGTTAAAATCGAAGAGGGGTATGATTCGAACTCCGATCACTCTTCAATACTACTTACTCTCAGTGAAAAAATAATCTCAAAAGAATGCAACCCGACCCTGACAAATAAATAAATATACAGACTGGGAGGGATTCAAAGAAGAGCTGAATAGAAGAATAAAACTTAATGTACCGTTAAAAACAGAAGAACAACTAGATGAAGAAATCGTAAAATTCGTAAATGACGTACAACAGTCGGCATGGAATAATACGCCGGAGTTCAAACGAAGAACAATAGGTACAAATTACCCAAAAGAAATCAGGGAACTGGTCGAAGAAAAAAGGAGAGCCAGGGAGAAATGGCAATACACCAGGATGCCTGCAGATAAAAACAAACTGAATAACCTGACACAGCGACTCAGGAGGGAAATCCAGTACATTAAAAATGATACAATAAACTCATATCTACAGTCATTAACATATGAGAAGGTTACTGACTATTCCTTGTGGAAGATAACCAAACGAATGAAAAGACCAATAACTCAAATGCATAAGAACAAGCAATGGGAATTGGGCCAGAAGCAATGAAGAAAAGGCAAAAGCTGTCGCTGACCATCTAGAAAGTATTTTTCAGCCAAATGAGGTACAATAGAGAGAAGAACTCCAAGAAATAGAGGAAACTATTGATCAAGAAATCGCTCTGACCACCCCTGCGGAATTGACTAATGAAATAAAAAAAAATGTAAATCCGAACAAAGCGCCAGGCTATGACCTGATAACAGGAAAAATCTTAAAACAGCTATCGAAGAAGGGCATTAAAAAATAAACAACTCTAATCAATTCAGCTTTCAGGATGAAATATGTACCAAATGTATGGAAGTTCGCGGAGGTGATTATGATACCTAAGCCTGGAAAACCACCAAACGAAATAACATCCCATAGACCGATTTCGTTACTACCTATTATGTCAAAACTATTTGAAAGACTTCTCCTAAAAAGATTGAAACCAATAAATAATTGAAAGGCAGGAATTAATCCCCACACATCAATTTGGATTTCGAGTTAGACACTCTACAATCGATCAAATTCATAGAATAACATATATCATAGAAAGATCACTCGAAGAAAAGAAAATCTGCTCAGCAGTCTTCCTTGACGTGGCCCAGGCGTTTGACAAAGTTTGGCACGAAGGTCTTCTGCACAAACTCCAGAACATTCTACCTTCACAATTCTGCCAAATATTAAAATCCTACATTACAGAGCGACACTTTCGTGTTAAACAGGAACAATCATACTCAGAAATTAAAAAGATCAAAGCTGGAGTACCACAAGGAAGTGTCTTAGGACCCATTCTATATTTATTATTCACAAGCGATATTCCATTATCTCAGAATACCACAATTGGCACATTTGCAGATGACACTGCTATTTTGGTAGTAGATGATACCATAGAAGGAGCTACCAATAAGCTTCATAGTGCGATGAACAAAATTTATCGATGGACGAAGCAATGGCGTGTCAGGTTAAATGAAACAAAATCCATACGTGTTGACTACACCAACAGAAAAATAAATCATTTGCCTGTGGTATTAAATAATGTCCCATTACCACATGCTAACTCAGCAAAATATCTAGGGATGAATCTAGATACCAAACTTAGGTGGAAGGTCCATGTCAAGAAGAAAAGTGAAGAACTCAGACTCAAATATAGGAAGATGTATTGGCTGATGTGAAGGAACTCCAATCTATCAATAAACAATAAATTGATGCTATATAAGCAGATATTAAAGCCCATTTGGATGGATGGAATTCAGCTGTGGGGTTGTATTAAACCAAGCAACATGGATATCGTTCGATTCCAAAATAGAGTGCTAAGGGATATTGTAAATGCCCCCTGGTACATACGTAATAGCGACCTCCACAGGAACCTTAGAGTGGAAACTGTCACCAGAGAAGCAAACAATGCTGCACGGAAGCATGAAGTGAGGCTCCAGAATCACCCGAACGTTGAGGCCAACCAACTACTCGACCACAGGGAAGCAGTGAGAAGACTGGAAAGAGTAAAACCTTTTGAGTTAGCACTATAGTCAACGTAAGGCAGTAACACCAGTAAATAGAACATAAGGAAAACCAATGGGGATACCTTAATTAAACACAATTTAGCAATTTAGGTCAAAAATGAAATGTTGTTAGTCTATAGACTAGGTACATTGTAAAATTTTATGTGAATAAATAAGATGGTCAAAAAAAAAAAAAAAAATTATAAAAATTTACTGTAATTTAAGAAGACCAATATTTGCTTGATATTTATTATTTTTTGGATCATACAAATACAACAAAATTTGTTAATAATTTTATTTAACATTTTGTTTGTTTCAAAAATTTAATATTAAAAATAATAATTTTAAATGCCTTTTAATGTTTTGCGTATTCTTCGTTGGAAGAGATACATATATAGCTACAAAATTGTTTATATACCGGGATTAAGACGGGACCATAGTTAGGCTCCAGTGGGAATGCAAAATTTGCAAAATTACAGCAGATTACGCTATGTAGAACAAAAATCTGGGGAGGCTTAATTATTAATTATTTTCCGATATCAAAAATTTGGATTCACCGCGAATTTTGCTACTATATGTTATGAAACAGTAGATCGAGTTTGTTATGAAGTAAAAATATCAAATAAAAAGTCTGAATTGTACAGTATTTTACCTGTTTTTCGTAAAATGTAAACAATATGAAAACGTAAATTTAAGTTTTTCATAAATGTAGATTACAAATTATGTCATATATTTAAGATGAAGATAAAAATTAAGGCGTATTGTACGCATACGGTACGCGTATAGAGCCATGTCTATGTCTCTTATAGAGCCATGTCTATGTCTATGTCACACCTTGGCTATACTGCAATATGGTTATAGAGTGTAAAATTATTGAAAAATTTAACAAGTTTTTTTTACTAATGATGCGGTGACTAACAATAAAACAAAATCGATAATTTCTTAACACAGAACTCAACTGGTAGAACTTAGTGTCAGAAATAAAACCAATTTAGCGATTTTTTTTATTATAAGATCCACTTAAAATTCATAACATTATACATTCCAGTTGACTGAAGAATATATATTTGTATATGTAAAGTATATATACTGCAGAATCTCGCGCATATGTTTAAACAACATGTGCCATTAGCGTTAATTTCCAAATTTAACACAAATAAAAATGCATACCTCCATATAAGCTGATTTGCGTGAATGAACATAAAAAGAACAAAAATTATAAAATATTAACACTTAATTATAATATAGAAGACCGAGGTTTAAGAGGTATCTCTTTATGTTGTCCGCACGTTAAAAATTAACGTTTTACCAGATAAAATATTGAAGCTTTTAAAGTCGCGTTAATATACATAAGTTTTAAGTGCCACCATATAGGTTGCAACAAAATCTTTCATATGTGTTATACGATTATATATAGGGATATCAAATGAGTTGAGCAGTGAGTTAATTGCATTGGGCCTGAAATAGGTAAATAAATCAACCAAACAGTTTGTAGTATAACCAATCGGCCGATATTTAAAAGTGATGATGATTTGCAGAGCATTTCAGGGATGGGCTATGTAGATTACGAAAAATACAACGTAGATTACTTAGCAATATTTTTTGTTGACGTCCACAATTAAGACAATGTCAACAACCTATGATATATTAATTATTTGAAATAAAATGCGCCAGCTCGCAGTAAATGTTCTAAAAAAGCGATTCAGTTAAGCCGTAAGGTTCAAACTAAATCGGAAATCGCATACCACACTATAATTTTGTAAATATATTTTAATTGAAGAAAGTTTATTACGCTAAACTTTCGGATTAATCTTAATTTCACCGTGAGATTCTACAAAACTTCCGATGTGACAATGGCAGTAATATTATTGAAATCAGAATACATATTTTCAGCAATTTTATCGTATCGGCCATTCTTCTTTTCGCCAAATTGTTTTAGTTTGGTCAAAAACCGATCGTCTCAGATACTTTGAGATGACATTGATTTGGATTAGCCTCGTACCAATTTATTGCGTCTTTAGAGTAGTGTGAACTAGCTTAATCAGGACAAAACTTTACTGCTGTATCGTGTCAACGAATTAGAGATAAAAATCGTTTCCGTAGTCATTCTATTGTGTACACATTGACAAAGACCAGTAGCAGTTTTAAGCATAGGCAACCATGGCTGTGGTTGTCGTCTTGCGCTTTTGGATGCCTTGAAAGAATCTTGGCACAAGAAACTTTGTTTATAATAAACTGTCTTTATTATATATTTGTACTCCCGCTGCTACTAATTGTTGGTACTGGAAGTGCCTAGCTACGTTACTTGGTCCAACACAACCTTAACCTAAAAATCTAAAATTTATTTACATAATATATCGATTGATAAAAATGAGAAATACATTTTTAATTTTAAATTCAATAATTAAATGGTGCCTATATATTCTGGTTTAAGTATTACGGGCCGCTACTGAGTACGAGAACAAAGACGACCGCGGGCCTCCTACATTGCGGGCCCTCTCTGAACGGGTGATTGCTTTCTTGTTGTAACGCCACTGCATTCTCTAAGTAACTAAGCATGGCACCTGAGAGGCACGTAATATCTCATTAAATATGTAAAGTTTTCGTTAAATATTTGTTAATATTTTTATCTAGCATACTAAAAAAAGCCTCGTACGAAATGTTAAGGCTTCGTTCATCCTTAAGAAAAATGGTTGAAGTAGACAAGAAGAGGAATGAATTTTTTATCATTTGGATTTGTTACCCTGTTGTAATTTAATTGTATTTTTGTTTTATGTAGATTTGAAATACTGCTGTCTTATTAATTCAAAACAAACTAACTGGCTAATACTAGAATATTTAGAGAAATTTTCTAATTTTAGAAGCAGATTACTACAGCCCTGAATAGCCTTCAAGACAGTTATATCAAACACTTTGTTCAATACAAATTAGATTGTACAAGCTTCTGAAGACGAACTACGTTTCTGTGATCCAATAGTAATCGAAATATCAAACTGAATTCTTGCCTGAAATGAATCAAAATTGTTGCTCGTCTACTTCCATTATTTATACTATGAGAGGGCTGCCAGACACTGAAAACGCTTGAAAATCACAAATACAAGCTTCGTGCATAAAAGCTTTATTGAAAAAATATAAACTACCTAGAACATATAGATGCATTTCTCAGTTCCAATGGAGGATATCAAAACGACGATGACGAGAGATTTTAGGTATTTGGTTCAACCTCAAACTCTCAAGTAAATTGTTTTCGATTTTACGAGCCTGTATTTTTCTCCCCCAGTAGAGAGATTAATTTCTTTTGCCAGGATTTACAAATTCACCAGCAAGTTGTTGAAGTTATGCAAGAAGCTTTAGAGGAAAAAATACATTATTTTGCTCTCATGAACATATTTGAATTTGAAATATCAGGATGTATGGGCTCCGTCTAATTAAATCTTGTACAACACAGTGCAAGGTGCTTGACCCGATATTACATATATCTGCAATATAGATTAACTGAATTGTGTAACTTACTTCTGATCAAGTTAATCGCATGAAATCTAATCACGCGTAACCATTACAATGAAAATGGACACATTACAATCGAAACTATTGAATAAATATCTAGGGATTGATTTCGAAACTCAAAACGTCTAAAACATGACGTTACATATAAAGATAAAATGTGTTAGCGAGCGAACTACTCATGTCGATCTTCTCGCCCGCACCATTCATTAAGTGTATATAGTGTATACGAACCATTTCGCGATCCAATAAAAAAATAATTTATTAAAATGCAGGGTCGGATAGTAAACCCCAAAAGAATTAGGGCCCCATGTTCCGTTTTTCGGTATAGAGTCAGGATATCAAACTAAGTTATTGATTTGTTTCAATTTAATAAAAATGTTGATGCAAAAACTATTTAAACTGTTAAACCATTTTAACTAGAGCACTACCTAGATGACCGGTCGGTCAAACAAAACCCACGAATTATAAAATAGAGAATTTATTCATTCAATTTAAGCGTCGTTTTTGAAAATATTTCGAAATTTAGAAAAATATTTGCAACAAAGTATTTTTTAAATTTCGTTTTGTTTATAATAATTGTTTAAGTTTTATTCAAACAACTAAACAAGGATACATACATACTTATGATTCGGACGTGGTTGATGTCAAGGCATTACAGGTTTAAAAAAAAATACATTTTTAAATTCAAAATTTTCACATTTTGAAAATACCAAATTTCGAATTACGATTAGGTACGAGATGCAGATTACCTATAAATCAAATTCGAAGTTTACAATTCTGAATTTAAACTCGAAATATTAACTCGACATGTTTTGAATTCTATAGAGTATTTTTCCGATTTTTGCAATATTCAAAATTCACAAATTTATATAGAAAGTTGACTTGAATTTTGGGATATTTTTTGAAAATTTGAATTATCTTTCGAAACTATGATGATTTTTCGAATTTTGGAATATCACGCATATTATACAAAATTTAAACAAAATTTCGAAACACCCGTAGATTTTTAAAAGTCACCAAAATTTTCAAACATTTTAAAAAAAAGTTGGAACTCCCATTTTAAATATTAGAAAACTACTCACATTCTCCAACATACTTAACAATTTATCAATTTAAAAAAATGTTTTCTGCGGCGATCATTTGTATTTTACATTTCAATTTAGGTTCTGCTTAATTTTTTCATGATGAGTTTTAAACTCATCAATTTTGAAAATTTTCTTTCAAGTTTCAGTCGATTTTGTTGCTATTTGCCCAACCCAATCCCTGGTCAGGTTTTTCGGATAGCTATAAGAAAGGTCTTAATGCTGAAATTAAATATCTTATTCCACATCTTCAGTTGATAGATTATGATGGATCATAGCTGTTTCGAAAATCCAATATTTTCAAAATTCAGTTTCGAATACTATGACTATTTTTATTTAATTGATTGAGACGTGGTTTAAGTCTTCGCAATTTGTAGATCACAAGTTTCTGTAAATTCAATTTTCAAATTAAGGAATTTCAAAAATGTACAAATACGAAATTTGCTTTCGAAATGTAAAAATTCTTGAAGTTCACCAATTCACCAGCAGTTTCTAAATTTCTCAATCAAATTGTAAAATTCGTACATTTTGAAAAAATGTCAAAAAATTTAAATTCGAGCTGTTGAATGTTTAAAATATATTAAACGGCCATGAAAATCTCCAATTTATGGTGGTTGAATTTTGAAATTTAGAAATCCACAAATTTAGAAAGAAGCCAACTAGGGGAGTTTGGATTTCAATTAAATCGGACATGTAATCGAAACCAACTGCAAAAGATTTGGGATTGCCTTCAGCCTTGGTGGTATGACATGCCAATCGAATTTCTTGAAAGAAAATGAGAAATATTCGTGAAGGTTTTAAAAATTTCTTTTCTTAAATGTAACATAGTTAACACCAACGAAATTTGTAAAATAAAATCAGACTGCATTTCAGAAACTCTTCTTATAAAACTCTGCGAATATCTTTAGAACTTCGAGGAACGATTCACTTGTGAGGTCTCCGACCAGTTCTAAATTAAAGGCTTTAATACTCAGGCGAATTCGGTAATATGTGCCTTATGCATTCGATGTCCTTTGCCTTTGTTTAGGTGAATAAAAAATAGTTCAGCAACGTTAACTATTTGTAACTATATGCTGCGCCCACTAGTTGACCAATATGTTTGATGAAAAATAAAGAAACAATGATCCAGATTGGCAATGTTATTGTTGAAGTACTGCCATCGTCAATTGAATAATGAAATCTTCTAACCGATGCATACAGGAATCTCGTTTATTGGTGAATAAGAATATGCTCACCCCTTGATTTATTTACCTCTATGTTGGCTTAGTTATCGCGCAATACGAGGGGGTTAGAGATAAAATTGAAATTTCATTATCCAATAAAAATTGTTATTTTTAAAAATTTTATCATATTATGATATGAAATCTCCAAGGTAGAACAACTAAAGCCTGGTCAGAAAATGAAAAAATGCATGGCCTAAAAATAATATAATTATTTCAGGTGCCATCATAACCTAGATTTTTCGAAAGAAATTCCTGAACTTACAAATTCATATAAAATTGGTAATTTTGAGACATTTTATCATATTTAGACATCAAATCTCCAAGGTAGAACCAACTTGGCCTGTCCAGAGAATTGAGAAAAAAATTAAAATAATTATTTCAGCTGCTATCATGGGCTAGATTTTTTAAAAGAAATTCCTGAACTTCCAAATTCATATAAAATGGGTAAGTTTTAGACATATATGTATAACAAATCTCCAAGGTAAAACAACTATGGCCTGTCCAGAAAATGTTTAGAGTACGACTGTTTTTAGTTTAGAGCAGAAACGATAGGTTCAAAAAGATTCTAAATAAAAAATATTAAGTTTTAATGTAACTCTTATATATAGGAGCAAAACAACCGAGGATGTAGCTGAAAAGACGATAATTTTGAACAGTATAGAGACCTTGGTTCAGCAATAATTAAGCACCTGGTTAATGTTATTCATGGTAAGCTAAGACAATGTTGTCTCAAATGTATAAACCAATTTACTGTAAATGTAAATTTTTGTACTATGTCTTGTTTGCATATATACGTATACCAAAATTGACAACCGTATCCAGTTACAAGGAAATTCCTCCACATAAGTATATTCTTCTTAATTTAATTACAACAAAAATTTAATAAATGTCCAATATATGTATGTAGAGTAAGAAGTCTAAAATACTTGTATGTATATGTATGGATGTATGTATATTGCAAATATAATAAGAAAATGTTGTCATTTAATTAGCGTCAAATGAAGTCAATGCATTTAACTTAAATCCGTTTAATTTAATTTAATTTAATTTATATATATGGAATAATAAATGTTAAACATGGTAAGATGATATTGTTGTTAAATTATGGAGTGGATTGAAATTCCTTATTGTCTGCGTACAGAGAGAGATCTTCGATGTTCTTATACATATTACATTTAATTCGTGCAATTAAAACTAAAAAAATGTATTAAAATGAGATACGCTTTGTTCCAATCAATTGGAAGAGATTTATTTAAAGACAAGTTGTAGTGTTGAATACTCCCCTATAAACACAACATTGAAGGAATGTTCATATTCTTATAAGCATTATCGATCAAATTTCAACTTCTGTTTTTTTTTTTATTATTTTTCAACAAGTATCAAATCCAACTGTCAAATGATTATTCAAAATATTTATCATTTCATATTCATCGAAACGAGCGTGCGCATTCATCATGATCAACAATTTTTTGATCGAGACGTACACAAAGCATTTCTGTTTATGACAAATTATGATTAAATTTAAATATAAAAGCGTATTTATACATAACGTATCCGAACAACGATATACATATATAGGAATGATGATGGATTGATGACAATTGTATAAATTTAATGAGTTTATTCAATATGTATATACGCGGTTTTGTATATATGTAATGGGTCAATAATTGTTTTTCTCCCCCCGGGTATATACTCAGCCGGAAATGTATGTTGTGTATAAGGAAATCAAAATGTACTTATGTGAATAATAAATGTACGGCAGTCCGCACTATAATATATTGTTGTTGTTGGGACTTACATAAGAGTATATTTATGGACATAATAACATAATGATTGAATTGTTAGAGTTGGTTTTTTTTTATTTGGGCGATTTATTTGATAAAAAATAATTTAATTGATTGATTAAATATAATATGAGATTTTGTATTTATTTTTTTTTGTTCGTATTGTCAAAAACCGGGAAAATTAATGTTTTTTTTTATGTAATTTTATTGTAACACACACACACTCGAGTACATTAAACAAATATTTATTTTTACATTAATAAAGTGATTTTAATCGTTAACATAAAATGTTTATGGTTTTATATACATATTATGTATATGAATGGAACTGATAAATTTGAATGATTTAATATTTAACATGAGGTAATTTACACATTAACCATAGCACCGTAGGTCACAGAGTCATGCGCCATACATGATAAATGCGCCTTCGATTCACCCGCAAATGGCA
The DNA here is from genome assembly GCA_951394425.1 of Tipula unca. Classification (NCBI taxonomy): domain Eukaryota; kingdom Metazoa; phylum Arthropoda; class Insecta; order Diptera; family Tipulidae; genus Tipula; species Tipula unca. Next base: position 177,581,662 of record OX596382.1, on the reverse strand, counting down.
TTTTAAATTTAGGCTAAGCATTAAAAATTATTTAAAAAAAAAATCATAATTCAAATTATAATCTTCTATATTGGACTGGCCTGCGTATCGGTCGCTAACATCGGTTGATTTTTTTTGTTTTTTTTTTTTTTTTGACAATCTTATTTATTCACATAAAATTTTACAATGTACCTAGTCTATAGACTAACAACATTTCATTTTTGACCTAAATTGCTAAATTGTGTTTAATTAAGGTATCCCCATTGGTTTTCCTTATGTTCTATTTACTGGTGTTACTGCCTTACGTTGACTATAGTGCTAACTCAAAAGGTTTTACTCTTTCCAGTCTTCTCACTGCTTCCCTGTGGTCGAGTAGTTGGTTGGCCTCAACGTTCGGGTGATTCTGGAGCCTCACTTCATGCTTCCGTGCAGCATTGTTTGCTTCTCTGGTGACAGTTTCCACTCTAAGGTTCCTGTGGAGGTCGCTATTACGTATGTACCAGGGGGCATTTACAATATCCCTTAGCACTCTATTTTGGAATCGAACGATATCCATGTTGCTTGGTTTAATACAACCCCACAGCTGAATTCCATCCATCCAAATGGGCTTTAATATCTGCTTATATAGCATCAATTTATTGTTTATTGATAGATTGGAGTTCCTTCACATCAGCCAATACATCTTCCTATATTAGAGTCTGAGTTCTTCACTTTTCTTCTTGACATGGACCTTCCACCTAAGTTTGGTATCTAGATTCATCCCTAGATATTTTGCTGAGTTAGCATGTGGTAATGGGACATTATTTAATACCACAGGCAAATGATTTATTTTTCTGTTGGTGTAGTCAACACGTATGGATTTTGTTTCATTTAACCTGACACGCCATTGCTTCGTCCATCGATAAATTTTGTTCATCGCACTATGAAGCTTATTGGTAGCTCCTTCTATGGTATCATCTACTACCAAAATAGCAGTGTCATCTGCAAATGTGCCAATTGTGGTATTCTGAGATAATGGAATATCGCTTGTGAATAATAAATATAGAATGGGTCCTAAGACACTTCCTTGTGGTACTCCAGCTTTGATCTTTTTAATTTCTGAGTATGATTGTTCCTGTTTAACACGAAAGTGTCGCTCTGTAATGTAGGATTTTAATATTTGGCAGAATTGTGAAGGTAGAATGTTCTGGAGTTTGTGCAGAAGACCTTCGTGCCAAACTTTGTCAAACGCCTGGGCCACGTCAAGGAAGACTGCTGAGCAGATTTTCTTTTCTTCGAGTGATCTTTCTATGATATCTGTTATTCTATGAATTTGAACGATTGTAGAGTGTCTATCTCGAAATCCAAATTGATGTGTGGGGACTAATTCCTGCCTTTCAATTATTGGTTTCAATCGTTTTAAGAGAAGTCTTTCAAATAGTTTTGACATAATAGGCAGGAACGAAATCGGTCTATGAGATGTTATTTCATTTGGAGGTTTTCCAGGCTTAGGTATCATAATCATCTCCGCGAACTTCCATACATTTGGTACATATTTCATCCTGAAAGCTGCATTGATTAGAGTTGTTTATTTTTTAATGCCCTTCTTCGATAGCTGTTTTAAGATTTTTCCTGTTATCAGGTCATAGCCTGGCGCTTTGTTCGGATTTACATTTTTTTTTATTTCATTAGTCAATTCCGCAGGGGTGGTCAGAGCGATTTCTTGATCAATAGTTTCCTCTATTTCTTGGAGTTCTTCTCTCTCTTGTACCTCATTAGCGAAATCTTTTGCCTTTTCTCCATTGCTTCTGGCCCAATTCCCATTGCTTGTTCTTATGCATTTGAGTTATTGGTCTTTTCATTCGTTTGGTTGTCTTCCACAAGGAATAGTCAGTATCCTTCTCATATGTTAATGACTGTAGATATGAGTTTATTGTATCATTTTTAATGTACTGAATTTCCCTCCTGAGTCGCTGTGTCAGGTTATTCAGTTTGTTTTTATCTGCAGGCATCCTGGTGTATTGCCATTTCTCCCTGGCTCTCCTTTTTTCTTCGACCAGTTCCCTGATTTCTTTTGGGTAATTTGTACCTATTGTTCTTCGTTTGAACTCCGGCGTATTATTCCATGCCGACTGTTGTACGTCATTTACGAATTTTACGATTTCTTCATCTAGTTGTTCTTCTGTTTTTAACGGTACATTAAGTTTCATTCTTCTATTCAGCTCTTCTTTGAATCCTTCCCAGTCTGTATATTTATTTATTTGTCAGGGTCGGGTTGCATTCTTTTGAGATTATTTTTTCACTGAGAGTAAGTAGTATTGAAGAGTGATCGGAGTTCGAATCATACCCCTCTTCGATTTTAACATAAGTTGCTGGAAGTTTTCTAGTTATAATGAAATCTAGTAGATCAGGTATTTTGTTATTATCTGTTGGCCAGTATGTCGGTTTGGCAGTTGAATGCCAATTACATCCAACTTCTGTCATTGCTCCAAGAAGTTCTTTACCTCTAGTAGTAATTATTCTTGATCCCCAATGAGTTTGTTTCGCATTGAAGTCTCCGCCAATGATGTACTTATCGCCTAAGCTTTCCAGGAAGTGTACGTAGTGTAATTTTTTAAGATTATATCGCCGTGGGCAATAAATTGCCGTTACGGCTAATGACTGATTTTTAGTTTTAATGCTGACGGTAATTGCTTGTATTTCTTTTGTTTCATATTTTTTCTCTTCGTAATGTTGTATATTACTTTTTATAATTATCGCACTTCCTCCTCTGGCTGTATTTTCTGGGTGTATTTTATGGTATACTTTATAACCTCTAAATTTTATAAACGATTGTTTTGTAAAGTGTGTTTCGGATATGAGACAGATATCAATTTTTTGTATGTCCAATAATAGTTGCAATTCTTGCTGATGTTGCAATAAGCCATTGGGATCCCATGCTAGTATTCTAATGTCGCTATTCATGCTAAAGTATGAGTGACACGAGCAGTCCTGATGCTGTTGTTCTTGCTCATCCATTCGGTTTAGAATTGTTTGCAACATTTCACTATAACGGTCAAAATCGTTTTTCAATTCTACTCCCCCTTTATAGCAACGTCAGCATATGAGATACCTGGAGCTTGAATTATTTGATAAGCAGGTTTTCTTATCTTTTCTATTTGATTTCTTGGCTCCTTTAATTTGCCTTTTGGTATGTCCTTTTTGTTGTTATTATTTTTTCTCATCTTCTGTAGTTCTCTGGCAACTATACATCCTCTATAATTTGCGGGGTGTGACTCTCCACAATTTACACACTTGGCCGGAGTTTCTCTGGTTTTTGTACATTCTTTGGAGGAATGCTTAACTGCGCACTTAACGCATCTTGGGTCTCTATTGCAGTAGTTCTGAGTGTGCCCGAATGATTGGCACTTTTTGCTTTGCGGGAGCAATCTTGATTTTCGTAAAGCTTCAATCTCCACCTTCATGTTGAGGATATACCTTATTTGATAAATATTTTGTATGTCTTCATCTTTATCAAAAGTTAACATGAACAATGATAGCGGAGTTTTATCCTTTCTCTTCAATATTTGTGTAACCTCTTTTATTTTCAAATTTTTAGAAAGTAATTCTTCCTTTATTTCTTCTGGCTTGCAGGATGGGTGCAGCTTTTTTGCCACAACTTTAATCGGCCTGGATCTTTTGTCCTCATAAGAATACCATGTATTTCCCTTTTAATTAAGTGAAAGGGTCAGTTTTCTATAATTCTCCTCGTCTGGGACATTGACTTTAAGATCTCCACTACAGAGCATCGTTGTTTGGTATTGTATTTGGTTTGAATCCATCGTTTTTCGTATATCATTGTAGTTTTCAATCTTATTTACAATGACTGGTGGTGGTTTGGGTTGTTTCACCTTTTTACTCTGATTTTTTATTTCCTTTTTTTCTTGTATTTGTTCTGGAGATACAAAGGGTGATTTGCTCAGTCGTCGCTTTTATCCTTGTTTTTTTTTTAGCACCCAATTCATTTCAGAATTAAGTTCATCTGAGTCCGTGACATATTCATTCTGACTGATGGCTACGTTTCCGCCAAATGCTACGTTTTAAACTACGTTCTGCTCTTCTATTCTTGAGTTCTCTTCTGTTACAGCAGGTGTTAGAGCTTTTCTAAGTTCCTCATTTTCTTTTTTAAGTATCATGTAATCATTACTTAGCTTAGTTGTGATCTTTTCAAATTCGCATAGCTTTCTGCGTAGTTCAAAATTTTCCATTTCATATTCGTTAACGTATCTTGTTGGTGATCTTGTCAATTTGGAACTCTTTCCAAAAGGGTTAGTAACTGGGTTTTCTTCGGTAAAGTTCTCCGGTCGTGATCTTTCCTTTAGCAATGGTTGGTGGAATTTTCAAGTTATAACCTGGATTACCACCTGGGGTAATATTGCCTTTCGTTGTGGCCATTGCATTTTGCTTTATGTTTGGTCCGCGGGGAGTCATCCCTACCCTTCGCTACCCATAGATACCGATGAGCACTCCTCTATCCGCCACCTGAGGGCGCGCTCTCTATAGCGGTTTACATACTCCGCCGAGATTATAGTAAATGGAAATCTATAAAAAAATTAAATTTCAATCCAAATTTTTAGCCCACTTTTCCAAGCACTTACATAGTAAAATACAGGAAATATTGTCTAGCTCTGGTGTAAGAGAATTTTTCGTGTAGTTCTACTATATGAGTGCATGGAAAGATCGGTTAGAATTAAGTGTCAAAAATTTTATTTTTGTTTTAAAATAAGGAAATTTCGATACTAAATTTTAGTCGACCTTAACCAGCTTTCAAAAGGTAAACTACACTTTACTTTTTTAGTAAACGTTTTCCTATTTTTATTTATTATTATTGTGTTGATTGTTGTTTTTTATCATTTTGGCTACTATATGATGCTTAATCTATATAGTTTTAGAACATCAATGGTAACAATTTGTGGTGAACGGTAAATATCTAGGACGTATAAGAGTTTACACAACTCGAATGGCGACAGTCTCTTAGCGGAGCTGAGCCATCGCACTGGATCAAGACGTCTAGGCAAACATCGTCACCAGCGTCTACAAAAAAGACTGTCTGGGTTTGCACTAGGCACGAGCACGTAGCAGCCTAGCGGTTCCGCTGGCACTCCCAAAGTAGTGCGTACCATAACTGGTACCACTCCAGAAATGGCGACGAAAAAGCCGCGGTTGTATGCGCAGGACGTCGCTGTATCGACGATTAAAAAGTTTTGTGTTTGGGAGAATCCGATTATCACTCTTGATGCGGTGAAAATGGGTATTTTCCGGCTTGAACTTAGTCGTCGAGTTCTTGACACACGAGACTTACAAGTGGTTTTGTGAGGTAATCTCCTGTCAACTATCGGTTGGCGACCCCCCAAAACCACTTCTTTTACTATCATGGATTCCTGGTGTAGTAACCACCTGAGAATCCATGTGTAGTAACCACCAACATCAAGTTGATGAATCCAGCTATTGCAATTGAGCGATGGAAGGTAGTCCGCTGAGGCAAACTTGAGGCAAATCGCCAATCGATTGTTTTCCGGGTTGACCAGAAATCCTTCGAGAGTATAACTGGCTCTGGTCTGTTGTTGCAGTACGTTCTGGAGAGCATCTCTTTCAAGATTATATCTCTGGTCCGTAGACAACTTTATTCTCCTTTTTGCTCGACTTTATAATGTCGTCCATGATTAGAATAAAATAGATCAACTTGCAACACAGTAAGTCTGCTTATCTTATGAATGGAGGAAATGGTTTTCTGTAATGCATACAGATATTTGTCTAATCCAGGAACCACCATATCTTCTTGATAATGCTGTCTCTGGATTGAACTTATTTAATGGCAGAATATTCTGTAAAAATTCTGTCAATAAAACTCGAACATGTATTTTTATTGGCAATAATATCAATGCAGTTCTTATTCACGAGTGCAGCTCGGCCGATGTTACGGCTGTGCTCATTAGTGTGATATCCGCTAACTCCTGCACTTAACTGGTTATCGCCTTTTATAAAATTTGAATAATATTGCGCCGTTAATGTTTTGCGCCCTGTGCAAATTCGCATTCTGCTCATTTGACTGGACCGGCCCTGGCATACAAACCACGACTACCAGCCGCTAGCCGTGATATAATATCCTCACCCACACTGTTATGGTGAGTGATAAGAGAGCCCAAATATTTGAACCTCCTCACTCCCTCAAACGTGTAGTGGCCGCTACTAAACCCCATGTCATCTGCAAATGCAAGCATCTGATTGGACTGGCGATATAACATGTTGCGCTGAGGTGTTTCAGTTTGACAAAAGATGTACTCCAACAAGATATTAAAGAGTATCGGGGACAGAGCATCTCCCTGCCGAACACCCGAGCTAACTGCAAAAATTGTCGATAACCTGTTCTCAAGTTTACCACAGCATTGAGGCTGTGTTATTATCATCCTACAAATTTTGCAATTTTGTTGGCATTCCTAGATATTCCAGGGCAGACCACAAAACCTCGGTTAATCGTGTGATAGGCCTGCCGGAAATCCAGAAATACCTGATGTACGGAGATAGATGTCTGGTAATATTTAGAGAGAATCATCCGCAGCAAAAAGACCTGATCAGTGGCTGATCGATCCTAGTGAATTCCTCATGTGATGGATCCTCTAAGCAAATCTCCGCAGTCTGTATTTGAGGTTATGTATGTTATGTATGATGAACACCAAGCAGGTTGGTAATTAGCTTCCTCAATGCTTTCGCTAACAAGATCCTGATATCGGTTCTTTTGATATTCATTTATCAGACTTTCACAGTCGAAAAGTTTCTTGCATTTCGCTTTCCACAATCGGCTAATGACTGCTTGGAAATCCAAAACAGCCTTTTTTATCTGCGGCCCATGAAGGAATCCAGCTCCAAGATTCTCGAGGTCATCTCCACTGTTGAAAGATTCCAGCCGATACTCCTTCATGCAAGTGATTATGCTCTCTAACGCTCCTGGTTTTGATAGTGACCGCACGTTCCATGTGCCGATCCTAAACCGTGTGTTCAGGTACTTTGGTTTGGCGGTATCCAGTTTTTCTTTTGTTGATATTGCAACCAGTTTAGTTTTTACGAATGACATACTCGTGCAATTTAGGTTTACGGCCACATATATACATACATTTGATTTGTGGCTGTTCGGACGAAATATATAAACGAATTGTTCGTTGCTGTTCCTGTATATATATTTACCCATGTGTAAAAGTTAAATTTGCAGTATATAAACGATAAAAGGCAATTGCCACTATATATCGCCATTTTCCAGCACAAAAAATACGATTTTCATCACGTAACTCTAATATGCATGAAAATCGTGATGGTTATCGAGATACAGAATTACACATCGTAATATACACGGGTATGAAGAATAAAAATAATAATTTTTTATTCTTAAGTTAAATTGCGTAAAAATATCGGATGTACACAACAACAGCACAAATAATATTTATATAAGACAACAACAATTACCGCTGCGATTCGCTTGTGATTATTATTTTTATAAAAAAACTTAATAATTTGATGAATCAAAATGATGTTAAGACTCGGTTGATATATTAATTTGGTTTAATTAATCGTTTAATTTATTTTGCTGCGCTTTCTTATACGTATATACTCGTACATATATGTGGCGGTATCTTATAAACACCATCTCAAACACTATATATATAAGTATGTACTCGTACGATCTGAAAACACATCAGTCAATATAACTGTGTTTGATTAAATCGTTTCTTGTATATCGTTGCATATGCGCATATACATATATAGTTGAGTGTCGTTAAATACCAGAAAAATTCTCAGAATTTAATTAACGTTTTAATACCATAATCTTGGAGATCTTTTATATCAATTATTAAATTATAGGAAATTAATTTATTTATTGCAAATATTATATAAAAGTGGATAGAAATATTTTCTTTTTATCTAATTATGTTCGTTTTGTCGTTTGAATGAAACATTTAGCTGATTAGACTGTTACCGTTTATATACGCCGTTGTTGTTATGCGGATGTACATATATCGTTGAACATTGCTATAAAATATTCTTTTCGAGCTGATCAGTAAGCAATCGTGGCGCAGCTTGTTATATTAGGCAAGGTGCGGGCAGTATTTATATATTTCGAGATTGTTGAAAACCTTCCAGAGGAAATCCAAACTCCTATGGCCACCTCCAATTGTTGTGATATACTCCATATGTATAGTAGTAGTATGGTTGTCATTTTGCAGAATTATTTTAATTTTAATTAATTTATTAAAAATATCAAAAATATTACAATTTTAAAAATTAAAACCAAAAAAATCGATTGAACCTCACTCACATACGTTATTTTACTTTTCGTATTCTGGTGAAATACTTGGAAACATTTTGTAAATTTCCGAGAACGATCCGGTTCTGCAACGTGGCCCTGGAAGCCAGAGGACACTTGTTCCTCGTTATCTATAGTACCATACCATCATCATCGGCCATATTCCTTGAATGTAGCTTCGTGATCGAAATCTTTTCTTTTGTTTTAATCAAGACGTACAAGTTGTACAATCAAGACGTACAAGTTGTACAATCAAGACGTACAAGTTGTTATTTCTTACTACACCATACGTATAAATCAAGATATCAGCCCAAGATGTAAACATTTTTAACTTATGTTCCAATTTATGGTATTGCACCTCAACATGCGGTAATTCTAGATAGCACATACCTAATGAACTTGATAGAGCCGTGCGCACAATTCGAGAGAAATTATCACCCTGTTCTTCGACTTCGAATATGGTGTCCGCATACAATACCAAATATTTTAAGGAATTCTTTACTCTCATCCCGTTGGGCTTCGCACAAGATATCAGTTTTATTTTTCCGTTGACCTTTTATTTACCTTTTCGGCAAATATACGTGCCTCTGGAATTATTTCTAGACGATTACTCGACGCAAAAAATATATTTCTAAACTATACGCACATTTGTCCAATTCCAAATAGAATTCCATGAAAAACTAATTGATTATCGTTTAGGTGTGATCGTCGTAATTTTTGCAGTTTACACAGTGAGGCTGGAATTGATTTAAGCTTGTTTCAGGTCAAATCTAGAGTTTCCAAATTTTGCCAGAATTCAATGCGTTAAACGTTTTAAATAACCCATATTGCACAAACAATCGGAGACCTGGGGCAAAGAATTTTGTGATAAATCCGGCTCGATTAAATTAGAAAGGGTATTCAAGGCGGTTGGAAAATTTTGTATAGTGTTCGTTATGTATTTCGCATATTTATATACATTCTAGATTCTGGTGTGGTGGTAATTGTCGCAAACGGATTATCCATTACAATCCAGCGACGCCAACTCTTATATAGTCGAAATAATTCTGGTGGAATGCCGCATATTCAAACAATATCGTTATCACTAAATATATCATACTCGTTCGCCATTTTTGGGTCATCAAATTCAAATTTTTCTAAATTGTCATCCAGGCTTATTTCTGGTTCACTTTTAATTTTCTTTTAGAAACATTAAAACACAATATAATTAGATAATCACAAATTTTGACAACGTAACAACAAAAATAAATAGAAAAATGCTCTTTTTTGTTTAAACTGACATAATGACCGAAAATTGGAGCATATTTTAATTTGTAGCGGTTGGCTGCACGTTTTGCATCGATTTGAATTTTGAACCAGTGCTGAGATGTTCTATCATCACTTCGATTCGCTTCGATAGACATTTGTGTCTCTTTTTTTTACGAACAAAATTGTATTCTATTTCGCAATTTATATTGTGATCATAGCCTACTCGATTCTATTTCTATAAATTCATGCGATAAAATATCACCAATATTTTTATTTTCGATGGCAAGTGAAAAAGGGAAAAAGAGATAGTTTGCAAATTTAGTCTAACAGGCTGAGATCGCAATAGACAAAACGTAATTCAAAAAACGCAATGGAAGGGGAAATTTGCTTACTACATGGCTAGTTTTGATTGGCTAATATTTTGCAGCAGGCAAAGAATGCATAGATTCGTAATCCATGATAAATCCGTAAATAGAACTCGCAAATAATCCTCAATTGGTAAAAATATAAACAGGACGATGAATTTGATAAAAGTTAGAATTTTAATTTTTTACGATTTTTTAGAAATTATAAAAAATACATTTTTTTAAAAATTAAATACGATACCAATGTTAGTCGACCTTGCAATGCTTTCACATAGCAAAACGCACAAAAACTTGTCTAGCACTGATGCATGATAATTTTTCGTGTGTTTTACTATGTGAGTGCTATGAACGTCGAATAAAATGTACTATTGAGAAATTTAACCAAAATTCAACAAAATTTTGTGGAATGTGGAAATTTAATTTTCTCTAATTTTTGAAATTCGAATTTTGAACTTCAGAAATAATTCCCAATTCTAAGTTTCAATTATTTAGGAAATTTGCAGATATTTAATTTTAAAAATAAAAATTAAATTTTCAAACTTCCAACTGAATACTGATTTTTGAATTTTCAGATATTACGTATAAAATTTAAAATTTGAAATTTTATTTCGAATTCTGAACATTCTAAATATTTAAAGGTTGTAGTTTCAACATCAAATATATCGATAAATTTCCCGTTTTTAGCTCTAAATATATAGTAAAGAAATCCACTCAACAGCTATTTATTAAATTATTTAGCTTGACTTGAATTGTCGGGCTCTTTGAATCCATGGATAAAGTGTTGCACTTCCATACGAAACAATTTATTTCTCTCGCCCAGCACGGCTTTTCTCCCGGCCGGTCAACAGTTACCAATATGATTTCGTTTTCCGGTTAATTTATTTAACAGTCTTAACTTCAGACAGCAACTCGACGTTGTGTACACAGACTTTGCTAAGGCTTTTGATAAGCTTGGTCACTGAATCCTTATCACCAAGCTTATGAAATTGAAATCTCAGTTCATTCTCGTTGATTGGTTGCGTTTTACATTTCCGACCGCTGGCAAACCGTAAGGATTTTTTGATTTTGTTTCCCAGTTTTATCGCGCGTCATCCAGTGTACCTCAAGGCAGATATATCGGCCCATTCTGATTTTCATTGTTTATCAATGATATCGTCGAATGCTTTCAGTTTGCAAGCTGCCTGCTTTTTGCGTACATATACGACTGCATGTAGCTACAGGGAGACTTAAATAGGTTATTTAGTTGGTCAATTAACAACCGATTGGGTTTTAACGTGAGCAAGAGTAAAACTTTATCATTTTATCACATCCCCTCACCCATTTTGCATCAATACCGTTTATACAACGAAGCAGTTGACACAGTTGAGCTCATGTCCGTGCAAGGTGTAACGTTTTCGTTGGACACTAGCTTTACTAGACACATGAACGTTATAATCAAAAGGCATATATTATGTAGGAATGGGCATTTACGCGTCATCTATTATTTATCGATAAGTCGTAAACAAAGTAAACAATGTAAATTGCCGTAGACAACGTGGACTAATCTTAGAGAACGTCGATAGTGTAGACGATTGATAGAATGATTTAGTGAATTAGTTGTAAACTATAGTGGCGTTACATTTTAATCTGTTTTCAAAATAGGTTAGGTTAGAGAAGTGGACATTATTTCACAACGTGGGAAGACAAAATTAAAACTAAACCAGTCAAACTCGTTCACTAGAATTTTGTCCTAAATCTGCACTAAAAATTAGAAATTTAGCTTTTTTTTTTGTACAAAATTTATAATTCTATATAGACGGTTAAATTGTGTCCTAAATCCTAACATTTTTGACATAAGTTAGGATTGATTGATTTCGATTGGGCTTATGATGAACAGATTTATGACCGTCTGTTAAGAGTTCAGAATCCATGGGCCGAACCATCGTTGATGTCAGTGTAGGCTGGCATGGAGCTATTCAAGGTGTAGATGGTCAATCAAATTGGACCTGTGGCTGTGCGTTATGGCTGTCAAAAGGCGTAAGGCAAGGGCGCGAGAGCCTTGAGCCCCATAACAAGAGATATATAAAAAAAACAAAAAAACAAAGAGGGCATTGGAGGTCTAAGCTATCCGAAAAATATATCAATTTTGGAAAAAGTATGGGATTAGGAGATTAAGGACAACAAGTTTGGTGTATGACATCATAATATGTGTCGAATAGATTATTTTTCGTGGCATAATTAGTGGGAAGCTAACACCATAATGCCGGATATTCCAAGATGTCATTGGATCTAAGCTATTTGAAAAATATTACAATTTATAGGAAAATCACTGGATTGGGAAGTTTAGAGGAACCAGATTTGATTGACCCGATATGTTTCTATTATATGGTTTTTCAAGATTGCTACCATAAACCTCATAGTCACAATGACATCGGGGTATGTATGTTATTATGGTGTTAGTTTCCTAGGATTTTCTCAAGATAGTTCAAAAAATCTTATACTATATGTGTATGACGAAGTATATGAGGTCATACGAAATATGGTTGTCCTAAACGTTCTACTCCTTTATCTTTTCCAATATTGAACAATAGGTTAGAACGAGACATTCTGCTTTTACAGTTATGCATATAAGTATAAGGAAATTGTTTTTGTTACTTTTTAGGGCAGGTTTATGACAATTTTCACATACTGGTCAAATTATTATTTGTCAAGCTTAACTTAATCGCTAATTATAGATAATAAACCAGCAGTCTTCTATTTGTAATTTCAACATGCGCAAATATTGTAGGCTGTTGATTTCCGGTCGATGAATAAATATGCCTGACAGCTCTAAAAATACAAAGACGTGTTAAAAATTCTGATGTGTGCATCACATGGCATTATCACCCAAACGTGTCTAGACGGAGGATAATTTTTCGTTGTTCACCAAATATTTTAGAATTTTCAAGAGACAATTACTCTCAATTCTCTCTGGATGTAATTTATACAATGTCCTTTTATATTATCTCGTTAAAACCCTTATTACAATCTTACAATTAATTGAATTTTTTATAATCAAAACACTATGCAAATGATTATTTAACTAATAATTGTTATAATTGTGCTTATAAAAATACGTTTCATTTGATATATCACATGTGATAATCCAAATTAAAAAGGTTGCCATCATCCAGCATCTATGGTCCAAGCGATTATATCCAGAAATTTCTTTCCTCTGTTCTATTTCTACAAAACTCCACGAATTTTTAAATTATTTTTGTGTGCTAAATCTTCATAAACAAATTTGTTACTTGGAAGTTTTGTAAAAAATCATCTGAACCAATGATGCTGGATGATGCGGATCAACATTTTTAATTTCAGGTATGTCATGCGACATATCAAATGAAACGTATTTTTATAACCATTCTAGTGGTATATACATTTTTGGTCAATTACAAAAATTATTATTGAATATTAATTTCTTTTCTTTTGCTTTTTCTAAATTACGTCCAGGTGATTTTTAAGACATTTTAAGAATTCTCAATTTAAATTTGCATTTGACAGTGTAGTAGTATTGTCTCCTTATATTCCAGAGATATTTGGTGAGCAACATGCATTTGAGCATTTTAATGTTGACCGAGTCGCTGTACATGGTTTTTTGCATGGTTTTTGATTTCTTCGGTAACGTACTCCATCTTTAGATCGTTATGTCATTTCTAATGTACCATGATGCTTTCACAATGCCACGTAAAACTTTGTTTTGAAAGGTTTGAATTGTATTAACGTTGCACTGCTTGGTACAACCCCACAGTTGTATAACAAGTATCTGCCGATATAATGTCAGTTTATTATGTACTCTTAGCTCGGATTTTTACCTAAGAGCCAGTATATTTTCCTGTATTTGATGTTTAGCTCTCCTTTTTTATTTTTCGCGTGCTCTTTTCACTTGAGTTTAGCATCAAGTGTCATGCCTAAGTATATAACCGTATTTGCATGCGGGATTAACTGTGAGTTCAGATGGATTGGTATGAAGTTAACTTTTTTGTTATAGTGAAGTTGGCGTGTATCCATCTAGATAAGATTTTAAGTAGTTTATAAGTAGTTTCAACTAAGTCGGTAATTCTATATGCACTTGGTCTTTGTCCTGAAATTAGGTCGTATAACCAGGTGAATTTTTGAGCTTAAGTTTTTAGTAATTTCATATTTTAGCTCTTGTAATGTCAATGGTTGGAAGTTTTAATTATCCATGTTTTTAACTTGGTTTATGTTTTCTTCCGCTGATTGCCTCGGAAGGGGCTGAAATGTTTTTTCTAGGTGGGCTGCGATCAAAACAGCCTTTTCTTTAGCACTTCTAGCCCAAGTTCCATCATCCTTTTTGATAGGTGGCACCTGAATTTTCTTTCTTGATTATGGTTGCACTTAGTGTCATAATAACTGGTGTGTGGTCTGAACATATTCCTTAATTGTTTTCTATCAGTACATAGTTTTTGGATACTCCTTTTGTTACAAAAAAATTTATTAAGTCTGGTATTTTGTTATGATCGGTAGGCCAATATATTGGTTTACCTCCAGAATAAACTCACAGATTAATTCTTGCCCTGCTGCAAATAGGCCTTTACCCTTACGTGTTGATAGTCTCGATCCCCAGTATGTATTATTAGCATTGAAGTTTCCTCCAATTAGGAAGTTGGTTTCAAGCGATTTAAACAACGCGACATAATTTTCTTTAGTCAGTTGGTGACGTGGTGGACAGTACTTATATAGATGAAATGCTATATTCCTTTTCATTATTTAATCGAACGTTAATGGTGGATACTTGCATAATTTCCTTTTCTTTTTTAACTCCTTCGCATAGTGTTTGATATTTTCCCTTCCAAATATTGCTGACCCTAATCTCTTTCCTTGCTGGATGGATAGCAGCGGTATCCATGAATTCTTGCGAATGAGTAAAAAGGTTTCTAGCTCCGGAATTTGGGCAGTAGCCAATTTGCATTCCATTTGACAATTTTTAATGTTTTGCTGTTATGCATATTAGTACATCATAGAAGTGAATTCATTCATAGCTTCTTGCTTATTTACGTTTAGGCCCGCTGCTGTACAGGATTATTGGTTATCTTTCGCTGAGTTTTTCGGTGGTATTCTGTCGGATTTCACTGTTTTACTTAAATTTGAGTTTTTTTATTCCTCAGTTTTTGCAGTTCTTTAGCTATCTCGCATCCTCTATTGTTTGCGGGATGATCTTCTTTGCAGTTTACACATTTAGCGGCGGTATAGTTTACTCCATCTAGGCTCTCTGTTACAATATTTCTGGGTATTGTTAAAGCTTTGGTATTTTCTACATTGGGGCATTAAACCAGTGGTCTTTCTTAATGCTTCACTTCTAACCCTCAGATTGAGACTAGTTTTAATGGTAAAGACGTTTTCTACTTTTTCTTTAATTATTCATGATAATTGGGGTCCTCTCCTGTTAATTTTGACCCCTTGATCAGTTTCCTGTTTTTCTGTTTTAATTATGTTTGCGGTGTTTTCTATCTTCAACCCCTTGCCCTTTGAATCGTCTATTATATCCTTTATTTTATAGGTAGGATGAAGACCTCTAGCCATCACTTTTATCGGCCGGTCATTTTTGTCTTCAGAAGTGTACCATTCTTTCCCTTCTTCTGTAAGCTTCGTAGCTAATAATCTATATGTGTCATCGTCTGTTGTGTTGATTATCCATATATTATTGTATAAGAGACTGGAATACTCAATATAGTGCCATATTCAGTTATTCACATTATATTGATTGGAGGCGGAGCTTTATCCGTGGGTTTGGCTATTTCAGCCTCTTGTTGAATTTCAGTCATGTCATTTAATTTTGGTGATTGACTTGAATCTGCAATTTGTGGGGATTCAGCTTTTCTTTTTTTAGAAAGTAGCTTCTTTCTGTTTTTTTAAGGCTCCAATCTGTTTCGTCTCGTAATTCATCTTCATCAGTGGATAATTCTGGTGCAGCTTGGTCCTTGGTATTTTTTTGGCTTGAAGTGTTTGTTTCAGCTTTCCATTTTCATTGTTATGTATGTTAATCTCTATACTTAATTGAGATGTGATCGATTCTATTTTACTTAATTGTTTACGAAGTTCTTCATTTTGTACTTTGGAGCTACGTCCAAAGGGGTTATCGTTATTTGACTTTCAAATCATTGCATTCGCTGGATTATAAACGACGACTGGGAGCCCTCGTCCACACTCCACTATGTCCCCGGTAATAAGGTTCCGGATCCTTGCACCGTAAGTTTTTCTCCTTCTTTATCACCCATGCTGGTTTTTTGTCGGGTGTTGCAATTAGGTATAGTAATAACAGTTGCTCCTAACTTGGAGGACAGACGCTGATCGTGGGTGGTATTTTATTTCCCGCCTACCCGCGGATGAATCGGTTAGAGCATTTTCATACCCGCCACCCGTGGGTTTTGAGATTTTTGACTTCCACATGTCAAGTGATTCGTTCAGGAACGCTATATTTAAGTTTGTATGCAGTAGAAGATATTTTCCGCTTTGCAAACTATTAAATTTTGGTCCGCATATATCAAAATTTCTTAATTGGAAATTTTCAAAATTGCTGATTCAAAAAATATAATTTCAGTGACATAAAAATTAAGAAAACCAATTTATACACGAAACAAAAAAAATTTAAAATTATTAATTCAACGCAATAAATTCGGGTAAAAAATTGTTTTTTTTTTAACTTCTTCCTCGCCACGCATTTTGTATTGCAGAAAGTTAGTGCTGAGAAGAAGAACACAACGAAAATTTTTGGCGATTTTCTTCTTATATTTATGTTGTTGGTGTAGTTGTTGGGCGAGAATGCTTTAATCGTTTTTTTTTATTGCACAAAACACAAAAAAAAAAATGTAATTTTTCGTCATTTTCAATTTTATTTTTTATCTTAATTTTCTTGGAAATAATTTTTTTTCTGTTTTATATAATAAATTATTTTTTAATCAATGAATTTTAATCAATAATTTAATATATTTATAAGGTTTTCTGGGGCGGTAAATTTTTTCTGGAGTCGCGTCTCAAAAAAAAAAATTAAAAATTGGTAAATTGTGTTAAACAAAAAAAATTTCTCTCGCGCATATGAATTATGCCAATATAAATCTCATGTAATTGTATTTTAATAAGATATTATGCTTCTTACTTTTTTTTTTTTTGATGTTTTGTTTAAGCCACTTAAAGCAGCATAAGTTTATTAATACATTAATATAAAATTGGGAAAAAAACTGTACATAAATAGGTATGCGATTATAATTATATATGCGATTACGCGCATTGAATTAAATTTTGATTCTTTGCACGAGGAGAAAATACTTATATACATCACGCACAGTACATTGTTCGATTGCGGAATTGAATATGGCAATATATAATTTTTATGGTTATGTCTTAAGCCGTGTGCAATTAATAATGAGATGATTTTTTTTTAAATACATAATTTAATTTCGATTAAATCAGACACGTTAAATATGAAAGTAATACGCGCAATAATTTTTATTTTTGATTTATCGGGGCTACATACATATATTGAAATTTTGGTAATTATATATGACAGAGACGCATTCATTCGAAAGATGAACAACGGTAAACAATTTAACTTCTTAAATATATGTACAACATGTAATTGTAACCTACATTTTTTTTAAAAATATTTTGAGGTGGTTAAAAGATTAATTATATTTTGATTGCGCGATGAATGCGAGACTGCGAGTGTGGGAACAAAATGTATAAGTGGTCTAATTATATTTATTTATGCATTGGCGGAAAGAGATGTTATATGACCATCATTTTTTATGTTTTTTTTTTTGGCAACATATAATATGGAGGATATCCGTTTTTCGTATAATAATAATAAATGTTGTACCACCAGATGACAGAAAATAAATGATCGATGTTTGGAATTATTATCTAAATAGATATCTATTTTAAATGTTATCTTAAGTTTTCGCAGTTACACTCACTTCAACACTGCGCGCTTTTTGATTGAAATATGTTATTACTCAATATAAAATAAATTTTTTTTTCTTTGATCCTATATGTGAGAATTCTGAAAAACTCGTTACCCCTGGGCTCCTATTTATCAAAAGTATTGTTAGCTGAGCTAAATTAATTAACTTTTAATTGTTTTTAGATCAGATTTGAATTGAATGTTGGTATATGCATTCCAGGTGGACTCTCAGTCGGACTCGTTGACAGGTATGTAATATTGAGCGCAAGTGAATATTCCAAAGATAATTCCTTGTCTGGCCATTGCTTCAACCTTTGTAACCAGAAAACTAATTTTCAGACAAATGGCCGATTGGGATACCTTTAGAACTATTCTACGGATAAATCATTGCCCGTATCGGTTTCAAATCTACCTGTATCAACACAAGAGCTTGATGTCTTATATAGATGCATGTTCTCTTAGTAGACCTTAAGTATATAGGTTTAAGGCACCTGTTTGAAATGTGAAAGACTGTTTAAAAATGCTGAGAAAATAAAAGTTGCGGATTGAGACTGCTAAACAGCTAAGTCCTCAAAATTTTCAAATTAAACAGCTCGCACAGGTACACGAAATGATTAGACCCGCTCTGCTTGAACAGTCAGAAAAGTTGCACGAGGCAATTTTTGTAACTCGATCATTATCTGTATAGTCACATGACAGTCCCAGTACTAAACCGTGCACGTTCGGCCAACAATCGACATACACCATGGGACATTGATTCACTAAAAACCAATAAGTTATTGAGTCGATTAGGAAACATCCAACATCCATAAATCCCTATCGGCCGCTACTGGCACCACAATTCATGCCTACGGTACTAAATTGCTCCAGGTAAACATCAAACTGTAACTTACATTCACAAACGATTAGATTCACACAGTAAATTGGGACTTTTTGTCGATTTAAAATTTAAACGGCTAGTTGATTCAGCAGCTATGCTGCATCAATCAATCCCTCAGTGGTTCGTGTTCACACCAACACCGATCCACTACACAATCTATCATACTCTGATTAAGAGAGTTATGCCGATCCGACACAAATTGGTAGATCACATTCTAGTGTCACGACCGCGACGGCTGACCCAAAGCCGCATTTATACAGAATTCCAACATATTTGGGATATTTCATATTTAAAAAAGAAACATCTGATTGGGACGATCGCAGGCTAAACACGATCACAACATCTGACCAATCTAACCAGACGCTTATAAAACGGCAATCACGAAATTATTTGGCCTCGTCGAATACATCCGAATGCCATTTAAATTACGGAATACCGCACAAACATTTTAGAGTTCCACTTGGAAGAACTCTTCCACAAGTTATCCTATATGTTCATATCAAAAGAGCAAAATACGTCAACCATTCTTGATTTATTCACCCACAAGATTATTTTCACCACACGACATGTACACCTAATGGTATTCTGTCATCTGAAGAACAAGTGAATGAGAAAATTTCTAGGTCCTACTTCAATTATAATGGCTGATTTACATTCAATCTTTTTCTCTATTCCATAAAATGGACGTATGAGAAACCAGTACATTCATATGATTTGCATGAAAAAAGAAAGTAGGCATAGCCAAATAAACATTGTCTTTTTCAAGAAAAAAGATGAACGGGTTCGTCTTTTTTTCAATATTTTGTCATTTTTTGTAAAGTTCGCAACCAAATTGTGAATTTTTTTATATAACATAGTTGTCTTTTCCGCACCTATTAATTTTTTCCATTTAGAAGCATATAGCTATCTTCTTTTATTGACATATTTGATTTAGGAATAGAATTGGGAAAAAAGATTAAAGATTGAATGTAAACCAGCCATAAGTAATCAGCGCTTCATCGCGGCATGATAAACTATTACCACCAATTTATACCAAAGACTGCTGAAATACTCACGACAGTTCACAGGCACTTGGAGCATTATTACGTAAGCCCAAAACCGCTATATGAATTTCTCTTGGATGACGAATGTCAACAACACTACATACTTTATCGTATCCTCTAAGCGACTCAACGCTAAGCGTAACTACTGATGCATGAAACAATAACATCGGGGCAGTTTTAGAACAGTATACAACGGCAAGTGATCAGATGGCCTAGGACGTTTCTCAAAGAAACTATATAGGATAACGAAAAGAAATATTCTGCATATTCAACCGGAAATTACTCACAATTTATCTATCAATCAAACATTTTAAGTATTTTGCCGAGGGTCAGGACTTCACTATTTATACCCCGACCACAAACCCCTGACTAGAGAAATTCACTCTTTAACTGAACGCAATCCGAAAGGCAAGCTCGCCACTTGTATTTTATTAGTCAATTTACAATGGACATCCAACATATGCACATACTGACAACGTGGCTAGAGATACTGATCATAAAACAGCCTCAGTCGAGACTCACCTCAACTTCAACATAATCATCAAAGCGCAAAATTAATTTTGTTATTATCATAAGAATTTATCTTCTGGATCTTTTTAGATTATCTATGGCCTCGAAGTCGTCTGTGCAACTGCACTTCATAAAACATGGACAATTTGAAAGTTCACCTGGTCGATTCGAACATATCCACTTACCTGTGTTGATTTTTTTATTTACTGGGGCGAAACTTTTATCACGATAAACATCTCAGCTGCCAGCATCACTACCACATTCGTTCACAACTACATACATATATAGCACGATTCGGTGTTCCTCTTAACATCACAATTTATCAAGGAACTTAGTTTGAGTCTAAACTTTTCTCAGTGTTAACGAAATTTCTCCGCTCACATCGAATACGTATAACGGCTTACCATCAAGGAAGATCTGAAGTGCGGTAACCAGCTGAAACGTTTTACGAACAAACTACCAAGCTTGTCTCATTATCCTCCGCAATGTAGAATTATATGGCCAAACTATTAATAGGATTGTTCTCTCCGTAACTTGTGGAATGGTGTTCAAGATGCAGAAATCGATGAAAACGAATTGAGATGTTTTGTGTGATGTATATGTGGTGAATCAATATGGCCGAGAAGATCGTTTCCTATAAAAGCAGCATCCAAAAGAACTCTTCTGTTTTCAAGGGTTATCATAGTAGGTATAAGAGGAATTTTTTTAGGACACTCTCAATTCTATTGTTATAAATTGAATAGTATAGGTACTCCAGACATACAGATTGCCACATACTCTACTTGGGATGTTACGTATAGGCGAAGTACAGCGCAAATATAGTTGATTTGTCATGGAATTCACAGGTATAGATCGTTTGATAAACCAAAACATTGAGTTCGCTTTGGCTATACGATGGTATCTATGTATATGCCTGTTAAACGTCATATTTTGGATAAATGGGTGTCAACCATTAGGATTTTTCTTCCTGTGAAACAATATAATCTTGCATTTCTCGGTATTTAAATGCAATGAGTTGCGGTCACATCACTCACTTAGAAAAATTAATATCTTCTTGCAATCGGTCAGTATCGCTTCTTTCTTTGATGGTATGCAACCAATTCAACAATGTTGAAAACGATTCATCATCTACACTGGGGCGATATGATACATAGTTGTATAGTGGCCTTCATTCCTGGCTTTAGGAATCATTCTAAAAGCAATTACATCCGTTAGATGGAATTGGTTTTTGATGAATTCCTTGAACTGTAAATCGGTGACGGATAAATCGATTCTATACGACAACAATAGTATCCAGTTCTCGATCATCCGATATATTTAGATTAACTTTTTCATTATTTATATCAACTGGTTCCATTGTTAATGGCCCATCGTTATTTGGTGGTTTAATTGTTTGGGGTGCGGTATCTGTTGTATTTCTAGGTTCAATATTTAGGTGTAACTTCTTAGATTGAAGCCTAGTCACATGTCGTTCCGTGAATGGATCAAAACACGTCTGATAAGAACGGCTATTTAGAAATTAAAACATTTCCATTTTAATTGTTTGTCTACGTGTCAGAAATTGTAAAAGCTTGGCAAGCTTATTGGTCAACGTCGACAATTACGGCAATGTCGACAACTTACAACATTTTAGTGATTTGAAATAAACTGTGCCAGTCCATCATAACAGACATAATGTTTGACGCTCCCTATGAGATTCTGCAGAACTTCCGGTGTGGCTTAGGCAGCGATACTATTCCATTTAGAACAAATATTTTCAGCAACCTTATCGCATCCGCCATTCACTTTCAACATTCTTTTCATTATTGCCAAATATTTTTGGATAGCTCGAACACCGGTGGGCTGAACCCCTTTGAGATAACATTGAATTGATTAGTTGAATTGAACACATGTACAAAAATTTGAGTGCTAATGTAATATTTGTCGCACATTATTAAATTATATATTTTGTGACAATTTTTTAAATTTATCCTCTCAGAAATTAAAGTTAGGTTATTGAAAAGTTTTAAATTATTACATTTCCATAAATGTAGAATTTATTGAAATGTAATAATTCCGAACCCGAACCAGATTATTTTGTTCCAACGAACCTGAACCCCAACATATAAAACTAATTTTGTGAACATTAAACAAAATGAGTTTTATATGTTTTGAACCAGCGAATTTTCGGGTTTTATTTAATTAAAAAGTTTTCGCTTAAACGTACGAAATGAATATATCTTGAACAGAGATTCGACCTTCAGATGCACCCTTTGAGTAGCCAATATAAATGGTTTATGGTTTTCCCACCATTCTATCGTTTCATAAACCGCAAACTCCTGCTTCACGCTTAATTTAAAACTTCTCACTCCGGCTGTTCAAACTGTTTGATCTTGTTGGTGTATTAATTGTAGTTCACTCGTTATATTTTAAAACCAATTCAACCATGTCTGATATACTTAACTTGAGCTTGGAATAGCACTAAAATTTGCGCTTCTGACAGTTTAACGTATTGCCAAAATCTGACATCTAGATATATTGCGGCATTTAACAAGTCATTATTAATAAAACTATGCTCGCGTTTAATAATATTTGCATAAAAATCTGCAGCTAAATTGTTACTCTAACTATCGATTTCCATTTCTAATTAATTTTCAACCGAAGCTCGTACAAATCGCCCAGATTCATTTATTCATTTTGAATTTTTAAGGCTAATATTTTAACTGGCTCAAAAATGTTGCCACAATCTAGACAAAACTCGCAAACGTTTTCATTCGAACTTAGTGCTTGATCCAACACATCTGTGCAAAATGTTTGTATTGTGTACTCCAATAGATGTTTAATCATGTCACATGTTTAATTCTACCGAGTTGGACAGTTAACATAGCTTTTTTTAGTCAAAGATTTTTTGCTAATATAGCTTTGACAGAAGTTCGTAGTTTTTTTGACACCATTCTGCATTTATCTATTGAGTTTTTTTATTAATGGAACTGAACTAAGAGTATTCGTTACTACCAACTGACAAGTATGTGCCATGCAATTAAAATGCTTTACATCTGAATATAAATCAGTCAGCATTTTTAGGTCTTCCTCTCCATTGTCTTGCCTAAGGTCGGAATTAGTATCTTCATCTTCATCCACCTCCAATTCGTTTTTTAGCGGTTTCACCGCTTTTCCCGTTGTCAGATGTCACTGAATAAATTTGGTTTAATTTTATGAAACAAGTGTATGACGACAATTATTGTATTTTCTAGGTAATTTGCAGTTTGGCGATCAATAGCCCCTTGCATCGTCTATAAGGTTCGCAGTATAATTTTTCCTTTGCGAATAATTTGACCGTTTATGCCAATTGTGCTTTTCCCAACCCGCGTTGCTGAATCAATTTTATTTTGCTTTATGGTTTATCAAATCCTTAATATTAAGACTAACAGGAGTACCTATAAGGTAAAACATATTTTAGGGAGATGGGAAAACAATAAAATGGAATTCCCATTTTTATGTGAGTTGGCTCAAATTGTGTTAGTGGTAGAACACAAATAGTGTTGAACAGGTATTTCTTCACTAACATTTAATATGGGCTCCTCAAAGGGTGCACCTAAAGGTCGAGAGATCGAAAGCAAAAATTAGTTTTCTATGTAATGTTTAAATACTTTATTTCTTTGAACACGAGCCCGAACCCCCACCAAATTATTTTATTACAATGAACCTTAACCCAAACTTGTACCCGAAAATTCGTTTGAAACATATAAAACTAATTTTATGAACATTAAAATTCTACATTTCTAGAAAATAATTAAAATCCCCACCCATCTTTTATTCATATGAAATGGCCCAATTCGGGTAGCTGGCACTTTTGATTTGTCGTGTTACTTGGCTATAAGTTTGGAAAAAATAAATCTGCTACGTAAGTGATATTGTTCAATGTCACGTTTGTCACAGAGCAATCTGTGCCAATGAAGTAGGAGCAAATTTAGCAGTAAATAATTATTGCTGTGCTTTACAAATGACCTGATGCGAAACATAGAAGTTATCTATTGAGATGGTAGCCAAAACTAATAGCCAAGTAACACGACAAATCAAAAGTGCCAGCTACCCGAATTTTTCAATATGGGCCATTTCATATGAATAAATGATGGGTGGGGATTTTAATTATTTTCAACCTGTTCCCAAATAAAATATGACCTGATACGAAACATAGAAGTTCTCTATTGAGATGGTAGCCAAGTAACACGAGAAATCAAAAGTGCCAGCTATTACCCGATTTTTTTAATATTTTTGAATATGGGCCATTCCATATAAATAATAATTATAGATGAAATATTTTTCATTAATCTTTTGTTTACATTTTAAAATTTGTTGAAATGTAATAAATAGTTTAAAAAAATTCAAATTTATAATTTCATATCTTTCATAAATAGTTTTAATTTTAATTTTCATAAGTTATACTATTAAACTACGTCGATAAAGCAGACATTTTTGCTGATTAAATTTTTCTGCTAACTTCAGTAAGGTGTCGTCACGTCGATGTAGAAAATATTAGATGATGCGTAAACGTCCATACCTAATTCGGTAATTGGCGTAGTAAATTAGATGTGAGGATAATTGGCGATTATCAACCCAGATACTTCACCCCAATAGATACATATTGTAACAAGACCTTCTTTATTTAGCAAGTACAAAAATATGATCGACCAAACAAGGCCAATTTCATGCCAAACCATTTAGTATGCTGTTTATGATAATCAAAAAACAGAATTTTTCACGCCATAAAAATTTCCATTTATCTCCTTTGTTTTTGTGTATGTACATGTATGTTTGTAATCACTTTGTATTGTAAAATTTGTGTTCACACCACCAATCGAATGAACAAAAAATAAAAAAAAAATTCAATAATATAAACGCAAAGGTTAACAATACTTTAAACAATAACTAAAACAGAATTAACTTTTAGCCAAACCAAACCAACAGAATAACAAAACTGTATCAAATGGAAACAAAGCCATTAAAAAAGCAGCGCAAAGTCAAGTCAAACAAAAACCGATCATAAATTGTTTTGTCTTTAATTTTGTTCCGTTCCGATTTTTATTTATAACTGGTAATACCTTAAGACAGAAAAATTTTCTTTTGTTTTTGTTCGTTGCTTTCTTAAAAATAAAAGAAAAATTTTGTTGTTATGTCTGTCGTTCGATTTGTTTGGATCATTTGTTTTCGGTACTTGTTGTTATACTCTGTGTTAAGTCAGTTACTCGTTTATATTATAACTATGTGTATATATGTATTGGTAAATATATATCGCATCTTAACGAACTAATGAAGGTGTTGTTTAATATTTATTTTGAGTATATACTATAAACACGTATATATACCAAGACGACCAGTGCACTATTGTTGTATTGTTTTTTTTGTTTTAAACAATAAAGCAATTTTGCGGAACCGATACATAAGTTTTATGTTTATTTTGATGTTGCTCTGCGGTGTGTTACAAATCCATCATTCACAATCTATATATAGAGAGTTCCATGTTGCTGTGACCAATTAGATTAGAATTTCCCTCGTAGATATATTTTGTAATCTTTTTATAAATGGAAATAAATAATTAGTTAAAGTTACAAGGTGTAATTGATTTTTCATTAAATTATACAAAAATAAAAAAAGAAAATTAGATTTTCTTCAATTTTAGCGTTTTATTTTGTTTTTAATTAAGAATTTGTTTATTTATTTTTTGTATATACATATATAAGTAGGTATATTGATTTAAGCCATCAGCCAATCAACCAACACAAGATATATACAAAAACAAAATTTTATGAAACGAGAAAATTGATTTGAGACATGACTTTGAGTTTATTTTTGGTAGGTTAGGTATAGGTTTATAGCCGAGGTACATAAATAATAATAATAAAAATAAATAAAAACTATATTATGTATTCCAACTATTATTTTTATTATATACATGTATGTATGTATGTATGTATGTATATGATATGGGAAAGTAGCACACACAAAATAAATAAAATAATGAATTTAATTTATTATTTTTTATATGTTTAAGACGCTTTTATACAATATAAATTTTATTGTTTTGGATTAACACGAAAACCTTCGCGGTACTTTTCAATCATAGAATTTGTTAATTAAATTTTTTTTTAAACTTTTG
This sequence comes from Tipula unca, assembly GCA_951394425.1. Classification (NCBI taxonomy): domain Eukaryota; kingdom Metazoa; phylum Arthropoda; class Insecta; order Diptera; family Tipulidae; genus Tipula; species Tipula unca. The sequence goes on along the minus strand of OX596382.1, from coordinate 177,555,248 downwards.
TCTATGGTCTTTTTATGGAAATGGAGTTTTAGATATTTTGGTTCGTTGATTCGTTGGAATTATAATTATATACAACGTGACGTTCATTTTGAATATATTTGTTGGAGTTTAATTTAATTAGGATGTGAATATATTAAATTATAATCCCACAGGTATATATTAATTAAGTTGACCGGGCTTAACAGATATTTCAATAATTTTTATTATTTTATCGACCACAGGGAAGATAGTATTTTTTATAGTTTTTGGTTTCCTGCCACTTTCATTATTAATAAAGAATTTGTTGAAAAATTCATATAACGGTGTCTTATGCGAGTGAAGTTTTCCCTAAACTATTCTTAGTTTAGGCAAAACTTCACATTGATATTGATTTCAGTTATCAACTCTTTAACAAACTTTAAATTCAGTATACTAATAAATAATCAATAGTTTTAAAGGCCGTTACTGGCCCCTTACTGAGTCAACTATTATATAGGCTCCAACGATTTCAATACCTAGATTTGATCGATTGCACAGCGATTACTGATAATGGGTTAAAAGTGACGGTTAAAAATTGTATGCAATTGGGTTCCATTTATTTAAGGTGATGCATTCAAGCTGGTGAAGCTGTTAGTGACCAGCGATTCAGTTAACCCGTATGACAAATAATAATTTGACATATATGTGAAACCTAAACCTATCCTAAAAACCAATAAAAACAATTTCCTCATATATGCGTAAACACAATGTTCCGATGTAACGTATATATCCTTCAATATTGGAAAAGAAAGAGGAATAGAACGTTTATGACTACCATGGTATGACCTCATATAATAACGTCGAGTACATATTATAGGATTTTGCTAGTTTTCTTGAGAAAATCCTAGGAAACTATTACACCGCAATGACATACATATCGCGATGTCGACATACATATCGACATACATATTAGGATTTTCAGGGCAACAAATCGGAAAAGTCATATAATCGAAAAATTTGAGGATACATTATATTACAAACTTGATTGCCCAAAAATTCATAATCGCCTGTTTCTTCAAAACTGAAATATTTTTCGAACAGCTTAGACCCAATGACATCTTGGAATATTCGATTTAATGGAGTTAGCTTCTGAGGATTTTCCAACCGCCTAATATCCTACTGTTCTTAAAATAAAAATATATTTCGGATTGCTTAAACTTAACGGCATATTTGTATATACGACATTATGGTGTTAGCTTCCTAGGAAATTCTAAAGAAATTCCGGAAAAAAATCTTATATTTGTCATATCAGATTTGGCTATCGTAAACGCTTTAATCCCCTATATTTTTCCAAAATTGAAATATTTCCCGGATAGTATAAACCCAATGAAATCTTGATATACTACGTACTATGGTGTAAGATTTCCAGAGTTTTCCCAAGAAAATTAAAAATTTTATTATTTGGTATACGTATGCCAAAAGCAATAGTTTATCAGGAAAAAGTCACAAAATCGGTAAAATTATTAAATTTAAAAAACATTTGACGAACAATTTGTATGTCTCATGCTAACTGAGCCTTCGCTTGAGTATGAGGCGATACAACGTGCAGATGATGGAGTATGAAAATACTCTGCGGAACCGACTGAGCCGTAGTATTTTAATACAGGTTTCTCCGTGACTATAGTCGAAGAGCTAATCGTTGGAATGCGGCGATAAAATATACGGACCATTTGTAGTAAATAGTCAGAATAAAGAATCCCATATTGCGGAACCTCAAAAATATATAGCTATGTACGGTTTTAGGCGCACCTAGTTCAGAAATTGCCACTTACTTCGAAATACTGCTTTGACTATCCAAAAATGTATGAACTGAAAACTAGAAATAAAAAATTCGCACTATATCTGCCAAGTTACATTTTAAGGAGGAATTTGACTGAAATTTGACAAATATTTTAATTTAGGAACAACCAATTTGTGAATATATTATTTTGTTGCGAACGATTCATCAAAATGTGAATTAAAATTTTGAGAACCAAATCTAATGACCAAATCTAATGAGAGAACATTAAATGCATATCTTGTAATTGAATGTTTCATTCTATGCTTGTGTGAACGCAGGATTCTGATATAAAATTAATATTGAAGGAAAAAAAGGTGTGGAAATGTCTGGCATGGACACCCCTTCAAACGTAAAGCAACTAGAATTAATGGCGATCGTCCTGCCACGCCATCTAAACAACTGGATGGCGACACCCTAGAATTTTTTTGTTGGAACTGTGTCAAACGAAACCGAAGTTTGACACATATAATGTGAATATCGATGTAAAACTGCGCTAAAAATCAAAATTACCGAAATGGAGGTTAAAAATTGAATACCTTTAGCAATTTTTGTAACAAATAGCTTTGGATAGTTTACATAAAAATTATTAGGATAAAAGTGAAGGAAGCATAACTAAAAAGCTGCGGTTCACCAATGGACAGCAAACTTTATATTAATATGAAAGCCTCATAATTATTTATTGGATTAGCTGGCATATATATTGATGCTAATATTAAAGTAAATAATCTCGTATGGATCGTTCATCAAAATATTCAAAGCCTACGGCTTAATAGTTCAAAATTATTTTCGCACTTGTCGTCCTTCGGGACATAATCGCGAATAATTTATTTTTGACTTTACAATTTAAATAAATTTCATTTGTTAGATTGCTGCAATAACGACTATAGCAATTTTCGAATACTAATCGTCTTCTGATATTCTCAGGGTAATCTGACGGTGAATTTGAAATAAAATAAAATCTAAAAAATTAATTGTTCTTGGTGATGGTAATGATGTCGATTCGATTGAGTGATTAATTTAGAATTATCAGATCATTATATGAATTTTGGATAGTTAAAGCAATATTTAGAAGTAAATTGCAATTTCTGAAGCCGATTCATAGCTATATTATATTTTTGAGGTTCCGATATATTGGATTCTCAACTGAAGGCTCAGTTACCATGTCATGTTAATCAAGTTTCCCAATTGCTAATATCTTTTGACCTTTCAAAATTGAATTGAAATTTAACAAATTTCAACAATCGAAACCAAAGCTAACTTGAAAATAATTAAATTGAAAACTATATGGTGTATACGAATGTCCATAACAATTGGGCTTAGGACACCTGAAAGTACATCCTAAATTATAAATCCATTTATTTTGCAAACATTTAGGTAAGATTAGAAAATAATTCCGCTCCGCTTTAATCCTATTATATATATTATGTACCTATACCATTGTTTGGTAAAATATCCGTTTTAGTCCAAAGTAACAAAATCGAATTACGTCGAAATTTAATATTCAACAATATCCTTTTATGTCTTGAAGGCGTTAAGGATATGTATACCTTTTACCTTTTCTTAATAGTTTTCTCATTTGGTGAAACTAATAAAATTATCCCTACTTATTTAGAGTCTTTAACACACTATATACCTAACAACAACAACACAAAATAGGAAATGAATTTATTTCAGAAATACAATTTTAAATTTGCCACGGACCTGTCATAATATTTTCAAAATATTTTGGCCTCTTCTAAATGTAAATCTGCAAACCTTCGTCAAAACAAAAACATGACGGCGATGTAAATTTTGACATATACGAGTATAAACTATATATAACAGGTGACAAGTATCGATAATTTATAAAAAAAAAACTATATAGTTGAGGTAATTTTTGGCCTGTTACAGTGAATTAAAGGTCATTAGAAATAATAATTCCATATAACCGCGCACACCACTATTCACCGCAAACAATAAATCCATCAATATCAATTAATGTTATAATAAAAGACGTATATATGTGTGTACGTGTATTTATAAATAAACATAAGAAAACGATTAAATTGAAAATGTTAAACACATATAATTGCACGCTAATTATCTCAGCAATAAATACATCATTTTTATATTCATAACTTTCTTATCGCTGGGTTGCGCACTTGTCCATATACATAAAAAAAACTTCTAGGACAATTTACACGCCATAAAATAATTTTCTTGAAAAATTGAATGACAACAACAGCGCCAATATATAATATAATTGACACCAACAACAAACACTTAGTATATATATATATATATATATATATATATATATATATATATATATATATATATACGCGGGACGATCGGATTGCTGTAATAATAATAATCATAAAATAATCTTATCATCATCATGATCGCATCACAATACAACATCATCATATTGTGATGATCATCATCATCATCACGATATATAAGTTAAAGTCAATTAAATTATCATTAAAGAAACGAAAAGGTGTGTCTACGCGTAATTTCAATTTTTATTATCTTGTATATAGGTACGAGTCTATATATACGAGTATACAGGGTTGATGGTAATTTCCTTTATGTGTTATGCAAATTTAAATATATTGTTGTTATAAAATGTACATCGTTTGTATATATAAATAAATTTATAATGAAAAAGAATCTAAATGATGATCGCGTACATATGTACGAGTATGAAGATATTTTGAAAAAATATATGCGAAAATGGAATTTCAAAGATAATTTTTCATTATGACATTTGAATAAATTTTTTAGATGATTTAATGTGGTTTTGGGCCGAGGTGGATATTTCAAAAAAAGCTCTGCGGGTTATACACATTTGTTATAAAATATCTAGCTATATACTAGTATATATATATATATATATATATATATATATATATATATATATATATATAGTATAAGCGAAGAAAGAAAACTGTCATCCTATAATTTTCTGGAGTAACAAAATGCTGTGATGATAAATTTAAAAATATTAGCACAATCGACCAACTTCAAATTTTTAGATAAATTGGCAAAAAATTAGATTTAAAACTATCTAGTAGTTGATGGTTCTGGGAACTCGCATGTCTCGTAAATACCACCACAGTATTCTTTGCTTGTCGTAGGAGGCGACTAAACGGTTGGATCGCTGGGCTGACGACCCGCATTCGTAAAAAATAATGTAACTATAAAGTCAACAAAAGGAAAAATGAATGCTGCAAAATAACACGTGACCTCCGCTCAAGTTCTCGGACGAGATATACGAGCGGCACGTGCAGTCACTCAGGAAATTAGGAGCGTTGGAAGGCCTATTGGCTGAAACTCGTTGCTCTCCAAGAAACTCGCTGGCCTTAAAATGGAGACCTTGTATTCCAGGGATATATGTTGCTCTACAGTGGAGATGACCTAGGAAAACTTAGAGCTGGATTTTTTTTTTGGGCCGCATTATTAAAGATTAATAATAATCAATTAAAAATTAAAAATTAAAAATTAAAAATTAAAAATTAAAAATTAAAAATTAAAAATTAAAAATTAAAAATTAAAAATTAAAAATTAAAAATTAAAAATTAAAAATTAAAAATTAAAAATTAAAAATTAAAAATTAAAAATTAAAAATTAAAAATTAAAAATTAAAAATTAAAAATTAAAAATTAAAAATTAAAAATTAAAAATTAAAAATTAAAAATTAAAAATTAAAAATTAAAAATTATAAATTAAAAATTAAAAATTAAAAATTAAAAATTAAAAATTAAAAATTAAAAATTAAAAATTAAAAATTAAAAATTAAAAATTAAAAATTAAAAATTAAAAATTAAAAATTAAAAATTAAAAATTAAAAATTAAAAATTAAAAATTAAAAATTAAAAATTAAAAATTAAAAATTAAAAATTAAAAATTAAAAATTAAAAATTAAAAATTAAAAATTAAAAATTAAAAATTAAAAATTAAAAATTAAAAATTAAAAATTAAAAATTAAAAATTAAAAATTAAAAATTAAAAATTAAAAATTAAAAATTAAAAATTAAAAATTAAAAATTAAAAATTAAAAATTAAAAATTAAAAATTAAAAATTAAAAATTAAAAATTAAAAATTAAAAATTAAAAATTAAAAATTAAAAATTAAAAATTAAAAATTAAAAATTAAAAATTAAAAATTAAAAATTAAAAATTAAAAATTAAAAATTAAAAATTAAAAATTAAAAATTAAAAATTAAAAATTAAAAATATTAAAAATTAAAAATTAAAAATTAAAAATTAAAAATTAAAAAAATTAAAAAAATTAAAATAAAATAAAATTAAAATTAAAATTGGGCGGATTACTCAAGCACTCAATGGGCCCACGGTGCAATACCCGGACAAACACATACATATATACTTGCACATTAAAAACACCCAACCGTGATTTGTGGTCACCACCGGGAATCGAACCCGAGACCCTCGAATAACAAAGCAAGCACGCTACTTACTTAAAAAGGCCGCAGTTAAATAAAGCTGTTTTGAATTTCAAGCAATCAATAACCGATTGTGTAAGCTTCACCTAGCTCCAAGTTAAAGATTCATTTTAATATGACTTGGTCGATCTGATGGGATCTATACCCGAACACGATGTTAGAATGGTAATTGAGTACTTTAATGCTAGAGCTGGCAGAAACCAGCCCGGCTTGTGTGAAAATATACGTCCGTACTCTCAACACGAAACTGCGGCCGATATTGGTGAGAGAATGATATACTTTGGAACCATGGGCCCATTGTGGCATTGAATGCGGAACCTCTATAGGCTCCAAACATTAATCACGATCTTAGAGTAGCAAGCACGCTCCTCCCTGACATGGATCCATCATCGGGCTCGGGTTGTGCAAGATATCAGAACTTATCGGTCAGCAACCAAAATACGTAGGCAGCGATCATCATTTGGTCGCTGCAAAGCTAAGATGGATGTTTTCGTACAGGTCCGGGAACACAGCGAAACGTATAGAATGTTTCAACTGTGAAAATCAGCGACAGAATTGAGGTAGCTAATTACCAGTCTGACTGTGAAGACTCTGTCTATGGGAGTCACTGAAAACTTCGGTTGTCAGTGCTGCGCAGCAGACTTTAGGTATAGTAAAACTCAGACCCAATAATAATTGGTTTTTTGACGAGTAATAAAATATAGCCCAATGTGAAGTGCAACACCGTCTCATAATCGTGTAGATAATAACGTTGAGAACAGGCTTTGAAGAATGTTTGCAGGGAACTCGGGTGTTTGACAACGAGATGGATGAGTACGAGCGATGTCTCCTTACAAAACAATAGGACATACTGAGCTTGTGCTGCGATCTCTGAAAGGAGTGCCGCCATGGTACGCGCAGAGGTCGTTGTAGGCGTCGATGGCTCCACGGTGTAGAGAACGACTTACCTTATTTAGGTTGTCTAAGACAGTATGAAGATCCTTTCTTAGGATTGAAACCGTGGGAGCCTAATTGTTGACACTTGAATAGAATGGGATTAAAATTAAAATTTTTGTGATTATTTCAATTAGAAAAGAGTATAGACATTTAAGTTATTAAGGAATTAAACAGTAAGGATTTAATTAGATTGATATACCTGACAAACATTTGGCTTGTGGTAACAAGAACAGGTACTTTAAATAATTATATAGATAAATGGATGTGGTATAGATTTTGATACCTGGTTAAGTTCACTACCAGTTTCCATAATCTCAGTCATCCAGAACCGTATTTTCCACCTGTACCTTGTTGCGCCGCCTATATATGTCGCCAGATCCTCTTATGAACGCGGTGAGATGATGTATTGGACGAGGACGAGAGAGTGGAGGAGAGCGCGTGCGAAAACAAAAATCACATTTTTTTAGCGTGAACGTAAATTTTAAAATTTAGTGGCGCATCTGCGGCTGAAAATTAAAAAAAAAATAGTGGCCCGAATAAAAGAACATCAAAATTCAAGTTAACGTATATATTGGGCAGGAACCGAAATTTAATTCTAAATTAAGCACAAAAGGGTACCGAAGCCTGAAGGATTTGTTTGGAGGAGGAGACCAGAAGGTAATTATTGTAAAATTATATTGTGATGGTGTTTTTTTTTAGCTCTTTCTTACTCTCGCATTTTTTAAAATTTTTTAGCTCTTTCTCTCTCCCGGTATTTGATCCCGTCTATCCTTTTGCGGTTGTTCTTTTTGTCGAGTTTGTTGATTGGGGCCTGCGGTATTTATATATACATATTTGTGACAAACAAAAGAGAGGACAAATTTCATGTTTTCCTTTTAATATAATGAAGATTACGATAGCTCAATTATCTTCCTCAAAAATTTTGGCCAGCATTTTCCATCTAACAAAAATTTGTCATTTTCTGTCAAGTGATTTGATCGCAAATGACAGACATGTGAATCATACATTATAATTTTTAAAATAAATTTTATTTCAGTTTATTTATTTTGGGACAGCAATAAAATGTGGGAAATTAGCCGAAAAATATCACGGAATTTTCAAAAAATTTGTCAGGAATTATTCAACGTCCAAAAATATTGAAGATCAACAGAATAATTTTTTTAATTAATAATTTTTATCGATTTTTTATCGATGGTTTTAACATCCGAATTATAAAAATGTTGCCCACTCTTGTTTAAGATCAAGATTTTATTTTGATTGGAGAGAATGATGGAGGTTTGGAAAATTAGAAATTTTATGAAACCCAAAATTAGAGTTGGAAGTAGAAAATTTCAGAGTTTTGAGTAGCAATTGTAACAGTGTAAATAATATACATATACCCTTTGTTGATCTGTTAATAGCAACCTTGAAATCGTATCGACTTACTGATTGAAGATTGTATTTATGTATTACCTATCCAAACCAGAAATAGAGAATAGTTTTATTTGTTTAAAAACCATCTAGACGTAATTTAAGCAAATTCATTTTATATTATCTCGTTAAAATCTTAATCTTTATATAATCTTTAAATATAAAAACGCATATTTTACATATAATTGGTCAAAAACGTGTGTAGCGTGTGTTTCATTTGATATGACACACGACATAACCCATAATAAGAACTTTTATCCAACAACCTGAGTTTTCATGCGCTATAGATTTTTTCTAAAAGTCTGCAGACCTGCTTTACACAAGGAAAAATTGACGAAAAAATCAATGATATACACACACAAATACACAAACATAGACGCATATATTTTTGAAAAATAGTTTATTTGGATTCAAGGAACATCAAGGAAAAAAAAATCTGAGAAACATTTTTTTCGATTGCAATACTTTATCCTTATAGGAAAGCAAGATAATTCCGGTCCTATGGGTAAATCCATTCATCAAAATATCGAAATTTCTACTTATTTTATACAACCCAGAATTATTTCGATCAGTTCCTTTTACCGAGGTCAAATTCGAACTTATACAGTCTTGTATATTGATTAAACCTGTGTAAGCATTCATCACTATTAGTTTGAAGCAAGTCGTATTTATACAATGTAGATGAAACTGGAACCATGCCTGTACAAAAGCCAGGTGTAATTATTGGTCCCAAGGGCCAAAATTTAAATTTGGAAAGCCGTCAGTTGGGAGTGTGGACAAAATATTACAGTTTGTTGTGCAATGAATGCAGCGGTGGATTTATACAACCAGTGTTCATCTACCCACGTGCCCGCCTATCACCACTGCTCAGCAAAGTTGGTCCACCTATATGGTAATCTATATAGAGGTTTTAGGGACGGATGGAGTAGGGATGTACGGATGGCGAAATTTTTATTGATTGGCTAAATCATTTATGCAATACAAACCCTATTGTACATTTTTTGGAGGTTTGAAGCCGGCAATAATGAATGCGATTAATTTTTTTATTTATGAAAGCAAGAAGTTTAAAATTACACCTTACAAGTTAGCAGAAGTTTTTAACAAGCACCCTTGAAAAGGGCATATCTGGTTTAAAGAAGATTGGAATTTGGCCTTATGACCCATATATATTTATAAAGGCGAATTTTTCAACCAGAAGAACCATCAACTACTTAATTAGGTCTGACTTGAAATAACATTTTTATAGCATGCTTTACTGTTCACTTTTACGTGTTAGGTATATATCTTATAAAGCGATGTCTGCAAGCGATTTGGCGCTAAATGCCACGACCACAATAATGACTATAACAAAAAGGTGCAACATAGTCCAAAAAGACAACACATCGCAAATTAATCAAAAATTACTTTACCAGGTAATTTAATATCAAGTGAACTAAAAATTAACGTTAATGAACTTAGTGCGTTGAATAATAAAAGTCGATCGTCGACCAATTTCGACGATCAAAAAAATAATGAAAGTGCATCAGATGACAACAGATGACAATAAAATAAACAGTGATGTAGGTCAATGTTTAGTGCAAACAGAGATGGACAGGTAGATTACTGTCAGCTCAAAGCGAAGGAGAAGCCCTATTCACCAAGCTAGCTAGCGTTGAGTTAACTCCAAGCAACCGGTATTCTTGTTTGTTTGTTGAAGACCCGCCGCAAAAGCTCCAAAACCAGAGAAACCGCCACCAATCTATTTCAAATAGAGAGTTCGCCAAAACAATCGAGTTCATTACTATTGGAGAATTTTATATCTCCGTGATAAGAGACATAAAAGAAACAAAAATTTAACCGCTTAATATGGACGCTTACAGAGCGTTAGTTAAACATTTCGACGAAGTTGGTAAACATTACTACACTTACCAACTATAAAAAGCCAAAAAGGATTGGCCGTCGTGTTAAAAGGTATAGAGCCTACGTGTTTTAAGCGATGTTTGTGTTATCTGTGGTGAACTCCATAACTCAAATGCATGAAACAAAGAAAAAACGGAAGCATCAGTGAGAAATTGCAGCAACTTTGGCGGAAATCACAATACAAATTATGGTGGGTGTCCAATTTACCTAGAATTGAAAAGAAGAATTAATCCCAGGTAGCGAGCAGAGCAACGAATGCTTAATCTTCATTCCACTAAACCAAAAGTGCGACCAGAAGTTTCATATCATAACGCACAAAATAACCAACCAAAAGCAACTGTTAACTGTAGTGTGCATCAAGAGGTTTCATATGCAAGTATCTTTAATGGTACCACTCCTAAAGTGCAAGCAATCGAAGAAGGAAACATCGCAGCAGCTTAAAGCACGTTAACTAACAACTTATGATGGAGACATACCCATGAATCTAATGATGCAGAATATGAACGCGTTGATGCAGATAGTCGTTAAAAATCAAAAATGACTGTCCTCAAAATAGCCATATGGAATGCAAACGGCCTAGCACAACATAAAGCAGAGGTTTAAGCATTCTTCAGTGAGCTCAATATTGACATAATGTTAATATCTGAAACACACTTCACCAAATATAACTATTTCAGAATTAATGGGAATACGCTGTTTATATGACACAAATCACCCAGATGGGGAAGAACATGGAGGCACAGCTCTACTGATAAAAAAAGATTAAAACACTATGAATTTATGAAATATGAGAAGGAACGTATCAAATCAACGAGCATCTGTCTGCAGGAGTGGTCTGGAAACTGTGTCATATCAGTAGTGTACTGTCCTCCAAAACATGCTATAAAAAAACTGCAGTTTATGGATTATTTCAGCCAGCTAGGTAATAAATTTCTTGCTGGGGGTGATTTCAAGCACACTCAATGGGGTTCCAGATAAACATCGCCGAGAGGCAAACAACTTTATTAAGCTATAGAAGAACAGTTCCTGGATTACTTATCTGCCGGTCACCCAACGTACTGGCTCACAGATAAAAATAAAATTCCTTATTTAATTGTATTTTGTGTAACTAAAGACATTCCACGCACATATGCTAAGGCCTCCGATTGCTATGATCTGTCTTCTGATCACTTACCTGTAATTGTAAGAATGAGCACCGAAAATCTTAAAGATGTCCTGGCATTATCATCTGAAAAGGATACACCTGTCTTAAATAGTACAGAAAAGTTAATAAGCTGTCACATAATATACAGGAACTAGTCCAGGAAAAATTTTGCCGATGGCAAGAAACAAAATCACCGCTGTTGAAATGGAAATTAAATCGATATATTAAGACTCTAAAATTTGAACTTTCGGCAACCGAGAGGACAGATTGTTCTTTGTGGAAGGCAACAAAAAAGTTAAAAAGTCCAACAAACTCGAATCACCCGATTAGACTGCCCACTGGAAATTGGGCGAGAAGCGATGAAGAAAAATCCAATGCTTTTGCCCCTCATCTCATAACAGTATTTGCACGGAGAAACTAATAATTTCGTGCTACCCGACCAAATGGACGATGGTTTTTCCTTCAAACCCATAAAATATAATTGGCAAAAGTTAAGAATACAATTAAAAATTGTATAAGTCCAAAAAAGGCACAAGGGCATGATCTTATTACCAAAAAAATGATAAGAGAATTAATATGAGAAACGCAATATCTTTGAGCACAATGATACATAAAGCTGGAAAAAATGAAACAAAGATTTCATCATATCGTCCAATAAGCATGCTGCAGGCCTACAATCTCAGAGTTATTTGAAAAAATGCTACTAACGAAATTGAAACTAGTATTAGAAGAACGACATATTAATCCAGATCATCAATTTGGGTTCCGAAACCAACATGGTACCAGAGAATAAGTACACAGAATTATAAATGCAATCAAAAACACCTTTGAGGAAACGAGATATTGTTCTGCTGCCTTCTTGGACATTGCACAAGGCTTTCATAGAGTTTGGCATGATGGGCTAGTAAACAAAATTAAAGGACTTCTACCAAAGAAATTTCACTCAGTTCTGGAAAACTATCTCCTTCAAAGGCAGTACATGGTTTAACAAAATAATGCAATTACTTGTTTAAATGATATCAACGCAGGTGTTCCACAAGGCAGCGTTCTAGGTTCAATATTAACCCTGCTCTACACAGCTGACTTACCTGTAACCAACAAGGTGGTCATGCCTTTGCCGATGATACGGTCGTCCAACAAACCAAGATCAAATATACTTAGGCATGCACCTGGACAAAAGGCTAACGTGGAAAAATCATATCGAAGCAAAGCGCAATCAAATAAAATTAAAATTGTCCACAATGTATTTGTTGATGGGAAGAAAATCTCAGCTGTCATTAGCCAATACAATTTATTGAACAAAGTGGTAATCAAACCCATATGGACGTATGGTATTCAGTTATTAAAACAGCCGCGATTTAGGCGACTGAGAAGAGCAGATTCACTTGGACTGATTAACCTGTAAATATATTAAATGTTTAGGTTTTACATATAAATGTAATCTAAATTAATGAAATAGTGAACACTAATAACAAGTATTAACATAATATTAGCTTATGATTTGAATACTTTTTGTTAGTTTAGATCACATATAAGGATTGATTAAGTTAGTCCAGCCAACCATTTTAAAAAAGAAAACGAAACAAGAGTATGGAAAGGTATGGGCCTAAGCAAAGAACGATTATTTTTACAATAACTCTAGTAAAGACATCATCAAAAATCACAAGAAAAGCTACCAAAACCCATAGAACCTCAAAACCCGACAAAAATAGTAAAAAAACGAAAAACCGCAGTTCGACCTGTACCTCGATTTTGTTGCCTTTTTGAGACTATGAGACTATGAGACTGCCAAATATTTTGTATACGTACACTGTGTAGAGTATGAAAAATTGTTATTGTGTGTTGGCATTTTTTGTATGTGTATTTGTTTTGAGAGTGTACAATAAGCATCAAAAATTATCGATACGGTATAAATCGGTATAAAAAACAAAAATAATACAAACATTTTTGGTGCTTACACTCCGTTTTCTCCTGCTATTGCGACGGAGAATTGACGTTTAGGTCAAAAGTATAGTACATAAATTATTATGTTTACTTATTATCCTATTATGATATTTTTGCATCCGAAAGCTTTTGTATTTTTGTCAAAATAAAATACAAACAAATTGAACAGCGCATGCTCACAAATACACACATACTCACTAATATTACTATTTTCTGGTAATTTTTACTCTGCTAGTCTCATAGTCTCAAAAAGGCAACAAAATCGAGGTACTGTGCTGGGATGTTCTATCATCACTTCGATTCGCTTCGATAGTCATTTGTCTCTCTTTTTTTACGAACAAAATTGTATTCTATTTCGCAATTAATATTGTGATCATAGCCTACTCGATTCTATTTCTGTAAATTCATTCGATAAAATATCACCAATATTTTTATTTTCGATGACAAGTGAAAAGAGGAAAAAGAGATAGTTTGCAAATTTATTCTAACAGGCTGAGATCGCAATAGACAAAACAAAATTTTGTTCGTAAAAAAAGAGACACAAATGTCTATCGAAGCGAATCGAAGTGATGATAGAACATTCCAGCACTGGTATTTTTGCCTAACATATGTTCCGAACTCGGACGCTTCGGCATCTATGTCGGCATTTAACAGTTATCATAGATCCGTCGGTCTTAAACCAAAGTGGTCAATATTTTAATATTGGCGATGTTAAAATCAAAAATGAGAAATATAATCGTTATATTATGTAGGTAAGACTAGCCTACAGACATAAAATTGGTCCGTAACTGTACCACATTCGAGTTTCCTCCTGTTAACTCGTTAAACCATCCTGAGCTTACCAAGAGGAGTTTAAAGTCCCGGATCCCGATCTTACTAAGAACCGTGAGGTCGTTCAAAGGGGAACTTCACATAAATTTTGTTTTGCTGTACGCTAGACTAGGACAGATGAGAGGTTAACCCCTAGTGCCAACCCCTCCCTATATCCCTTTTTGAGCCATCCGTGAAGAAGCTTAACGCCAAATTGTCCATAACCGTTTCGTTCACCTAGTCCTCTCTGGTGGGAAACTCAGTTTGAAATCTCACCTCAACAGATGGCAAAGGAAAAGCGTAGTCGATAGTTTTCGGAATACCCCTGTTGCATAGATGAGAGCCCTGCATTGTTACAGGTCCACATAGATAAGAATTTGAGCCGAATGGCTGTGCACGATGCAAGCTACTCGGCCGCAATATACAAGGGAGTAAGATGAAAGAGAATCTCCGGTGCTTGAGTAGGTGTGCTCCTGACAGCCCCAGTTATACACAAGGGCCGTTCTTTGGACTTTCATCTATAGTTTAAAGTTGGCCATAATTTTTAACGCTGTCCGCCAGACGACAACCCTATACAGCAGGATAGGTTTGACCACTGAGACGTACAGTCAGTGTACTATGTGCGGGGCTCCATACCCCATCTAGTTTTAATGGCATTTTTGCAGGAGTAGAGCGCTATAGTAGCTTTCTTTACAGCTTAGCTTGCTGTCCAAAGGTAGTCCGATGTATTTCGATCTATCTGTAACGATCAAGCGAGTACCATTTAATGTTGGCGGTCACACTGAGGAAGTTTGTGCCTCCTGGTAAAGAGGACCAGCTCCGTTTTTTGTGGGTTTGCGATCAGTTCGCAGCCGCGTGCCCACTCAGACAGGTAGCCAAGTGCGCACTGCATGAGCTCACTCAGCGTACTAGGATATTTACCGAAGACCGCAATAGCAACATCATCCGCGTAAGCAAACATCTTGAAGCCTAGCCCTTCCAGGCTTAGTAACAGGTCATTTATGACCAAGTTACAAAGAAAGGGTATAAAACCCCACCTTGAGGTGTCCCTCTGCTCACGTATCTGCCGGCAGACGGCCCAACCGCAGATGAGTTGTCACAATTCCGCCTCTTAGCATTTGATCTATCCACACTCTGAGTGACCCGTCTACCCCCGACACTCAAGGGCCCGAGTCACTGCCCATGGGTCTGACGTTGTTAAACGCCTCCTCTATATCCAAGAAGGTTACCATTGAATGTTCCTTATATTCAAGTTATTGCTCAATCGGGCCTATAAACGAGTGGAGAGCTGTTTCCACCGATCGTCCCTTACAGTATGCGTGTTGAGTAAGCCTCTATTTGTTTTTCCAGTGCTTTTAACAGAAAAGATTATATGCTTATAGGCCTAAAGTCTTTGGGATAGCAGTGAGAGCTTTTTCCCGCCTTAGGTATTAATATTACTTTTAATTCAGTCCACTTCCTAGGAATTCTAGGCTGCCTTTGAAGATAACTTCCAGCCAGGGTAGGGTTAAGTCAATAGTTCGCTGGATATCCGCAGGGATAATGCAATCAGGTCCTGCCGACTTGTATGGCTTAAAACTGTTTATTGCCCATAGGATATTCCGCCTATTTACTATGTGACTTACGGAGTCTACACCCCTATTTATTATGGGTCTCTCCGGAGCTACTACCGAGCACTCCGGGAAATGTGTTTCTAGTAATAGCTCCAGGGATTCCTCACTACATGCAGTCCATGATGAACCAGCCGGTCGTTGTAGATAACTCGGGATGGAAGGACTAGAACATAGTACTTTGCGTAGTCTAGCCGCCTCCGAGGACTCCTGTATATTACCACAGTAGTGCTTCCAGGCCCTCGTTTTTGCTGCTCTTAGCTCGTACTTATAGGTTTTAAGGACTTCCTTGTAACAGTCTCAATCTGCATTTGTGTTCCTCGCTTGGCCTTGTTAAAAGCATCAGATAACTTGGTTAGTAGAGCATCAAGCGCCTGTGTAGGTGCAGAAGGGTTTGGAACCGATACCGGTAATGAGTTACCCAGATTGGTTATGAAACAATCCCAATCAGTTTTTCTCCTATATCTGAAAGATATTGATATTTGAACTTTCCCATATTGAGTGATGCGCATTAGCATCACTACCCATGATTACTCCTACTTTTTGTTTTTGAGCCTCTATTATTGATATATTATGTATGTATGTATAGATACATATTTCCAAAAAAAAATCACAAGAATTTCGTTGCTATAATTGTCAATTTTATGAATTTTCCAAAGAAAAAAATTGCTCTAGCACTCACATACATAGTAAAACACACCAATAATGGTGTTGCATCAGTGCTAGACAATATTTTGTGTATTTTACTATGTGCGGGTGCTTGGCAAGGTCATCTAAAATTTTGGATCGACATTTTATTTTTATTAATAAAATATAAAAATAAAATCTCGATACTAAAATTCAGTCGACCTTTCTAACACTCACATAGTAAAACACACAAAAAATTGTCATGCATCAGTGCTAGACACATTTTCGTGTGTTTTACTATGTGAGTGCTTGGGAATTCATCAAATAAAATTTGGTACCATAATTTTATTTTTTTGTTTTATTTACTATAATTTATAAATATAATAACAAACAAACTAATATTTGATGTGCCGAATGGATTTAACGTGACTTTCTACCATTTTGTTTCAATTTCACGTTATGGCTTTCAGAAAGATGCCGAATATCCAAATGTCAAATGAATTTTGTGGAACCAAACACTGCTGTACATCTAAGAGATTTATTTAAAAAAAAATTCTATATATAATCAGGACGAGAATCATTTCATGAGTCAAAGTCACGATTTGTATAAATATTTTATGAGTGTATTGCACTAAACCCGCGGCCAAACTAGACTATATATAAATTATATCTTCTTAATGACCATCTTTATGTGTATGGTAAATAATTACAAAATCTAATTAAATAATACCATCTATATATATATAAATATATAATTATTAGTTAATTTTTATTTATTTTTTGTATTTAGTTTGTAATTAAGTTTATTGCGTTCATATCTAGGTACCTATGTACATTCAAGTAAGTAAGTAAATTGCATATACATATATAGTGCGATGAATATTTCCATAAATAATCGTTTTTTTTTTTTTAGTTTTTTAAAAGCAATAATTACGGTTGTTTATTATAAACTAATAAAATCGTTTAATGTTTTTGTATTTTATTTTTATTTAGTGTTCGGCTTGTTAAAAATTTTATGTATATTGTGTGTGTACCTATATATGCAGAAAAAGTGCAACACTAAAATTAAATTAAATGTCATATACAAGTACAAAGGATTTCTTCCATCCACTGATATAAAATATTGATAATTTCATTTGGTTCGCTTAAATTGGTACCAAAGGTAGTTATTATGGTATTACTTATTCAGTAATATTTTTTTATAGTGCGCGCTGTGAATATAATTAAGATTTTACGGGCCGGCATTTTTTTATTGTGGGCTATTACAGTTTCAATTTTATATATTTTTTACCAGATGACACTTAAAATATAAGTGTCGTGTATATATAAAATTGTACAGGTGGTTAGCTTACCACGCGGACATATCATGCATTATATTGTAAATATAAGCCAACCATTTTCGAGGCGGCTATACTTTTGTGTATATTTTCTAGTTTTCGTAATTGGTATCGACAAATAATTATTAACAATGGTCAAGAATCTATCTCCAAAAACATCAATCAATCGGCTTATTTGTTAACATCAACTGTTCTTTCATATATATACATATATCGACTGTCTAACCAAAACCATAATATTTATATATGTACCGAAAAAAAAACCGTCGGTCGAAATTTTTATTTGTGTAGAGACAAGATGATGGTTTGTGGTTTGAAAATAATTTGTTGTGTGTTGATGATATTCATCAATAATTATCATCCCGTCGGTCATAAATTTTATTTTCAATATTGAAGCTACATACACGATAATTAATTTTTATTGACATAATTAGTTTAACTTCTAAGAATTACCACCTACTGTATATACATTTTGTATACCTTTAAGACATGGGGAATCATGAGAAAATATGCCATTGTACCAACCAAAACAAAATAGTTAATTAATATTTACAATATATGTATAATTATGCAGCTTACCAGATGGACCTCATAAATCAAATGCTCATATATAGTTTTATGTATTTATTGATTGATTCAATTAAATCGTAAAAAAAAATATAAAAGATCGCGAAATCCTATAATAAATTAATTTCAGCGCGATCTGTGAATTTTTTTAATTAAAATATTAAACTTTTTTGGTGGACATTAAAATTTATTATATACAGAATTGATTTTATGATTGCGACTTATTTACGATATCTGCATAGTTGGCAAATTCTCACAGTTAATCCATATATATAGTCATCATCAGAACTTGGTGTAACAAAAAATATAATCTACAATGGTTTTCATGCTTGTGGTATATCTTCCAACACGAATCAATATCAATTTTTTATTAAGTTTAGGAGGTTGAAGGATTTGAAAGAACTTACGAGTCAGTAAATACTTTTATAGATGATCCAGTATAAATCTTTTCCAGAAAGATTTCAAATTTTTACACAAGTAATGGTGATTCAAGCAGCTACATTGAAAGTTGTATAATAAGCGTCTAGCTATAATTCTACTAAATCGGTTCATTCTGAAACTAACCGTGATTAAATGGCATTCAAAAGACTAAAGCCAATCCCAGTGACTATAGGTGCTATCATATCATTAAATCCCAGTGATAGAAATGGTAATCACTAAGACTTTGAACTGTCTTCTACAATCAAACATATTCAGAGATTCATCAGTGTTGTTCATTTTTACCACGCAGATTCCTCCTTACCTTCCGGAATATCCTGCCTCCATTCCAATTTATTCCCGCATCTTGTATTTCTGTATAATTGACAAGAAAAACTTAGGATTAATGGTTTCATGACCAAAGAAATATAAGTTGGAATACACTTAAATTAAAGAGGAGTTAGCTGCTACTGTAAAGGCTAAAATTTCTGAACAGAAATACTGGTTAGCATTCTTCTTAATGGCGCAGTCAAACTTCATCTGCATTTATTAGACGAGCTGTATACAAATTCCACAGTCGTGTAAAAAAAAATAAAAAATCAACATTCACATTAATGTTCCATCGAAAAGTTTGATCTTTCCACAAGTCATTTCAACCACATTCATATATTGATATACGTAAGTAAGGACCACTTCTGCCATCAAAATTAAATGTATTTGCAAAAACAGAATTCATATATACAAGGCTCGGGGTAATGCTCTAACTTGGAGTGTCGAAATCCCTTGCGACATGAATCAATTACGAAAACCGTTAGGAGAACTACCACCCGTTGCAACGAAACACCACACTTAAAGAAATATAAATAAGTTCCGAAAACAATTGAATTGCGGCGATCATGTTTTCGCTTTGGTATAGACAAAGTACCATGTGGTTTGGTTTCACCGCATGTAATCTGGTAATTTTGAAACAATTTATAATCGAAATTAATGATGATCCAGTAGATAATTCAAAGAAAGTAAGAAAATGGATGAGTACATGTGGAGGTTACCTAGAAGTACCAGCCGATAAAGTACAGCCTTTGACTTAGAGACTGAATGTTTTCCTACAGAGAAATCTTTGTTGGCGATTTTTTCTGCTATAGTTTATTGGGTCTTAATAAACTTTAAATTGGGCGGATAAATTCAGCACCTCTACTGGGAATCAAACCTCCAATGGGGTGGGGGTGGGCGCGTTGTTCGCCTTTGTTTAATATAATTGATGCCCCAAATAATACATATGGCTATACCAATTCAAAATATTGTGTGTATCATAATGTATGTGATGAAAATTTCCCTCATGTAGTCGCCCTTCTTCTTCCCTAACTGCTTTTATTTTTTGTTTCAGCTGCGTGGTATCCTGAAGATTTACGAACTGAGCCTCATCGAATCCTATCGTTTTATCTCGAACCCCTGTGATAAATGTTTTTAAGTTGTGGGCACCGTTGAATGTGTTGAGTGATAGAGAAGTAGTTTGATTTTTAAATTAGATCGTTTAATGAATCATCTGAATATTCATATATGGAATTCTTCAAATACTATTCCAATCATCCGGCGGATCTAATTTAAGAAAATTATCTGAAAGAATTTTATATTCATATCGATTTCAGGCTAAACCCCTCTGATGACTATATAGAGTGGAATAGATTGGAAATCTTAAATCGTCAAGTTGATGTATAGTGTACACGCATATTTATTTAACTTTGTGCGGGCTTCAAAATTCATAGAAAAAAATAGTGAATTCTACGTTCGGTAAAAACTAATCAATCGTTTCAAAAATCGTTTCAAATTCCATAAAAGATTACGTATCTCTAATGAAAAAGCAAACCAGATGAGTTGCGAGATCAATTTGAAATTGATCAGAGTCGCACTGTTTCAGGAAAATGTACAGCACTATAGCCAAAAAACTGTATATGTTTATAAATCGGAAAATGCTTATCAGTATGGTTTGGGATTATCTCGCACATAAGAATTACAAGACTATACCTTACAAGAGAGATTACATAGCTCCGCTGCATGTTAAACTGAGTTATGTAAAAAAAATTTCCACACAACCAGCTTTTCCCTAACTAAAACATCATTCAAAGTTGATGTTACGATCAGAACTTCTCAACATTTTTGCAATTTGCGAAACAAAACTATTGTCTCTTTATATCAAAACTATCCTTTTCATCTTATAATTAATACATTTTATGTTTCTATTTTCAAAACTTGCCGTTTAATTTAAAACCCGTTATACAATATGAAAGGAGGTTGTGATGCTTGAGTTAATTTTGGAATTAAATTAAATTAATTGACGGTACTGTGCACGTTTAAACATATATGTATATGTTTTATATAATATACCAAAATGGACCTATAGGAACATCCACTTGCATCACATAATAAGTGCCATAGAAAAGGGCCGAAGAAAATTAAGAAACTTGGAATTGTTGATCTCGAAATTGTCACAAACGGAAATTGGGCTAATTTTACAATATATTGGATCCAAGAAAAAATCACCGTCGTAACCCCATTGCAACCGCAACCGAGTCTTATATCGTTGTAAGTTTCTTACGATTCGGGATATAAACAAAATAACAAAATCCCAATGGTATAAAACAGGACAGTGTTTACGCCAGGCCAACAACAAAATACTGGATACAATTATATTGCCTGAAAAATATTTAGGTGTGCTCCAGCAACAGAATGGAACGGTGATAAATCTCGGGATAGCATCAATTTTAAATCTTTATCTGCAACTGTATGCGGCATTTTAAAACGAACGCCTCCAAAAAAAATTTTATTCGACAATTCTAGTCGATTTCTGAGATGAACAAAGTGGAAATTCAACCAATGCCCCAACGGTCAATTTAAAAACAATACAAAAGTTGAGTAACGTCGATAAACTTTTGAAAAAACATTTTGATAATTGTAACCAAAGTTTGATACTATTGGCGAGTCCGTTGGCACACAAACTAAAAATAACGATGCCCACGCCAGTGACAATGACGAGCTTCTCTATGAAATTTGAGTTTTATTTGGGATTACGTTCAAAAATAACATTCCCGGATGACCAAGAATCCAGCCTGGGTTACTATACTTCCAGAACGTATATAGCGTCCTAACCACTAGATGGTCATGGCTATTCAAATGTTTTCCATTCAAAAGAGGATCATTGGATCCTTGTTCAATAAACGTCTCAGATTGTACTTTTGATATAATGATATAATTAGTTAACACGCCTTATATAGAACATCGTAACAAGTTCTACTCCTGAGATAGGTTACACGGCTCCCAATGTTATTTTGATTTCACAACAGCTCGCAAAATCTCAAAATACCAAATTGGTTTCTTTAGTTATTATATTATTCTGCAGATTGAGGGAGACTTGACGTATAATCCGAAAAGTTTTTGGAATTTCATATACACTTCATGAATTGGGTCCCATCTACTTTGACTTATCAGAACTCTTCAGTTATATGGTTTTCAGTATAGATGTTGTTTTACGCCTATTCATTTGGCTGCTCTCACTATTTATATTTTTAATGAGTATCTTAGAACACAATTTTTTCAAATTGGTGGAAAATATCTTTCGTAGACGTCCTATGTGTTTAAGTCGGGTAAACAAAGTTAGATCAGCAACTATCGCGGGGTAGCTATGGGTTCACAAATTTTACCTGTACAACATGAGTTTTTCTCTGGCAGATCCATTGTATTTTTGTGGCCACCTTCCCAGTAGGATTGATTCCAAAAACAGCTCGACCTTGTTAATACTGATTTTATAGAAGATGACCACTGACCACTTAATTATTATAGACAATTAATAATTAATTAATTAATTAATGTTCACATTTGTTTTGCGCAATTTCGGGGATGCCTCTAGCAAAACACATATATATGTATATAGGACCACTATTGTTCTCGATATTCATTAATGATATGCTTGACGGTATCAAGTTCGCAAAATATCTTCTATATATTCAGAAGACATAACAATTTTCGCTTCGACTGAACGATCAACAATAAGTTATTATTAAATGTTAGTAAAATAAACACACTTTCAATTTAATCTGATCTCCATTACTACAGTATTATTTTCTGTATGTCGAGAAGATAATCGACAGAATTGAGTTCATTTTTGATCTGGGTGTTACGTTCTCACCTGGATTTACATTTGCTAAACAAATACATATATTAGACTCTGTAAAGATTTCCACGATTTAACGTATTTGTTCGATCTGTTCTGGAATACGCTTCACATGTTCTATAAATGGTATTCATACAGAATCGAGAGCGTTTAGAAGCAATTTGGTCTGTTTGCCCTTCCACCTCTACCTGCAGCGCATGCACATAATAACATGACACAGTTTATTACCTCTCCATATCGTGATCGCTGCATCTTGTTGGGTTTGCAACCGAAATCAAGGATGAAGAATTCCGTTTGCATCCAGCTTCTATATTGGAAGTCGAATATGTAATATTTGATGTACTAAAGCTCAATTTAGTCTTAATCTATAATTGGTCAAGTTCAGTTTTGATTCCAGGATTGAAAAACAACTATTTGACGTTTTCTATGCCTGTGATCAGAATTTTTCTATGACCCATTTACCTCAAATTGAAAAATTTACTCTGGGACATAATGTGAAAGTACTAAAACCTCAATTCTGCTTAATCTTTAATAGGTCAAATCTAGTTTCGATTCCAGGTTGAAGAACAACTCTTTGACGTTTTCCATGCCTGTGATCAGACTTTTCCTATGACGCATTTTCGAGAACGGAATTATTCAAATTTTTTCATGACATCTTAATTGTTATACAATACACAAATCATTGTTTTAGTACAACCAACAAAATATCTATGAAATTTTTGTTCTAACTTTTCGTTCTAACTTTTTACCGGTTTTTTTTTAAACTTATATCTAACTCAACATTTATATTAATTGGGTTCTTTGGAAAACGATGGTATCTTTTTTTTTCTTTTTCCTGTATTTGTGTCATATATGTAGTGTTAGTCGACGATAAATTTCTCGCTACTTGAATATTATTCTAAGAAACTGCATCCTGAACAATCTGACAAAGACATTTTCTGTTGATTTTTCCTTGATACATCATCTGTTAGTAGATGCAAATTATTTGCTACCTCCACTCACTTGGTTCAGCATGATTATATGTTGTTCGGATTCCTCTTTAATATTTCAGCCTCATTTTCTCCTACTGTGGTAATGCAATTTGCGTTGCATTTGTAAGCTTGTATACTAAATTTTATTACACCTAAACCCAAATTAAATTTTATGTTTACTTATACCGATAAATAAATAATTTATCGTTTTAACCAATACAAGTCCTACAATATTTAAAACTAACCTGTGTAAATAAACTGCAACCTCGGCGGATTAATTTATATATAATTTTTACGCGCATCAACATTTCAAAATCCATACATTATCCGATGAACTTGAACATAATTACGATAAGCGCGCAACGAAAATAACACACCGTCGAGTCGCCAGCCCCAGAAACCATATTTTATTTAATAATTATTATTGTTATGAACAAACTCGTTAATAAAATAATATTATAAATTATATGGTTACCGCGCGGCATATACCTAAATACCTGCATTAATTAATTACTGTTAATTTATCAATTTTTATAAAATTATACATTTTAAAATAAGTTTTTAACATTTATTATTAATTAAATTTTTTATTTTTATTAAGTATTTTATGTCATTCATATATATAATATACATTTTGATTTTATTGGGTAATTAAATTTGTAAAATTTAATTTAATTACCGCATAATATTTTTTATATATTTTGGCATTAATAATTATATATATTTACACACACATACACACACACACAATTATAACTTTCGCGTGATTAAAGAGAAGCCATCATACATTAAACTTATAAAACCAAAAAAATTAAAATTTATAAAGACACAAATAAAATAAATGAAAATTATTGATGTGAAATAATTAATAATAATAAACAGTTGAATTATAATTATTTTTAACATTTGTTATGTAGAACAAAGTTTATAAACATATGTATACATATATAAAGCGTCACATGCGGCGTTTAATATACGTTGTTTATGGATTTTGAAATAAATTAACATTTAGTTTAGCTGAAAATTAATCGATTTTTATTATTTAATTATTATTACTTATTAATATCTGTTTAATTGGTTAAAAAAGAAATATTTCAGATTTTTGAAATCCCAAATAAGAATTTTTACATTAACATTTGCCATTATAGGATTTTTTTAAAATTTAACAAAAATTTGATAAATTTAAAATCTTAAACAATTTATTGAGATTCGGTTATTTATAATTTTTATTTAGAAAATATATTTATAAATTTCTTAAAACTTTAGGGATTACTGGAATTTGAAATAAATAAAAATTTAATAACTTTTAGAGATTTCAAAATTATTGTCAATTTTAACACGTTCGTCATTCATAATTTTTTTTTTGTTTTGGATAAAGACTCACGTATTCAGAATACTAATACAGATACATGTGTCTGTTGTCACATATGTGAGACACAAATCGCTTTTGTGTTCGAAATATAAACGTATTGCTCGTCATAGAAACACATACACCTAAGTATAATGTTTTCAAACATTATTCAACTAATTGTCTGGCCGAACAGATTTTGAATGTATAGCTCAGTTTTGATTCAATAATGTTTTAAGCTTGGTTTTCTATATTTAGATGCTTTAGTATAGGCATAAAGCGAGCATTTGGTTCAATTCGCTACCGGTCCCATTTTTCCATCGAAGAAGGTTTGAATTTGTTGATATTATGGCTTATGCTGAATGATGGATCTAGCACGTGCATTGGTCCATGCAACTATGTTCTCGAGCAACACATCGTCAAATATTTTCCTGAAATATTCTACTGGTTCGGCGTCACAAGGTAGATCTATGGATATAAATTATGTGCCCATAAAAACTATAGTATTTGAGTCAGGCTCAACATCAGTCCGCTCGTCGTTATTATTTTGATACCTCATAGCAAATCAATCTTTATTTACCATTCAGAGGACATACAGTCAGTGTCATATACTCATAGAGACTAATCCGAAAAGAATTAAATAATGATAACACAAAGAAAATCCAAAGTTATAGACATGTAAAGTTTCAGTAATTTATGTGTCACATGAGTCTTTTGGGAAACATGCTTGACACATATATGTGTCGTTGAGGGGCGAACGTGATGGTCTAATTATTAAGCAACTTATGCATGGTTTTCACGATGGCGAGGCTTAAAAATTTACCAAACTAAGCAGAGAAAGCAAAAATTCACCAATAGTGCGATAGAGACAACATATCATTTTGACAGAAAAATTGGACGTCCAATTGTTATTATTTTTATTCAGCACTCCGAAATTGGACGATTCGGAATTCAATATAAAAATATGTATCTCCGAATGTTTTAATTAATTATAGTTTATGATATTTATAGATTTCAATAATCAATGTAGCAGCAGTAACAAAGAGGGGCGTCCGCATTTTGACGAGGGAGCAGATGATTATGATGGTAATACATAGAAAATAATAATACATAATAATTCGGTAATAGTTATTCAATAAGCTTTTGAAATCTGTCAAAAATAGAAATTCAGATTAACGCCTTGTTGCGATTTAACTCACTCTTATGTGATTTTTTTTTCGTTTCTCGTTTTAGTTTGGCAAATTTTTTCGTCTCGCCATCGTGCTTTAGGAATTTTTAGTCGTTAGCCTGTGTGGTCGGGGAACATTCACATTCCTCGTAAACCTAAGTTGCACGAACAAGAAAACACCAAAAAATAACGGAGTGGAACGTGCATTCACTTAGGAAACTAGCAGCGTCGGAGGGCCTAATCTAATGCATGAAGGAATATCGTCTGGACCTAATTGCTCTTCAAGAAACTAGCTAGCTTAAAAGTGGAAACCATGCGTCCCAGGGCAATAACTTGGATGATTTGATGAGATCTATACAGAAACACGATGTTAGAAAGGTAATTGGGCACTTTAATGTTAGAGCTGGCTTAGTGTAGGATCATAGAGTAGCAAGCACATTTCACCCTCCCCGACACATCCTCACAATATTTCCCGCAGCCTAAATGACCACGTGTTAATTTCAAAAGAAAATGTGAGAACTTATCGGTAAGCAATCAAATACATAGGCAGCCATTATTATTTGGTCGCTGGAAAGCATACGACGGGAGTTTTCGTCCAGGTCTGTGAACACAGCGAAACGCATTAATCGTTACAACTGTCAAAGTCTGATAAAATAAAATTCAAAGAAACGATATCAGGATCTTGGCATCGAAAACGCTGAGCAAGCTTATTACCAGTCTGACTGTGTGAAGCACAATTAACAGACAGAGGTCTGGGAGGTACTGAAATCATCGGTTGTCAGTGCTGCGGAAGAAGATTACCGAATTTCAATAAAAAGTAGAAATAGTTTCCATACAAAAATGCATAAACTTTTAGTTCGACCTGATACAGCCGTGGGGTAATTTAAATTAAATTTCCAATTGGTACATCAATCACGTATGTCAGTCGCCAACCCTGGGTGCAATCTCTGTGATCGGCGCTATAACCGAAAGAAGATTTTTTTTTTATTTTTATTGAGATTTTTAACGGCCTACAGGCCTGAGTTTTTAATGAACGACGATTCGACCCATGAATTCTGCACTCCAACAGAAGGTCATAGATGTTTTCATAATCATCCTGATCGAAATCTTCGAAAACTCCGCGGTATACCTCCCAATCCAAATATCACAGCTTTAACCACTGTGCTATTTGCTCGGTAAAAGAATAGTTTTAACATTTTCAAATCCAACGCTCTAGTTATTGTGAGTCTACATGGAGAATAATTTTTCGTTGCTCACCAAATATCTCATCAATATAGCATCATTAGGAGGTAATACTCCCGTCAATTATTAGAGCCGTCTAAACGGAAAATTTTGAAAGAATCCTTTAATGTTTTTCCGTTAAAATCTTAATCTTAATTAAATTTTTAAATATAAAAACGCTATGCAAAGTAATATTTAATTAATAATTTTCATAGTTGATCAAAAACTGTATATACCACTAGTTTAATTATAAAAATCCATTTCAGTTGATATAGCACATGACATAACCCAAATTAAAATTTTTAATCCACCATCCAGCATCTGTGGCCCAGGTGATTTTTTACAAAACTTTGTATCCTCTAGTCCATTTTGCAAAACACCACGAGTATTTGTGAAATAAAATTCCATCATAAAAATTTTAAAGTGGGTTTTTATTAGACAAGCATTCGTGGACATTTTTGTAGATATGGATTAGACGTTAGAAATTTTTGTAAAACATTACCTGGACCAGAGATGCTGCGGTGATGGAGTAAAATTTTGAATTTTGGCTATGTCATGTGATATGTCAAATGAAACGTATTGTTCTCATTTATAAATTTTTCGGCAAAAATTAACTTTACTATACTCGGCATAACTTATTTGAATGACTTATTGGCATCCACATGTTTTTTTGTTCATATATACGTATATTGAAGCATTCCCAATTGACAAATGCATTACACTGGTTTTCTATCGAGTTTCACAAGCTGAATAAATTCTAATCCGTTAAATCCTTTCTAAAGCTTTACCAAAATCCACAAAAAAATTGAATCACAGTAGTTTTGAACTAGTTCAATAAATCACCATTCTCGAGGTTGTCACGCCGATGTAAACCTTAATATGTGACGTTTAAATGTCCATCCCTGGGTGAGAGGCTTTTTATGTATTTAGTAAGGACATAAATATTGCATTTTTTTAAAGTCTTTTTTCGGGATGGTTTTCGGGCTAACTACACATACATGCGTTTTTTTATGTGAAGCAATATGGTGATAATGAACCGGTGAACATGACGTCAAAGGGTTTCAACAAAATTGACCACCTCTTTGCCCTTACCTTAAGTAAGGTAAATTTTAAACGAAGTTTGAAGCAATATTATGCTCCGATCTGAATCAATTTTTACCATGATTATTACCATAATTACCATGATTATATTAGCTCACTCTGTGTGTCTGTTTGTATCGTTAAATTTTATAATCAATATTTCAACCACTTGCGATAGTCCAATTGAGCTGAAATTTGGCATGCAGGCTTAACTTCGATGATAATACAAGATTCTAACATTTTTTCGGTCTAAAATTCTTTGAAAAGTTTAAAAGGCTTTTTTCAACCACTTGCGATAGTCCAAAAGGCCTTTCAACCCCTTTTAGGCCTGCATGCAAAATTTCAGCTCAAGTGTACTATCGCAAGTGGTTAAAAAATTGATTACAAAATTTGACAAAGACTTATAAAATTTGGCTATAACAAAAAACAATCATATGGCATAGTACTCTCGGATCGCACTCTAAAAGGTAAGGTATACCATCTATCTTTTTGCAACTTCCTGATAAATGTTAACATGGTCGAAAAATTGATTGCAAATTTCGATGACTAAAAAGTAGAAAATAAAATTTATTTAATAAAACTTTTTAAAAAACCACGCTTATATTTGCCTTGAAAAGGCTTTGAAAAGTAGAAAATAAAATTGTTCTTCCTCTCCTATCAAGATATATTGATAACAAGTATAAATTTAAAATTAATTTGACTAAAAATAAAAGCGTGGGGGGGGCTCTTTCTGAATGTATAAACTATCTCTCAATATATCATTTTTACGTTAATACTGAAATGCTCCAGCAAAAAATATATTAGGATACATCAGAATAGACTGTTCCATTAGTGTTACTAAAAGACTTTACTTCGTGTGTCTAATAGTCTTAAACTACTAATGCCGTAAAGGAGCGCCCCACGCTTATATTTTTATTAATTTTTTTAGAATTTATATTTTTTCTGTATGTTAATAAAATTAATAATTTTATCAACCGTTTGAAATTTTATATATAAACATCTAAAACTGTTCTATACTGTGACTGTATAGTATCGCCTGAGTAGAAGGATTACAGCCAAAACGATATACAAAATTGCAATATTCAAAAAAAATTTAAAAATTCTCGATACCAAATTTTAGTTCAATTTTCGAAGCACTCACATAGTAAAACACACGAAAAATGGTCTTGCATCAGTGCTGGACAATTTTTCGTGTATTTTACTATGTGAGTGCTTGGCAAGCTCGACTAAAATTTGGTATCGATTTTACATTTTTTCATTAAATTTGTTTGTCCAAGTGACAATCACTATATAAATAGCGGCATCTTCAACATATTATTCACAAATCATTAACATTATACATTGAATCAAACATTTATGTTAACTACATGTATAGAGATACATTCCACGATTATCGAGCATATATACATAAATTCCAAATACCTTACATATTCGTGTGTCGCAAATCATATGTTATTTGTGTAGTTTTTAGTTTTTATTAATTTAATTTAATATAATAGACCTTAATTGAACATACACACCTTTATAAATGACATGACATAAAATCATTAACATAAATAAAATATATGAAAAGTCAAACAACATATAGATTCATAATTTTGTATTTTAATTATGCCGCGTATGTGTATATACATTTGTACATAAATACATACGCACGGTATGCCTAAAAAATATATTTTTGTTGTTATATAAAAACTATTATTATTGTTATTAATTAACTGGTTACAAAAATAATTTTTTATTTTTGTTAAAACCAAACTAAAAAATTAATTAATTATGTAATTAATTAAATTGTTTAAAATTTTTATTATTGAGTTATTTTGTGAAATACTATATATGTGAGTGTGTGTGCGAATCAAATTTTAATCCAAATTATTTATTTTTTCAGTCGTCGTCCATTTATGGTGTGTGCGTGCGCGTGAAAGAGACATACAATTCCTGAGAATCATAAAATAGTATAGGCGTGGCCTAAATAATAAAATATAACATACATTTACAATACATATGTATATGGCAACATGGTTCATAAAACTAAAAAAAAAAAAAGAAAAAAATGATAAAGCAAACCGGAAAATGAAAATGGTTTAAATAAAAAAACAAAGCAACACAACAAAATTATGTTCGGCGTTTTAATAATTTATATTATATTATGTATTGTGGTGGGGATGAATTTTCTGAGCCCCAGAACAATATTGAGATGTAAATATTGTATATATGTACATACATATACACACATCATATATTATATAAATACGAATCTCTTATGTATTTGTTCATTTTGAATTTTAGGGCGGAGTTCGGAACAAACAAAACTAAAAAATATTTGTTATGTTCTTTTCGTTGCATGCTTGTGGATATTGTTGAATCGAGAGCCCGCAGAAAGAAAATAAAAACATAACAAGACGATAGTTTTTTTTTTGTGCCCTGATTGTTGTTGCGTTTTTTTTATGTATGTACATTTACATATATATGTATATATGTACATATGTATGTTTGACTAAAGTAAACGATGAACAACAACAACAGCAAAAATTGGTTTTATAAAATTATAAATGAAGAAATTTTTTCTGATTGTGAATCTAATTGAAATCAATGACGGGTGGCACGCAATTTATATAAATATGTATGTATAGCATATATTATGTAGGGATACATGTATATATATAGTTTTTAGCTTTAGTTTAGTTTATGACATAATTTTTATATGATTTGTGACTATAATAAAATTATGGAACTAAAAATAAATAAACGGATTTTAAATAGATTTACGCTTTTGTATGTATACATACGAGTAGTTATTTACATAAATTGGAATATTGTATATAGTTTAAACATGTTTAGTATAAGCTATCGTAATTATGTGTGTTAAGGTGTTGTTTAGGTTTTAGCATTTTAAATAATTATTTTATGCATGGAACTATTATATGGAAGACGGAATGTTTCTTAAATATTATTAGGGTTGTAGTATAACGCGAGTAATTTAAACTTCATGTCCAAGGCCGTTCTATAGTTATCTGTCCTGTAGCTCGATTCTGATGGTTTCCGGAGAATATAGAATTTAAAAAAAATAAAGGGAGATTGTGGTCGGGGACACTTACATGTCTCGTAAACCTAAATTGCACGAACATGTTATCCAAGTATACCGCACACCAGTATCCTTTGTTTGTCGTAAACGGTTGGATTGCTGGCCTACGATCCGTAAAAAAATCTGTTTATATAATGTCAACGAAAAGGAAAATGGGAACCGCCAAAAACACTTCAAGTATCCGAACACGAAATTAAGGATCGGAACGTGCAGACACTTCGGAGACCTGGAGCGTTGGAATGCCTAATCACGTATATCGGCTGAAGCTCGTTGCTCTTCAAGAAGCACGCTGGCCTTAAAATGGAACCCTTGTGTCGCACGGCTAAACATTGCTCTACAGTGTAGATGACCTAGGAAAGCTTGGAGCTGCATTTCATTATGGGCCGCAGAAACAAATGATGTCTTGGATTTCCAAACCGTCAATAACCGATTGTGTAGGCTTCGCATGTGCATGAAGTTACTCAACCTACCGATAATTTGTATACATTGAAGACTCATTTTAAAATGTCTTGGACGATCTGATGGGATCTACATACCCTATAACACGATGTTATAATGGTAATTGGGAACTTAAATGCTAGAGCTGGCAGAAATCAGGCCAACTTGTATGAACATATAGGTCCGTACTTCCGATACTTGTCAACGACATCATTGAGGAAGCTAATTACCAGTCTGTATGAACTCTGTCTGGGAGTTACTGTAAATTTCGTTAATGATAATTATAAAAATTGCTGACGAGTGTCATCTTGCAGCCGGGCAACAAAATACCCCAATATTGAAGTGCGCAACAACGTCCCACAATTGCGGGGAAAAACAAGATTGTACGATTTGTAGACGGAAGAAGCAAGAATGGTGGAAGGCTGAGGTTTTGAAAATACAACAACTCAGCAGTTCGTGTAATTTATTTAAAGAAACTACCGGATTGCCATTCGGGGCCGAGATGGAATGGACACTTTACCGACCTGCCTGATGTCCCCATATGAATCAAAGACTTTAGTCACCTCATGAGGAATTCACTATAGGACCATGCAAAGATTAAAACGGAATCGCTCACTTGGGGTGGACTGTTTTAAACAAGAGCTCTTGAAATTCGTAGGGGATACATTGTGGAACTGTCTTTTGGCCGTTATTCGATTAGTATATGGCGAACCATACTTATGCCTGACAAATGGAAAGTGGCCGCGATTTGCCCCATCAAATAGGGAAGACCGCTTGAAGTGTTAGAATTTTCGCGGTGTAGCTCATCTTTGCACAGCATATACAAGTTACTATCCTATACATTATATTGGATATAGAGTCACCCTTTTAGCGGAGGTGGTTATTGGTGACTATATATCAATTAAGAGGATTTCATCCAAATTGATCTGATGAGAATGATTCTGTCTAAACAATATTAGACGTTCATCATCGTATGCATCAGGTGTTCCTGGTTTTCCGGCAGGCCTATGACTCGATCAACCGAGATAGTTTGTGATTTGCCCTGGAATAAATAGGTATGCCAACAAAATTGGTACGATTGTGTAGAATGACAGTGCTGTGTTACAGTTAAGAACATGCTACCAAGAATTTTTACAGTAAACTCGGGTGTTCGGAAGTATGCTCTGTACCCGATACTCTGCTTGCATGTATGCAGATGACATATGGGTTATTGGACCGAATAGCAACGGAGTGAAAGAAATACTTCATCCGCTTGTAGAGTTTTCAGCTTCTGTTGGACCCTAGATCAAAAAGTGTACAGATTTTCGCAGGCAGTCGTGTTTTATTTCTTCTAAGGGTACTGCTAAAATCTAAACACCTGCCAAGTGCCGTCAAGCTGAAGGTTTACAAAGCGTTGATATCTGGCCCATTGTTATATGTCTGGATGTCAAAGTTGAGCGATGATATTTTAATGCAAGGATTCTAAATCAACCAGAACACTCTTTTGGGAGATGGGAAATAAAAATTGAGTAAAAAATCTACTGGGAGTTACCACAAATACGCCACAGGTCTAAAGTCCTGCATAAAGTAGTTGCAGCATAATAAAATATGCGCAGCATATATGTATTGTATATGACGAACGTTTTCATTTTCGTGTATGTGTATACCACTGGTATTTTTCAATATTGAGATTCATTATTAAATCTCGACTGTATATGCATTCAAATTATATTTATACTCCTGCGATCGTTACAGAGTTCATCATAGTTTGAATTTCTGGGAAGTTAGTAGCTCCTGTTATATTTATCGGCAGTGGTGGTTTCTCTTGTAGTTATGCGCAGTTGCGGTACAATTGGACGCTATTAGGTGTTCGTTATTTTTGTTGCTTTGTTTGTGGTTTCGTGTGTACGCAGCTTGTTGAGCTGTTCGTTTTTTCATCAAATCATGGGCGGGGACACCCAGGCTGCTCGCATGAACCCCTTTACAGCCCATGAGTTCTATTATTGCGATAAGTTCAGCTTGAAAAATACTGCAAAAGTCGGGAAAACGAAAAGAGAGGTTAACTCCTATACTGCCTCACAGCTTCTCTATCCATACCTGTCTCATTCACCCGGTCCTCTTTGGTAGGAAATTCAGTTTGGAATCTCACCACAACAGATGGCGAAGGGATAGCGTAGTCAGTAGGTTCAGGAATACCTCTTGGAGAGCTGTTTCCACCGATCGTCCCGTACGTCCCTATAGATGTTAGCATCTATTTATCTTTCCCGTGATTTTAATAGAAAAGAGGATAAGCTTTAAGGCCTTTGGATAACAATGAGAGCTTTATCCCGCCTTAGGAATAAATATTACTTTTACTTCAGTCCATTTTCTAGGAATGTGACAAAGTTCTAAGCTTACTTGGAAGATGATTTTCAGCGGTAGGGTTAAGTCAATAGTTCGCTGTATATCCGCAGGGATAATGCCATCAGGACCTGGCGACTTGTATGACTTAAAACTGCTTATTGCTCATAGGAATTTCCGCCTATTTACTATAAAACTTCCGAGGCCTACACCCCTATTTATCACAAAAAAAAAAATTATGATCACACCGCGTTGTTGTTCTCGCCACTCGTTATCGACTTAAATGTACATCACTTAATAGTTACCGGAATGTCAATATCCAGTAGGCTATTTTAAATATTATATACAACAAAAAAAACACTTAGCTGAATATATGTAAATATACTGTCCGAAGTGCCACCCATCCACCCACTCCTCTGCTTATTTATTTATTAACAACACTATGCACACTAGATGAATTTAAAAACCAAACTCGGCTGTCCAATCCAAGTTTTTTTTCGCATTAAGTTGTTTGCGGTCTTGAGCAATGAGCAAACACTCAATGAAATGGTACAAAGTATTGTAGCGCATAGACTATAGGATAATAAAAAAAAACCATTGATCATCCATCGTCGATGCGTTACAGTTAGTACTTAAAATAAAATCGAAGAGTAATTCACCTCGTCTGTTTATATTTGTTCCCCAAATTGAGTGATGCGCATTGAGCATCAGAGATTTTCTTCATCCATCTCGATGCTACCCAACATTACATGAGCGTTGCTCTAATTTAGTTATTTAAAAATATTCAAATTATTTCTATAGCAAAAATTCAGGAACGTACCTTATCTTCATTTTTCGAATGTAATATTTTGTAGTTGAGAGTTCTGAGCCCCAGAACCCGGTCATCGTTGACCCAAGGTTCCTGAATCGAACCACATCAATGGAAACAGATTCCATTTTGAGGAAAACTGCCTCTCAGGCAGCTTTACAGTGATGGAGGTTGATCTGAAAGATCTTAAGCATTTGATAGTGCTTGCCTCCACCACTGTTGTGCCCAACTCCGTCTCCTGAGTGTCTTCAGGGATACACTGGACATCTGGGTCACAAACAGCACGCGGGACTCCACAATTGGTATCCACACCGGCTGCAGATTTTGGCCGAGCACCCAAGGAGCCTCTCCAAGTGGCTGTTTGCATATCTGGATTGCTGATTTTTAGGATCTCCTTCGGGATTCTTGGTTTCGCGGGGATCCAGGCTCATGCCCTAGGCTTCCATGGAATGTCTTCCCTCGTAACGCTTCCAATTTGCCAGACTTCACTCAGGCTGCCTATCGCCTATAGCGGAACCCTCCTGCTTCCGCTCCGAGACACGCTTTGCCCACGCAACCGTATCATTGTCTCTATCCGTTCGCTGCTCCAACGAAATATTGTTGATCTTGGAGATCATGCACCAGACTCTCTTTCTGGTCTGGTAGTTCTATCTTTGCCCTTTGGTTTTGAGGAACCAGCCTCGTTCGAGCTTATGCCCCATAACCAACACCGTTAGGCACTGGGGCTAATTTTTATACTGGGCCCCCAGCCCGGCCCGTTATCAGCACGGTACGGTTAACACTTTAACCCGGCCCAGTTGATTAGCGCCGTGTTTTAGCCTAGTACACCACATAACATGGTGCACTAATTACCCGGAGGCCAACATGGAGAGGTAACACGCACGCTTGTGGAAGCTACAAAATACGAAGCTGGCAACAGGTACCAACTTAATTCCCCCAAAACAGCTTCAAACCAGACCACCAAGTGCCCAAGTGACTTACATATAAAAAAAAAATAACTTATAGATTCTAAATGGTTATAAATTATGTCATTAAATTAAATTTGACCATTTGTAGATTTTTATTTGTATTATTTGTGTTTTTTGGTTTCGTTTAATAATTCAATTCGCTTAAATACATTGACCATATAGCTATACGTACATGTTCACCAAATTGAACAATAAAAATTCGGACTGCGGATTTAATGTATGTATAAGCATATCAGCGGAGAGGAGAACAAAACTATCCAAATTAAATAATGTCTGTATAGGTATATATATGGACGTATTTTGCCATTAATTAAAGTTAAATTACACAATTGAAATTCCATTGAACTCAATTAAACTGTATACATATTATATATGTATATATGTATATACAATTTGGGGTTTGGGTTTGCGCGGGGTTTGTCGGTTCAATTTCGTTTGGAGTTTTTTTGTGAAGGAAATTAATTTTCGAACTTTGTAAATTTTTATTTCTTATTCTATTCGCGCGCGCACATATATGGCAAACAACTACACAATAGAGATTGATTTAATTTTATTGTTATTATACAAAACTCTATATATTCAAGTTCATTAACGTCGTTATATATGCGAGGTGTGCAACATTTATTAAGTATTTACGCGGCCGCGTATTTTTTTATGTCACACTTTTCTAATTAACTATATACAAAACTATAGCCTCAATTGAAATGATCTCGTGATGAACGCCTAACCTATATACCAGTATAACAACCAATTAAATTCGTATATATATATAACATAAACAATTATGATTTATGTAATCTATAATTTGATTTAAATATATGTACAAAATCATTTTGAATTTTTTTAACATTCGTTTCAATCAAATACAATTTATATGTTCTCGTATATATATGTATGTATGTACATATGTATATACACAAATTTATTAATTGAAATCATAGAAAATCATATAACATAAATAATATCAAAACATAAAACTATTTTTTTTTATTTTAATATCTTTGCCTGTCTGTGTGTATGTATATGTATGTCTATTGAATATACATAAATTACTTTTTGAACATAACTAAAATCGAAATGCCGAAAGGCGTGGTGCGCTTGAAGTTTATAGCTGTTTTGTTCTAATTCTTATGTAATCTATCTATTTAGATATATGTACATACATAGGCAACATAGACATGTTGTAACTCAAAAATATTAAAAATTTTGTGTTATGAAATAATTCGGTATTTTATGGTTACAATCAAAGAGTGGAATTTCGAGTTATGTTGTTGTTCGGGGTTTAAGGCTTATTGTGTGTATGTATGACTGAATAAATTTGTATTCCATGTTTAATGTAATATGATTTTTTGATGTTCGAACAACATTATTAATTTTGTTAATTTGTAATTTAAGATATGAATCTGTCGAATACGTTTTGTTACATAAAGATGGTTGATATTTAAAAAAAATTGTTTCATATTTTGTTGCTTCTTAAATTTTTGGAATTTTGAATGGGGAACAAGTCGAACTAAATTGTTCACTTTACACAATTGCAGGTCGATTTAATACCTTTGGCTTTCTCTACGAAAGCTAATTAAATTGTACATATTTGTTTGATTATAGATGTATAGGTATAGAGAGCTAACACTTTTCGGATTTTCCGAGTTAAGTTATCACGTGTTCAAGAAACTTTTAATTTTTATATTGGCTCAAATATGGAGATAAACTGTAATGAAAAGTATTAAATATACTTTAAGAAGCTTTGGCACTGGAAGAGCGATGTTAAAATAGAGCTGCGTGTGCCCAGAGTTTGCCTGATAATGTGCAGAATTCACCGCGGATTGTAAATTATTCTAAATTGTTTAGAGAACCTTGAGCTCAAACCACAAGTTGTGCTATAACGTAACCATACCAAAACTCGTACTGGAAATGTATTTTAATAATTTTACCAAAATATAAAAGATGCGCGAATGGAAATGACCGAAATTTTCAGTTTTCAGGCACATGTCTTGTAAAAGTAAATTTCACGAGCATGTTTTCCAAGAATACCACCACAGTATACTTTGCGCTTAGGAGGCGACTAAACGGTTGAACCGCTGGGAGGCGACTAAACGGTTGGATCGCAGGGCTGACGACCGGTATCCGTAAAAAAAATAACCTATTTATAAAGTCAACAAAACGAAGAATGGATACCACCAAAACAACACCGAACCCCCCCTCAAGTACCCAGACACTTAAGAAACCAAGAGCGTTAGAGGGCCTAATCACATGCATGAAGAAGTATCGGCTGGAACCCGTTGCTAAAAATTGAGACCATGTGTCCGAGGGCCATACGTTGTTGTACAGTAGAGATGACCTCGAAAATCTTGAAGCTGTAATTGGGGACTTTAATGCTAGAACTGGCAGAAATCAGTCCGACTTGTGTGAAAACATAGGTCCGTACTTCCGACACGAAACTACGACCGATATAATGGTAAGAGAAGGATGTTCTTTGCAATTGCTCACGATTTTAGAGTATAGCAAGCACATTTTCCCCTCACAAACAAATACATTTGGAAACATGGACACATTCTTGGAAAATTTCCAACAATTTACAACCGGTTAAATTCAAAAGAGCGAGCTCGGGTTATACAGGATGTGGGAACTTATCGGTCAGCAACGGCCGGCAGTGATCATTATTTGGTCGCTGCAAATCTACGATGGAAGTTTTCGTATACAGGTCCAGGAACCAAGCGAAACTCATGGAACGTTTTGACTATGAATGTCTGAAAAATGAAGATCAAATGAACGATACCAGGATCTTGTTAGCGACCACATTGAGAAAGCTAATTACCAGTCGGACTGTGTGAACTCCTGTGTCTGAGAGGTACTGGATACTTCGGTTGTCAGTGCTGCTCAAAAGGCTTTAGGTATAGTGAAAGTCACACGCAAGAATGATTGGTTTGATGACCAGTGTCGTCTAGCAGTTGAGCAACCATCTTACTAGGAGGGCAGGTAAAGCTGCAGAGGTTCCGAAAGTACAATAACTCCTGCAGCAATGAACGCAGTTCACTCAATTTCTATAAAGGAATTACTGGATTGCATAATACTTAGCATCGGATCATGCGGAAGTGGTATTTGAAAGTGGTTTTATTGACAAGTATTTGTTCTGAAATAGGTCCCAATGTGGTTATCACTGTCAATCCTCTTTATTCAATTTTTGATTTTTACAGCGAAAAACAAGTGCATTGGATACCAGAAATTTAATGGTTGCTACGATTGTTATTAAAACTTCTCTCCAGTACTGTCATTCATTGTCAATATTTCTAATTAGAACTGAATCGGCGCGACCTATTTCTTATTCCTTTTATCTTCATCCCAATTTTCTAATTATAGAACTGAATCCACGCGATCTGGAAACCAAACAACGATTGAATGACATATGTATGTTCTGATCAGTTTTCCAGTTCCGATAATAAATAATAAACAGTTTTAAAGGCCATTACTGGCCCCTTACTGAGTCAACCATCTGGCTCCAACGGTTTCGATCCTGAGCAGGGTCTTCATACTGTCTAAGATAAACTGAAGAGGCCAAGTCGTTATCTACATCGTGGAGCCATCGTCGCCTGCAACGACCTCTGAGCCTACCATATGGTGGCTCTCCTTTTAAAGATCTCAGAACGTGACCGTGCCAGCGTATTCGCTGAAATTTCTCGCACGATTTCTCGCATGAGAGTGGACGACAAATGAAAATGTAAAAGGTATTAACTGAGGCTAATAAAGTGGGTTGGGATGAGTTTAAAAAAACAAATTATATGTTCCATGAATAATCTAGTTCGGCCTCTTTATTCTTTAAAGGAAAAAGTAGTGAAAATTTAATTGTTTTCATTTGTTTTCATTGTTTTTATTTGTTTTCAAGGTATAATACTGGAAGAGGGCCAACTATATCTAAGAACAGTTTTTCAAATGCTTGTGAAGAAGATGACGTTATATGCCTAATTCACATGATCGAATGACTTTTCTAATACGAGAATATAGATTGTTGAAATAATAATACCTTTTAATTTGATGGGCTGTTCAGAATACTCCCTGATGCCCACCTCATGGTTTCGAGTGAAATACCTCGATTACCATATTAATTTCGGAATCATCAGTAAGTTGTACTATCTTATGGATTTATTTTCTGGTTCATGTTTATCTATAGATTAAGCTGAATAGTTGGATTTTGCTTATTGCTCTGTGATTGTGTTACTACATTTATTTCTGTATTATTAGCAGAGATGGGCATTTACGCGTCATCTATTATTTTCTACGTCGACGTGTCGACAACGTCAACAATGTAGACAAATTAACTCTAAAGTTTATAGAATTGCGCCATCAATGCATTTTTTAATCTACACTTTAAAAAAAAAATCTTTTTAATCTGCATTGTCTGCAAAGCGTCGTTAATATTGGTTTTAATAGTAAAAATGTATTAAAGAATTTTGATTTAGCAAGCGATACGCAGTTGTGGACTCAAGAGTCGGTTTTGTCACATTTTCCACAATAACGTCGATTCTATGCAAGTTTAGAGTAAAAATCGACTAAACTACTAAACTGAATG
The DNA here is from genome assembly GCA_951394425.1 of Tipula unca. NCBI lineage: Eukaryota > Metazoa > Arthropoda > Insecta > Diptera > Tipulidae > Tipula > Tipula unca. The sequence continues at coordinate 177,514,169 of OX596382.1, read as the reverse complement.
CCGAGTTGGTACGAAACTAATATACATATTCAGTATTATCTCAAAGGACTTGTAATACATGGTGGGATTGCGAAAATGCCACCCATATTGTTATCCGGCGTCTAGTCTTTTGCATATATGGTTAAATAAAAGGAACAACTTGATAGGAGACCTTGTGACGATTATAGAAGATTAAACACCGTTATCATTCCTGACCGTTATACTATACGCCACATAGAACATTTCTCTATGAACTTAAGCGATTATACCATATTCTCTAAAATTGACCTGGTCCTATGACCTATTCGAATTCACGCAAATACTTTTAGGTTTACGCAACGCTACTCAGACATTTCAAAGGTCCATGAGCGAGGTAGTCAGAGGACTGGACTTGTAGCTTCTGTTTAAAAGGCTTTTCGATTTTGATATCAATATCAAAACTTTAAAATGCGTTTTTGGTGTTAATCCTCTTAACTTTCTAACTCACAAAATTACCCCTAAGAGGATATTCCTATTCGAAGAAAGAGTTGAAGCTATATCGGTATTTCCAATGCCTACATCCATTCAACAAATTCAACAGTTTATTGGCATGGTTAATTCATGGAAGCATTCGCTTAGAATGATGCTCATGCAACACTATTGGGTCATCCGTTATATGACGCTGCAGTGTTCAGTATTACTACTGATTCCTCGAATACCGCAATCGAAGCCGTCTTGCAGCAACTCAAAAATATATGTAAGGAACCTGTAGCATATTTTTCCAAAAAATTACAACCAGTCGAAACGAAATATTCAGCATTTTATGGAAAATTATATTTTGTAGAAGTTTGAGAATTTACGATTTACACAATACTGTCACGCACAAGCGAAAACGCAACTGCATCTATCGAAAAAACTCTGTAGATCTCATATCTATTTCGGAATTACAGAAGCCTGACGAAGAACTTCTGAAATTACTTTCTGCTTCCACTTGTTTCACAACTAGTAAATTAAAAATAGATCGTTACTTTTGGCCAAACATGAATAAAGACGTTAACATCTGAGAGCAGTCCTGTATAGTTCATGCCAAATCTCTAAAATTCAAAGGCACATGAAATCGGAATTAGAACAATTTAAAAATTTTTTGGTTGTTTTGAACACATTCATTTGGACATCGTTGGATTACTTGCACCACTATATGTATATATTTCATTCATACATTTTAACTGCCGTAGATCGTTTCACTGGATGACCTTATGAACGATATTACCACCGCAACTGTTGAAATAACTTTTGTGGAAAACGATATATCAAGATTTTGGGTACCTGAAAGCATAACTACAGATCAAGGAAGCCAATTCCAATCTAAGCTATTCATTTCATTTCATTTCATTCATTATGTCGCTTTGATCGAAGAAGCTGTTCCCAGGAGGTCGTGCCTTTAACAACTCCAACGCGGACTTACAATTTTTATTATAAAACTACTAAATCGGTTTGCTTAGCCAGGTTTGCCCTGTTACCGTCCCTGCCATCGAGGAGGCGCATACTCGTCTACTTATAACTAGCGTTTAACATTAATTTACTTGAGATAAAAATCTGGTGTACAGAACTTCTTGAAAGAGTTGAGGTTGATTGGCAGCATTAGAGTTAGTTTACTTGCTGGCCACCCAACTCTTGTGTCTATTATTGGTTGTTCTCTAGCTTCTTGAGCTAGATCACAGTCATAGAGGATGTGTTCTATTGTATCCTCGCCCTGTCCACATTCACAGGTGCTTGAGTCCGCTAGATTCAGTCGGTGCATATAGGAAGCCATTCTACCATGTCCTGTTAACATTTGGGTGAACCATACGCTTAGAGGAATCTTTGTCTCTAATCTCGCCGCAATGTTAGGCAGATAACTATATGTTATTCTGCCATCCACTGAGTGCGACCATCTGTCCTGCCATATTGCTATTGACGCTTTTCTCGTTTTCCTCTTGAGCAAGCCCACGAGGTTCGGCCGAATTTGATCGCCTTCTATTATCACGTTTCCATAACTCACATTTTGTCTTTTCCTAATTTTGTAGTTGGCAATTCTTTCATTTAACAGTATATCAATAGGTATCATGCCGGCCAAGACAGGAACGGCGTCAGTTGACACCGTTCTGTAAGCCTTGGTTATTCCGAGCAAGATACTTCTTTGGGCACTAACTAGTGTACGCCGATGGTGGCAGTTCATTCGGTCTGCCCATGCCGCGAACGCATATGTTAATGAAGATACCACAAGGCCTTCATATATTATGGATAGTGTTTGTTGCTTGAGGCCCCAGTTCTCTTTAGCAACTCTTTTTAGCATAGCGAAAACCTTTTTACTATTTTCCGCGACTCTTTTGACATGTGAAGTGACTCCAAGTCGTTCATCAAAGTCAACTCCCAGCCATTTGACAGTTTTAACCATCTTAATTCTTTGGCCATTTACGGAAACCAATGGTGGTCTCCTAATGTCCAGTGAACCTTTAAGTTGGATCATGACTGTCTTTTCTGAGTAAAGCACCATTTTGTAGCTTTTGCACCAGTCCACCATCCTGTCTATGGCAAGTTGCGCTTTTTCTTGAATACTTTGACTTGAATTTCCCGCAAAAAGCATTACCTTATCATCCGCGAATGCTACTTCTTGGACTTCCTGGTTCATGCTTCCGTTGAAGACTATATTCCAGAGATGTGGACCAAGGATGGAACCTTGCGGACAACCTTTGTTGACATTTTTTTCAAGTGTTCCATGACTTGGCCACCACAGGTTGTCGAACGCACCAGATACATCTAGGAATACTCCAAGATTGTACTTTTGGTCCGACTCTTTGACCATATTGATCAACTCGATCATTGCGTCCTCTGTGGATTTATTTTCTCTGAAGCCAAACTGTGTGTCACTATAGGTACCACTTCCTTGGAATATGTCCATTAACCTGCCGGCAATTAACTTTTCAAATAGTTTGCCAAGGACAGGCAACAGCATGATTGGTCGATAAGATTTGGGATCGGTTTGACACCTATCTCCAGTTTTTCTAATGATTACTAGTTTGCCATTTTTCCATGCTTTGGGGAATATTCCTTTACTAAGACAAGTATTCATAAAGTTCGTGATAAAGGGCCCTACAATAGGCCATGCACGTTGTATCACTTCGACCTCGATGTTGTCTAGGCCTGGCGCTTTACCGGTTTTCATAGACATGATAGCCAAAGTGGCCTCTTCATCACTGAAGTGGCTCACGTTTGGTGTGGTTGGTGCAGTGCTACGATCGGCGCGGATTTCTTTTTGCCTCTCGGAGTCATTTTCCTCATAGTCGTCGGGCAGTAAGGTGTTAAGCAAGCATTTGGTAGTGTCCTCCCAACAGATTGTTGTTAGTCCGCTACCGCTCACCAGGATACTTAGTACCTCATTTGTCTTCAATTTGCCTGTGTTAAATTTGTAGACAAAGCCCCACGGTTCCGCATTTCCATGCTCCGTTATGAACTCTCTAAGGCTCATTTGGCTTTTGTCTTTAATATTTTTGTAGTACGCCCTTCGGTGTGCCACATAGTTAAGCCTTTTGCTTTCCCGAGAGTCGGGGTTTTTATCTTTTTGATAAAGGTCTTTTGCCAGGCTTAGCCAGATGCTACTTAGCTGGCTGTAGAAACCCTCCCAATTGGCATGCCTTAAGGCATACCGAGGAGCTATCTTAGATGGTGCGGAATCATTATGTGTGTCCTCCGAGCCCAAGATCGTGACAATTACTCGGTGGTCACTTGATGTCCAATTTTTATGGACGGACCAACTTCTAATTTTTCTTAACAGACCACCCGTCATGAGAGTGAGATCAATATTTGACTCTCCATTGTGGGAATATGTACTTGGCTGCCCTTCTTCGTTTATAACGAATAGGTTACTTCTTGCAATGAATTCTTCGACGGGGACTCCTCTTTCGTTTGCGTCCTTATTGTGCCAAAGTTTAGACTTTGCATTGAAGTCGCCAGTAATTATAATAGGATAGTCTTTTAGACCATCCATGATTTTGTCAAGTTTGTTAATATATTCCACTGGATCGTCTGAATATTGAAAATAAATACTGACCAAGTAAAATTTTCCTATATTAGATCTCACCTCGATACACACACAGTGTGAGTCGCAGTACTGTGAAATTTTAAGAACCTCAAGATCGTTATTGAGTATGCCAATTGCTGCTTTTGTGTTATTGTTGCATCCACTGATTATCCTTGTGGACGTGGTCATTCCCCTTATGACACCTTTAACCGCGTAAGGTTCCTGCATGCAGAGTATATCGATTGCTTCTTTTTCAGTAGATTGTCTAATCTCGTACCCAACTGCTTTAGCATTTTGCATATTCAGTTGGGCGATCTTCAATCGATAATTGTTTTTGTTTTTAACTATCATAGACAGTTCGCTTCATCATAAGGTTCAAAGCCGTTTTGTATGAAGTACAAACTTTGCTACGCGACGAATGGTCGAAAGCCCTGTTTGCCTTCCGACAAGAAGCGCATTTAGCGTCTTCAGTCTTTTTTGTGCATGATTTTTGGTCATGCCCATTATCACCGCAGTGACCACAAATGTGGTTTAGTTCCTTACAGAACTTGGCAATGTGTCCAAATGTCTGGCATTTGTAACACTTTGTCAACCTGATGAAGTCTGTTACTCTGCATGAGGACCAGCCTAAATAAACACGACGGTTTTTTATGAGGATATTCCTCGCAGCTGGCGACACCTCGATTACCCAATGGACTGACTTGGCCTCTTTTGGTCCAGTCATGAAACTAGGTTTCAAGTCCTCAATCTTTACTGATTCAGAGCTTCATTGTTTTATTAAGGCTTCTTTGATTGTCTCAATCTTTTCAGCCCTATCCACATCATAGATGATTATTCTGGGCATACGTTTGTCTGGTAGCGATGCAACCAGCCCAGCATTTGATAGCTCCTTATTGGCTAGGAAGAAATCTAGATCTTCCTTTCTTCCCGTTTCGATTAGAACGCCATCCTTGATGGCGGTGACCTTTCTGACCGAAACGTTAGCCGCTGCCGGGTTTATTATTTCCCGCAGCTTATTTTTGACCTCCTCACTGTTAGTGAAGGAGGTCTCCCTACCCGCCATGGCTTTTACAGTGACAACCTTTGATGGTTGCCACTGGGTCTTTCTTTTGACTCCCGTTAAAAGGACGGGGACCTGAGGTACCGCATTTTTCAAAGTCTGCGCGTACGAGACCTTTTTCTCTGATTTAATTGCTTGTACTATCTCGGATCTTTCGAGCAGTCGGCCTTTAAAGCCAGCAATTTCTAGGCTCATCAAATGGCCTGCGTCTACAATGGCGCTAAGGCAATCCATAAGTTTTGCCCTTTCTCCCATGTTAATTTTGGAGAACTGCTTTATCTCCAGTTCTATCGCTTTGACAGCCTCCCTTAAAGCACCGACCGAGTCAGCGACTTTATCCTCCACAGCCTCGTTGTCATCAGTTCGAGCACGTTTACTGCGGCTCGAAACGGATGCAACGGGTGATCTATCGATACCCATGTCCTCCCACCACCCTATCTACACTGAGTTTTTCCTGTATTTCGCCGTACAGTGGAATTTTTATTGCACCCTTAAGATGTGACCACTTATTCGTTGCCCCCCCTCGACCTCGTAGAGGTAACAGCTCAGGAAACAGATTTGCTTCTGTTTGGATGGGATGATAGGACTTAAATTATTTTAATTGTCAATGTTTTAATTTTATTTAATTATTTTTATTCGTTTGTAATGTGTATTGGTTTAATTAGCGCTTATAAGTAAATAGACAATACTAAATACTTATCCCCGAGGGGTAAGCCAATCTAAGCTATTCTCAGAATTAACGAAGCTGCTAGGCTCACATCGATTTTGGAAAGCTCCTCATCACCCGCAATCTAAACGAGTTGAACGTTTTCATCGCCAACTACAAGCATTTCTAAACGCGAGAGGCGATACGATAAATTGGAGTTCACATATGTCAATAGTTCTCCTTTTCATAAGAGCTACACCAAAAGATAATATTAAATGTTCCCCGGCAGAATTAGTTTATGAACAACCATTAAAATGGTCATGTGAATTTTTTATGGTAGTGCCAGATCAACAAAGAATAGACTCCGATCAGGTTATTAAATATCTACGAAATACTATGCGCAATCTAGTTTCAGCTGTGTCAGCGCGCATATGCTCTGAAAAGCGATATGTTTGCGATGGGTTGATACAATTCCTACTAGGCTGACACCTCCTCACGAACATTAAGTCCATATAACCTAATTCGACGATTCAAGACAGATGTAAGAAAGATTATAAATCAATTCAGTTAAGACTACAAGCCCACCGGTTTTTGAGTTATCTAAAAATATTCGGCAGTAGTGAGAAGAATGGCGGATGCGATAAGGTTGTTGGAATATATGCTTTTCAAATAAAATAATATTGCTACCAAAGTACCACTTGAAGTTATGCGGAAACTCACGTGCATGATTTTAAACGTATATTCTTTATTGTTTGTTTGTATTTCAACACCCCAAGTGGATATCAACCTTATAGCCATTTTCAATTACGAAAATGTTCACATAACCATACCATCGCCAATAACTCCGTCTATATGGTTGAATAGTTTGTTTTTGCCTTATTGAGAGCCGACTGGCATAAGCAATCTAACCCGTTTCTTTGTTGGGAGAGAACGACACCTGCAAAAGGATGCTGCAAAATTGGAGAATTAAGTACACATTTTTTTAACTTGTTAAAAGATACATCGCCCTCGAAGGGATCCCAGATAAACTGTTGTCCCTTTTTTAATAACACTGTAAGAGGCTTGGAAATTAATAGAAATCTATTAATAAAACGGTGATAGTATCCTGATAGGCCAACGAATGATTTCAATTCCTTTTGATTGGTTGGTTGAGGATAATTTCTGATTTGGCTCGATTCTTTCTTCTGTTACCATGTGCCCCAAGTATACTATCTCCTTTGACAAGAATTGCACTTTTCCAGGTTATTAGGTTATCTAATTTAGTATTATCGTCTTCAAGGTTATAACCTGTTACTATTACTTCATCGAGATAAACTAAACATTTAGTTCCGTTTAAACCACTTAGAAGATGCGTTTTTTTTTTATCCAAATGGCACAAGAAATGGTTTTTTCTTTATCTTTTGGATCCAAAAGTATTTGTTGTTAGCCTTTCGGCAATAGTCCATCGTAGTGAAATATTTTGATCTGCCAAGATGGTTGAGGATATCTGAGTTGTTAGGAAGAGGAAACAAATCGTTGATCGTAACATCATTTAATTTACGGAAGTCAACCACGAACTACTATTAATGGAAAATTCCATGGACTCTTGCTTGGTTCTATGATATCGTCTTCTAACATCTGAGATATCTGTTTATTAATTTCGGATTTTGTAGACTCCGGTAATCTTTATTGTTTAATGTATATTCGGTCTATGTTAACGTTCGGTTCTAATTTTATGAACTGTAACATCTATTGCAGTAAGTTTGTCACCAGGTAGATATAAGGTATATAGAATTTCTTTCTTCCTGATTAAGATGATCAATGTTTAAAGAAGATTCAAGAATTTCTAATCGATGGTTTTTGAAATTTGACCAAGAATTACAGTATATATACCAGATACAATTTCTAAAGATTGGTAAACATAATCGATATCATTCGGAATATCCAAATGAAGAGTACAAGTTTTTTCTGTACGAGGTGGAGTTAGAACACCTGAATTAGACATAAGGTTATGATGTTTAATTGGAATAATAATAATAATAATAACAGTGTTAAAGGCCATTACTGGCCCCTTACTGAATCAACAATCTGGCTCCAACGGTTTCGATCCTGAGCTTGGTCTTCATACTGTCTTAGACAATCTGAAGAGGCCAAGTCGTTCTCTACATCGTGGAGCCATCGTCGCCTGCAACGACCTCTGCGCCTACCATATGGTGGCTCTCCTTTCAGAGATCGCTGCACAATTCGTTCCGGATCAGCACGCAGAACGTGACCGAGCCAGCGTACTCGCTGAGATCTAACTTCATGTACAATATCGGGGATCTTCATCAGATCTCTGATCTCGAAATTGTACAGAGCTCGGTATGTACCATCTATTTCGCGTTTAGGGCCGTAAATCACACGCATGATTCTTCTCTCAAATGTAAGGAGCCATCTCTCGTACTCATCCGTCAGCGCCCAACTTTCACATCCAAACATAACAACGGGCCTGATCAACGCTTTGTAAAGCTTCAGCTTCACGGCACTTGATAAGTGTTTAGATTTTAGCAGTGGCCTTAGAGGATACAAAGAACGACTGCCAGCTGCCAGCCGCACTTTAATATCCTCACCCACACTGTTATCGTGAGTGATAAGAGAGCCCAAATATTTGAACCTCCTCACTCCCTCAAACGTGTGGTGGCCACTACTAAAATCTGGTGTGCCATTGTCTCTAAAACCAGAGATCAGGTATTTCGTTTTGGACTCATTGATCTGGAGTCCAACAGAAGCTGAAAACTCTACAAGCGGATCAAGTATTTCTTTCACTCCGTTGTTATTCAGTCCAATCACGCATATGTCATCTGCATATGCAAGCACTTGATTGGACTGGCGATATAAGATGTTACGCTGAGGTGTTTCAGTTTTACGAAAGATGTACTCCAACATGAGATTAAAGAGTATCGGGGACAGAGCATCTCCCTGCCGAACACCCGAGTTAACTACAAAAATTGTCGATAGCCTGTTCTCAACTTTAACACAGCATTGAGACTGCGTCACTGTCATCCTACACAGTCGTACCAATTTTGTTGGCATTCCTAGGTATTCCAGGGCAGACCACAAACTCTCTCGATTGATCGAGTCGTAGGCCTGCCGGAAATCCAGGAAAACCTGATGTACGGAGATGGATGTCTCATAATATTTAGATAGAATCATCCGCAGCGAAAAGACCTGATCAGTGACTGATCGATTCGGACGAAATCCTCCCTGATAGTCACCAACCAAGCCCTCCGCCAGAGGAGTGATTCTATCCAATAAAATGTATGACAGTAACTTGTATGCTGTGCAAAGGAGAGCTATACCGCGATAATTCTCACACTTCAAGCGGTCTCCCTTCTTGAAGATGGGGCATATCGCGGCCACTTTCCATTCATCAGGCATAACTTCGGTTCGCCATACTAATCGAATAAGGTCGAAAAGACAGTTCCACAAAGTATCCCCTCCGAATATCAAGAGCTCCGAATTAATGCAGTCCACTCCAGGTGAGCGGTTTCGTTTCATTCTCTGCATGGCCTTAGTGAATTCCTCATGGGATGGCTCCTCAGTGCAAATCTCCGCAGACTGTTCTAGAGGTGGCTCAACAACAGTCTGTGATGCATGATGAACATCAAGCAGCTCAGTAAAGTGTCGACTCCATGCGTCAAGTACTGCGTCGATGTTGACACAGAGATTTCCATCCCGGTCCCGAATGGCGGTTGACGAAGGCCTGAAAGTATGGTGCAATCCAGTAATTCCTTTAAAGAAATTACGTGAACTACGCTCATTGCTGAGTTGTTGTACTTTCAGAACCTCGGCCTTCCACCATTCTCGCTTCTTCCGTCTACAAATCCGCTTAGCTGCCCTTCTTGCAAGAGCTGCCTTGTTTTTCCTTGCGATTGTGAGACGTTGTTGCACTTCATTATGGGCTATATTTTGTTGCTCAACTGCAAGACGACACTCGTCATCAAACCAATCATTCTTGGGTCTGACTTTCACTATACCTAAAGTCTGTTGAGCAGCACTGACAACCGAAGTTTTCAGTACCTCCCAGACAGAGTTCACGCAGTCAGACTGGTAATTAGCTCCCTCAATGTTGTCGCTGACAAGATCCTGATATCGTTTCTTTTGATCTTCATTTATCAGACCTTCACAGTCGAAACGTTCCATCCGTTTCGCTGTGTTCCCCGACCTGTACGAAAACTTCCACCGTAGCTTTGCAGCGACCAAATAATGATCGCTGCCTACGTATTTGGTTGCTGACCGATAAGTTCTCACATCCTGCACAACCCGAGCTCGCCCTTTTGAAATTAACACGTGGTCAATTTGGCTCCGGGATGTTTTGCGAGGATGTGTCCATGTCTCTAGGTGTATCTGTTTGTGAGGGAAGAATGTGCTTGCTACTCTAAGATCATGAGCAATAGCAAAGTACATCATTCTCTCACCATTATCGGTCGCAGTTTCGTGTCGGGAGTACGGACCTATGTTTTCACACAAGTCGGCCTGATTTCTGCCAGCTCTAGCATTAAAGTCCCCAATTACCATTCTAACATCGTGTTCGGGTATAGATCCCATCAGATCGTCCAAGTCATTGTAAAATGAATCTTTATCTTGGGGCTGGCTGACTTCTGTGGGCGCATGTACACAAATTATCGACAGGTTGGCTAACTTCATGCGCAGGCGAAGCATACACAATCGGTTATTGACTGCTTGAAAATCCAAAACAGCCTTCTTTACCTGCGGCCCAAGAAGAAATCCAGCTCCAAGATTTCCGAGGTCATCTCCACTGTAGAACAACGTATAGCCCTGGGACACATGGTCTCCACTTTGAGGCCAGCGAGTTTCTTGAAGAGCAACGAGTTCCAGCCGATACTCTTTCATGCACGTGATTAGACCCTCCAACGCTCCTGGTTTTCTAAGTGATTGCACGTTCCACGTGCCGATCCTAAATCTCGTATCCGGGTACTTGAGCGGGGGTCCGGTGTTGTTTTGGCGGTATCCATTTTTCTTTTTGTTGATTTTATAAACAGTTGATTTTTTTACGGATGCGGGTCGTCAGCCCAGCGATCCAACCGTTTAGTCGCCTCCTACGACAAGCAAAGGATACTGTGGTGGTATTCTTAGGAAACATGTTCGTGCAATTTAGATTTACGAGACATGTGAGTGCCCCCCGACCACAGGGGCCGTTTAATTGGAATACTGTTTACTAAAATTTCAAAATTGTAACTAGAGAAATCGATTTTACCATTGTATTTGGATAAAAAATCTTTGCCTATATAATACCTGCACATTGGACAGGAAACGAATTTGGAACTATCTGAAATGAATGTTATATGGATACGGAATACGATAAAATAATATTCCAATTGTTTCTATTAGTTGGGGATAGTTATACCTTTCACTTTAATTTTCGGTGAGGATAACAAAGTGTTGCGTCTATACCAAAATATTTCGTTTAATTATGCTAATATCGGCTCCGGTATTTCGGTTTTAGTATGTCTACTTGTAATTGAATACATATATTTTGTATCTTGATTTTGACTTGCAAGATGAATTGAATAATGGTCTAAATTTGCATTGGATGAATTATTATGATTTAAAGATTTAGAATAAGCTGTATTAGAAGAACGATTTAAGTTAAAAATCTATTGGATGATATTGTTATGTTTTCGATTTTTGCAGACTATATCTGATGAACATTCTCTTTTACTTCTTAGATCTGAACTGGAGTGTTTTTTGAATGCGCTGTAACGGATCCCAAGCCTGCTCTTGTTTGGTTACTTCCATGACGCTTCCGGCAAATACTGATATGATGATCAGGTATTTTGCAGTAAGGGCAGCATAACGTTTTGAATGATTATATTTTTTGAAGGCATCCTGATTTGGGGATAGTCTACTAAATGAACTGCGGGATTTGATTGAGCTAGATATTGGATAAAACACTTCTCAGCAGAATTTAACGAATTAAGTGTTAAAGATGTAAAAATAAGTTTAATAGGATCTATTAGTCCTTCTTGAAAAGCCTTCAGAGCTGGTTTTGGTATTTTTAAGCTCAATTTTCAAATCTCTCCATAAATCGTAGTCCCTATATTTCACGATATCGTTTAAGCTTGATATGATGATTTGGGTTTTACAAAACTAAGGAATTTATTGTATTCCGTGTGCATCACATCACAGCATAACAGAAACTTATGGAGACGAGCTGAACTACCATTAAAATCCGAAATGTTTTTTTAAATATTGCCAATTAATCTAGAATCTAAACGTTTGTAATCTTTGAATATGTTGATGTTCTAAATGTTTCTGATTTTAGCCTTTATGTAATAATGTTTGTTCCTTCAACAATATCATACATAACAAACACATAATCTTTCAACATTGTTGGTATATAAAGTAGTAGTTCCGCGATTGCGACCACTTTTTAAAATCTAGATCGCGACTGTGCAGAATAATCAACTACAAAAGGCAATACAAAAACTTCACAGCATTTCGCAATAATGTCAACATTTCGCACATTCGCAAGTCTTATATATATACTCGTGTATATACAACAAAGAATAAAACATATTTCTTCAAATTAAATTGTCTTACAATAAAAGTATGTAATGTACATATTATTTATTTATTTATTTTTACTTACATATTTATACGATTTTTTATCCTTTTCGCTCCCATATGTTTTATGATGCGATCATATGTAATTGATCTGTTATTTACGAAATGGCAAACTAAAAAAAAAAAACTTTGCGATAAGTTGTTTCTGCGTTTTCTATTCGTATATATGTATATCGCAATTATTTTTTATTAAATATTATTATTATATTTTATTAAGATGTATGAATTATTGATAAGTAAATAAATAAAATATCGAACAACATTTTTATGTATTTTATGTATAATGCGGCATAATATGGTGGTGTCGCCGTCGCCGTCGCTTATACATATTTTAGTTCTCACCAAAATTAATTTGTTATAATAATATAAAAATGTATGGCATATAGATCTATAATTGGGGCTCCATATATATACCTTTACGCGGATCTTATCGCGATACATGAGAAAATTAATCGATTAGAAATTTTTTTTTTTGTAATGCGCGCGAGAAATTTATTTTATTTTTTTCGCTACGAACGCTAAATTGAATTGTAAATAGTAAAAAAAATAATAATTATGAAATTGATACATCATAAACTCTTTTGGTTATGTATTTAAAATTCCATATATATAGTTAACATGAGACACGTACATATAAAAACTAACATTTCAATCGCCAAAATACGATATAAAAATGCCAAAAAGCACGGAGGTGTGATATTCATTTTAATGAACTGATTATAAAAATTGAGTCTGAATGTTAATGTACGAGTATATACCATATATATTATGGTTAATGGCATACTTGACCATGAAAAATGAAACCAAGTATTGGGTGTATATATATATGCATACACTAACTTATGCGAATACCAAATTTAGAAAAGAAAGTGGATTTAGTGATATTTCATCGCCCAAACTCGGAAAATCACTCTTCAACATAAACCAAAGGGTTGTTGAGGATAGTTCAACACTTTTTTTTAAGAAGGACGTGGCATAGACACATTATTGGTCCATAGCCTTGCCTTGCATTCACACGACATTCACACACATTCATTCAACCCATTCATTCCATTCACACAAGTACAGTATAAACCACCTACGCATTGCATAGCTCCATGTCACCCTGTAGCTCAACACTTACCGGGGAGGAGTTAAGAACATCAAACTTATAGCAATGTACATCAAATCCGATTCAAGGAAAATTATACAATCAGCGTTAAAATAATACAACAAAGGTACAAATGAAATAAACTAACGATAGTATTTTCTTTATGGTAGTTTCGTATTTGAATAAATCAATTGGAACCTAAAATCGGGATCTTTCGATATTTATTAAAATTAAAAATGCTAATCGGGAACACACATACAAAGTATAAATTCGGGAATAACTTATGTCTTAAAGTACCACACCTTTTATAATTGAAACACAATTATAAAAGTGGCGACGAGGATAAAAATTTATTCTCAACGATGGATAAGGCGGCGTTGGAACAGGTATATATTGGACAAGCAGAATCAATTCATCAATACATTGATGGTAAACCAATAAAAATGGATGCGTGATGCATTAAAATCGACAAACGAAGAAAGTTTGAAGAGAAAAAGCATCAATGGCCTATATATTTTTAGAAGCTGGATCAACATTTTTTTGGCAATGGGTGTTGAAAACGACAATCAATAGCGTGCCTTTTTCTTATCATCTGTCGGGGATTTCATAAGTGGTACTTTAACAAAATATTTTGTATCGAAAACGCATAAATTGGCGGCGCGTTATGAATTCAGTAAAACTGTTAAGAAACGAAATCAAAGTTACACAGAGTGGGTCGCAGATCTCCGTGGCGTTTTTCAATGTTCTATAATGAATCGTGAAAAGGTTCTTTTGTTGGCGACTTAATTAGGGCCGCCATTGTGATTAACACACCACATGATATAGTCCGCGTATCATGTTTACAAAAACAAAACCCAAGTCTCGAAGAAGTGTTGGTAACCGCCAAGATTTATGAAACAACCACCAAAACGTGTTCGACAATTAAAGGGGAATCTAGTTGTGGTGAAATTAATAAAATTGTTAGCAATGCCAATCATGAACAATCTGGTTCTTGTTCAAATTTTTACCGTTCGTGCCCTGATTGTATTGAAGAACACGATCGTCGACAATGCCGATTTTCTAAAGCTTTTTGTGATCGGTGCCGAAAAAAAGGTCACATAGCAAGTGTGTGCATGTCGCGTTCAAAGGATTGGTCATTTTTGAGAAGGCGATCACGGTTTCGCTCACGAGGTCAATCTAACGGTAGCGTTACGGTTCTAGATCAAATTACAATAAAAACCGTTCTAGTTCAAGTCCAAGTTCAGCCTGGGATCGAAATATAGCAGTTACAAATTCAATTGATGTTAATTCACCGTCTGTGTATATTCAATTAATGACACTCGTAATAAAATATGGATTGGGCTGAAGATTAACTGTCGCTCAATTTCATTTCAAATTGACACCGGCGCAACATGTTCTATGGTTGGTTTAAGTGTCTACCGACTGAGGTAACATAATCAAAGTCAAAGGTGTATGCTTTGTAGACGTTGTATGCAAACAATATAACTGTAATTTGCAACAAGAAAATAGTTCTAATATTATGGGTGTAGATTGGTTTGAAACACTTAATTTCAAAATAGTTCATGGAGACAATGATATATGTATATGCTGTTACCGAAAACAAGCCAGAACCATCAATTGCTATTTGAAAATATATTGGGGAAATGTTCGTTGTATAAGGCTGAGATTAAGTTAAAACCTGACGCTGAGCCTCTTTATTTTAAACCAAGGATTATCCCATTTGCAATCCAAACAGCTGTTAATAAAAAATTGGAACGGCTTGTTGATGTAGGAGTTTTGAAACCTATTCAAACTACGCAGTGGGCAACTCCCATTGTACTCGTCAAAAACCCAGTGGAGAGATTCGTATTTGTGCCGATTTAAAGAAAGAAGTGGAATCTTTTATTGGAAAGGTGAATTACTATAATAAATTTATTAATAATTTTTCTGAATTAGCAGCTCGATTGAATCGCCTTCGCTCTAAAAATTCACTTTCCAATGGAAAACGGATCAAGAAAACTCTTTCAATCAACTAAAGGAAACAATTGCAAACGTTGCTCAATTAATTCATTTCCGCGATGATCTTCCGCTCATATATTAGCGACAGATGCATCTGTCAGATTATCATCAGAATAACAGAATATCCAATTGTGTTTGCATCCAAAACCTTGGATAAAGCTCAACAGAACTACAGCCAAATTGAAAAGGAAGCGTTGTCCATTATATATGGCGTTACGAAGTTTCACCAGTTTCTTCATAGTAGAAAATTTCAGCTTGTGACAGATCACAAACCACTGCTTGCACTGTTTGGTCAGGATAAAAAATTACCTGTGCACACAATCAAGAGGTTGCAAAGATGGGCGATTATTTTGTTGGGCTGTGAGTACGAAATTATATACAAACCAACACATAAACACAGAAATGCAGATGCACTATCCAGACTACCAAGTGGTTCTGATACTGAGTTTGATACTAGCGAAGAGTCCTGTCATTTTATCGATGATGGTGGATTTTATCAATGGATGCTGCAACAATCCAAAAATATACGCAGCAAGAATCAGAACTGCGCCAGGTATTAGAATGCATTAAATTTGGTTAGCCAAAAAGTTTACCACAATCTTTAAATAAAACGTCTTACTTGTCCGCCTATTATCGACGTCAAGACGCAATTACCTCGTTTAATAATGTTATATTTTTGCGGACAGATTAAGCACGAGTCGTTATTCCACAAGCTCTTCAAAGTAAAACGCTTGAATTGCTCCATAATGGACACTAGGGCACGACCCGAATGAAGCAGCTCGCTAGAAGATATTGTTGGTGGCCAACGGTAGACA
The DNA here is from genome assembly GCA_951394425.1 of Tipula unca. Taxonomy (NCBI): domain Eukaryota; kingdom Metazoa; phylum Arthropoda; class Insecta; order Diptera; family Tipulidae; genus Tipula; species Tipula unca. The sequence continues at coordinate 177,497,936 of OX596382.1, read as the reverse complement.
ATGATATCGAAAACATGGTCAAATCCTGTGAGAGTTGTTCAATTAATGGCAGCTCATCGAAAAAAAAATTCACTGGATGGTCCACACCTTCCAAACCCTGGGATCGAATACACATCGATTTTACTGGGCCTTTTATGTTAAAAATGTGTTTGAATTTGTTGTTCAAATGTCAAGGACAACTTCGGTCTGTACTATACGGGCTCTTCAACAAATTTTTGCAATCGAGGGAATACCAGTTGCCATTGTAAGTGATAATGGTCCGCAGTTCATGTCTTCGGAATTTAAAAATTTCTGTCGTCTCAATAACATTGAACATCTGACGTCAGCACCATTCCATCCCGAATCCAACGAAGAGGCTGAAAGGTTTGTGCGCACCTTTAAAACAGCTCTGATAAAGAACTGTTTTGATGGAACCTCGAGTGATGTGGCACTTACAAAATTTTTGTCAGCATATCGCATTACACCACTTAGAAGCTGCGACCAATCTCCTGCTGAGATGTTACATGGGAGGCAGCCAACAACTTTGCTGTCTTCTTTAGCAGAACATTTACGTATTCGAGATTCAAACATACCGTCAACGAAGTTTAAAATTAACGACAGTGTGTATGTCAGAGATTTTTCTGTTAGAGGAACCACCAGGTGGAAGAAAGGTCACATATCCAAATGTGTCGGCAAACGTTTGTATTTAGTAAAAACCAACAGAGGAATATGGAAGCGACATCAGAATCAGATTCGAACAAGAGTCGACAGTACCAGATAATTCTGAATAAAAACCGATTGTTCCTGTCGATCATTATACAACATCTTCATCAAATCCAATTCCACGGGATTACCCAAACAGCATGTTGCCGTTGATAGTTTCTGGAAGTGAGTCAACCAAAATTATTCCAAACGAAGCACCATCAATAACATCACAGATTACTGCACCAGCACCAGATCTGGCGAATGAGCAAGATATAGAAACTCCAGTCGCGGTGATCATCACGCGTTTCACCAAATACCGTGCGTTTATAAATTTTAGAAGAAATTATTTCAAATTCAAACTGTAAATGTAAAGTCAAAAGAAAAATTTGTTTAAATTCTTAATTCTTGTCTTAAATTCACTAAAGTTTATATTCATGTAATAATTAGTCTCTTCAAACTCAAGCGACACCAACATAATAATTAGTCTTTTCAAACTCACCAAATCAAGCGACACCAACAAACTATAAATACTTTTCTATAGCTGATAAGCAAAACCGCGAAGAACAACACAAAATATTCAGCCAAGAATATAAATTTTCGTGAGCTTCGAATGCTGAAAGCAATGGAAGATCAAAAACGTATGTTAAATTATTTCAAATTGGACATCGTAAACGTTATGAATTGTATACCTTAAGTTGTTAAATTATGTGCTCCAATTATAGCAATCAGTATAGAGTGAGTCTGAATATACGCACACAAAATCAGAGAGACGTGAAATCTTAAAACTGTATGTAAAGAATATTTAATTCCAGAATATTTTTTCTGATGACAGTCAAGAGATAAACGTATATGTAAAACAGTTTATTTAATGCATCCCGAGAGCCAAAAAATGAAATCAACAAATTGAAATCAAACAGCATTTACAGACCGTCCCGATCAACAATTATATGGATGGTACATTAATCGGGTATTTTCTTTCGCCATTTAAACGCTCAGACTATTGATGATAAGTATATCCTCTGCTCAACATATAGAGAGTATTCTTGACACAATGGGAAAGGCAATACATTTCTTAACATTAGATTCGGCAGCAGGGTTTCACCAAATTGAAATCAAAAGTAATGACGCAAATACCAAAAATAGAGGTTTTTCAATACCAAATGGACATTGCGAGTTCAGTTGGATGCCCTTCATGTTGAAAAACGCCCCTAGCATGTTGCAACGTAGGACAATGTCCTATAGGCGATCGCCGGTGTAAAAATGCTCTCATTTATACCAAAAAATATTAAGGAGCGCATTAAATTCACATTCGATACATCCGCCTTATATCAGGAAACACCTTTATCACCGCTAACAAACAAATATTCTCGCAGAATCAATTGAGTTTCCTGATAGAAAATCTACAATAATGGTACAAAAATTCATGAAATTCTTTAATCAAGAGGGCCTCCCAAATCGACCGACTGAACCATACGATTGTTTGACCGTTGATGAACAACATTATATGGTTATCGTGGACGCACGAGATTTTCACTAGTAAATGCCCTCGAAACCTGAAAATATGACAAATTCTATCTTTTACGAGGACACAGTTACAATGCGGGAAACCTATTGGTGGCGAACGTCAAGTAAATGTAGATGAGCGCACAGTTTCGATCTGGTTGTAAGATATACAAGAATTCAGGAAAAAATCTCAGATGGTTATCTCTTGGAATGTGACACTTGAGTATATATTTATAAACCACTTTAATTAAAATTCATCCTTGATTTCGATCAGGATGATGATGACCTTCTCGTGGAGTGCATAATTATAAAATATGTTATCATATAACAGACCGTCACCAGTCTAGATGTGTGCTGAAGCGGCCACTCGAAAACAACTAACTAACTAATTACGTCGAACTGAGACATACGGAATTGGATTTAAATGATCATAGTGCCACGAAGGCGCGGGCTATTCACTCAATTCTCAAATGTGATAAATGGCATATACATGAAAATATGAATAGTACATTTCACAGGACTGTAAAGCCAACTAAATTGGAAAATTGACACAAAGACAGTGAGGTCAAATCTACAAAAGTAGAATCAGAGAAGAACCAGTGTGTTATGGGCACATGAAGCATATATACCAATTAAAAACAATAATCTATGAAACATATCGATCCTATCATACTGCGACCAATTACTTGAATTTGTGTTACTTCAGAATGAATAACCAATGAACCGTAGTAATGGATCAAGTATAATTGTATGGCTGGCTATTAAGAATTTAATTTCATATAAACGGCAAACGTACAAACAAATTGGTCCAGTTCATAGCATCAAATCTGGATAATTTTACTGTAAAGCCCTTGTCTTAAGCTTACATTAACTTTGTACATTCTAAATATTCCAACATTTTAAAATTTGTGTATTGAAAATTTTAGTAAATGAAATCTAGGTAATTCTGAGACGTATATTTAAAGAAAACATGTCTCTTTCAAATTTTTAAACTGTGAGAGGTAATTGAAAACTTGGTGAAGCTGTTTTGGGGGAATAAAGTTGGTATACTGGTTGCCAGATCCATATCTTGCAGCTTCCACAAGAGTGCGTGCTACCTACCTCAACGCGGTGACCACCGTGCACCTAGTACACCATGCCATGTGGCGAAAAGCAACTGGGTCGGGTTAGGGCATTAACAGTATCGTGCTGATAACCGGCCAGGCTGCGGGTCCAGTCTAAAAACTAGCCCAGTCTCTAAGAGTATATCCGTATACTTGGAGCCATCCGGATCATGTACCATTACCTGCGTGTATTGCGGATCTCAGTACAGGTTCACCCCCATCTCCGCTACTCGAGCCGAAGCAGAATGATTCTTCTGAGATCTTGCAGCCTGGACACGCCCACTAGGCCCTTTAAAGAAGATGGGAGTATTACGGAGAAGGCCTTAGCCGCCAATTTCTTAAAAATCATGCCAAAATCGTGCCGACGAAAGGTCGGAGATCCTTTACAAGAAGGCAGTAAGCCTGAAAATTCCCTGCAGGCCAATGGCATCCAAAGGTGATCTTGGAAATGTGGATACAAAACCCACTAGTACATTTGCTTTCAGGAATAGGAAGTAAACTGACTGGGATTCCTTTAGAACCATTCTTGGTAGCTCATTACCAGTATTAGTTCCAAATCCACCTGCATCTATACAGGAGCTTGATGTCCTAGTAAACAAGCTAACTGATACTTTTAACAAAGCTATGTTAAGTGCATGTCCTATCAATAGGCCTTTGGGTAAGTCTGGGCCATCCTGGGTTGGTGGCCAGCGTTAACAGTTTTGGCTAACCTAAAACTATTGATGATAGTACAAAGAACCGCCTGTTTGGGTAGTGGAGCACTCAGAAGCACACTTACCCAAGCCTTGGGGATTCTCTTTCATCTCCCATTCGGCTCAAATCCATATCTTTGTGGACCTGTAATAACATAGAGCACTTATCTATCCTGTGCAACAGAATCTCACCTCTGTTGAGGTGAAATTCCAAACTGAGTTTCCCACCAGAAAGGACTGGCTGCGTGAGATGGTTATGCGAACAATGACGCTTTTCCACGGATGGCTCAAAATGGAATGGTGGGGTCGGTTGTAGGGTATCCGTTTCGTTTCGTCTTACCGATTTTTGCATTATTCTTCAAGCTGAACTTATCGCGATAATGGAAGTCATGGATTGGTTGAAATATAATGTAATACCTGCGAGGAATATTCGCATTTTTACGGAAAGCCAGGCTGCTAGTAAAACGCTATAATCACACTTTATTTGACGTCGAAGGTAGCCCAGAACTGTTTGGCATCTTTAAATGAGATAGGTGATCAGTTCAACATCCGCTTGAGGTGGTTGCCAGGGCACTTCAATATCGTAGGGAATGTAAAGGCTGACCCACAAGCGACATCGCGCCTTATATCACAAATCAGGCTGGATATAAACATACCGCTTGCTTCCTGTAACCTGCTGCTTCAGGAGTAGGAAAGAGGAGGAGGCCAAAAATGAAACGAACCTAGACTTGACCTGTCTAGATCCGGCCAACTGATATCGCTTCGACGGCACCATATTAGTATGGTCGTTGGAGCTATAACGGGACCTTGTCTCATTGGGATACATGCGAGCAAACTGGATGCCCTAATCCCCGCCTGGATTTCTGCCGTATTTGTGGTGATGAGGAGGAGGAAGAAACTGTGCTCCATCGGCTCTGCACCTGTCCTAGTCTAGCGCACAACAGAATAAAATTTATGAGAACTTCAAATTTTGACGACCTTCAACGCTTCTTGGTAAGCCCAGCATTGTTCGACGAGTGAAGAGGAGGTACTTAAACGGTACGTAAGTTGTACAGCTACGGACCAAATTGTGTCTATGCTAGTCCAATAGGACGGCTACCCTAACCTAACCTAACCTAACCTATTTGAAAACTTTTATTTCGAACATTTCTAAATTTTCAAAATTTGATGTCGGAAAAGAAATTGAATAGGTACTTTAGGAAGTTAAAATGCAAAATGTGTGAAAGTTCCCAAATTTCTAGAATTTCCAACAACATATTGTAGGCTTTGTTCATGCAATTTTGGAATTTGTATTTTTGAACAGTGGGAATATATAAAGAAAGCACTTTCCAATTTTCAAAAGTCTGAAGAATAAACAAATAGCAGTTCATACTGTGGCCGTCTAATGAGGTTAGATAAAAACAGGAGGGCTGTGAAATTTCTTAAACTTTTGAAAATTCAAATTCCGATAATTTCAAAATTTTGTTTAAGAAATTACCCAATTTATGCAAATTCGAACTATGTACGCGTGAATTGAAATATCAAGTCGATATAATTGTGAGCTTTGATATGTATTTGAAATATTATACAAATTACTTATCTAGTAACTAGCCGCCTTCGTTAGCACAGTAAGTAGCGTCCTGGCTTTGTTATTCGAGGGTCTCGGGTTCGATTCCCGGTGGTGACCAAAAATCACGGTTGGGTGTTTTTAATGTGTAAGTATATGTGTTTGTCCGGGTATTGCACCGTGGGCCCATGTGGCATTTGAGTGCTGGAATAATCCGCCCAACTTTAATTTTTTTTTTTTTTTTTTTTTATCTAGTAATTAAAAATCCTGGTCCACACAATTTGTCAAAATATTAAATTGTCTTTATACACAACTATATTGTTTGAACTCAAACCTATATCCTGAGAAACGCTTTGTTTCCCTTAATCCAACAAATTCAACAGGCAAAATTAAATTTTGTGGTTTAAAATGTCAAACTCTATATAGGTGTGCTCTATTCAGCCTATTGTTTCTGTGTGATAAATATCCTTACCCCATAAAGCGTATCCATATTGATACTTTGTATGTAAATCGAACCAAAACCATTTTTTTTAAATGTCACACTTTACGTATCGTCGTGGTTAAATAGTTCAGAGCGCTTTACAGGCTTTTACTTCATAATTGAAACAAAAAATAAAATTTCCTACTGTGACTACACACCTATATACATATACATACTTTACGTACTGATATTTGTTTTGTTAAATTGAAACCACCACAGCTAATGACCACAACAAATTACTGTATTTCCTTTTGGTTTTAAAACTCAATGGATAATTGTAATTGAATGATTTGTAATATTAAACAACAACAAAAATTCTCATCTCAAGAAAAAGTTTTTGTTCTATTTGTTATTAACAAATTACTTACCAATTTAATTTGTACATATGTATGTACGTACATATGGCATACAATATGGTATGGTTTGAATCCATTTTATTTTTACGACGAGAACACGAGAATTATTATTATTTTAATAAATAAAATGTGTAAAAACTATATATACAAATATATAAACAATATTTATTTATTTATAAATTTATTGTATATTTTGTTTTGGTCTATATATCGTAATAACATAATTTAATAAATAAGGAATAAACAAAAAATTATATTTTTTTCTCATGATCTTAATCTTTTCTTTTTTTTTTTTTTTAAATAAAGAACAATAATATTTTTGTTTTGTTGTACAAAAAGTATAAATAAAAACATTTATTTAATAATAAATAATAAATTTTTTGTTTTTGTTTTTAATAATATTGAGTGATTTATGATCACACCCAATTATATAAAAAGGTTCAGAGATTTTTATAAATTTTACAGTATTTTTTTTCATTTTAAAATATAATTTTTGTTTTTATTTATGCGCTTTTTATTTTGCAATAATTATATACGATATAAATAATTTTTTTGTTATTGTTTTTATTTAAATTTGTTTATTATTTTTTGGGATTGTTTGTTGGCCGCAATTTACAAAATTTGGAGATTCGTTTTTTGGTTGTGGCTGAGTGTATTTTGAATAAATGCGCAGCTGCATAATAAAATTATGTCACCTCGATCCGGTGGTCATTTGGTTATTGATTCTGATTAGATGCCTATATAGAGATTTTGAAATTATCATTTCGATTTTTCAAAGATTTGTTAAATATTGGACGAAATGGAATTTGAAGAATTCGGTATTGTGTTATAATACGTGCGGGGGTGATCTATGTTTGTCAGAAAGTCTAGATGTAACGAATTTTTCAGTTTCATAGTAAAATTAGAAAATTGTATTTCAGTTGGTTACGTGATTATTTTTAAAAAGTTTGCAAATGTAAGCAATTATTATCCATTTCTTAATAGTTTAATTTTTTACAGTTTGCTAAGGCTTCCAGTGCACTCCTGCGAGTTAAGTGAGATCCTCTAGGTTTGCACCATGGGTGCATTGTGGCATTGAGTGCGGAACCTCTGTACGTTCCAACCGTTTTAAATACAAATAAAAAAATTAATTCAAATTTAAAAAAAAGGATATTTACATTATCAGAAAATTAAGAACTAAACCGATTAAATCCGCAAGACATATCTATGTATTTTCGTAAATTTGTTCGATAATTCACTTCAAAAGTATAAATATTAAGTTTAAATTTTATAAAATACCAAAAATTATAATTTAAAATTTAAAAAAATCTTAAATCTCCTAATTTTAAATTTTGAATAATATTATGTGAAATAGATAGAGGGACTGGTTGGTGACTATCAAGGAGGATTTCGTTCGAATCGATCAGTCACCGATCAGGTCTTTTCACTGCGGATGATTCTATCTAAATATTATGAGACTTCCATCGCCGTACATCAGGTGTCCCTGGATTTCCGGCAGGCCTATGACTCGACAAAAGTTTCTGATCTGCACTATGGAATATACTGTCCCCGATACTGTTTAATCTCATGTTGAACGAACGATATACTTTCGTAAAAGTAGCGTAGCGTAGCTTGTAGAGTTTTCAGCTTTTGTTGGATCAATGAGTCCAGAACGAAATACATGATCTCAGGTTTTAGGGACACCAGATTTTAGTAGTGGCCATTACACGTTTGGAGGAGTGCGGAGGCTCAAATATTTGGGCTCTCTTATATCACTCACGATAACTGTGGGTGAGTATATTAAAGTGCGTCTGGCAGCTCAAAGCTCAGCTATCCTCTAAGGCCACTGCTAAACTCTTAACACCTGTCAAGTGCCGTGAAGCTGAAACTTTACAAAGCGTTGATCTGGCCCGTTGTTATGTTTGGATGTGAAAGTTGGTCGCTGACGGAGGAGTGTGAGAGATGGCTTCTTACATTTGAGAGAAGAGTCATGTGTGTGATTTACGAAAATAAGAATTTAGTAATTTTTAATTAATTAATTTAATAATTTAGAAAAATTAAATTTTAAGGAATTAAGGATGGTGAAACTGGAATTAAACTTAAATTATCTATTTATTTTTTTAACGATAAATTATAAATATTTTAGGGCCAACATTTTAAATTTTTCTGTTTTTTGTTGAGTTACTTAATAATCAAAATTTAATCGAAATGAAATCAAATAAATCAAATTATTTAACAATTTGAAACGATGACGTACGACATTTTGTGGAACTAAATTAAAGAATTGTGAATGTGGACTTTTTATAATTTAAACATTTTAATGCAACAATTTCCAATCTAATTCTTTGAAACTGTTTCTATAGAACTTGGAGTTTGAAGTTTTTTATTTAAATTTTAATAATTTGAGTTAAATTTAAACATTTTTGTAAATTAGATTTGAGTGGTACGTATGTTTAAAAGAATAGAAACTTTACATTTTTGAAACTTAAAGTTTAATTTTAGGAATTAATTTTTTAAGATCCTAATTAAAAATTTCAAGTCTTTTTATATCATTTTAAATTTGATTCTCTTTCAAATCGTTGTGGGGTTTGGACGTGGAATCGGTGAAATAAGCGATAAAATAAAAATAAATAAAAAGTGTAGTGTTTTTTTCTATTTTTTTATTTTTATACTCCCGGCTAAAATTATTGGGTCGATGAGTTTTTTGTCAATTTAAATTAAGGTGGTACACCAATATCAACATTGTCATTGTTGAAGTTGAACGTCCGTTTTTCGCTTAAGAATGGCACCCCGGCTGTGCCTATATCCAATTCTAAGCCGTCGTGCTATCTGGGTGTTAGTACTGTTTAGTATGCTTAGCCAGGTCCGAGACCTGTTTCCATCCCAGCCGCGTGGAGGCGCATACTTTCTACTATTGCTTATGCTTGTTTAAAAATTTACTTGGATATAAAAGTGTATCCAGCGTCAGTTGTTAAAATACTCAATAGAAGCTTTATTCAGCTTTGTGTTCCGTAGGCCAAAAACTAGTCGCCAGCGCGCAGTCGTAAAGCATGTGCTCATCTGTCTCAGCAGCTTGTCCACATTCACACATGCTTGAGTCCGTCAGATTAAGTCTGAACATATAATCTGCGAATTTTCCATGACCGGCTAGCATTTGCGCAAAAGAGGCGCTTATGGATAGGCGCATCTAATCTACCTTCGATACTCGGTAAGTAACTAAAGGTAGTTCTGCCCTTTTCAGATCGCCTCCATCTGTCTTGCCAGATTTTAATAATTTCTTTACGAATTTCTTTTTTGAGGGATGTCATGTTCGATAGGTCACTTAGTGTGCCTTTCCACTGCACACTGCCATAAATGAACTCCTGATTCTTCTTCAGTTTGTACTTAATTAACCTTTCGTTAAGTACTATGTCCATGGGAATCACACCGGCCATTACAGCCACGGCATCCCCCGAAACCGTACGGTATGCCTTCGTTATCCCAAGAAGTATTGACCTTTGAGGGTTTAATAGAGTTCTGCGATGGTGACAATTCATCCTGTCGGCCCATCCCGCACAAGCGTATGTCATGTTTCAGGCCCCACGTCTCTTTAGCAACTCTTCTTAGTGCGCAGAAAACTTTTTTGCTATTTTCTGCTACCCTTTTCACGTGAGTAGTGACGCCAAGTCTTTCGTCGAAGTCGACTCCCAACCATTTTACAGAGTTCGCCATTTTTATCCTTTCGGTTTCGACATACACCAAGGGTGGTCTCCTTACGTCGAGTGAACCTTTCAATTGGATCATCACTGTTTTGGTGGAAGATAACTCCATCTTATTTATATCACACCACTTAACCATATTGTCAATGCCGCGCTGAGCAGCCTCCTGAGTTGCCTGTCTAGAATTTTCAGTAAAGATCATAACTTTATCATCCGCGAATGCTACTTCTTGCTCGATCCTTTAACTATGTTGACCATCTCAACCATAGCGTGCTCTGTGGATCGCCCTCTTCTGAAATCGAACTGCTTCTCGCTATATCTACCGCTTCTCTGAAAAATGTCAATCAGCCTGCCAGTAACCAATTTCTCAAGTAATTTACCTAAAACTGGCAGCAACATGATCAGTCGATAAGCTTTAGGGTCGGTCGGATCTCGGTCGCCGCCCTTCCTTATAATTATGACTTTACCATTTTTCCAAGCTTTAGGAAAAACTCCTTTATTCAGACAAGCATTCATGAGATCGGTAATGCTAGGTCCTATAATAGGCCAAGCTCTTTGGACCACCTCGACCTCAACATTGTCAAGGCCGGGTGCTTTTCATTGACATTATGGCGGATGTGGTTTCATCATTGCTGAAGGAAACCTCCTCGCCATTGGTTGATTTGATTAGACCTGCAGCTCGAATCACCCTTTGAGCATTTGTGTTACTTTCAACACTATCATCGGGTAGCAAAACATTTGGCAGTAATGTCCTCCCAACACGTAGTTGTTTGGCCACAACTGCCAATTAGAGTACTAAGTACCTCTGGAGTTTTAGGCTTTCCAGCACTATATTTGTATACGAAACCCCATGGTTCTGCGTTACCATGTTCCGTTATGAATTTATCCAAGCTTTTACGGCTTGTTTCATTTATGTCTCGTATGTATTCATTACGGTGTACGGCATAATTAAGCTTTGTGCTCAAACGAATTTGCAGATTCGTTTCTCTTTGGTAAAAGTTCCATAGTTTGTGAACCGTAACTCTCTTCTTTGAGAGTTCAGGCGTTCACCAGGACAGTTTCATTTTGGCAGCACGTTTACGTGGTATGCTCTTATTGCAGGCACTTATGAGTGAGACTGTGATATTACTCTCAACTCTATTTACATCTTCTTGAGATGAAATGCTAAGTTTTGCTTTCTGACCTTGCCATATTGTCTCCAATGTACTATGGAATTTATCCCAATTTGCGTGTTTAAGAGCGTATCGTGGAATTTTGTCAGCAGCTCATTAAGTAAGGCTGATTCGTTCAATTTAAATGAAATGGCTCTGTGATCACTAGAAGTCCAGTTTACTTTGACTGATCAGTTAGAAACTCTTCTCAACAGTCCCCCCGTGATTAGGGTTAAGTCAATATTCGATTCCCCATTGTGCATATATGTACTTGGCTGTCCTACTACATTTAGCAAGTAGAGGCCGCTCCTTTTCAGAAACTCTTCAACGATAGAACCTCTATCATTGGTTTCCCTGTCATGCCAAAGTTTGGACCATTAAAGTTATCTATTGCCAAATAAACTCGCCAAATTTTAGTGAAAATTAAATTATTTTCAAAACATTAAAATTTATAATTTCGATTCTTGATAAACTGTTGGACTCTAGATCAATGACTAAAAAACAAAATACATGATCTCAGGTTATAGGGATAATGGCACACCAGATTTTAGTAGCGGTTACTACACGTTTGAGGGAGTGGAGGAGGTTCAAATATTTGGGCTTTCTTATCACTCACAATAACAGTGTGGGAGAGGATATTAGGGAGCGGCAGGCAGAAGGCAGCCGTGCTTTGTATCCTCTAAGAAATCTAGTGGAATCTAAACATCTGTCAAGTGCCGTAAAGCTGAAGTTTTACAAAGCGTTGATCGGGCCCGTTGTTATGTATGGATGTGAAAGTTGGGCGCTGACGGACGAGTACGGGAGATGGCTCCTTACAATTTGAGAGAAGAGTCATGCCTGTGATTTACCAACCAAAACGCGAAGATAGTGCATAACGAGTCCTGTACAATATCGAGATCAGAGATCTCATGAAGTTTTCTGATATTGGACATGAAGTAAGATCTCAGCGAGTGCGCTGGCTCGGTCACGTTCTGCGTGCTGATCCGGAACGAATATAGGTCAACGACCTGTGAAAGGAGGGCTACCATATGGTAGGCGCAGAGGTCGTTGCAGGCGACGATGGTTTCACATTGTAGAGAATGAAGACCAAAACATTTTAATTTAACTTTTTAATATTTTTAATTTTCTACAGGTTTGATTTGAAAGTGATCGATCGTTTTGGTGTTTTTAATAATTCATTATTTAAAATAAACCATTTACCATTTTTTATTTTTTTCTCATTAAAACCAATATAAAAAAGTAAATTAATTTTTCAATGTGATCAAAACACATATAATATGATTTGGTAAGAAAGAGGTATACTTCTGTGCCACCATTTCAATATACTTTTTTGAAAAAAATTTAAATATTTGTGGAGAGCTACTTTACTACCGATCTAGCTATCTGGTCAAATTCTTTTGAAGGGGCTGTTAGAGAGCCAAAATTACTTTTATCCTTATAAAAAAAATTTCACTTAAAAATGTTTCCGACATGTCAATTTCTTCCCCAGCTTTCAATATAGTTTCGCTTGATAACTTGGACAATCGATGTTTTTAAAAATGCAGTATCCAGCGAAGTACACTATTGCGTTATCTTTTAAAATATCGAAGTAAGCTTCTTTATTTATTTCATCTGGTGCAGAATTATCAATGGAATCCTTTTGAAATTTTAAACTATTTTCATATTCCAATTTGAAACAATGCTAATCTAACTCAATGTTCTCTGCTTCATCGGCAATACAGTTTTTAAAGGGCGAATGCAATGTTATTTTTCTCACCACAATATTGGCAAAATGTACGCCTATTTAACTTGACTGCATGTAATTGAATCCACCTTTACCTCGCAAAAGTTAGAAGAAATTTTCCAGGCAATGCTGACTGGTTCGACCCGTAGCAATGGAATAATTTAATTGTTATTCGATTTTTTCGCTGAAGCCGTTGTTTTTGGATTTAGATATCATGACAAGAAGTTCGAATACTAGGCAGCAGGCTAATTTGTGTATGTGCTCGTCCCATTTTCTGTGATCTGTCCTTAATGTATGAACGCTAAAGTAAGGTAGGTAGGTGGTAGTAAGCATTTCGATAATGAGAAACTTCATTCTCCTTCAGGAAGCTTTTAAATTTTATAGCAGTAGATTGTGGGGCCATTGTCAGAAATCAAGGTACGGGGGTTCCATGGAATAGAAAAACATTCTGCTCTAAAATCCGAATGGTGGACTTAGTGCCTGAATTCCGAAGTGGAAACAAAAGAACAAATTTCGTAAATACATCAATGATCACTATAGAACAAATGTGTTGCCAGACTTTGAACTAGTCAAAATCCCTAAATAATCTATGGCAATGGTTGACCATGGTTGCACATTTCTGAGAACCCACCGCAGACTTAATCAAAGGACCATCTTTAGAAGCACTTTTAATATTTTGTCAAATTTCGACAAACTATCGCACATTATTGATCGAGAAAGTCCGTCAGGCACAACATTCAAACTTCCCTTTCTGTGCTGCAACTCAAACTCGATAAAACGATGTTGCTGTTTTAAATGGTAGATATCCAATTATATCTTTAGCATTATTTTAATAAATAAATCAATTTCTCATAAAAATCGTGTTGCGCATTGGAATGGTTTGACATTTACATATATCCACGTATACATGTCAATATTTTTAGATTGACACATTGTTAAACGCTGAGTGTAGCATTCCACTTTGCTTTTACACAAATTGGGAATTGTGTGCATAATGTGTCGACAAGACAAAAAAATGCACACTGTGTCTGTCAAAAAATGAGCTATTTCAGACACAGTATTAGACGCATTAGACGCAAAGACTACTTTATGTGTTTTGCTTGATCCTAAATAGGAATATTCCAAAACAGGAATTGTTACCTATCGAGGGTGTAAAAAGTTTCTAATTAGGAAGCAATTTAGGTAACAGTGACGTAATGACGTAGTCGCTAATGACACAAGAAACATTAGGTTGCAAAATTCTACTTGGGAAATAAATCTAGTCTGTACTTTCAAAACTAAAGTAACTCTAATTTTCCATAAGTAAATGGGAAATATACTTGAATTTTTACATACAAGTAGAAATCGGAATATTGAAACTTGTAAAATTTCTCTGGTGTTTCTGATCAGTGGCCACTTTAGTGAACGATGGTTTTAAATAGAGTTGGAGGTATTCTAAAGAAAAATCACTTAGATTTTCCGAAACCGCTACCATATAGGAAATTGCAATTGGATTGCAAAACCGTAATGCGGTGAATGGTTAAAATTAGATTGCATTATAGAGTTTATATGTACATTTGTTGTCAATTAACTTAATAGAAATGAATAAATTAGCATATACATATATACATATATACTAATATATAATTTAATAAATTTATAGATTTAAAAGTTAAAATAATTAATTAAATGGAAAATAAATAAATTATACATTAATAAATCATTATAATTAATAAATAAATTAATTAATTACATCTTGTTTTAACAAAACAAATTAATTAAATAATAAATTAACATATTGTTAAATTATTAAACTATTTAATTTCCTATTAAATAATTTCTAAGTTAATGAATTTTTAAATTTGTTCATTTATTGGTTAATTAATTTATTAATATTTAAACTTTTTGATGTTTTAATTTATTAAATTACGGATTTACTAATTTATCAATCTATTAATTTGTCAATTAATTAATTAATTTTATTTTTAATTATTTATATTTAGAATTAATTTTTAAATAATTTATTATCAAAAGTTAATTAATTAATAAAATAATTCATTTATGATTTTTGATTCATTTATAAACAAATTTGATTTAATAATTTACTAGTTTATTAATTTCTAAAATAATGAAGTATTAACTTAATAAACTGAATAATTAATTAATTAATTAATTTGTTAGTTTCTTAATTTCTATCCTTAAAATTTATTTTTATTAGTTTATCGATTAGTTGGTTATTTTTTAATTTGTTAATTTATTGATTTAATAATTAATAATTTGATTAATTTATTTACTATTTAATTTACTAATTTTTTGATGTTCTAAATTTATTATTTTTAAGTTTATTCTTTTATTAGTTTGTTAATTTCTTAATAAATTTTTTATAATTTTATTCATTTAAATATTAATTTATCAATTTAGTAATTTATTAAATTATTAGTTTTTTAATAATTTATTTAAAAAATTTAATTAAAGAACATTATAAATTTTCACAATTGTTAATTAATAAATTATCTATTTAAGCTTATAAATCGATTTTTATAAATTATTTAATTTTTTAAATTATTAATGCCATTTTTTATTATTATATTAAAATATTAATGAACTATTAAATTAATAATATAATAAATAAAATAATAAATCATTAAATTAAAAAACTAATAAATTAACAAATTGAAAAAATAATAAAAATAAATTTAGAAATTAAAAGGTTTAGAATTTTATAAAACGTAAATTAGTAAATTAAATAGATTATAAATTAATCGATTAACAAGTTTAGGAGATAATTAATTAATTTAATAATTCAATATTTTATTGATTAATTAAGTTTTTACAGTAAATTATTAGGAAATTATTAAACTGATAAATTAAAATATCAAAAAATATAAATATGTATATTTATAAATTAATAAACCAATAAATTAACAAATTTAAAATTTAATAAATTTAGAAATTAAAAGATTTGGATATTAATAAATTAGTAAATTAAAGAGTTTATGAATAAATCAATAAAAAAGTTTAATAGATAATTATCAGAATAGTTAATTTAATAATTTGTTATTATATTTAAAAATTAATTATAAATTTTTTAATTAATAAATAATTAAAACTAATTAAAAAGTTAAACTGATAAATCAAAATTTTAAATATTAATAAACTAATGAATTAATATATTAATATTTTAAATAATAATTAAATAAGTAAATTAAATAGTTGATAAATTATATGATTAATAGGTTTAACAGATAATTAGATAATTAATATAATCAGATCTCTGATCTCGAAATTGTACAGAGCTCGGTATGTGCCATCTATTTCGCGTTTTGGGACGTAAATTGATAAATTATTAAATCAATACGTTAATAAATTATTATTAAATTAAAATTAAAAAATTAAAGAATTTAGGAGTTAATGAATTTATTGATTTACTAATTTATTAATATCTAAATCGTTTAATTTTTAAATTTGTTCATTCGCTAGTACATTAATATTTTTATAAATTATGTCATTAATTAATTATTTAATTATCCATTAAAATTATTAATCTATTAATTGATAAACTATTAAATTACTAATTTATTAATTTCGAAATCATTTAATTTCTATTTATATTAATTTTGATTTGTTAATTTATAATATCATTAATTTATTAAATAAATTAATTTTCTGATTTATTGGTTTATAAATTTCTAATTCTGTTAATTGTTAAATTAATTGTTATTAGTTTTTCAATTGGCTAATTTCTTAATTTCTTAATTATTTTATTGATTAATTTATTTGGTCATTAATTAATTTATTGATAAATTTTTAATAATTTAATTAAATTGTTTACTTATGTTATTACTTATTTGCACAATTAGTAAGAAGTTAATTAGTAAGCATATATAAATATATGTATACATACATAATTTTAACCATCCTTCACGCAATATGGTCTCGTAAGTGGTATTTGTAGTATAATCCTAATCGGACCGTTCCAATATACCGTTCATCAATGGTTTTCCTTTAGCAAGAAAAAGTACTGGGCTATCACAAAGATTCAAAATAGCCTTAACTATCTGAAAAGATAAGACCAGTACTTGGACACATCTCTGGAATCGGAGGTACAAAATTATAAAAATCAATCAAACTAAAGTAACTTTTAGTTCCATAAATAAATAGAAATGTTCATCAGACCAAAAAAATCTTAGATGGTCTAAAGTATCCAAAAATATACATGAGTACCCGTGGACATCTCTAGGATAGGCAGTAAAAATTAATAAAATTTGGTTAAAATCACGAAAACTCTGTGAAAATCTAACCGCTCAATCTAATTTAATTCATATGAACGCAAAGGTGGCAGTTGCCCTAAGCTATCCGAATATGTACTCGAGAGTATGTAATTATCTATAGAATCGTCAGCATAAAATTTAAAAACAAACACGTGATTTAATTTGTAAAATTTAAAAATAACTGTTAAAATGTAAATATTAATAAAAAAAATTCTAGATTGAAAATCTACAGCTCAAGTTCCAAATTCTAACTTAACAAAACTTAAATTAACTTTCCGAAGCGTCTTTGAAGTCAATAAATTATGGATGGCTTAGAAATTGGCCACCACTAAATTTAATCTCTAAATCGAATTTCCATCCTATCTAGCTTTCACAATTTAAATCTATTTATATGAAATATACGTTCGCCGCACATAATTTATTATTAAATTTGATTTGCAATTTATAACATAAATTTCGCAATTTAATTATTTAATTTAGCACCAACGAAATTAATTACTGACAATCACTAAATACTAAAATAAAAAATTACGATTTATGGGTTTTCTGACTTACGCATCTATACATGAAAGCCGAATTAATTAACTTAATAATTTTTTGCTATTTTAAATCGCGCGCGCAGGCAAAAAAAAAATGTTGTAACTAATACAAATTGATTATAATTAATGGCGATAGATAATTAGATTGTAAGTCGAAGATATGATTAGTTAAAGTTAATTGCAATTAAAAATGTTCAGCATTTAAAAATTTACTTTTTGCTATATATGCAAATTAATTATAAACGCAGACATGAATTGTGATTTTTTTTTGTGCTGGACTATTGCTAAAGTTGCAATTTGGACGCATAAATAACATATAATTATTCAATGTTATAATTTTAGACGTACATGTACGAATAATATATAATTAGAACTTCATAAAAATATAACTATACACAAGTCTAATGCTTTTGTTTTTAAAACATGAACGTGCTAATACATAAATAATATCATGTTAGAGATAATCCAGTTGTTACACGTTCAAAGTGTTTATAATTTATATATACTATATAAACCTAAATTATAATAAATAATTGCTTTATTTATTTAGAGGCACTGTACGTATATAGTATACGCAATGTGCAATATGTGTTATTCACACTTCATTTTAAATAATAATTAGCAGCACATCATGCATGACCTCAAACAAAATGTGGTGTCACTTTTTATCGTTTCGAACATGCATTATATATTCTACAAATTATAATTTTTATGTACAATTATTAATAATTAAATATTAATAATAAATTTATCTATAATAAATGGAAATTTTTTACATTTTATAGAAATTTCCAATATATAAAGAAAGTTAAAATGATTATTAATTATTGATTTAACAAAAAATGTTGTTTTTTAATTTGTTATGGGTCACTGAAGTGGGCGCGAAATCAATACAGTTCGAGAATTCGAAATAAATATTCAAATCCGTTTTATTTAATCAAAGTCCCGCAGCGTGACAATATTGATCAGTTCTATAGATTAAAACTGGTGGAGAAACTCATTGCTGTTTTGGATATAATTTAAACCGCAATACCGTTATATACCTCGTTTGCCTCTTGCTGATACGACCCACCTAAATTACGTATAATGAATTAAGTGAAATTATAGTGGTAACCCTCAGTATGTAGAAGAAATCATTCGAAATAAAATACTGCCTCGGGAATTCATTAAAAGTGATGTTAACTCTTTAGAATTCCGATAATTTATCAACTATTAAAAATTAAACAAATTTTAGACTGGATGGGCTGAGTCCACACCCACATCGTTCATTTCACTATCCAAGCAAACATTTATTTATTAAAACGTAAATCCATCAACATCAAACAAATTTTGAGGATTGTCTAGTACTGATACAAGATTTTTTTTTCGTGAGTTTTACTTTGTGCGTGCTTATAGGAAAGTCGATTAATACTTGGTATCGAGAATTTTTATTTTAGCAAAGGGAGTTTTATAAAAAATTAATTTTCGATACCAAATTGTTTTTAAAAATATTGTTAATATTATAAAAATATTAATCTTATATTCTGAAAATATGTGCATGAATTTAGATTTTTTTAATTTTAAAATATATATTTCGATTATACATATATTTAAATATATATTTCGATTAGATATTTGCATAATCGTTTCAGAAGTTTTATAAATTATATGAAAATTAAAAACCTAAATGCAAATTTTGAAAAAATTTCAGGAAATGGTATTTTATAATTGAAAATAATATTTTACGTTTTATATTTAAAATCAGATTTTTAAATTTCAAAACAAATTTCATAGAGGTAAAAAAAAAATTTAAATTTTCATTCCAAATCTGAACTTTTGAATTTATGAAGTAAGAATATTTTAATTTTATTTTTCAGTCGATTTCAGTGGTAGAAGTTTACGGCTTAACTTTCCAAAATAAATGAAAATTAAACATTTCGGTTCTATCTTAAAATTTCGATTTAATTTTTAATATAAAGTTAAAATTTAGCACTGGACGATTTATAATTTAAAAATTGACATTTAAATCTATGGAAAGATTTAATGATATGTTCATTAAAATTGTTGTTAGCCAGTGTTTGTATGTGGCGTAAAGCGTCAGATGGTTTTTGGTCGCCTAATTGCTGTCCTGAAAGCAATTGTTCTAGCTGGCGTTCGCCCGATGGTGCTAGTCGTTCTAGCAGCGTTTGTTTCAATGTGTTGTATTGGTTGGTTGTCGGCGGATTGAGGAGGAGATCCGAGATCACATCGCACGTTTCTGGTTGCAAAGCTGATAATGTTTGCAGGTACTTTGTTTTATCAGCGTATATACCTTGCAGCCCGAATTGTATTTCGGCGAGCTGAAACCATGTGTTTGCTCTTTGTGGCCAGAAAGGTTGTATTGTAATTCGCTGATGTGATGCCGCAATCTCTACTTGTGGACTAGCGCCTTCAGGCGTGGTGTCCATGTCCTGTGATAGATGTTTTGCATCTTCGGTCATTTTGTTCTTTTGTTAAAACGAACCAATACAATAAAAAAAAATGAAACTATACGAAATTATAAGGCGGAATGGTTACCGTGTAATGATTTGTTTGAGGGCCGAGATGTTCCCTCGTTTAACGCCCGATGCGAGATACCCCCGAATATGGAGTTCCTTTGCGTCCTACCTTATATTGGGGGGGCTCGTTGAAATTTAGAAAAAAAATTTACAACAAAATTTAAGTCATGCGAGGTGAATTTTTTTAGCGAGTTTTGTGTCACCGTTGCAGCGAGAAAACGACCAGTGTGTGTGTAATTTTTTGAAAATGGGTGCAATGTGGTGGTGTGGAGAAAAAAAATATATATATAAAGAAATTTTACAAAGTATGATTCTACGTTAATATTGTATATGAAAAGTGTCTCTACGTTAATATTGTAAATAAAAATGATTTTACGTTAATATTTTATGTAATTGTAAAAAAAAAAAAATTTTAATGTACAAGAAAAAAAAATTTTGTCTAATAAAAAAAAACTTCGTACCGTTTTATTTTGTTGTTGTTTCTGCTGCTGCTGCTGGTTGTCGTTGCGGTGAGGGTGGATCGCTTCACCGTTTTAGTTTTCCCACGGTGTCCCGCGTTGCGTGGATGGGTTGCTGTTTCTTCGCCACGTGTTGATTTGATTAAAAATATATATCCCGCGTCGCATGAAATTATCGTGGTGTTCGCTGCGATGTGTTTGCCCACGTGGTTGCGTGTATATTTTTATGTTGTTTTTTTTGGTTATGTTATATGATAATTTCTTTACCAATTATCAATTATCAATGCAGTAAAAACTGCCGTCGTTGGTCACCAATTTGGAAATTGTTTCTATTTTGTTTTGATGTCGTCCGGTCCGGACTTCTCCAATTGAATAAAAATGCACAAACACAATAGTATTTACTAATTCACAATTTGTTTATTTATTATTATAGAAATTATGTTTATTATATTTATTTAATTAATTTATTTGTTTTGGTACAATTATTATTATTAATTTATGTAATTTAATTATCATATATATTTATTTTACCACCACACAAAATTTTGGTTAATTATGACGCGTTACACTTGTATATGTTTTTTAATACCGCGATGAGAAAATTTACGAATTTGCATATGGCGGAGGTAAATAATAAAAGAAGACGTGTTGTCTTGAGTGTTGCTTGTTTTGTTGTGTGATGACGTCGCCTTCGTCTTCGTTTTGTTGAGGGAACACATGCGCCGGCGACGGTCGACATTGCACTTATGTAGTGCAGTGGATTTTTATTGCATCACCGAACATTGTTAGTTCGTGGTGATGTTGGTTGGATGGCGATGGTTTTACTATAAATGTTTTATAGTAATGGTTCGGTTATTGGATAGTGTTGGTTGGATAGATTGATATGTGATGGGGTTAGTGAACGCTTAATTCAAATAAGTTGGATTATATTTGAATTTCACTAATTATTTTGTTTGTGGCAGAATCGAATATCGGTGAGTCGAATATTCGAGCTGCTACAAATTAAAGTATAGATTTTTTATTATAAAATATAGTCAAATACTTTTAACATTTAAAAATTGAGAATTCCAAATTTATTTGAAGCGACTTTTAGTATTTAAACCCAATATTTAGACTTATAAATATAGATTTCTGTTTTTTGCATCTCTAGATTTTTTTACGTTTAAATATTAAATTATGGATGTAGAATTTATTTATAAGTTTTAAAGTTCAGATAGAATATTTCGAATATAAAATTTTCATTAGAAAATTTTACGAAGATAATGCAGAAAACGAAATGAAAATTTTGAATATAGATTCCAACAAATTCTTAAACTGGTTATTATTACTGTCATATGATTAAGAAAGAAAATTTTAAAAAGTTTCATAAATAACAATTTTTTTTATAAATAATTTTTAGTAATTGGATTTTTTACAATTAAGAGCCACAAATTTTATTTAAAAGCCATGTATTTTTAATTTTAATCTAATAAATTTTGACATAGAATTCGCATATTCAAATTACGTTTTTAACTATAATTAATTTTTTAAGTCGAATTAAAGTTGAAAATTACAAATAGTAAAACTTAAACTTAATTTGTAATTTTAAAATTTAAACTAACTTTATTTGTAAAAATACACGAAATAAGGTTTAATATATGTATCTTTAATTTAGATCAAATCTAAACCAATAAATCCAAAATTTCTAAATAATTTAATTATCAATTTAGGCCTTTAGAACAAAATTCAAATAAATTAGATTTAAAAATTGATTGTTAACAATTTTTAATTTTTATAGAAATTATGTTTTGAACTTTTCGAATTATCAATGAAAATTTAAAAATAAAATTCTAGGTTTGAATTTAAAATGATGAACATTTTTAATGTTTTTAATTCAAAATTTTGAATGAAATTTGGAACTTTAATTAAAAATTTGACATACAAATTATAATTTTATATTTTCAATGTACAAATTTATATTAAAATTTCGAATTTAACTTAAGTTTGGTACATGTAATTAATAAAGTATACTTTTGTTTAAATTTAACAATTAAAATGTTTAATTAAATTATTTTGAAACGTGGAATTTTTAGAATTACGATAGAAAGTTTTAAATTAAAATTTAGCATTGAATATTAAGGAATGACCGAACCAATTTTGCATTTAAAATTTTTAATTTCAAATTAGAAATTTTGAATTTTTTATTAATTTGTGTTTAAATTTAATAATTTAATTTAATAAAATTTTAAATTTTATTATTTTAATCCGAACGTTGAATTTAAAATTTCTATTTAATTTAGGTTACACAATTAACATATTCGAATTTGGTAAAAATGGAAAAAAATTTAATTTTTATTAAGATACATTTTACTTTTTAAATTTGAAAAACTTTAATTTTAAAAATTAATGATTCTATAAGTTTTGATTTAAAATACAAAATTTGTACTTGAATCTAATAAATACATACATATATAAATATAACAATGTAAACCCATAAATGTTTGATTTTATAATTTCAAGTTTTAGGTTTGGATTTTTAATATCATTTATTATTATTTAATTTAATTAATCTTAAATTTAAAAATTATGGTTCAAATTTATAGTATAGTTTGAGTTAAACATTAAAAAATTTTAAGATTAAATTAAAATTTTGGCAGTGACTACTAATACTTGACAATTAACAAATTTTAAATTTAGCTAATTTTGAATTTTTAACTTTCAAAGTTACAATTGAACATTTTTTGTTTCACTTAAATTTTGTTTTGAAAATATGAAAAATTTAGAATTTTATGAATTGTGATTGAAAATGAAATTTTAAAATTTTCGATTTAAATTTGAAATTATGAGTAAATTTTAAACTTTTAAACTTTCGAAGTAAATTTTTATAATTTAAGTTGATAACTTAATTCTATAATAAATATTAGTATACATTTTGAAATATATAATTTCAAATTTTTGAGTTAGCAAACAATTAATTTAGATTTTACATTAAAAATTGAGAATTGCAAATGTAGGAAGGACTTTTAGAATTTTTTTAGAAAAATATTATGTTTAAATATTAGTTATTGCAACTTTATTTTTTTTTTTAATGTTTAAATATTGAATCATGGAATATATTTTTATTAAAAAGCTAAATAAATCAGAAAACGAAATATAATAAATTTGGAATACCGACTTTTAAGAATTTGAATTCTGTTAATTATAAACCTTATTAGTGTTATATTTTAATTAATAATTCAGAACGTAAATTATTAAAATTAACATATATAACAATTTTTTAAAGTAATTTTGAAAAATTCGAATTTTTAAAATAAAAACCGCAATTTTTATTGAAAATATTTTTAATTTTAATCTAATAAATTTAGGCTTGACAATTTTTAATTTTAAAATTTCAAATTTTAGAATAAACGAATTCAAATTTAGTTTATTAATTTTATTAGTTTCCTTAAGTTGAATTTAAATTGAAATTTAAACCTGAACATATAAACATTTTAATTTTTAATTTCGTTTTTGAACTTTTATTATAAATATTTAATTTTCGATTGAAAATTTAAAGTTTTAAGGACACACGAAATAAGATATTAACAATATTTGATTCAAAATTTAAATAAAAATTTAACTTAACTGAAATAAATTAGACTTAAATAAATTGATTGTTAACAATTTAGAATTCTTCAGAATTTACATTTTTATGAGGTTTTTTTTTCAATCAAAATTTAAAAGATTATTTTTTAAGGTAGATTTTAGCTTTAACAAATTTAATTAGTTTTAACTGTAAAAAATTTTTATTGGAAATTTCAAGTACTCTACAATTTTAGAGTACTTGAAATTTCCAATAAAAATTTTTTACAGTTAAAACTAATTAAATTTGTTAAAGCTAAAATCTAATAGAATCTTAGTTTACAATTTCAATCATAAATTTTGAATAGAAATTTTTTCGAATTTTATTAAAATTTAAAATCCGAATTCTGAAATGGTTAGAGCTATTTTCAATTTTGAACAAAACATTATAAAGTTTCATTTACAAAAGTGTGAATGTGTACAAATCATAAAATTTGAAGCTCACACGTTTTGAAATTTTACTCTGAACCCGTGAATTTTTGACGTTAGAAATATATTTTAAGATTTAAAATTTTAATTTAGTAGCACAAAATATCAATATTTTGAACTAATAGGACTTTTAGAATTAAAACCTTTGTTTTTTTTAAATGCTTAAATATTGAATCATGAATTAAAAATTTAAATATAAATTTTATAGTTCATAGACAAAAATACTAAATTTTCATTAAAAAGCTCTTCATAAATCAAAAAAACGAAATGAAAATGTTGATTATATAGATTTTAAAAAATTTGAATTCTGTTAATTCTAAAACTTATTAGTGAAGAATAGAAGAAGATTAAAAAAGTAAATTTTTAAAAAGTTCTTATATAATAATATTTATAATTGAATTTGAGAAATTCGTGTTTTGAAAATTAAAACCTGCAACTTTTATTTAAATATTTAAATTATTTTTAATTTTATTCTAATGAATTTTGAATTTTAAAATTTTTAATTTTAGAATAAACAAATTCAAATTTTGTTAGTTTCTTTAAGTTGAATTTAAATTGAAAATTTAAAATGAAGTAAAAAATAAACCAAAACATTTAAACTTTTTAATTTTTAATTTCATTTTTCGAATTTTTATTATAAATATTGTTTCGATATAGAAAATTTTAATTTTTAAAGCCACTCAAAATAACATATTAACAAATTTGATTCAAAATTTAACTAAAGTTAAAAATATGAGACTTATTAATTGATTAGTAATTAATTACATTTTTAAGAATTTCCATTTTCATTTGAATCTAAAATTTTACATAATTTTTGATTTCAACAATAAAATTTTTAAATTAGAATTTTATGGATTTGGATTGAAAATAAAAATTTTATATTCTCGATTTGAATCTGTTATTATGAGAATTAAGCACCTGTCCACAATTTATAAATAAAAATCGTAACTTATTTTTAAATTTTTATTTTTTTAAAAAATTAATTTTTAAAAGTAAAATTTGAAATTTGTTAGTGGCAAACATTCAATTATTTTATATATTTAAAATTTAAATTGAGAATTCCAAATGTAGAAAAAACATAGAATTTCAACCAATATATTAAGCATGTTGTATTTTTAATTATTTTCTTAAACGTTTAAATATTTAGAATATAATTATAAATTTTAAAGTTCAGTTACCAAATTTCGAATAATAAATTTTAATTAGAAAGCTTCTGGAAACAGAAAACGGAATGAAAATTTAGAATATAGATTTTTTAAAATTTGGATTCGGCAAATTCGAAAACTTATTGTACTAAGATAACTAAGAAAGTAAATTATTAAAAAGTTCATATATAAACCCATTTAGAGACATTTTACTTTTAAAAATTAAGAACCACAATTTTTATATAAAATATGTATTGTGTTAATTTTAATCTAAAAATTTTGACTTTAAATTTTATTGAAATTTTGTTAGTTTTTTTTTATGTTGAATTTTAATTAAATTATACAATTTAAGTAAAACTACCAATTTAGACTTAATTAATTAATTTTGAATCACGTTTTTTCGAAAAGTAGTTTAAAAATCGACAGGAAATAAGATATTAACAAAATTTCTTAAGTTTTGAGTTATCATTTAGACTATCAATATCAACATTTTAAGATTTATTAATTAAAATTAAATTTGGTTCGTTAAATTAATAAAGTATACTTTTGTTTAGATTTAACAAAACATGAACAAATAAAATGTTTTATTTTTGTTATACATTTTTATAAGTTAATTTAAAAAAGTTGAATTTTTAGAATTACGATTCAATGTTTTAAATTAAAATTTAGAATTTTAGAAATTTTAGAAATTTTAACCTAAACAATTTGAAAATTAACAATTGGAATTTAAAATTTTAGTTTGAATTTAGAAATGTAGAACTTTGTATACATTTTTAATAGTTTGGAATATAAATTAATAATTTAAACATACAAATTTTAAATTTTATTAATTTATTCCGAAATTTGAATTTATAATTTCGATTTTTAAATTTAGATTAAAGTTAGGTTCCATTATTAAAAAAGTCGATTTTTTGATATGATTTGGTAAAAAATTTAAACTTGTAAACTAATTATTGATGTATATATTTCTTATAATTAAATTTGAAAGAAATTAATTTTGAAGATTAATGATTCAATGCCGGGACCATGCTGCAAACGTTTATTTTAATTTAAAATATAAAATTCTTTACTTCATTCTAATAAATAAATATAGATTAACAATTCAAAAATGTAAATGTGTTGTTTTATAATTTGAAGTTTTAGATTTAGAATTTTTCAGATTCCACGTACAATTCAAAATTTAAGTAATGTTAAAATTTTTAATTTTTAGGGTAGTGTAGATTAAAATTGTAGAGTTTTTTTATGTCTTTAAAAATTATGATTAATAAATTATAATTTAAACTGTTCTTTATATTTATGAGGCTACTATGTATGATCTTAACATTTTTGAGTTAAATTCTGCACCTTAAATTTCCAATCAAATTTTTCTAGAATTAAAACTAATTAAATTTGTTAAAGCTACATTCGAATAGAATCTTAATTCTGAATTTTATGAATTGTGGATTGGAAATTAAAATTTTAAATTTTCGAATAAAATTTTGATAATTTATGTTTAGAAATTTTAGAATAAAAATATTAAGATTTTCGCATCTTTAATTTTTTTTTAAATGTTTAAATATTTAATCATGGATTTAGAATTTAATTATAAATTTTATAGTTCAGATACAAAATTCAATACTAAATTTTCATTAAAAAATTCTTTATAAATCAGAAAACGAAATGAAAATTTATATTTTAGATTTTTTAGAATTTGAATCTCAAAAAGCAAATAATTAAAAATTTCATATATAACAACTTTTTATATGTAATTTTGAGAAATTCGAGTTATTAAAATAAAAACTGCAATTTTTATTTAAAATATTCTTAATATTATTCTAATAAATTTTAACTTAACAATTTTTAATTTTAAAATTTCAAATTTTAGAATACATACATTTAAATTTAGTTTATTAATTTTATTAGTTTCCTTAAGTTGAATTTAAATTGAAAAGTTCAAATGAAGTAAAATTTAAACTTTAATATGTAAACTTTTTAATTTTTAGTTTAGTTTTTCGAATTTTATTAAAAATATTTTATTTTTGATTAAAAATTTTAATTTTTAAAACCTAACGGAAAAACACATTAGCAAATTTGATTCAAAATTTAACTAAACTCAAATAAATTAGACTTTAAATTGATTAGAAATTATATTTTTATGAATTTGGATTATGAACTAAAATTTGTTTCTTATTTTAAAAATTTGACATAGAAAGTTTAATTTTAAATTTTGAATCTATTAAATTGTATTTATTTAAATTTCGATTTATTAATTAAAATTAAGATTAATTAGATTAAACAAAACTGTGAACAATTAAAATGTTCTATTTTGGATGTAAATTTTTAAAATAAGTTTAAAAAAGATGAATTTTAGAATTTCGATGGAAAGTTTTAAATTAAAATTTAGTATCTAGAATTTTTAATAATTTTGATGCTGAAATTTAAATTAGAAATTAATTTAGATTTATGTTAGGTTCCATATAGTTAAAAAGACGACTTTTTGATTTGATTTGGTAAAAAATTAACATTTTAAAATTTATTATTTATGTTTATAGTTAAATTTGTTAAAGTTAAAATTTTAAAATTAATAATTCTATATGTTGTATGTTGTTTGATTTTTCAATTTGAAGTTTTAGATTTAGAATTTTTTATAGGATTCATAAATTCAAAATTTAAGAAAAACGTTTATTCATATTTTAGAATTAAAATGTAGGTTATAATTTTAGAGTTTTATTTTTATGATTTTAAATCTTAATGTTAAAAGTTAAGAATTTAAAGTAGGATCTGGATTCAACTTTCACAAAATTTGCATTTATAGTTTATAACTTAAACTCTTAGATGGGTCTAACACTTAGCTCTATACATTTTTGAATTAATAATTTTCAGTTTTAAATTTCTAATCATATTTTTCTAGAATTAAAATTTGTTAAAACTAAAATTGAATACATATTCTAAATTTAAATATTCGATTGTACATCTGAAACTGATCATAAAAAATCATGAAATTCAAGTGATATTTTAAAATTGTAAATTATATGTTTGCTTTAATTGTTTCAAATTAATGGGTTCGTTTTCGGCAACAATTTTTATAATAATTTTAACAATTATGTCCTCAATACATATGTATGTTTAAGACAACATTTTCTGCCTTGATTGCAGTGCAATAGGTTAAACCATTTTTTTTTTTAGTTGTAAATCTAAATTGTATATTTTTTATATACTTCCCACCATCTGCGAATTGGAATTTTATTAAATAATATATATTTAAAAAATAAAAAATAAAAACTGACATCACTAAATTTATTTATGTATATAAATAAATATAAAAACAAATAAAACATTAACAATAAACTATTTTACATTGTAAATATGTATTGCAAAAAAAAAACATATATACATTTTGCATAAGACATAATTATTATTATTTTGTACATATATACTCGCGTATATACAATACAATTTATTTATTAAAAATATAAATATGTATATATATGTAGTATACAGTCTTCACACATATTTATACAAAATAAATAAGAAAATGCCTTAAGACAAAAATAAAAACTAAACGAAATGCAAAAAAAAAAAAAAAAAATTAAAATTGAAAAGAGTCAAGTCAAATCGTGCAAGGAACCTTTTTTTCTAGATTGTCTTAAAGTTTATAAAAAAAAAAATATTATTGTTGTTTATTTACATATATATTTCGAAATGAATGAAATCGTCGTATACATATACATATATGTTATATGTCTTATGTGTATACAGCAAAAAAGAAAATTATAAATTATTTATGTTTTCATTTTTTATTTGATTCGTTTTCCGTGAATTTAATTTTCACTGTATGTTTGTAATGTACATACAAACATATATATATACATACAAAATGACAAATAAAATGAAAGACACATATTTTAGATGCTTCATCGGTTGTTGTTTGTGTTTATTACAATTTTATTTATTTATATAAATATAGAGGAATAAAATATGCAAACGATTAAAACAAAAAATAGGAAGCAACGCAGAAAAAATCGTTTTGTTGCATTGAAAATAATTATATTGTTATTTTTAAAACCCTTTTATTCGAATATTATTCTTAATTAGTATATAGTTTAACCCAAAAAATCGATCGATACACTCTATATTCATTATACCTAAACAATATTTATAAATAATTTATAAACAAGAATTATATGTACATACGTACAAAAAGAGTTTGAAAGTTAATAGAAAACAACAAATTTGAAAAGGTTAAAACGATAAATATTTTATGATTTTATTATAGGGTGGTGGGGACAAATATATAAAACTAAACTCACATACGAGTTTGACAAGAGTTCAATTTAAATATATATATAAATTTTAATTATGCTAATTTGCTTAAATACTTAATTGAAATAAAATTAAAAAATATGTGTATGTAATTATCCGTATTATTGTTGTTTGATTTATTGGATACATATGTATGTACGTACAGATAGAAAAACGCCATTTAAATTATAAATTTGAAAGAGAAAAGTTTTTGGTTCGGGCATATATCAATTAATGAAGGCAGCTGTTATTTATTTATGCGACTCTATGTTTTCGATATAATTTTTAGTTTCAGTCAGGTGGTTTATTCAGAATTATGTTAGACACTTTAAAATAGTTGATTTTCTACAATGTTGCATCATGTTGCATGGTGTTGCTTGATTTGTTTCACTCAACATGTGATGCAACATTTTGCGCAACTTGTGCACAATTTAATGCAACATTTAATTAATTTGGAAATTCACATGTTATTACGTTCTATAACAGTTTTCTAGCATGTACTTAATAATGTAATAATGGAAAATTATTATAAACATCAAGATCATCCGAATTTGCAAAATTCAAATGTTGACGTGTAAATTCAATCGAGTTTCGTTTTAACGTGCGGTTATTTCTGGTTAGGCCGTAATTTTCGTTCAATTTACAGTAGTTTTAGTTATTGACAAGTTTTGGTGGCCATCCCAATTTGGATGCTATTTGGCGATTTAGTAAAAAAAAATATCGACCGAAACAAGTGCATTACTGTATTGTAATCCGATTTAAGATGGAATGTATAAATGATAAAAAAAATGGTAAAAATTCCAGTCTCTGTAAAAGTCGTTTAAGCTGGCTTTAGTAACGAGGTCATCTGAATTTTCTTCTGTAGCTCGAGAACCAATAGCTTATGAAAGTTATGATTAAAGTTGATTTTATATTTAAATTTGATTTGGGCTCTAACTGTAGACTTGTTATGTTTACGTATTTTATCACCCCTATTCTCTTAGTCGTTCTACAAGGTCTTTGTCCCAAAAATTGTAAGTGACACGATGGAAAAAAAATGTAAATTTTTTATTTTTTTCATTAATAATTAAAGTTTTTCTTTTTAGTTATAGATATTTAATTGAAGTATTAACAAAACAAATATTTTTTATTAAACACTTGTGTTTCAGTGTTAAAATCACAAACAATAGACAGTTTAGTCGAGCTGAAGGAGAAATATATTGAAGTAGCCAAGGGGTTTATTGTGGGAGCTCGAAACAAAAATATTACGCGGCGTGAGATGTTTTCGATAAGCCATTAAATAGTGTGGGGCATCCAACAAGACAAGGATCCAAATGGCTAATTTATATGTAAATATTAATTTATTTATTATTTCAGATATATGGATTGATTTTAAAAACAAAATTATAAAAAAACTGAGCCATAACAAAAAGAAAATATCGGGCACTGGGGGTGGATCGAATAATTTGTACTCGTTTTCGCCTCTAGAGGAGATCATCAGTTTGTTGAGCTTAAAAAATGTTGGTTCTGTCGCTAACCGAACCTTTTGGTTATAGAAATTCCCCCCACAAACAAAATCTACAAACTGTGAAAATACTGAAATATCCTTCACTGATTTAGATACAGCGAATGAAGTCACAGAATCGGTGTCAGCGATTGTCAATGATTCGATGGAATCGAACTACAAACTAACATACCAGCAACGACTCGTTCTAAACGATCCGTACCGTCAAATATCCAAGAAGAAAGAAGGCGCAGATCAAACAAGCCAAATAAAAGACCGCAGACAAAATATTTAAAGGATCAGATAACAAATATGGACGCGAAAACCAAATACAGGGTGTTCGCCGGGTTGTTTATAATTTTTGATTAAATGAAAGAGAATGGATCTTATATTGATAAATGTTTTATTTAATGTCGGCAATTATGTATGGAATACAATATCAGATAAATGTCCGCCTCTGTTAGCCTCAGAAATGCGAGCCCTTTCTAACACATTTTTCATTACATTCTCACACATTTCGCGCGGTATTTCATTAATTTCATCACGAATATTTTGTTTGAGTTGCTCAAGCGTTTCTGGCTTGTTTGCATAAGCCTTACTTTTCAGATATCCCCACAAAAAGAAGTCCGGAGCAGTCAAATCAGGCGACCGTAGAGGCCAACCAACATCATCATTTTTTGAAATAACTTGTTGTGGAAAGAGGTCTCCCAGTAATTCCATTGTAATCCTGGCTGTATGCTGTGGCACTGTCTTGTTGATACCACATGTTAATCAAGCCCAAAGCATGCAGTTGTGGTGTTAAAAAGTTTTCAATCATATCACGAAATCGCTCCCCATGCACAGTTACCGTTACGCCGTTTTCATTTTGAAAGAAGTAAGGTCCAATGATTCCTCCTGACCAAATTGCACACCAGACTGTCACTTTTAATGGATGTAAAGGTGACTGATGAATAATTTGAGGGTTTTCCATTACCCAGAACCGACTATTCTGTTTATTCACATATCCATTCAAATGAAAATGTGCCTAATCACTCATTATGATTTTTTCATGAAAAAATTGCTTGTGTTGTCATGGGCGAGCTGTAACATCCTATTGGCATATGTACGGTGGCGTAAATGGTCTTGTGAAAGTAGCTCTTGTGTCAACTGAATCTTAAATGGAAACAAATGCAAATCCTTGTGCAAAATTGTGGCCAAACTTGTTCTTTGAAGACCAGCTCCTGAGCACGGCGTTGAATTGAGTTTGATGGATTGTTTTGAACACTTTCTTGAGCAGCAGTATTCAGCCGATTTTGCAGTACGTTGTAGCCCATGCTTGGGCCTATCACCTACAGATTCTCTTTCTTCGAAATCATTCACTACACGATAAATAGTGCGTTTTGTTGGCACGTTGTTTCTCCCAAAAATTTCACGTAACTTTCTCATCGTCACAGTAATCGATGATTGATTTTGATAAAATGTTTTAACGATTAAAACACGTTGGTTTATCGAATATTTTTCCATAATAAATTTGCCACGTGTCTACTTCACGACTGCCAAATATGAACTGTCAAGACTAACGTTTACCAAAATACTATACCTTCCCGGCGGACACCCTGTATTATAATAAGGAATTTGCAAGGTAAATAAGGAAAACTTACGAAATAAAAGAACAAAGATTTAAAATTTGGAAGGAAACCCAACTGGAAAAAAGAAAACATCGCACCACAAAATATGGAGTACAAGCTTAGAACCCTGAACTACTCGATCGTCACAAACCTAAGAAATATATACATATATTGGATGGAAATGCGATTTTAAATTGATTTTTGAATAAAGTTCTGGAATATTATTGATTGAGGGGAATACAAAATTATTTTTGTTTAATAATCTGGAATGAAACTAGGCTATTTCTGTAAAAGTTGAGTTAAGATAAATATTATTTAATTTAAAAACATTTTTTTTTCAATATATAGGGCAAATCTCTCCCAGATAATATGTATTATAGGTCAAATTTTCACTTAAGAAAACTTATTTTGACATATTAAGCGAAGGAAAATTCTTTTAAGTGAAAACATTTAATCTTAATCAGTGAAGGCCATATATATCCCAAAACGATCCTAAGGTCATATTCCAAAACTTATTTCAATAATCATGCTAGAATTTTCATTTCAACCGAACATATCGAATTACCTAACAAACGGTTAACAAATAATCTCAAAATTTATTTTTAAATCCTGTTCGAACAGATAAAGCTTCGGCACAATCATGAATTGGCAATATTCATGAAATGTATTCAAAAAATATTTAATCCCTATTTCCATCGAACATGTCGAGTATCATTATAATGCTGCAAAATACGTTTCTGTAGCCATTGCAATTCGCTTGCCATCGTAACTGTTTTTGCAAGTTTATCTCCGTTGTAGTGCTTATATTTAGCGGGAGCGCATTCTCACTATTTTTGGCAAGATACATATTTTAACCTGTTAACCTGATTCAAATCCAATTTTACGTACGTTTCGTCATCCATCAAAACACAATCACCAAATAGAGCATTCTGGCACGTTTAGCGGACAAAGTTCTGTTTATCTGAACGATTTGACTTTTGAATAACTCGGCAGCTCTTATAGCCTTCCTAAACTGGAATTCGTATTACCGTCATGAGATCTCCGAATTAATTTTAATGTAAGTTCTATTCTTTTTGTAAAGAATTTTTTCATAATAGTTTCTATTTTTATGACCTGCTCTTTCTACGCTGAAACCATACATACTATTTTATAACATTATATCGTTGTTTTGCATTGATCCTAAAGGTATAGTTTCGAAATAATTCAAAAAATCAGACTAGGGATAGTCTACATTATCGACGTTGTCCTCGTTGTCGACGTTGTCTACTGGTTGGCGCAACAAGTTTAAAAAAAAACACTTTTGGGTCATGCTTTAGATGACGCAGTGTTCAGTTGGAACCACCATCGTTGGACCACTTCATTCGGACGGTTAACTTATGAAGGATATTGCCGCCGCAAAGGAAGTCAATTTCAATCTAAGCTGTACTAAGAATTAACGAAGCTTCCAGGCACACATCCAATTTGGAGAACTACTTATCACCCGCAATCTAACCGGGGACTGATAATATTAAATATTCTCCGGCAGAACTTGTTTATGGACAACCGATAAATTTTTTATGGAAACTCCAAATCAACAACCAGCAGACTCCGATCAGGTTATTAAACATCTACAAAATACCATTCGCAATCTAGTTCCAGCTGCGCCACAACATGGTCTTAAAAACGATATATTTATTCCAAAACCGCTAAATAAATGTGAGTTCGTTTTTATCAGGGTAGATAGAATTCGTACTAGGCTGACATCGCCTGACGAAGGTCCACATAGGGATTTGACGATTCAGAAAATATTTTGTGGTGAACTTTAGTGAGAAAAATGCATCCATATCTACCGATCGACTTAAACTAGAGTCTCGATCTCTAATATCGCAAAACCAAAATGTGTTCAATTTCCGTTACGTTTACTCGAAGGAGGATGATGTGGAGTCCATCTCCAGAATGTTGCATCCTCTAACCGCGATGAGTTATTCACGAGAAGCAATGAAAACAATTACATGTGCACATGGTAGTCCGGTTTGTAAAAATTCATCCGCCTACAAGAAAATTTCGTATAGGTTGTTGACATTGTCAACAATTAATGACGATGACAAAAAACCTTGCCAGGTAATCTACGTAACGTTTTACGAGTCGACAAGGGCTTATATTACACGGCGTAATCTACCTCGCCCATCCCATGGGCGTTAGGTATTGATAATTACTGTTGTCGACCATCCAAAACAAGTACATAACTGGATCGTAATGCGCTTTAAGTTTTACATGAAATGTATAACACGAATTTGTATAAAAATCGGATGGCTT
The DNA here is from genome assembly GCA_951394425.1 of Tipula unca. Classification (NCBI taxonomy): domain Eukaryota; kingdom Metazoa; phylum Arthropoda; class Insecta; order Diptera; family Tipulidae; genus Tipula; species Tipula unca. The sequence continues at coordinate 177,462,417 of OX596382.1, read as the reverse complement.
CATTATCATCCGAAATTTTTTTCTGTAGCTCGAGAACCAACAGGTTATGCTATTAAAGTTGACTTTATACTTATTTTATACGTACAGTACGTATTTTGTAAAATTCACAAATACTTACCAAAATCTAAGGGTTGAAACGTCTTTGTTAATACCGCATCTATATTAAAATCAGTGCAGGAACAAAAATATTTTGCAATTTTAGTTGTGGGCGAAGAAAATGCTCAAAAACTCTCACCAAAATTGTATAGCAAAGGAGAGTCAAATCCAGATTATTGCTGAAATAAATATTTTATAACATTCCTTATTCTGTCGCAACTGATTCATTTAACAAAATCTGGATTGGATCCAATGTTAACTGTATAGTCGACACAAAAGTGAAAAGTGTATTCAGCGAACCACAAGAAATAAATCTCAAATTAATTGAAAAGATGACGTCTATGTCACATGAGATCGAATGATACAAAAGATGCATTAAATTATCTAAAATTTGACAGTAGATTTCGTCGTTAAAATATATAACGAGTTTATCTCTCCTACAAAACGTCGATTACACTTAATAGACTTTTATGAGTTTTGTGATGTAGAGTACCGGCATGTTATTCATCACGATGAGTTTCTCTGATTCTGACTTTATAAATACATTTTTCTTACCCATATGAAGGCCTGATCGCAAACATTGGAACCATTATTCAGAACGCGATTTTAAGTTATCAAAATTATTGAGTTACTGCAAAATTTACGAAATTCTTTAAGCCGCCACATTCAATATTTCAAGCTTGGAGCCCGGAAAGAAATCTGCTATTAATCAGAAATGTGGAGGCTGAATTCTGGCAGCCCTAGCTCTTACCTTATTTCAACCATTAAGTCAGACCATAAAAAGTGAACAAAAAAAAAATTTGAAAGACTGCCGTCGCAACCAAACTGCCAAAATAAAATTTAAAAAAATCAAATACTTAAATTATTTTAAAACATTAAAGTATGCATCGATTAAACCGAAACGTCCTTTTAATATAAAATAAAATCCTTGAAACACATCTCTAAAAGTATATATAAAGGTGCAGATGACAAACTTAAATATACATCCATACCCCGTTGCGATTAGAAATTTTGTTTTCAAAATATAAAGTCAATTAGAATATATGTATATGTGCGCCCTAAACAAAAGGGAGTCCTCTAAAATATGTTCAGAGATAATAGTTACAAAGGTGTACCGCCGCAACAAATTTATACATTTATATATACATAAGACAATGACAACAATAAGACTCATGTAGTGAAACAAATTAAATTGTTTTTAAACAAGCCAACCGATATTAAAACACCTACGGTAAAGTATATATGTACGCACCGCATATGTAATGTACCGCCGCACATTTCGTTTTTGTTATGTTATACATTTAGCAATGATCCAACGCCAAAAATCCACCCGCACACTTCCCACCCCCACACCAGTGAAAATTCTATATTTACAAAAATAAATAAAATTTTCTCTTTTATTAATTTTGTCATAATTTTCCTTATTTATTTTAATAAACCAAAGTAAAATTTTATTGACAACAACAACATTTTTCAATTTGTATTGTATATAAAGCAAATTAACATCTCATTTCTTTTATTTTATATTAAACGACTGAGAGTGCAATATACATATATACCTGTTTCATTTTTTTTTTTTTTGTCAAATAATTTTTGTCTTTTTCTAGCTCGTGTTAAAAACGAGTGAACGCTCGGGTAAGATACAACAAATCCCTCCCATTTTTTTTTTGTTTGTTGGAATTAAAATATAAATTTTAAAATGTATGTGTGTGTGTGTGTGTTGGCATTCGTGTAAAGGAGGCATTACCAATTTCGTTAACATTGCGCACCAATACCAAATCACTACACAAAATTCAGCTTTTATTGTTAATAGAGATACAACATAAAGGAGAATAGAGAAAAGAAGAAAATAAGACAAGACTTTTTTTTGTTTTTTTATTTTGAGTCAATTATTGTAGTTTTTTTTATTTACTTTAGTTATTTTTTTTTTTTTTTTGAGTTCTCACTTAAGTTTAGCTGTCAGTCAAGTCAGTCAGATTACAGGTGACATTTGACTGTGTCACATCTCATATCTTTCGTCATCGATATATCGAAGTTAAAAAAAAAATTTAAGTTTTTTTTTTTTTCTAGTTCTGTGTTTTGTGATTTTTGACGTGTTTATTACTACATACACATACTAATATAGTGGATAAAAATTAGTGAATTATAATTGTGAATATATATACATATATATACAAATACAGTATAAATCTATAACAGTGTTGTGAACAATTTATTAGTGCGTTGAAAAAATTAAAATTAAAATATTTGAAAAATGTCGGTCGACGATCGATTAAGTCCGCAAAGTTCGAGCAGCCAATCACCATCGCCGCCGCACGCATTCAACCTAATGATGCAAGCCCATCATCTCCATCACCAACATCAACAGCAGCAACAACAACAACAACAACACCACCATACGATTAAAAATTTATTTTTTCAACAAAAAAATATTTCTCCTATTCAAAAAGAGATGTCACTACATATGCTGAATCAAGCAAAAGATATATTAAATTTATCATCTTCATCGTTACCATCATCACCATCTTCATCGTCACGGCTATCAATGTCCCCATCACCATCGCTAAAAAGTGATAATCCGTTAAAAAACATGCAACGCGATCGTATCGTTTCGGACGACGACGATGACGACGATCAAGAAATTGAAGTCGACGACGATGATCATAATATTCTTATCGATCATGATGATGATGATTATCGTAAATCAATTCTAACGAATTCAATCAATTTTTCAATTTCGAACATACTAAGTGATAGTTTTGGCAAGCGGGACTATTGTGTCGCCCGATCGAATACAAAAAATTTACTTTTTCGACCGTACGACCTGAACATCGAGAATCATAGTGATAATGTTAATAATAATAATAATGATAGTGCAATTAGTAATAAAATATCCAAATTACCATCCTCATTGGGTGGGCTGTGCAAAACTATTTCACAAATTGGTCAACATGTGCAACAGACGATCGCGACAAGTGCAAATTTTTCACTCGCCAATTCGAGTATGCTGCCGCTCAGTCGAACGATTAGTGATTCGGGTGTGGAGTCATCGGACGACACACGATCAGAGAGTGGATGTAGTTCGAGGGATGAAAAGGGCCAGGAATTGTGGCCAGCGTGGGTTTATTGTACGCGATACAGTGATCGTCCGAGTTCGGGTTAGTATTTAAACGGAATATAAATGTCAAAAATGTTATTTACGTATTATTTTCAAATATATGTCTAGGTCCAAGATACCGACGACCAAAACAGCCGAAAGAAAAAGGTTCCTCTACGAACAATGATGATAAGCGGCCAAGAACTGCATTCTCCAGTGAACAACTAGCCCGGCTAAAGGTAATTTAGCATTAATATATATTTTTTTTGTACATTAAACAAATTTTTTTTTTCGTTTATCCACTTTCTAATTTGCGCAGCAAGAGTTCAACGAGAATCGTTACCTGACCGAACGCCGTCGGCAGCAATTGAGTAACGATCTAGGGCTGAACGAGGCTCAAATAAAAATTTGGTTTCAAAATAAGCGGGCAAAAATTAAAAAATCGTCGGGGCAAAAAAATCCGCTCGCCATGCAATTAATGGCCCAAGGGCTATACAATCATACGACGGTGCCGCTAACAAAAGAAGAGGAGGAGTTGGAAATGCGAATGAATGGTCAACTATAACTATGCGCGGTGTAACGTATATTTAAAATTATATAAATTAATTTGACTGATTTGTAAATATTTGTTTAAGTTATGTAAATTAATTAGTTAATTATAATTAAGAATATTAAATAATAATTAAATAAACAAAACAAAATAATTTAATTAAATGTTTGCTTATAATTAAAACAAAAACAAAAAAAAAACATTAAAAAGTTTTATTAAATTAAATAATATTTTAGTTTAGTTTGTACAGTATATATATGAATGTGATAAATTTAATTAAAGTGAAGATAAAAAAGAAAACAGAAAAAAATTATAAGATGAAGGAAAATGAAAGATATACAAGAAGAAATATTAACTATAAATAATTAAAACAAATTTGTTTTATTTTATATTTTTCGTTTACGTGAGATTTATGCGATACTTAAGATGAGGTAGGTATGTGCACATATAAGAATATAAATTATAAAAATACAAATTTGGTATGAATATGATTACGATTGTTAGCTTAGCAATATTTTGCTTATTTTGTTCTTATGTGTAAGTAAAATTGATCAGCACGATTTAATGAAGTGAGAGGTATGACTTGTGGATTTCAAAATTGCGCGTCGATTTAGATCCGATTTCGTAAAAAAAATAATTAAATAATAAAATTGAGTTTAAATCTTACTCTGGTTAAATCGTAATAATTAAACGTTGATTTTAATTCAAGCTTCGATTGAAGATTTAGGGCTTGCCTGTATATTAAATTATAAATAATAAAATGGAATTTTAGAAAATAATTCAACATTCATGAAATGCTGCAAAATTAATGCATATCGACCTGAAACACAAAGTCAAATAATTTAAATTCTTCTGCCTGCCATACAAAGTATTAATAATGTATACAGTAATCACGAACATTTTAAATCTTGAGACTTGCCATTGACCATTTTGGAAACAATCAAACAAATCAATACCTCCAATTTTTCAAATAGCTTTGTGGCATCTCTAACATGCGTAAGAGTGACAGTAAATATTTGGCATATAAATAAAAAATATGTTAATTTAAATATAAACAATTTAACATATTCCTAAAAGTTGATTACAAATAAGAATTAAAACATTAAAAAACCATATGGGTAAAAAAAAAAATTAGGACGTTGCTTTTACTCCTTACTTATATAGCCGGTAATGCATAAATATATATAACGAAAAAAACATGTGGTGACTTACTCGTAAATTTGGATTTAAAAAAATAAGCAAACCATTAAACCATATAAAATAATCGGTTTGGAATGCAAATAAAAACAACGCCCTAATTTTTTTTCTTACACAGTGAGTGTTTTTTTTTTTTTTTTTTTTAAGGACGTGGCGTAAACACATTTTTGGTCCATAGCCTTGCCTTATACATTCACACAACATTCATTCAATCCGAATGGGTTCGAATCCCATTCACACAAGTACAGTATACCACCTGCGCAGCTATTGCATAGCTCGATGTCACCCTATACAGTGACATGGAAGATGAGTCGGCCCATGAATTCTACATTCCAACAGAGTGTCATAGATGTTTTCAATTTAATCACCGATCGTATAATCGGGAGATGAAAAATCCCTTTTGCATCCCGTCTCTGTTGGGATTCGAACCCGGTACCTCCCGATCGAAAAGTCGCAGCTTTAACCACTGCGCTATTTGCTCGGTCAGTGAGTGCTTGTATTATGGATGAATTCAAACTGATGACAACTTAATATTTCGTTACACATATAACAAATTCATTTAGTCTATATTCTATATATACATATATGGTTTTCCAATAAGAGGTTTCATTTTGAATAGCTTTCTATTTGGGCAGCGGACTGGAATAGTCTATGTAGTTCTTTTAACGTAGAATTGGCTCCAACAAAATTTGTCCCGTTGTCAGAGTAAATAACTTGACAGAATCCTCTTGTTGATACAAATCGTTTCAACGCACCCAAAAATGAAGCGGTAGTTAAATCACCCACTAGTTCAAGGTGAACGACTTTCACTGCAAAACATACAAACACACAGGCATATGCTTTAACAGGAACTCTTCCTGAATGGTGAAGCAAGTTGAATACGTCTTGCAGGTAGATTTCCCTGCTTTTTCGGTTGTACTTTTGGCCTGACTTTAAAACAGATAACGCATTTCCGAAATACCTCATTAGCCATACGCCTGCCATTGATTGGTCAGAATTGCTCGCGAGTTGCAGCACGAAGAGCCTGAGGACCAGCATGGAGGTACCTGGAGTGAAAATAATAAAGAACTGTTAAAGTGAAGCAATGATTTTTTGGGAATAGAATTGGATGCCTCATCGTATAAGGTAGTGTTGATTGTTGTAATCGGCCACCCACTCGTATTATTCCTTCTTGATCCAGAAACACCGACAATGATTTTAATGGATTTTTCACAATCGATTTTCTTGATGGCCTTGATGGTAATTGTTCGTCCCATCCTAATTTCAAATTCCATAAATGCTGCATAAATAATTTACCCATTGTTATAACTGGTGCCGAAAATCCAAGAGGATCGAACACACGGGCGATGGTTGAGATCACTGACCGCTTTGTTATTGATATATTCTGGGATAGATTGGTTTTTATGTGGAACTCATCGCTGTTAGGTTGCCAATAAACTCCTAACGTCTTAATGAAGTCACCTTCATCTAACCGTAGGAAAGTTTCTTGGTTAAGAAACGGCACATCTTTGAGTAGTTCAATAGTATTGAAGTACCATTTTCGAAGTTCCATACCTGCAGACCGAAGTAACTCTGTTGTTTCCGCTTGTATAGCGAGCAATTGCTCAATAGAGTTTGTACCCGTTAAAATATCGTCCACATAGGTGTCATCTTTCACGACATCAGAGCCTAGTGGATATGATGAATGAGAAGTAACGGCTAATTCCTTGAGGCAGCGAGTCGCCAGAAATGGTGCAGCTGCCGTACCATATGTAACTGTACACAGTCGAAAAAATTGCAATTCATCAGTAGGATTGTCACGCCACAAAATTAATTGGAAATTGGTGTCTTCGGGATGAACCTCAATTTGTCGATGTACCACAAACTTTAGAAGTAACCGTGGAGCCTCCAATACCACATACAGTAGCCGACGATCCTATGTATTTGATCCCTAACTTTGCAGACAGTGCCTCAGTTATAAAATTTATTTGTGACCCGGAATCTAAAAGTGCTCGTGCCAATATTGGTTGTTCATTTCTACCCAAAACCTTAATAATTGCAGTAGCCAGAAAAATGTAGCTTTTTGATGTGGAAATTAATGAGCTTTTCTCATTCGTAGAACCTTGAAGTAGAGATGGTAGAAGATGAAGTTGCAGTAGTTTGTGGTGTATAGACATAGTTGGAGTAGTTGTGGTCGAAGCGATAGATGAAGTTGATTGATTGATACTGTGCAGTAGTGTGTGGTGTCGCCTTGCACATATACGACATGAAGTTGGATCAGGACATTCAGTAGCCACATGTCCTTTTTTTAAACAATTGTAGCAAAGTTTATATTCTCTGACCTTGGTCTTCCGATCAAAAATACTTTTAGATAAAAATTGTTGACAACGGAAAATTGAGTGTCCCGATTTATCACACAATACACAAAAGTATTTGTCTGCCGGTGTTAATAGAAATGAATTAGTCGGAGTGCGATGAATAACATTCGCTTTAGTTGGTTTGGATTGATGAACCCATGAGTTTGGAGTTGGTGATTTTGGAATTATCTGAACTGATTGTGCATCAAGTTTATGACAATGTGACGTAATGAATGACAATAACTCTTGAAATGTTGGAAGTTTCTTGGGTATAGCAGCATCTATCCATTTTGATCGTGTTTCTGAATCCAATTAAGAGACAATCAAATCTTTCGATTAATAATTCAATTGCTTTCGAATAATTTTCGGCAGTGAAGTCCAATGAAGCAATTGTAAACAGTGCTGATTCCTTCAGTGATTTTTTTAGATATTGAAACTTTACAATATCGGATACATTTTTATTTGATTGTACAAGCGATTTAAACGATTCAAAAAAATCAGACCATTGTAATAAATTGCCATTAAATACAGGAAGTGTTATATCGGGCAACTTTGGGAAACTGTTTATTTGACAGTTTCTAAATTCTTTTTATGTGGAATTAATTCTTCTATTCGCGATTCAATTTCCGGCCTAACAGTATAGTATATACATATTTTCAATTATTGTGCGAAAACCATCTGCTTGATATTCATCCTCCGTTAATAATAATTCATATGCATCTTGCGTTTTTATAAACGAATTGTAAGTATACTTACAATATCTTGAAGACACAATGTTAATGCGGCCTTAGATGCTGTAGGTAAATTCACTTTTTTCCATTCTAATGAACGATTCATAAATTCAATGTAACTTGCAATTTGTCTTGCCTTTTATGATTTTTCAGCCATTTTTATAGAATTAAAAGGTGTACTTACAGTTTTCAAAATTGTTCGATAAATTTTATTTTGATTCCTTTAACTTATTCCAAAAGGATTTACTGACCAATGATGAAGTGAAGATTATTATTTTCCCAAAGTGCCAATTAACAAAAGCCAATCCACGGTCCCTCGTTGCACACCAATGCACGTTCAACTCCAATATGTTTTAGAGTAACAGTATTCCCAAGGTGATGGCGTTATATATCGTTCGATGATGCTCCTAAGCACGTGTAACAGTCGATGAAGTTTTCCAGTTTAAAAATGCACAAAGTATTTCCCGATGAATATTTCACAATGTTTGTAGAGTATATGTAGCAATAATGAATTTCATCCGACCAACTTTTGAGTAAAACGACCGACTCTAATTTAGCCTTTCTTGAAAACCGCTCGATAAAACCACGAGATACCACGGACGTGTATCCCACTTCTGACACCAAAATGAATAGTCGTGAACTAACAGTGGTATGGTCAAGAAAAGCCACGTAAACAAATTGTTGGTATTTACAATAATTTTATTTTTATTAACATTTTTACCAACTGTTATTACCAAAGATCGGTCGAGAACTAACATTTTATTAATTTTTAAATTTTTACATAAACAAGTCTAACATGAGTCATATTATATACAGAACATTACATAATATAATTTATAACTTAACATTACTTTAACAAAAACCCGATTTAATATATAAAGTTGCATTTTACATAAAGCTCCACTTGTATAAAACGAATTATAAATTTACAGTCGAACCACAATCAATTAAATGATCGCGTAGAGTGAACAGTCATCTTTTGACATTTGACAAGTAAAAGCTATGCCATTACTAAAAATGGTACGATACACGTTTCAACAACGCATTAAAATTGTTAAAATTCACTACAAAAATGGTGAAAATTTTGCAGACACAGTTCGCAAAACTAATACACAGTCAATAGTGAAACTGGTGGAAAAATTTGAGCTGTTAGGACAAGTTAGTGATGTGAAGAATCGAAACCGTGTGCGTCGCTCAACAACAACAGAGAATATTGCTGCTGTAGCCCGATGTTGAAGAAAACCCAGGTTTGTCGATTCCTCGACGATCTTTGAAATTAGAAATTCCACAAACGCCGTTACACTGTATTTTGCATAAAGACTTAGGTCTTAAGGCTTTTAAAGTTCAGCTAACACAAGAACTGAAGCCGGTCGATCACCATAAATGTCGTATGATTGGGTCCTTCAAATGCATCAAAATGATCCGGATTTTCATCGAAAAATCATCTTCAGTGATGAGGCCCATTTTCATTTCGGAGGCTACGTTAACAAGCATTTGGGGCTCAGGAAATCCAAGAATGATTGTTGAAAAGCCTCTCCATTCTCAACGTGTCACTGTTTGGTGCGGTTTTTGGGCTGGCGATGTGATTGGACATTACTTTTCAGAAAATGAGGCTGGTGCAACTGTTACGGTGGATTGCGCTACCGAGCTATGATTAATGATTTTTTATGGCTGGAATTGGAAAATATTGATGTGGACGACGTTTATTTTCAGCAAAACGGCGCCACACAAGCAGCGAAAAGTTTCCTGACGGTGTTATTTCTCGAAGAAGTGATCATAATTGGCCACCGAGATCTTGTGATTTAACACCTTTAGAGTTTTTTCTTTGAAGCCACGTGAATGATAAGGTCTATACCAATGGAAACCTTAAAGATGGAACTCGTGAAGTTATCGAGGATATACAGCCGCAAATGTGCAAATTGGTCATGGACAACTTCATGAAAATGATATGGTGCTGCAAGCGTAGCCGTGGCGGCTATTTGGCCAATATCGTTTTCAAATGTTAATGGCATACCCTCCATACACTCCTTCGTAAAAAGAATAACCTGTTTATAAACGTGGAACGTGCATACTCACGTAGAAAACTAGGGGCGTTGGAGGGCCTAATCATGTGCATGAAGGAGAATCGGCTGGAACTTGTTGCTCTTTAAGAAACTCGCTGGCCTAAAAGTGAAGACCATATGTCCCAGGGCTATACGATGCTGTATACAGTGGAGATGACCTCGGAAATCTTGGAGTTCTTCTTGGGCCGCAGGTAAAGAAAGCTTTGCTGGCGCATGAAGTTACCAAACCTGTCGATAATTTGTGTATACATGTGCCCACAGACAGAAGTCAGCCAGCCATAAGATAAAAACTCATTTGATAATGACTTGGACGATCTGATAGGATCTATACCCGAACACGATGTCAGAATGGTAATTAGAAACTTTAAAGCTAGAGCTGGCAGAAATCAGGCCGACTTGTGTGAGAATAGGTCTGTGCTCTCGACACGAAACTGCGACTAATAATGGTGAGCGAATGATGTACTTTGCAATTGCTTACGATGTTAGAGTAGCAAGCACGTTCTTTCCTCACAAACAGATACATCTAGAGAAATGGACACATACATGGAAAGGGCAGACCCGGGTTGGGCAAGATGTGAGAACTTATCGGTCCCCAATCAAATACGTATAGGCAGCGATCATCCTTTGGTCGCTGCAAAGCTACGATGGAAGTTTTCGTGGAAATCTGGGAATACAGCGAAACGCATGGGACGTTTCAACTGTGAAAGTCTGTTAAATGAATATCAAAAGAAACGATATCAGGATCTTGTCAGCGACAACATTGAGGAAGCTAATTGAAAGTTCGGTCACGTGAACTTTGTCTGGGAGGTATTGAAAACTTCGGTTGTCAATGCTGCTCAACGTCAGATCAATAATGATTGATTTTATGACGGTTCGTATAATTTCTTTAAAGGGATTACTTGATTGCATCACAATTCTATAGGCCTGCGTCAACTGCCATTCGGGAGCGAGATGGAAGCCTCTGTGTCACCGTCGACGCAGTACTTGGCGCATGCATTGAACTCACCTGCTTGGTATTCATCATGCGTCACCTACTGTTGTTGAGTCACCACAAATACAAACTGCGGAGATTTGCACTGAGGATCTATTCCAAGAGGAATTCACTAGGGCCATGCATTGAAACGAAACAGCTCACCTGGGGTGGATTGAACTAATTTCAAGCTCTGGATTTTCGGAGGGGATACTTTGTGGAATGATGTTTTCGACCATATATTCGATTAGTATGGCGACCAGAAGTAATGCCTGACGAATGAAACAAGACCGCGATATGCCCCATCTTCAAGAAGGCAGACCGCTTCAAGTGTGAGAATTATCACCGTATAGCTCTCCTTTGCACAGCATACAAGTTACCGTTCTACATTATATTGGAAAGAATCACCCCTCTAGCGCAGGGCTTGGTTGGTGACTATTAAGGAGGATTTCGTCCGAATCGATCAGGTCTTTTCTATCTAACCTTTATGAGGCTTATGACTCGATCAAAAGAGAGAATTTTTGGTTTGCTCTGGTCTACCTAGGAATACCAACAAAATTAATATGACATGTGTAGGATGACAGTGACGCAGACTCAATGCAGTGTTAAAGTTGAGAACAGGTTATCGACAATTCTTGCAGTTAACTCAGATCTATCCGCGATACTGACTTGACCTCTTCAGATTGTCTTAGACAGTATGAAGACTCAGTAAGGGGCCAGTAATGGCCTTTAAAAACTGATTTTTATTATTATATTTTACGTGAGATAGTCAGTATTCCTTAACTGAGGAAGGAAATTAACGACTCAGTATGCATGTACCACCATATGGTAGGCGCAGAGGTCGTTGCCGGCGACGATGGCTCCACGATGTAGAGAACGACTTGGCCTCTTCAGAGTGTCTTAGACAGTATGAAGACCATGCTCAGGATCGAAACCGTTGGAGCCAGGTTGTTGACTCAGTAAGGGGCCAGTAATGGCCTTTAATACTGTTTATTATTTATGCATGTACTGAAGTAAAAAAAATTACTATAAATGTCCACAATATTCTTACCGTCAGTAATTGCGGAGGAATTTCGGCGTTTGTTGTTTATTTTTTGCACCAATCAATGAGCTCTAAGCTCATTTAATTTAGTTTAATTTTAAATACTTTCTCATTTAGAATGTGCCCAATACTCGCATTTACTTTCACCGTAAGGATCCAAATTAAACTATACAAAACCATTGCTTCGTTCCAAATTTTTGTGGCTCTTTGCCTTTTTGAGGTTTGATCAATGGATTAGTTGTATTATCTTTGACTGGTTTTTGTTAAAATTGGGGCCTTCTAATTTTTCCTTCCTCTCTTTTTTGGCTCCTACTTTCGAATATGGTCAAATGAGTTCTAGAACAAATTCCAATGTGCCACTGACTGTTTTCGGTATAAGAACTGGGTCTGGATGAATCATAACCATATAGGGAGCCATTACGATATATTTGCTTGTTAATCATTAGCGCTTGGTCCGGGTTCGGGACGATCTATGATAGTTGACGCCAAAAACTCTACATCAGAAAATAATTCTTGATTCATTGGTTCTATTCCTGTAATTACATAATATTTTGAGCATTTGACAAATATTAAAGAGACCATATACACTGTGATCCAATGGTTGCATTTTATGAGAACAATCCTCGTAGTTATCGAGGAGCAGTAAGACTAGTCGATCAAGAGAAGACCAAATATGATGAATGAAATGCTGCATAAATTGAAAAAACCCTTTTGTTGCCATCCAATCAGACTTATTTCCTGAACCAATCGATTTATCTTGGAACATCACGGAAAAAGTGATGTTGAAATCGGTTTCGTGGAAAAATGTGGTGTCATAATGGTATTATGTATTTGGGCGACACCGTGAGAATTATTTGTTTGTTGAGAAGACTTCATAGTTTTTATTAATTTTTGGATCAATTTGTGTATAGCTTGAAACTTAGTATGTTCGATCATAATTTTTTTTTTCGCACAACAACATAAATTGAAACTCAAGTAAATCAAGTCTTGAAGTATTCAGTATCCATGTACCGTTTGAAATTTAAAATTTATAAATGAAACCAAATTTTAGAATTACGAATTCGAAATTTTAACTTAATTTTCGAATTTTTAGAATCTTTAGTTTTAATAATTTGTTACTAGAGTTTATAGAACGCGAAATAATCTGGCAGTTGTTGTGGTGCTCAAAATAGCGCATGCATATACATAATCTAGACTCTAGACATTCAGCTTCTCTCAAATTATGTTAAATTTTAAAATTTAAAGATTTTATTTGCTGTTACACATATTTTTTATAATTTTTACGTTTTCGCCTATAATTTTAATTTATGTCTGAAAATCATGACAAGCCATAATATATTTTAAAATTATGTATATAGGGTTGTTGTTGTTATATATTCGTGTGTGTGTGTGTATATAGACGGGGAAAATTAAATGCGTAAATAATTTAAAATAATAAACTAAAAACCGCGTCTTAAAAAGGAGGCGTTTGTCTTGCATATATTTAAGAGAAAGTTGTATATATTTATAATTTTTGTTGTTGTTGTGCAATTTAAAAACAGCAATTGAAGGATCCATAAATGTAGCAATGCTCGTAAAATTAATATTAAAATTATTAATAATTATATTTTTATGCGCCGCTATATATAAATTATGACGAAATTTTTAAGTGAATTTCGATCAATTATTATTATTTAACAATATATTTAATTATTAGTTGCTGTTATAAATGGCGACAAAATTACAATTAAATAAAATAATTTTTATTTTTATTTTTAACCCTAATTTTTTTTATGTATAAAATGTAAATACTCGCTTGTGATGTGACACAAAAATTAAATATATTTATCAATGCAACATGAAAATATTAAATATGAAATTCGGTTTGTATAACTATATTTAAAAACTAACAACCAAAGTGAGGACAACAAATAAAATAATGTCAACACAAAAAATTAAAAGGCCATAAAAATAGAAAATTTTAGGTTTAAATAAAAAATAAAAATAATAAAAAGAAGATTAAATAGACGACGATTTTTTTTTAGTTATTTCATATTTTATGTTGATAGATTTATGTATTAAAAATAAATAAATTACGTGTGCGCGCGTGATATGTGTGTATCTTGCGGCGCAAGGAGAACGCACATAAAATTATTAATAATATTTTTAATTGACGTTTTAACGAGTTAACACATTTATGTGATATTTTTATTAAACAAATACATTTTCTAAATTCAATCTATCAATTTCTAATATAATTTTTGATTATTTGCCAAAATATTTATTTTTCGTACTGTATATACGATTTCAAATTATTCGAGTGAATTTATTTGATTTCTCATTTATGTTTATACAATGTCATGCCAACCAAGGTTTGTCGAGTACAAATTCAGGTCTAACACATTTTGTTCGGTTGCATCAATTACCCTTAGGTTAGGTTAGGTTAGGTTGAGTGGCTGCGACAGCACATTTGGACCGACGACGGTTCGTTGTGATACCATAGGATCTACTTCTCTGTTACCCTTATGAGAACCAGTTTGAGCTACTTATCTAGGGTGATAAATCTCGCACCTTACAGTTTTCGAGATCCGAGAGGCAGTCCATTGAGAATTTATCCAGATATTGATATGCTTTGTGTGCCAAAGCCTGGCATGAGCATAGGAGGTGGACTACCGTCTCTTCCTTCTCCTCGTCTCCACAGCTTCTGCAAAAGTCATTTGCTTACAGACCTGTAGCCTCCTCGCATGTTCTCCCAGTAGGCAGTGTCCTGTGAGTATCCCCACGATCGTTTTTAGTTCAGTTTCATTTGCTGCGGCTACTGCCTCCTTTTTAAGCACATTCTTGAGTGCATTGATAGGCCTTCCCAGTTTTGCCCTTTCCGGTAGCAGTTGGAGAGTTGTACCATGCCTCGCTAGTTCGTCCGCCCTGTAGTTCCCCATGACATCCGAGTGGCCGAGGACCCAGACTATCTGGATGTTTAAATGCTCACTCATCTCATTCAGAGACCAGTGGCAACCCAACGCCACCCTAGACGTTAGAGAACTCGAGTCCAGCGACTTGATTGCCGCCTGACTGTCCACATATATTGCGATATCAAGAGCACCACACACTCACCCCATACATAATAGTACAGGTATTACTACGGCCAGAAGAATAGACAGTGTACCAGCTCCGGCTTCAGGCCCCATCTCTTTCCGATGGCGTTCCTGCACGAGTACATGGCTATATTAGCCTTGTTTACTCTTTCTAGAATGTTGGACTACCAACTAAGCTTACTGTCCAAGATTACTCCCAGAAATCTTGCCTTGTCAGTAAAAGCTAGTCTCCTGCCATTTAGGAGAGGTGGATCTACTATCGGGATTTTATATTTCCTAGTAAATAGTACCAATTCAGTTTTGGACGAGTTAATTGCCAGTCACCTTGTAATGCCGCCTTGTAATGATTAGGAGTGCATTTTGGATTACCTCCTTCACCGTGCTTAGATATTTGGCAGAGACAGCTATCGCTACGTCATCTGCATAAGCAACCACCCCGATCCCCTCTCTCTCCAGCTCCAACAACAATCCATTGATTGCTACTCCAACAACAATCCATGTGATCCTTTGATCACCCGCCTCCTAATAGTGGATTCCCTCAGCTCCGAGTTAACCATCCTGCACCCCAGCATGTGATTGATTAGCTCACCTATACAGGGTAATCCACTCCTAGGAACGACAATCCCTCCAGAATTGCCTCCGACTTAACATTGTTGAAGGCGCCCTCAATATCAAGGAACGCCACCATACAAAACTATTGCGAGAATATCGATTTCTCAATTGTACTTACCAGGGCGGGCAGAGCTGTGTCCACAGATTTCCTTTTACAGTAAGCATGCTGAGACTGAGCCCAGTCACTAGGCTTTATTTTTTAACGTATATAGTAGCCATGTGAGCATTTAACTTCGGAATAAAGATCACTCTGACCTCTGCCCACCTCCGCAGAATAATAACGAATTGTTCTGAATCTCCGAAGGAATAATTCGGCCAGGACCAGCGGATTTATAGAGTTTAAAGCCTTCAAGTGCCCATAGGATCCGTTTTTTGGTTACGATATCCTCCATGTGCAGTGAATCTGTTTCTCGATGAGTACTAGTCTCTGTCGAGTCGTCGAATATTCCTGGAAAGTGGGTTTCGATGAGAAGTTTCAAAGATTCCTCACTAGATACAGTCCAAGATCCATCCGCTTTAATTAAATAACTGGGACTGGTTGGATTAGTAAACAGTATCTTTCTAAGATAAGAGGTCTCGGAGACTTCTTCCATTTTATCACAGAAGTGTCTCCATGATCGCCTTTTTGCCTTCCTCAATACTTTTTTGTAAACTTTGAGGTCCTCCTTATAGGAGCCCCAGTCTTGAGCCTCCCTCGTGCTTTTGGCTCTGTTAAAGGCTCATGTACACGCCTTCCGGAAGGTCTCCAGTTCCTTGGACCACAATGCTGGTTTTTGCTTGCCCCTGGGTTTAATAATTTGGCAAGCAGCGTTTAAGGACCGATTGAAGGTTCTAGTGAATGTGTCCACTATGCATTTCCGTCCCTCCCGCGTCGCTGGCGGCTCAGGGCGTTAATAGTTCCTTAAGCGTTTCCCCATACTTACTCCTTCTAGGATTCCTAAAGGCTTTCCGGGTAGCAGGGGAAACGTCAAGTCTAAAGGTTATATAACGATGGTCAGAGAAGGAGTGCTCCTCCGCCACTCTCCATTCCTTGACCATAGGGTATATCTTTTCTGAGGCGAAGATTACGTCTAGAACCTCCTGGCGGATATTAGTGATAAATGTGGGTTATATTACACACCCAAAGGTTGGTATTTAATAGGTAATCAAAAAATCGCTCACCCCTTTCGTTGATATCAGTGCTGCCCCAAATTGTGTGATTTGCATTGCCATCACACCCAAGGAGCACCCGAATATTCTTCCTTTCCGCTTCGAGAACCAGGCCCCTCAGGTTATCCGGCGGAACCTGTTTGTCTCGGTCCATATAGGCTGAGACCAGCCAAACTTGACTGCCGCCAATCTCCAAGCTGACGGCAGTTATGTCACCATTGCTGTATTGAGAAAGTAGAAAAATATTTAAATTATTTTTTCCAAGAATGCAGGATCTGATTTTTCCTGAGTTTCTTGAGTATAAAAGGTTATACCCCTTCATTCTAAGGCCACAGATCCTATTACTGTTTACCCAAGGCTCTTGGATAAAGGCCACGTCCTTTCCTGATCCAGTCAGTCTGAGGAGTAAGGCGGCTGACGCTGCCTTTGTATGGTGCAGGTTAATTTGTGTAAAAATTAGCGTAATACCAAGTTGAGCTACTTACCTATTACCACTCCCCGCTACCGCAGGCTAGTGCTCGCCGGTTCCATTGGAGTCGCCGGTGTCTCCCGTATCTCCTCCCACGGAGCTTGCTTCCCGGATGCAGGCAGCCCCCACGTCCCTCGAGTCCGACAAGTTTTTCTCGTCCGACACCAGGGACAGGCGACTTCCCATCTCCTCCCCCAAGTGCTGTCACCTCGGAGAGCTCCATTGGTTGGGCCGTCTCCCCTCCTGGTGTGTCTGTTTCCTGTATGGACGGGCTGCCTTCCTCACCAGGTTCCTCCAAGTGCGTTCCAGCCTCGTCTTTTTTGTAGACTCTGAGAGTAATCGACCCGAAACCGAAGTCGATTATTCCCCTAGTCGCGGCAAGATTAGCCAAGGACTCCATATTGATTACCATGGTATAGATTTGATCTAGTCTCACAATCTTCCAATTTCTTGTCGGAAGATTAGAGTTGCTGATCCTTATTATCCCCAGGATCTTTTTTGGGCTGGCCGGTTCAGTTGGTAGCCAGACGCGCGCTCTTGGCCTGCTAGGAATCCGCCAGCCTCGCGCCTTGCCACACCTCCCCTACCTCCGCCTCAGCCTTCTTATACAGATCAACAGATCTGGCATCCGAGCAAGCTGTTAGTTTGATGCACCCTTGGTACCGTCCCGCATCTCTGCAGGATGGAGGGGGTCCTGGATTTTCGCCTAGGACCTTGAGGAAAACAGAGATTAGTGCATTGTAGACTATTCTCCATTTATCTATCCATGGTGATGATCCCGTCTTCGTGACTCCTGTCAACGATGGCTAGCATCAAAACACGCTCCTTCACAATGAAAGACTTCTGTTTCGGTATGACCTTGTGAGGAGTTTCCTTCTTCGCTTCCACTTTGGCCCGGTTAGTGTCGACACGGATTCTCTTAGCTCAACCGTGCGCTGCTCTTCAGGGGTTGCAGCCCACTTTTACAGAATCTTGAGCGCCGAGCGCTTTACCCTGTAGTGCAGCTTTGACTGAGGGACGTTAGTCGAACCTCCTTCAGCAGCGCTAGATTTTCTCTGGGTTCCGCTAGTCTCTTGCTTTGGTGCCCTGGAGTCGCTCCCCCCTGGCGTTTCTGAGGGAGCCTGTACAAATTTGAATTTTAGCTAAATAAATTGTTTTGAATCAGATTGAAGGGTGTGTTAATTTTTATAAACTTTAAACTTGAATTACATGAGAATTTTCATATCATTTCGCTGGATTTGGAACGGAGCAATTTTGAATTAAGTTTCTAAAGCAATTTAAGCTAAATTTAAAGGTAAGTTACAGAAGAAGGGATGTAGATGTAGACAACGTATAGACAACGTCGATAATGTAGATAATTCCTGAGTGGTTTTGTCTATTAGTTCTAAACTAGGGTAACCAAATTTCTTTAGGAACATTGCGATACTGGTGACCGTTTTATAGAATTTCCGTTAATGCATTTTAATCTCTTTTCAAATATAGCGGAATTGAAAATTTATTGTGCTCAAATACTATGAATCTACTTCAGCGTCATGCTTATGCATTAATAATAATAATAAACAGTACTAAAGGCCATTACTGACCACTTACTGAGTCAACAATCTGGCTCCAACTGTCTAAGACAGTCTTCATACTGTCTAAGACAATCTGAAGAGGCCAAGTCGTTCTCTACATCGTGGAGCCATCGTCACCTGCAACGACCTCTGCGCCTACCATATGGTTCGGCTCTCCTTTCAGAGATCGCTGCATAATTCGTTCCGGATCAGCACGCAGAACGTGGCTTGCTCACTGTATAACTATTTAACTCATTGATAAAATTTCTTTCTCACACAATTTGATAAAATTTCTTTGTGATTAGTCTTCTAACCTAAATATATTTCCAAACATAATTAAATTTAATGGCTTTTCCTAGCAATAATTACGAATTAAACACTCAACGTTTGGCTTTAAAATTTGAAGTTTTAATAATTTTTTCTAATTTGATTTTTTTTGAATTTTGCCTTACTCGTATATATATCCAGAATTTAAAAATTAAATTTTGAAAATTTATAAAATTGTAAATGTTACAATACAAAACAGTTCCACAAGGTGTTCTCCAATTTTCATCAAATTTTCGGCATACACCAATTCTGGTTTATAGTTTTGCTGATTGATTTTAGAATTTTGTGTTGCGATCAACACGCAATTTGTATTATTCCCTCGTCTTTATTTCTATAATTAACTCACCTTCAAGAGGAAACTCGGATCACAAGAGGTGTTAGAAATTCCCAATAAACACTCACCCCATTAGAGCAACAAGCGGATGCAATCATAAAAATCGGTATTGAGATAGAAAGCATAACCAATGAACTAAGATTGCCTCAGTACAAGACAAAACTTAAATAATTAATTCAATGGCAATATTCTAAATCAGAATGCGTTGTGCATATTCCTATACTATACACCTGAACAACAAATAAATCAAATCAGAATTCAAGCAGTACTCTAACCGCAGAAATACAGGGTTTGAAACTATTGGAACAAGAAACTATGTACAAACAAAAGCGATAGTGTTACCTCATTAAAAAAAATTGAGAACAAACTTACAGTTTTATTCTATATGAAGAGCAATGAAATAGAAGAATAGAAATTTAATTTGGTAAAACAGAATTTTGAGAAGTAACAAACCTTTTCAAAAATAAGTTAGCGGTATAGAGAGCTCCTTACATTTGAGAGATGAATCAACCCTGTGATTTACGGCCCAAAACGCGAAATACATACCGAGCTCTGTACAATATCGAGATAAGGGATCTGATGAAGATCCCCGATATTGGACATGAAGTAAGATCTCAGCGAGTATGCTGGCTCGGTCACGTTCTGCGTGCTGATCCGGAACGAATTGTATAGCGATCTCTGAAAGAAGAGCCACCATATACCACGATGGCTCCACGATGTAGAGAACGAATTGACCTCTTCAAATTGTCTTAGACAGTATGAAGACCGTGCTTAGGATCGAAACCGTTGGAGCCAAATTGTTGACTCAGTGAGGGGCCAGTAATGGCCGTTATAAACTGCATATTATTATTATTATTTAACATTTTAAATTATGACACTACACCTTTATTTTAACACTAACCACACTGCTTTAACCCGGCTAGAACTATTAAAATAAATTATTTTATATTGGAGTACTCTGTGAATATTAGCTGACGCCCAAAATGAGGTCAGAAGCATGAAACGAATTTTCATTCAAGCATTTATAAAAGATATAAGGCAGAAAGTAATAGAAGTATGTTTTTTATGTTTGTTTTTGATTCGGTTTGAAGTTCCATTCTTCCATTTATGTGTTTTCATCTTGGACTAAAAATTATAAATAATGAAAAATATTTCAAAATCCATTTTTTCGTTTTGTTGCAGCAAAATGCATATATACGTTATAAAAATATAAAAAATATTTAGATATACCTTCCAGTAATAATCGCACTCTATATAAAATGTATAATAAATAAACTTAACCAAATATTTGTAAAAATAAAATCCAATTAAACGTACAAGACAACGGATAATAAAAACTCTAACAGACTCGTCGACATGACTCAAATTATAAAACATAAGACAAAAGATGCGAGAAACGGCAAAGAAAAAACAAAAACAACTTTCGATCATAAATATAAAACGCCACCTGTCTGAAGAGCATTAACATACATTTTGTTGAATATTAAAATTCAGTTATTTTTTTATTTAATTGTTTAATGAATAATAACAATAATTATAATCAATTGTCGAACACACAACAACTAAAATTTAATTAATTATCCAACACATTTTAAATTAATATATATTGTTTAAATATTAATAAACATAATCATATAATTTTTAATTAACACTTTATTAATTTAATAAGAGTCGCAATGTGAAACAACTGAATATATATTTTACAATCGCATAAAATTTTTATATTTCATAATTTATATTAATAGTTTGGTTTTAACTATTTATACATTTGTAAATATCACAGTATATGTATATAGAATTATTGACAATATTTTCAAGGTGTTAGAATATTTAATTATTTTAGTGTACATTTATTAATTTTAACTTGATGATTTTAATGAGGTAATTAACAAGAGTTAACAAAAAAACAATAAATTTATGAATTAATGAATAAATTAATTATTTGTAGTGGTCACCACAAATTGCGTATATATACATATGTATGTATAGTTTAGACGCTTGTTTATTTAAAAATAATTATTTTTAATTAATGAAATATTCTTTGTGGTTGTAAGGTCTTTCAGGCGCAGACAGACTAAAACCTATTTATCCATATGTCTCTCTATATATGTTTATTTATGGTGGGTTAAAATTAATTTATTTAATTGATTATTTAATTTATTAGTTAGTTTGATCATTATTTAAATTACATATTTGATTTGTGGCACATGCACCATGTAAGTTATGTCGTAGGATGAGGTTTTATATGAAGTGCACAGTAAATATAATTTTAATTGATAAAATCTGTAAATTATAAATATTGATTTAATTTTTATTGTTAGAATGCCACCATTGTGTGACGATGGAACATATGTAAGCGTGGCGAAAAATAAATATAACGAGATTGATGGAGTCTCCAAGGTGAGATCAAAGTCAATTTCCTTAAAAAATTGTGTGACCCATATTTTCTCTATCAGCATCTTATTTTACATACCCGCAAAGAATATTTTAAACATCACAAAGCTTATTTTCTAACTCATAATGAATAATTAAATAATTAATTATTTTTTTCATTTTAAATTAAATATTTAGTTTAAAATCAAATGACATACTTAGATTTTCTAAAATGTAAAATTTAATATTCGATAAATTAATTGTATAATTACATCACCAAAATATTAATAATTTTTTAATTAATAAGTTCAAGAATTTCATAATCGGTTAGGAATTTTTTAATTTTTATTTGGAAATTAATAAAATTGGTCATTAAATTTTGAGTTGAGAACTTTTGAATAACAAAATTTAAGCTGTTAGATTTTTATGCAAATTGAAATTTTCAAATTAAAAAAAAGTTAGAAAATCATCTGTATCTAATGGGAATGTATTTGCAAAGTTTAATTAAAATTTTAAATTAACAATCACATTTCAAAATACGTAAATTTTGCAAAAATGATTAAGCTATATTGATTCGAATTATATTTATGTTGAAATTTAATATTTGGCGAAACTCAAAATTTTCCAAATGATTTATAAATTTATAGAATTTAATTTAACTTCTACAATTAATTATTAAAATTTTGTAAATTTATAGCTCTAAAAATTTGTAAAACCTACAAATTTTAAATTTATATATATATATATATATATATATATATATATATATGTATATATATATATATATATATATATATATATATATATATATATATATATATTGATTTTTACTGTTTCCAAAAATGTATCATGAATTTTTTATAAACTCTCTTAATTTTGTATTAATCATCTTTATCATTAAAATCATAATTAATTAAAGAACGCAAAAAACTTTTTACGAATGCTACAAAACTGTTCAATTTGAAAATTATTGAGTTAATCTTATTTTAAAACTAATTAAACAAAATATTAATATTAAATTAAATAAAGCTTTTATAAAAAAGCTTTACATTTTATTTGAAAATATTTAAAAACATTAAATGTGATTCTTAAAATTAATCTTCTTAAATTATAAAAAAAAATGGTAAAAGTTAAATTTTAAAACCAAATTAAAATGAAATATTGATTTAAATTGTAAAATTTGTAAACACTAATTTATTTATTTAAATTTTACAAACCTAAATTTGTTATTTAAAATTTATAAAATTCTAAAACTATTTTCATTATGTAAATTTTAAAATAAAAATTCTAAATCTGGGTTGTAAATCACTATTTAAAACAAAGGTTATTTTTTTTAAATTTTCATATTAGAAATAAGTTTGATTTTAAATCAATTTTAAAATGATTAACGCGAGGAATGCTACTTCATAAAACTATTTAAAAGATAATTTAATTTTTTAATTTCTGATAAATTTGAAATTTCTTTAAAATAAAGCTAGCTATCTAGTTTTAAAAATTGTTTAATTCGAATTCGTTTTATTTTAAGAATCCGAATTTCTTAAAAATCGAATCATAATAAAATTATTTTAAAAATTTTGAAACGATCAAAAAAGTTCTATAAATGAATGGTAAAAAATTAAAAATTTTCTAAATTTATTTAATACTTAAATTTTTTAAATTGATTAACATAAGTAGATATTAATTCGAATTAACAATTGTTGTTAACTATCAAATCAATTAGTAAAAAAAATCAAATTTCCAAATTTCAACTAAGTTTTAGATTTTAGTAAATTTATAGTTCCAAAATAAAAATAAATAACTTTATTACTATGCTCCAAAATACATTTATAGTTCTATTAATTCTTAATAAAAATTTTGTTACGAGTGCTACAAAATTGTTCAATTTGAAAATTATTCAACTAAAATTATGTTGTAAATTTTAAAATTCATTAAACAAAATATGAAAATTTAATTGAATTAAATATCATTAGATAAAGTTTTAAATATTATTTGAAAATTTGTTCTAGCTGGAAAAGTAAAATTTTGAAAACTACCTCGGAATTTATTTTTAGAATTTAAAAGAAAATGAAATCTGTAGAAAAATTTAGATTTAATTAAACATGAAAAAATTGAAATAGCAAAATTTATTTTATTTAAAATTTAAAAATAATAAATTTAAAAAAATTAAATTTTTATATTTTAAATTAGACAATTTTGAAACTCCATTCATTATGCAAGCTTTATAAAAAAAATTCCCAAAACATCACAATTTAAAACTAAAATTTTTATTCCACTATTTAAAACTAAATCTAAATTTTCATTGTCAAAATTGTATTCGTTTAAGCGAAAAAATACTTTATAAAATTATTTAACAAACTGATTTTTACTAAGTTTATAAATTCTTGAAAATGTTTAATCCTAACTGGTTTAAAAAAAACAAATTCGAGTTCTTGTTTTTATTGCAATTAACGAACCGATTTTTTTAAAACTTCCAATTAATAAATTATTTTTAAATTTATGAAACGATCAATGAAATTATCAATACAATATACATGAACGATAAATAAATGTTAAATTTATAAAATTTAAATTTGGCAGCTAAACAAAATTATAAATTTGTTATATAAATTATTAAAATTTGATTTGTTTTTAGATTTGTTTTTAAAATATTTGGTTAATAGATTTTGTTTTAAGAATTCCAATTCTTAACTCTTTCTTCGATCAATTTTAACAATTCACACGCTTAAAATATGTTAATGTTAAAATTACTTGAAAACTAAAATTCCTAATTTTTTTTATTTTATGTTGTGGGATGAGGACTGATTGTAATAATTGTTAATATCCAGAATATGTTTTAAATCGGAAATTTTTTTTATTACTTAGAACAAATGTGATTTTGTAAATTAAAAATTAAATTTAAATAAATTTCACTCCAATAAAGTTTTACAATTGGTTTGAAAATATTAAAACAAATTAATAATTTTAGAACTCCCAATCGGAAATTCGTAAAAAAAATATTCTTAAATATATTATATAAAAATTTTGTAAATGTTTAATTTAAAAAATTAATTTCAATAAAAATCTATAAAAAGGATTTGAAACTTTTTTAATATTAGACTCTTATAATTCTAAATGTTAAATAAAACGTATATATTGGCGTAACCTACTGGAATAGTTCGTGAAATTTGAGGAAGCCGGTTAGATAAAATAAAAAATTTAAACATCACAAACTTTTAAATTTTTAGCTTATAAAGAATAATTAAATTAATTTTTTTAAAGATAAAGTTTAAAGTAAAAATTATTTTAAAGTATTTTGTCGGCCATTTTATAAATTCGATATCTTAGTTTTTATTTATTTGAAAATTCATAAAATTGATAATTAAAAATTAATTAAAGTCCGCATCTCGATTCTCGACTCTTTTTGTCTCAAGTCGAAAAGAAATTCGTAAAAATTTGGAACACTTATTTTTAATTTTTAATAACCTAAGTTAGTCATTTTATAAATTTGAACATATTTTTTTAAATATTGGCAAGCGGTATTTGACTATAAGCAATGTGAGCTCGCCACTTCCTGTTAAAAATTAGAAAATTAAATTAATCGAAATTATTGGTTAACTCGAAACTACTATAAGGAATCATTTCGAAATTAAATTTAAAAAGTCAGAATTTTTTTCATTTTGAATATGTGAAATTTAACTATCTAACGTATATTCAAATGTTCAAACCTCAAAACCCCTAAATTTTATAGAAATCAACATTTCCATAATTCCAAATTCTAATTTAACAATTCTGCACGTAAAATACCTAGCAAAATTTGATTAAAATTTTAAATTCACAATTTTTAAATTGCGGTGGAATATGAATTGAAAACATTTCAAAATACGTGAAGTTTTATAATTAAGTAACGTCTGTATAAGCTGCGTAAATATTAATTCGAATTAAAAATTAGCTAGCTATAAATTTAACATTTAATTTAATATAATTCTAACATTTTCTAAATTTTGATAATTTATGAATTAGAATTGAAAAAAATCAAAATTAATTCTACAAATGTTGTAAAAAATTTAAAAAAATGTTTAAAGGAGTTAAAACTAAATTTTTAAAATAACTATGAATATATCTGGTTTATAAACTCATTTAATTTGAACTTTTTTTCTACCAAAAATTAATTATTTGTAAATTTTAAATTTGTAAATTATTTCTTAATTCTTTACATCATAATAAATTTAAAAAACTCAAAAAGTTTAGGAGTGCTACAGAACTTTTTAATTTGAAGATTGTTCAACTAACATTATTTCAAATATATTCAAATTCATCAAAACTTTATTAAAATTAAATTAAATTAAATATCCCTCCAACATTTAAATATGAAAATAATATACAAATTTGAATTTTTAGAACTCCTTGGGAAATTCTTAAAATTTATCTTCTTCAGTATATACAAATTTTTACATTTGAAAGTAAATGAATTCTGTGTCAGTTTAATAAATGTAATTTACAAATCTGTAAATGTGATTCTAAAATCAAATAAATCATTTAAATTTGCATCAAATTAACATGGGATGTTGATTAAAATCTCATATATACTAGAACTTATTTTAAATAAAAATTGTAAATTATTTCAAATTTAGAAATAATAATAATAAATTTTAAAATCTCAAATTTGTTTATTTCAAATAAAATTATTTAAAATACAATTTTTAAAGATTTAAACATTCCTTGCTAATGTGTAATCTTAGGTAAGTTTGATAAAAACTTTAATTCAACTAATAAATTTAAATAATACATTAAATTCTAATTTACAAATCGAATTAATAAATTTTTAAAACTCTGCACATTACAGAAAATGTTTAAATGGACACAATACCAAAAAAGGAAAATAAAATTTAAAAATTGAGAATTTTTTACATATAGCAATGCCAAATTTAACATTTTCACATAGTCAAATTCTGAATGATTCCAATCTAAAAATTATACAGGTTTTCCAGTTTTCAATAATTTCAAATATAAATTTAATAAATCTTAATCTGGCTAATTTGGTAAGTTTAAATTCACCATTATTATATTTCGTTAAAATATGCATTTTTTAATTAACTATGTTTATATTTAATATTTGAGAAAAGCTAATTTTTTCCAAATTACAATAATAAATGAGTTCAAAATTGCGAAACTTAAAAAATTTGTAAATTTTAAAATTCATTACAAAAAAACATTACTAAAATAATTGAATTTTTAAGTCTTATTTGAAAATAGTAGGAAAAATTAAAATTTTAGAACTCTCTCGGAAATTCTTTTAAAATTAATCTTCTTGAATAAATAAAAATATACAAATGTGAAATTTAAAACCAAACAAATTCTGTAACCGAAATTAATAAATGGAATTTACAAATCTGTAAATGGATTTCTAAAATCATACAGTTTGTTTAAATCTTGAACCAAATCAAGATGGAATATTGAGTCAAAATCATAAAATTTATTTTAAAATCTTCAATTTGTGTATGAATCTCTTTAAATTATGTAAATTTAAAAAAAAAAATCCATACAATTTTGTTATAATATTACTATTTAAAACTAAAATTTTGGAATCCTTAAAATTAATTTTTTCATGTTTTTATATTTCAGAATTATCAAAAAAATTGGATACATCATAAAATTATTTAACATATTGCTTTATTTAAAGCTTTCTAATAAATCAATTAATGCTTTAAAATGAATAATTTTAACTAGTTTAAAAAAAAATTAAATTCGAGTTATTGCAATTAAGAAACCGAATTTTTCTAAAAATTAGGATTAATATAATTATTTGCAAAATTATCTATAAATGAATAATAAATAAATAGAAAATTTGCAAAATTTTTAATTTGGCAGTTATGGAAAATTATACATTTTTTAAACCCAATTTTAAAATTTGATTCTTTTAAATTATTATTTTATCGATTACTTTTTAAGAACTCCAATTCTTAATTCTTTTTTCAATATGGTTTTGTAAATTATAAAATTCTGTAGAATGTTATAAAATTGAATTAAACTTCACTCCAAAAAAGTTTCAAATTTGGTTTGATAATAATTTCAAAAAAAAATTCTTAAGGGCAATTTGAAAATTGTCTTAAAATAATTAGTTTTAGAAATGTAAAATTATAAATATTAAAAATAGGATTTTAAAAGTTTTCAAGCGTTTAAATATTGGACTCTTAAAAATTTTCAATGACATAATAAAAATGTTTGCGAGTAACGCACGTGCATGTGCAACGCACGTGCGAGTTTGATACATTTGTTTACATATATGCAAAATTTAACATTCTCTCTAATTCAAATTCTAAATGATCTCCATCGATAAGTTATAGAGAAATTCCAATTTTCCATAATTTAAAATTAGAATTTAATTATATATGGAAAATTTTATTAACATTATAAATTCAGAATTATTAAATTTATGATAAATTAAGTGTAAAACTGTTCAATTAAAAAAATTTTGAACTTTGAATGCTTCGCATTTTATTTTTAAATAGTTTAGTTTAAAAATTTTAATTTTTAGAACCCACCTCGGTAATTTTTAAAATTAATCTATTTGAGTATATAAAAACTAATAATTTTTTTTAAAATTATTATTTCTTAACTCATACAAATGGTTCAAATTTTCCATCACATTTGGATAGACTAGAAATAATAATAAATTTAAAGAACATAAATTTGTATATTTCAGATTTATAAAATTTTGAATTTCATCACGTAAATTTAAAAATTAAAATTCTAAGAACTGGGTTATAATATTACTATTTAAAACTAAAATTAAATTTTTCATATTTAAGATTTATGAAAATTATTAGATTTGTAATAAATTTTAAAATGTTTAACGCGAAAAAATGTTACTATTTTTTAAATTCTTCGAAATGTATAATTCTATCTAGTTTTAAAATATTAAATTCGATTTATTATTATCTTTTTATTGTAATTAAGAAACAATACTTATTAAAAAATCGAATTTAAAATTATTTGTAAAATTCTGAAACGATCATTAACAATGTATAAATGTATGGTAAATAAATATTAAATTGCAAAATATATAAATTCGGAAATTTTTAAAATGAATCACCTTGAATACATAAAAACTTTGTAATTGTTAAATTTAAAACCAGATAAATTCTATAAGCGAAATTCATAAACCGAATTTAGAAACATGTAAATTTTATAAGACAAATTCCAAAAACTATGCAATAATATCACAAAAATGTTGATATTTATAGAATTATTACCTAAAATAATCATAAAATTATTAAATATTCTGATTTTTAATAAATTTGTAAATACTTCAAAATTTTTAATCCTAAACCGAATTTTGAAAAAATCAAATTAATAAAATTATTTTTAAAATTCTAGAACTATCTATGAACAGTATATTAATTTTAAATTTGAAATTTTTTTTGAATATTATGAAACTAAATTAAATTTTACTACAATAAAATTACAAATTTGGTTTAAAATCTATTAAAAAAAATCGATAATTGTAGAACTCCCAATATTAAATTTTAAATAATAGTTTATCTTAAAATATTTAATTATTAAAATTTACATAAAAAATTAAAGTTTTACATATTAAAAAACTATAAAAATTATTTTAAAAATTGACAAGTTTTAAAAAGTTTGGGCTGTGAGTTACTCCTTGATTTTATTTTAAGTACTTACCTAAATATATGTAATATCGGGTGTAAGCCAACCTTTATTACTAAAAATAGACAAGAAGTGCTGGACATCACAAGATACAAACTAAGGTTTATCAACTTTCGAATATTCGAAGCTCTATAATATGGACCAGTTGGCCTACGCGATTTTATTCTTGTATATGAAATGTTTGCCAACCAAAATGACAGTTTAAGGTAAGTAACAGTAACCAACAGTAATTGGAGATTACTTAATTAAAAGGTGAGGTCAATAATCTGAAATACTCAAAATAATGTAGATAAAACCTGCAAACCCTATCGCGAACAACAAATCTCAACCATGAACGGTCGCAATTTCATTACGAATTTATCACGGCAAATATTATTGGTATATATGTATATATATATATATATATATATATATACATATATATATATATATATATATATATATATATATATATATATATATATATATATATATATATATATATATATATATATATATATATATATATATATATATATATATATATATATATATATATATATATATATATATAAATATATGTTTGGTTTAATGATTAAATTACCAAAATCATTATATTGGTCGCCAGTTAGAGTTGTAAATATATATACCTACAAAAAGCAATAAAACCGATCTGGAAAATTTAATGAGATCCATAAATTTATACTATAATAGAGTGAATACCTATACGATCATTACAAAAGAATAAAAATTATTGTTGTGCTTAAAGTAAATAATTTAACAAAAATTATAAATCATTATATTAAGGCAATCAATTTAATTTATAAATACACATATGTATAATCAACGTATAAATATACATAACAATTCAATCATTGAACAAAATAATAACAAAAACTAAATTCAATTCAATTCAATTTAGTTAAAATTATTTTTATTATTGCGTATACGTAATCAAATCATTTAAAATCAATGTACCGGAGGTGGTTCATTCAAAAGGTTATTGGCATATACATACATAGGTGGCGCTGCAGTTTGCGAATATTTAAAATTTTAATTTGGGCCCGATTTTAACTGTATCGCTTATAAACATTTTCTTATAATTACTTAGCTATAAGTACTCGTACGTTCTCATCTACACTGAAAAAAATATTCATTCATATTGAGTTCAATCTATATCAATTTAATAATTCCTTTATTAATATAGCGCCAATAGAGACTATCTATCAATATAATAATATTTTGTTGTTTGATTGATTTAAATGTTGTTATTAATAATAATTTATTAAAAATGTTCATTAAAATATATGTTCAATAAAATAATATTGCAATTAAATAAATAACGTAATTGTCAGATAGATAACAATTTGATTCTATTTTATAAATAAATGTCTTCATAATGAAAATTATATATTATAGTGAAATTTTATTTTAGAATATCAGTATCATTGTGAACAAATATCCAGCAATATTTTCAAGTTGAAAATATATTTCAATAACTAATATTATATAGAATAATAATATATGAGAATGTTTTTTCACCGTGATAAAAATTAGTTTGATATAATTATCAATTAGAGTATAAATTTTAATAAGCAATAATCAATATAAAAATATTATTTGATTGTCGCTTTTTCAGTTTGATAAATGATATGAAACAATATTATCACAATGAATATTAATGATTAAAATATTTTATCAAATGGATTATACAAATATATATATATACATATATATATATATATATATATATATATATATATATATATATATATATATATATATATATATATATATATATATATATATATATAATATATATATATATATATATATATATAATATATATATATATATATATATATATATATATATATATATATATATATATATATATATATATATATATATATATATTTATACATATGTATATATATTTTATGTAAATATATTAGAGAGGGCACACAGTGGAGATACATGTTTAATACCTTGTTATGAAATAAAAAACAAATTATTTTGTCTATTTATAAATTAAACTATTTATTAAATCAGTTATTTTGTTGCAATAATTTTAATTAATATAATTTAACATTTATTTATTATTCAATTTATTTATATAAATTCAACATTATTACAAATCAATTAACTTTGGCATATCAAATTCAACTTAATTTAACATTTGGAAAATGCTTAAGATACAGACGAATCATCATTTTTGGTTAATCATAATAAAATATCAAAACTTAAAAAATAATAAAACTTAAGAATAAAAAATATTTCATGTATGTATGTATGTACATATAATATTTATTATAATTATTCATTAAAAAACATGGATGAATTAATCGTTAAGTTTTTTTACTAACGCACTAATTGATGTGTGCTGTTTATCGAAATTTGTACTTATTTTGTAAAAATATCGCTTATAAAATTCCAAAACAAAATTGACTGTATTGGATACTGCAAATTAAAAAAATTATATATTTTGAAACAACAATCAATTGAGTCTAGCATTGTGTTTAGTTTATATCGTATTCCATCAAAATAGACAAGAAATTGCAAAGGTTCCTCAATCGTTCCAGTAACAATAATAAATGGCTGCAATGGCAATTTTTGTTCCAGTTTTTTATTTATTGTCTCTTCTAGTTCTGTGGTTGTTTCACCAAATATAAAGACCGAATTTTGGGCATCCTTAATTGAATATTTGGTGAACTGTTTACTGCTACTAGCAGATGTTGAAACTTCCTTAGCAACCGGTGGTATTACATTGTGAAGAAGATATAATAGGCATGTATGTTTTGCGTCTAAAATGTTGATAAATATGTAAAAATAATAAATATTAAAATTAATAAATTAAGAAAAAAAATAAATAAATATATAAATATATATATATATATATATATATATATATATATATATATATATATATATATATATATATACATATATATATATATATATATATATATATATATATATATATATATATATATATATATACATATATATATATATATATATATATATATATATATATATATATATATATATATACATATATATATATATATATATATATATATATATATATATATATATATATATATATATATATATATATATATATTTGTTTGTGTGTTTGTATGTGCTTGTATGTTTATGACTTACTCTCGGTAATGCTGAGTTTTTTCATTACGGTTTCCAGTATTTTTATATTATGGCAATCCTTAACTTTTTCGGCCAGAATTGGCACCAGTTTAGTACAAAAACTATCAAAGTTTTCAGATATGCGTTTTGATTGAGGATATAAATTGTTGAAATCAATATCGATCTGTAATTTTTTAAATTGTTATTATTAATTAAGAAAATTATTTCAGTTAAAACTCATAAGCAATTGTAATTGTAACATACTACTCACCAATTTATAGCCTAAGGGTCTCTTGTACTGAGGCCATTTCTTTATAATATCGCCGCAATTAGATTGAATTGCTGCAACATCTAACGCCCTAAAGTTTGTTGTGCTCGTCCAGTGATATTCTAATTCAGCAAAGCTGCAATTGTCGTTGATGATTTGCTCCATGCTCTCCTGATGGTTACTCTCAGGTTCTAAAATTTGACAAGTTATATTTTTATTAGAACAATTTTGCAAAATAATTATAATTATATGTTCGAAATATTTACCTAAATTTAACAATCGGTCGTTCCTTAGCTTCGTTTCTTTGTCTAGCCGAGTTCCATATGTTCGTTTCCCTAATATGCCGCAACTTTTTAAAGATCGTTGGGCATTATAAAATTTAGCGGAAATCTTGGATATTGCAGCTTTTCCCTTCTGCTTAATGTAATACATGCTCTGTAATACAATATTATTTCTCTATTAAACAATTAAATTAATTTAATTTTTTTTATTTATATTTACTATATCTTCTGTGCGAAATTCATCAATGATTTGTTGTGATATATTCTTCGCTAGATCCGTTGACATCTTTATTTCGTTTTGTATAAGGTGATTGTTGATAATATCCAGAATTGACGATCTACATGCATCATTCAGATTATTGTTGGTTTTGTAATAATTTTGGATTAATCGCCCTTTAGGAGAATTTTGTATTATTTGCGATACGAAAATGCCACATTGAGTTCCTTTATCGCCTATTGATCCAGATCCAGTATTTGAAATGGTTGCCGCCTCCATTAGCTGCCATTTCTTCAATTTTACTTCAAACTTTACAGCAATCCCCAGTTCCATTTTCCCAGTAGAACATAAGTTTAATAAATGCTGAGTAGAAAGGTTTTTTAAAACCTCGATGTCTATCCTTTCAGCTAAATGAAATAAAAGTTTTTGTTAACTTAATATAATATATATATATATATATATATTTATACGTATTGCATTTTTGGTCCGTCTATCATGATTGTATTTATTTGTAGATATGTTCACCTAAAAACAACTTGTATAAAAATCCAAATCCCCATTCTTCTAGAAGTTGTAAAAGATGGTTTGAAGCTTCTTCTTCTATTTCAGGACTAGATACATCTCTGGTTAACGCTTGATTATTACAATATGTAATTTGCTCATACTCTGGCAACGAGCTATCATAAGTTATATTTGAATCAATTATAATACTGGCATTTTCTAAATCGATATCCTTTGATACAATAAAATTTTCCATTTTGTTTTTTAATACATACGAGTATATATGTTGCAGATCTTTGTTTTCAATTCAATAAAAATATTTAGCATTAGAAAAAAATAATAAAACATATAAAAAAAGAAAATTAAAAATTTTGTTTCATTCTGAAAAACAATCTTCCATCTGCTAATTTATTAAGCATTAGAGGTGGAGATTGAAAGTCTGATAATTTATAGACAATATTTTCTGAAATTTGTATATTATTACGATCTATTTCAAAACTCAACAAGTGTTTATCGAAACATTTAATTAAAATTTCATTCATAAGTAATATAATTTCAGAATTCTTTTTTACTATATAAATTTCTAAAATTTCAAAAAGACTGCTATTTGGTTCTTGCCTGAATAAGTAATATCCTAAGCTATATGTCGTTCCCTTAAAAATTATAGTTTTGTAAGACACTATATCCTGTTCACTGAACCCATAAATTGTTTCTAACTTTAAGGAAAAATTAGTTTTAATTAAATGTTTTTCTTCAACGTGTAGATCAATTTGTTTATCTTGTAATAACAAGTACGCAAATTTAAATTGGTATGTTTTAGCTAATGTTAATACAATATTTTTTCTAGATGTAATTGATCGAGCATACATCTTAAACTCTTTGTGCTTTGCTTCATATCTAAACGACCAATAGTATTTAGGAGGACCAGACTGTTCAATAATATATGGGTAATGGGTTAACAAATGAAACTTAGGTTTAAGGGTGTCTTTAAAAAGTGAAATATATTTAGAATTGTGTTTTTGAATTAAATTGTGTAGAAGAGATAATGATTCTGTCGTAAAAGAGTCTGATAGAAGTAAATCGACTATTTGAACTAAACATAAGACAAATTTCCAAACTTTATTTGTCTTAGGAATTAAATCTCCTATTATTAGAGGTAGATAATGGATAAAACATTTAATTTCACTTGCGGTCATTTTTAATCGCTTACTTTTCAAGTGTTCTATTTTAATAGGCTTAGATTTGTTGCCTATATCGATTAAGCCATAATTAAAATTTTGTTTTCTTTCATTTAACATATCGAGTGTAAATTTGAAAGATGTTTGATCTAAAAAATATCTAAAGCTATGGCTTAAATCATAGTGGCATATGCCTTCAAAAACATCATGCATTAGATCGACAGAAAAATTTTCTACAACGTGAAATGATTTAATTTTATTAAATATTGATGATTGATATATTCCTGTTTCTTCAAAACAATTTTTATCAATGTCTTCATTATAGTTATCGATATTTCGGAGTAAATCTGGTTTTTCGACGCATAATTTTTGGGTATTACTTTTATGTGCTTTACAAAACCGACAAAAATAATTGCTCGAAAATGATTTGGAAAAATCTAAAGTACAATTAATTCCCAAATTGTCGCCCAGAAATAGACCTAATATAAATCTAATTTTAATTTCTCCTTTTGGTGTCTTAATAATAAGGCCATCTTCTTCGAGGGAATTTATTTCAGAAATTAAATTCTTTAAGCAAGCATTATTGCCGAACGTTTTTAGATTTGAT